>JAKELP010000014.1:4800000-6000000 GCA_029929735.1 Mimosa pudica | reverse complement strand
ATAGTTGTCTTACATAGTAAATTTTTTAGTGTACCTGAGAAGAACTTAACTTTGTATATGTCATTTGGCTTTGATAGTAAATCATTTGACAAGGTACAAAGATTTGATTGGAAAACAATTATAAAGATGCTGATATTTTTGGTGATGTGATATATATGTTTATGCTATGGTTTATTTGTTTGAGAAACAAATGCTAACATATTTAATGATGGCTGATTCTCTCTCAACTCAGAGTGAGAAGCTTCTCTTCGGCATTTCATCTACTAGTATTAAAAACAATGTCTCTTTTAATAACTTAAGAGTGATATGGAAGGTTTGTTGCATTCCTGAGTCTTAGGTTTATTTTATCTCCTTCCCCTTCTTCTGGGAAAAAGATCTCTCTTTGACAATATATGATGAATGGCTATGCCAGAAAGACCTTTTTACCAAATAACTTTGCTCATTAGAGATCTATCTTCTGCTAAAAGCATTGCAGAGAGTGGGCAATTCGGCATGGGCTATTTTTAATTGTGAATATTACATATGAATGTGTTATGAACCCTTCAAAACACTATCATAAATGCTTCCTAAGTTGTATGCCGAATTGTTTTTCGGACAGGAACTAGAGACTCGTAATATATTGCTTGAAAAAGTACGCATTTGCTACTCCCCATTTTCAAGAACAAGCCACACTGCCAAAGTGATTGCAAGTGTCTTAAACCTTCCATTTCAAGGCTCACAGTGTAAGGTGAACTGTTGAAGTTGTTACGAGGACTCCTCTAATTTCACAAGTTTAATTTTCTGAATGCGAAATTCAGTTTGCAATTCATGTTTATAGTTATCAACACTATTTTACCTCTTTAATTTTATCTATCTATTAATTTAGATGGTGGAAGATTTACGAGAACGCTTCTTTGGTCCTTCATATGAACTTAAATCACATGACAAAGTAAGTGGTCATTAGCTCTTGAAGGGCTACTCATTTTTGTTTCATACTTAGGTTCTTTTCTTTTCTTGGTTGAGATTTTGGCTATAGAGATATTGAATATTTGGTTAAACCATGCAGTGCCACTGTTTAACAAAACTAGTGCTTCTAAGTGTTTAGTGTTCTCCTGCCCTTTGCTATGTTGGCAACTCTGAATTTTTTCATGGTTAACAATAGTACGCAGAAATATGGGATGCTGATGAGAAGGATCCATTTGCAAGGCCAGAAGAAGGAGGAGAAAGTGTCAAGGATGTTGCTTGTAGACTTGCAAGGGCAGTGGCTGTCATGGAGGCAGAATTCACAGGGTAATGATTTTCATCTCAAACATATATTATTTAAACATCTTGGGCAAGTCTTGTGTATTTAAGAAAGATGCATGCAAATTAAAAATTTGAATTATACATGGATATTAAATTTAAAATGCACTTTTCTTATGACTTAGTGGAAATGCTTGCCTAAGTTGAATGTAATTATCTGAATTATTACTTCTAGTGTAATGTTACAATATTCGAACATGTAAGGGGAAGATAAGTTGTGACATTGATGGAAGAGAAAATAGTTGAAAATGATTTGAGATGGTTCGGATATGCATAAATATAGGCCATGGAGGTGTTGATGATGAATGGATCAAACAGTAAGAAGTTCTCTTAAATAAACTAGAGGGCGTTAGAAGAGAATAATCTAAAAGTTTCTTGAGCACGAGTACACACGACCTTTTAATTAATAATTCATCCAAAAGTTTGGTTGTTGATAAAGTGCAATAGTGCTCGCAATCCATGTGCCAATCTCACTTTTTGAGAAAAGACTTGTTGTATCCTAGGTCACTTAAGCATGTTACGATATACTGCATTCATGTTCTTTTATGACTTCTAAGAGAATTTGTTCCCATTGTTCAGATGTGCCATTTTGGTAGTCAGCCATGGAGATACCCTGCAAATCTTGCAGACAATTTTGAATGCTGCTAATCAACTCAAGGATTCGGCCAATGTTGACTGGGAATCAAGATTAGAGGCAATCCAAGTGGCTCCCATATTATCCCAGCACCGCAAATATGCGCTGCTTACTGGAGAGCTCAGGGAAGTCATTTGATATTTTTGCCTAAACACAGCCATTTCTTAGGCCCCATTTCATTTGCTAAGTTATTGTGATCACATTTTTAAAGAATTAAAATGAACATTGACAGACATCAAGTATGACAATTGATCTATCAAGAATGTGGCAATTCACATTCAAATTGTTGTGTATTAAAAGTGTGATATAATAAAAGGTTCATACTTGGTTCTTTCGTGATTTCTTCACATCTCCTGGGCTTAGAAATGATATAGACAAATTATTTTCCAAATACGTTGTAAAATATTCGACAATCATCCATCGACATCAATTGTCTGATTCACCAATGGTTGAAATATCAGATAGCAATGTGAGAGGAAGAAGCCAAATTAGTGATTGTTGCAGCAACATAAGCTCCCAATAAGAGTTGCATCAGCTATTTTGGGGGCTATTGGACCCATGTTGAGATGACTGAATAATGTGATTATCAATTGTCCACTCTTCAAATGCATCCAATATCACTTAAATGTATTTAGAAGTTTTTCTTTGCTTAGAAATTGCAGCTGGCAATGAAGGAATATTACCTAATGTAGTATATGAAATTGCAGCTGATGCTAACTAATGGCCCGTTTGGTTGTAAGAAGGGAAAGTGGAGAAATGGAAAGTGAAAGGGTAAAGATGGAAAGTAGATGTAATGGTGAAAATAAAGTTTGTGGGACCCAGAAAAAGTGAGATAGAGAGAGAAAGTTTGTGGGGCCTTGAATATATGTAAATTACAAAAAAACTAAAACTTTCTTTACTTTCACTTTCTTCGCTACTTTCCATGGCCAACCAAACAGGCCTGTGTAAAGTAGTCACATTCTAATGCAATATAACAAGATGTAGGAGAACCAAGATCAAATCAATAAAATAATCTGTCATTTTTTTTGTTGAATGAATTTAACATATCGTTTGGTATTTATGGATCATTTAGATCGAGTACACTAGATGGGAAGGTATCTTAACAAACGGGGTACTTGTAGAAGACTTTGAACCCAAATAAATTCAGAGGCAGTAGAGCCTAATACTCTGCTTCCGTGCTAGACTGAGATAGAATGTTGTTTCGTAGAGCATCAACAGCCCCCCAGCAAACAGTGGTTAAATCTAGTAAAAAAAAAACTAATTTAGTCATAATCTAACTAACCAAGATTTAAATTTCTGTTAGGCTAGGTGATCAAATTTAGTGTATGAGAGTGCCTTGAACGTAATTGCATCCAATATGTAGATACCTATACTTCACAAAATAAAAAAACAAAGGCTTTCCTTAAACCAATATGTGATGAATATAACAAGTTTGAATAACAACATTATAGGTTTAAAAATCATCATTGACCCGAAAATTTTGCCTGAGAATCACAGAAGCTCTGGAAGTTTTTTAGGCTCAAATGAGCCTCTGAAGTCATAAAATGAGGGTCAAGATTGCCCTTTTTGGACGGCCCACTAACAATACTTCCGGGGCTACTGTGAACTAAAAAGGATTATCTTGAGCCTCATTTTATAATTTCAAGGGCTGATTTGAGTCTAAAATACTTCCAGGGCTACTATGATCCTTAGGCAAAACTTCTAGGTCAATGATGATTTGATGATCTTTAACCCTAACATTATATATGGGCATAAGAATAATAGTTCATGAAATTTGAATTAAAGAAAATACAGTTCCCACTTGACATTATATGTGCAGCTATCTATCAATGCGTCGAGAAGCATACTTAACCAGAGAACAAAAGAAAAGAATAGGGAACCACACTTAACCCTTAAACGGATAAATTAAACGACAAGAAGCATGGTGGACTAAATAGTAGCAGTTTTCAAAGCATATTCGTAGTTCAAGAGTTAAGTAGTAGTGTGTTAATGTAACCTTCTAACATTAATATATTTGATCATTTTATCAAGAAAAAAAAACTAAGTAGCAGTAATTCAAGAAATGTTGGCATTTTTTATACACACACGAGAGTATTGAACTAATAATATATATACTATTATAAAAGAATGAAGAATAGCTTATCAACTTATACATGAAAAGGAGATCCACCATCAATTTGAATTTTATTGATTTTATTACATATCATTGCGTGTTGTGATTTAGGCCAATTATCTTGTATTGAGTATGTCACCAGATTAATTTACACTACTACAGAATATGGTCTTACCAATGCACTTGTACAAGCACTCATTAATGGTAAAACATAGGTAAATATATGCATGTGCCTAAAGCGCATGTAAAAGATTAAAAATTTAACATTTTTTAAATTAATCCATTTTACATACTCTTAAAGTGCATGTAAAGGCTCATGTCCTTACATGTGCTTTAAGAGCTTGTAAAGGTTGAAGTCTTTACAAGAGCTTCAGGGACATGTAAAGCTGGGGCCTTAACACGCCCAAAATACGCATGTAAAAGCTCAAGTCTTTACATGCATTTTTTTTGATTGACGATCAAGGTATCCTCCCACTCGACAAGTGGAAGACTAATCCTCCGCTGATTTGTAGGCACCTCAAAGGGTAGGACAGCTGGCCTGGGAGATTTAATGCTTCTCCATACCCAACGCCAGGGATCGAACCCCAGACAATTGGTTAAGGGTGAATGAGTCCTTGTCACTCAACCACACACCCCAGGTTTACATGCATTTTAAGCAGACGTAAATGTTACTCCCTCCGGTCTTCAATATAAGACCTAATTAATTTTTTTGGAAAATCCTTAAAAAAAGCAAAAATAAGTTAATTATAAATTGATTTACCTAATTTTTTCTCTTAGACTAGTTTATTTTACCTATAAGCTAATGAATAATCTAAATAAATATCAAATATGTCATGATTTAATAACCTATTTCGCAACCTTAATCTCTCTAAAAAAAAGTCATCTAGGTCTTATATTTAGGACCGGAGGTAGTATTTATTTTTTAAAAAATATAAATTATTTTTCCCAAAAAATTCATATTTCCCTCCTCACAGACTCGTCATCTATAACCTTCCACTTGCATCATATGTGTGTGTATATCTATGAATTATTAAAAATTATATATTATAATTTAAGTATAAATTATAAATTTCTTATTAAACTTCTCAATTATAATTTTTTATTTACACATTATATTTCTTAAATATTAATATTTTGACTTATAAAGTAATATAAAAACTTAATTCATAAATTATAAAAAATTTAAAATTGTTTGCATCATTAGATATAAATTAATTCATAAATACATAAATTAATATAAAAACTTAATTTTCACGTTATAATTCTTAGATATAAATTGTTTGATTAAAAGGCACATGCAAAGGCTATGACTAGCTTTTAATAAAGGTATCACCAAGTAGCAACTAAATTGTTTTTATTAGTTATCTACCCTATTTTCTTTTTTAAAAAAAAAAGAAAGAAAAAAGAGTGCTTGACGGTCTCCTATTTGTAGATAAACTTTTATATCATTAATCTAACATTTAAAAAACTAAATCACAATATTGATCTCTTCTCCATCAGCCGTTTTATTGCTAACCCTTAAAGCACAATGTATGTTGATATCAAAATGTTATAAAGAATCTATATTCATAAATTTATATCAAATTATAAAATTACCTAGTATTAAAAAGAACACCCTATATAGGGTTAAATATTATTCTCACCAATAAACTATTTCTAAAGTATCAGTTTGACCAACGAACAATAAAAAGTCTTATTATAGCCAATGAACAAAAAAAGACCCATTTTGACCAATAGACTATTAGAAAATACTAAAATACCGTTCTCTCCACTTGAAAATATCACATACAACAAGTGGTGATAAAGGTATTTTAGCATTTTCTAGTAGTCCTTTAGCCAAGATAGACCAATTTTTTTTGTTCATTAGTTAGAATGAGACCTTTTATAATTCATTGGCCAATTTTTTTTTATCGGAAAAAGGATTATTCTATTAATAGCCAACAAAGAAAATATCCAGCAAATTACAACTTGAGAAGTTTAAAATGCAAAAGAACAATAAAGAACCAAAGCAACAAAAAAATAGAATTATGAAATGCTATGGCTGATAAGACATGCTTAGCCAACTCACATTCGGACAAGTCTCCAGACCATTAATTATATGACTTCTGTGCATCCTCCGTCAGAATAGCAGACAAAGAAGGTGTTGGTGACAAGACCCACCCCAAAGGGCACACTCTATTATGAGAATCAGCTGCAATGCAATAAGCTGCTGAGTTATAATCTCTTGAGACAAATGAATCAAGAACCCACCGTTTGATGCTAGAAGATTAATGATATCCTGAAATGTATTTCTACACCTCCAATCATGAAGATCAGACTTCTTGGCTTCAACACTTTTGACAATCAGATTCAACCTTATCAAGACAACCTTATCAAGACCCAAATCAATTGCAATCATGAGAGCCCTCTTCAAAGCTAGAGCCTCAGTCATAATGGCCGAAAGAGATTTGACCTTATCAACAAAAGCCCATTTGAAACTTCCCAACCCATCACAGCAAATGATACCTATGGTAGCATCGCGTGAGGATGGATTAAAGGTCCCATCAATATGTTTACCAAAAAAAAAGGAGGTCCCATCAATATTACATTTAAGAAAACCAATGTGGTCTATTCCAATGTAAGCAAGAATAATCAACGTGAACTACTTCTGCCTCTTGAATATTCATCTTTGAGTTCCAGAATTCATTGTTACATTTGGTAGCCATTTCTTTCACAACGACAGATCATGCTTTTGGGATATATTGATACTTTCGAAATAGTTTATTGGTCAGAATGATATATAAGCCCTATATATATGTGTGTGTACACAAATTTATTTCAACAAGCGGCAAACAAACGTGAGAGAATATGAATACATAAATATTGTGCTTTCAAAACCAACTTATTATTAAATATATATATTTAAATCTCTTAATTAAGGAGTGAGAGAGTACATTTAAAAAGGATAAAAAGAAAGAAACCAACGCCCTAATTGATTAGAATATTATGCTCGGTTTCCTTCTTTTATATATTAGTTGCTATTATATTAAGGGATAAAGATCATATCTACCCCTGAAATTTAAGGTAAAGATTAAATTTGCCCTGAAAATTTTTTTAAGATCATCTTTACTCCTGAAATTTACAAAATGGATCAATTTTGCCTTAGTGTTAAACTTTGCTAATTTTGACTGTTAAAAAGTCAAACATGCCACATGGATGTCCATTTGAGTGAGCATATATGCCACATCAACATCTCTCATTCTTCCTCCCTATTAAGGATACTAGAGCCCAATGCCGCTACTTGAGGAGAAATCAAGGATGAAGTTCCAAAAACCTGTAACGCCTTATAATCAGGTAAAGAACCAAATACAACAACAAAAGGTGATTTAAACTGGAGAACCGGTGTAGGAAGCCTATTGATAAGATGAACAGTCATAGCAAACACATCCCACCAATATTTCAGAGGCATAGAAGCTTGAGAAAGCAAGCTTAAACCCATCTCAACAATATGTCTATGTTTACGCTAAACCCTACCATTTTGAGCATAAGTGTAAGGACAAAGAGTGCCGAAAAATAATATCATTCTCATAAACAAATTTCGAGAAAGAACGAAATTCACATTCCCAATCACTTTGAAAAATCTTAATACGTTTATCAAAACGATTTACAACCATGCTTTTGAAACTTTTAAAAGCAGCAAAAGCATGACATCCCAACTTATGACTTAGAACACCCCCCATCACCGACGAGCGACGGTTGCTCCTTCATAATACATAACTCTCGGCAAAGTCAATGCTGAGTTGGTCCGAGTTGGAAGAATACAAGACCCTTTTAGCTCTACTCAGCCACTTAAGTTGTTTTCTCTCCCAAAAATGAAAACCATAAACTCACTTCTCCATTACCAAAATCCCTTCAATTAACCTCCAAAACCTTCACATAATCCCTCTTTCTCTCCTTCACTTTCTCGATTTCCTTTCCAAGATTCAATCATGTTAGCCATGGAAATCGAGAATGAAGTGTCGAAGGAGACGCCACGATCCGAAGTCTTGCCGGTGAAAAGCCTGATTGAGAATGGTGACTGATGACTCCCATATTTAGTGGATTTTTAGAAATATTTTATTGTATTTGGGGAGTCATTAATTAAATAATTAAATGATTTTGATGTGAATCGGAAAGAAAGTAATTTGATGATTATATAAGTGATTCTTTTGGAAAATCTGACATTTAATTAAAATGAGAAACTTGCAATAATAAAAGAAATATTTTAAAGTGAAGTTTTTATTAATGAGATTTTGTGAGTGATTATTTCCTATTTCTTTTCTCTTATGATATGATAGTGCGGATTTCAAATTAAAGAAAAGGGAATAATTTCAGATTTCTCGGGCTAAATCTTTGGTGATCTAATTGACTAATGAGATCAACCATTATAAAAGGAAATAGAGGAGCTTGTGAAGAGGAGGCTAGCGATAATTGTTTCAACTCTAAAGCCTAAACACAAAGGAATCACGCAGCAAGAGGCGAGGGACTAGAACATAGGCTAAATGAAGGAAAGAAAGAAGGTACTGTTGATATAGGCTTAGATTATTAATCATCACTCATCAACACACGCTGAACATCAACGCTAAAAGGAAGGAGGGGGCGGTCAGTTCGTCTTTTCTTGGGCAGCTTCATCAATCACCAAGTGCATCATATATTCAAGCATAAGATCGAGGAATTGTTTCTACTTTGCAGTATGGTTTGAGATTTGGAATTCTTGTTTGCTGACATGATTTTGTTCAAAGCTATGTGTGACTAGTTTTCTTTCCGTACACTTGCGTATATTTTTATCAAAATTTTGGTAGCATCAGTTTTAACTCATTATACTAAATATAAGACATTGACTTTTTGAGATATATTAAAGAAACCATATCTTGTATATTACTCCCTTCGTTCTTAAATATAATATCACTTTCCTAATTTGATCAGATTAAATATACTATTTAGAGTGATTATTAGCAACATGATATCATTAATCTACCATAACCATATACTTTTATTCTCTCTCTCTCCCTCTCCTTCTTGTTTATCATAGATGAACATTATTAGGCTTTATTTGGGAAAAAGGAGAAAAATTAGAAAGTTGCTTATATTTAAGAACAAATTGAATTTGAAAGTTATCTTATATTTAAGAATGGAAGAAATTATATGTTAACTTATAAGTTCAATTCAAATTTCTTTCAAATCTATAAAAATTTAAGAAATAAAGTTAACTAAATTTTATATTTAAAAAATAAGAAATACTAAATTTTATTCGCGAGTTCGATCCTGAGAAGTGGCACTTAGTTGTGCCTCCATCGCGACACTTGGGGAGACATATTCGCACCATAAATTGTCTACCGTAAAAAAATATCTCAGTTCAAGCCTACAGCGCTGTGCTGGGTTGGGTTAGACGGTCATACATTAGTTTCCCTACCTTAGATTGTGGGTGAGCCCAACTCCTTTCCTAACATTTTGTTATAAAAAAAAGCAGGAGGTGCTAAAATATTTTAGTAGGATCCAAATCCCTTGACACACATGCATGTTGCCACTCCTCAAGCACAACAACACCCATCTTTCATGCTAATGACTCTTGTGAGGCCCACCTCATCGCAAGATCAACCTCTGTCCAAAAGATCGGGGTAATATGAACTCCATCAAAGTAGGATTGTTGCTTGTTAGTTGTATGACAGAATTTCCATTTTTTAATAGGGCAAAAGTGCAAAAATATGACTAAAATTTACCAACTTTACCCTAAGTTGCATTTCTATGACTAAAGTTTCGCAAGGAGCAAAAATACCACTAAACTTGGGATCGAGGTGCAAAACTATGATTTCCGTCAACTATGACAGTGTTGACCGTTATTCTTCGACTTGTAGGATGCTGAGTATGCAATAATGACCATGTGACATGCTGAATAGACTCTTTATTGGTGTTATGTGGAATAAGGGGTAAATGTATTTAAAATAATGCAAAAAATATGATTATTTTATTCTAACAACAGACTCATATTTGCACTCAAAGTACATTTACTTCAAATACATTTACCCCTTATTCCACATAACACCAATAAAGAGTCTATTCAGCATGCCACATGGTCATTATTGCACACTTAGCATCCTACAAGTCGAAGACTAACGGTCAACACCGTCATAGTTGACGGAAATCATAGTTTTGCACCTCGATCCCAAGTTTGGTGGTATTTTTGCTCCTTGCGAAACTTTAGTCATAGCAATGCAACTTACGGTAAAATTTAGTCATATTTTTGCACCTTTGCCCTTTTTAATATTGTCATTAGTTGTTACTTAAGACATTTGATTTTCTATTTGTTTGTGTAATGCAAATCTGTTTTATTGTGTTTCTCAAAGTTAATTGTAGACATTTTTTAGATTTCTTTTTCACTCTTTATCAGCATAGCATAAGCATAAGCCTCGTATAGTGACACATTCTCACTTGTCAACTTCCATGCACGTTTACACATATGCAACATATTTTAAAATTGACATTTCTTTTTATGTAATAACAATTTTGACCAAAAAATAATTAGGTAAATATCAATTAAGCCAACAATAAAAAAAGTATCATATTGGCCATTACTGTCAACTTATCTCTAACACTAACAAACTTTCCAAGTATCAAGTTGCAAACAGTGTCAAATATACTATTTTATTGTTTATTGGACAATCTGATACCATTTATTGTTTGTTTGTCAAATTGATACTTGCAAAATTATTTATTGGCCAAAATGATTAGTAACCCTTCATTTTATAGGGTTAAAATTGATTTTTAACTGAATCCTTCTTCAACCTCCAGATGCAGGCGGAATCCCCGGCGAGTCCACCGCCGCCGGCGGTGGCTCACCCGAAACTTTGTGGAGTCATATCTCTCTTATCGGATCTCCGTTGGACACGATTTTTTCGCCGTTGGAATAAACTCAACGAGATCTACACATTTACGTCTATGTGTGTTCGAAAAAATTCGAAAATCAAAAATCACAGACTCGCGAAAAACGTGTTCCCGCCGAAAAAAATGGATGCTTTGACCAAGGAATCCGGAATATTTTGAACTACGCATGTTTGTTAACGTTAAACAAAATCAGATTCGAAAATCATGATTCAGTTTCTGACCACATTCTTGAATCTAAAAGATACAACACATTCATGCTAGAAACGAATTTGCAGAATCACTCGTGATAAAGCAAACTATCCGAATAACAAATGATATTTTCTTATATGAACACATAGTAATATAAAGAGGCCAGAATAAGTATATATTCATATCAAACATTCATTCTCATAACTTTCCCCTTTAATTAGTTTAAATTTTAAACTTTCCCCTTGTTCTCCTAACAAACCTGCTTGTTTTGAGCTACTCTTTTCATTTTTTGAATTGATCACTCCACTATATAAGTTGAGGAGAACCTAAATACATCTTTTTAGCTAGCTCCTGTGTTAAGAACATGAGAGAAAATATTTTTATAGCTTTATTTATTTTTTCTCGAAGATGCCTGAACCAATCTTTTTCAATCTTTCTAAGATTTCTCCTTTCTCCAATTTTCTTCTTTCCCTCCTGCATACTTGCAATTCATTATATGATTTCAACTTTTCCTTTATCGTATCTCTTTAAAATCTCAAGTATTTCACAAGTAAAATTTTACACGGATTTGAAATACAAATATCTAACTCTGATTTCATATTGTTCAATTCTCAATCTATACAATTCATCATCATAGATTACTTGTGAGGTTATTCTTTCCCGTTCAAGATTCAATGTCGTCTACTTGTTTCTTTAAATTGTGCATATCATATTTTTATATTACCACTGTTCTTAGAATGAGTCATATATATATACATACATACTACTCTCTTAGATAGCAAATTCAAAGAGGACGACGGCGTGTGTGTTCACAAATCATATAAGATTTGTTTTTTTATAATATAAGATATTTCGTTTCTTCACTTTTCCTCTTTTCATGCATACTTGCAATTTATCTCTTTAAGATACATGAAAGCACTTGTTTTAAGCCTTTATACTTGCAATTCATTATACGATTTCAATTCTTCCTTTATCTTATCTCTTTAAAATCGTAATTTTTTCAGGCCGTAAAAAGTAAATTAGAACTAAAGGTTTGTAAGAGATGACTTCAGGTCATCATTATAGTGGAACAACAAGTTCCACAAAATATAAGAGAATAAAAACAATGAACATAAGTATATTATTAACATAATATTAGCTTGGTTAGATTCTCTAGCTCAGTTAGAGCTTCGTGCTGATAACGTGTTATGAATATAAAGATGAGAAGAGAAGAGAGACAAGAAGAGAGTAAGAGAATATCTTATTCCAAAGGGTTGACCATATACAATAGTGACTCCTATATTTATAGAGGAGAATTAGGGTTACATCATTAATATGGAATAATGTGCATAGCCCAAACACAAGGAGGAATATAGGGAATGGAAATGGACATCCATAATATGAGGGATTTCATAACGTGTGTGTGTCTATATATATATAGTCGTTGCTCACTCCCCAATATACATAACTGTTGCCTTTTTTTTTTTGAACGGTTGCTTCTTTTATTTATTTCCATTTTTTTTCCAATTGTTGCTTCTTATATAAAGATTTATTCTTTTTTAATATATAACGGTTGCTTCTTCAAAAAAGAAGAATTATTTACTTTCCTTTTTTCAAGGAGAATTATTCTCCCACTATTTTTTGTATTCAGTTTTACTTAAAAAAAACAAACAAACAAATAAAGTTCATTCTTCTTCTAAGAGAAAACGACTACGTTCCAAGTTATTTTCACTTTCCTTTTTTGAAGTAAAATTATTCTCCCATTATTTTTGCATTCATTTTTTTTTTCAAGTTTGTTACAGGCTTGCAGTTTAATTTTCGCAACCGTTTATAAAATATGTTGTGCTACTTGCAGTTTAATTTGTTTATTTATTTAATTTATCTATTTGCCCAAAACTTTCCTTATTACTCAAACTAACGTGTTTTCTCTTCATTTACTTTGGTTTCTTTAATTTCTTTTTATTTTTTATTGGTTTCATCATTATTATTTTTTATTTTGTATTTAAAAATACTAATTTTTTACCTCAAACTAACATGTTTTTTCTTCTTTTCCCCTTTATTTACATTTTTACTTACTTTCGTTTCAGGTTATCTTATTATTATCATATTCTTTATATATATATATATATATATATACACACACACACACATATATATATATATTATTTTCTCTTTAAGTTAATTTTATCCTTTTTATTATTATCGTTCGTGTCATTTTCATTACTACTATTATTTGATTTTTTGTTACGAATACTCCGCCTATATTTATAGCTGGTCCCAAGCCCGGATAAAGTAGTATGGTTGTGTTAGGCTTCGGCAGCCAACGTAAAAGTATGTCAAATCTATTGAGCATGTGCACACACATTTAAAAGAAGGAGAGAGAGAGCGACGAGAACGCTTAACGAAGTTATTCAATGAGATCTTTCAATGAAGGGTTTATCTCCAAGCATGACTATTGATCGAGCACAATGGCGCCGTGTGATCCATGTAGCCGACCCCACCTATGTTGGACAAGGCTTAGTTGTGATTGTGATTGATTGAAAATCGATTTTAAACTATGCAGTAGCATAGATGCTCTCTTTTCATTTAAGTTGTTCATCAAGTGACATGGATTTTTTTAAAACACAATTGGAAAGAGTGCAAATTCTAATTCAACCACCAAACATCCAAACTTTGTTTACATTCAAACTCATGTCAAACACAACACACTGACATTTCACACTTAAAACATAGCTAGGTTCATAATATTCTCAATCTTCCAAATAACTTACTAACACGGAGTGAGATAAGTATGTTCTATGGGAAATGCATTACACAACTCATACAACTCCAATAATCATAACACAACAGCAAAAATTGTTGATGCACGGCCAAAGTCGTTCAATCAATTGAGCTATCTTGCTTGGTGGCTCCCTCTCAAACTTCAAGCACTTTCCAAGTTAATGATCATGCTACTATCAATCAAAATTCTAGTTTGACTAAGAATGGTCTTATGGATTATAGTCTCTATGCACCCCAATCAACTCTCCCTTCAGTAAATATTGCTCAATTTCCTGGCGGGGATGCCAAGGCTTAAAACGTTATATGTGGATATGTGGCTCCAGACTCAATCTCACATTCAGCAAGTGCTAACAATAGCAATACCAACTTCACAACTCATTGTTGACATTCAGTTCTGAGACGACCTTTACCAATACTATCATAAACAATGTCTAATATGCAAGTTCCTTATGGTGATACTAGATCTGGTGATGGAATTAATCAAGCACATGTAATGAATCTTGGATTTGTTGGCCAAGGTAGCAGTATTCCGAGTAGGTTTTCTGCTAATGAAATTAAATCATCTATTAGTGACATTAGTCAGGGAAAGATCCATCTAGATAGCATTGGTAACACAGTAAAGCAGGAACCAAGTATGGATTTTATGGATAACACAGCGAGATTCCACGGTATGACATTTTGCAACTTTCCCTTTTTAACTCTTTATTTACATTAGGATAAGCATAAGCACAGGGTCACACTCTGATTTGTCAGCTTCTATTCACGTTTACATGTATACAAATCTATTTTAACATCTTACATGTGATTTTAGATAGTTAATTTCAATTGTAACCACTTACAGTCAATTTTCTATAGTTAAAATCATTTTAACTACTTACAATCGATTTTAGAAAGCTACATTCCACTTTAACTATTAATCAAAATGCCTATCACCAAAACAAAAAAATTGCTTCTACTGCCAAAATTGACTTTACATCCAATAACTCCATGTCACCACCACCATCGCTGGAAAATTGTTTGAGCAAGAAAAATGTGAAAAGACCATAAAACAATGGAATAAAACTCATCAATAGTTAATCTAGACAATTAAAACTTTCTCCTTTAGCGGTTCTAGAGTTTCAATCCAACACCCAAATCTCTTCCACAAATGAACTACTAAGTTTACATCGGCGGGGTTTGAACGAATGGTAGTATACGAAATTACACTCACCACCACCCACACAACAAAATCCATCGACAACTAGCCACCATGATGATATTAAGAAATCCAATCTCAAAAAATAAAAACAAAAAAGGCTGAAGCGTGTCTTCGACTTCAAGATTAAAGGGGACCATGTTGTCACCAGTGTGTGAAATAATGCTCCTCCATTGTTCTCAGTGCTCATCAAGGCTCCTCCATCGTCCTTGGTGCTCGTCGGTGCTCCTCTTATCCCCTCCCCACCATTTCTGGATCTCTCTTCATCAAAGGGGTAAAATGGTGACAACATTGTCTTAAGTTGACAGCATTTTTGTCACTTCACCTCAACATTCATTTAAAAAAACTTTCAAGTAAAAAACCCCACTTTCAATTTCTTTCATCTGCCAACCAAACAGGTCAGAGCATTTCCTTTCTTGTCAATTTAAACACTTTCTGCACTTTCCATTTCTTTAATTTCTTTTTTGAGTTTTTAATCCGGTGTCCTGGGCCAGCCTCAATGTCACGGGGAACTCAACGGGCTCAGACTAATCCAGATCCGCACCGGGGCCTCCACTTAAGGGTAAAGTGCTGGCCAAGGGGCAGGCTGTATTCCCAGAGCTCGAACTCGAGACGTCTGGTTAAGCGGTGAAGTGAGGTAACCACTACACCAACCACGTATAGTTGTTTCTTTAATTTCTTTTCTCATAACCAAACGGGCCTTTATGTTGATACTTGATAGTGGGTTGGGAAATTTAATTTCTTTTCTCACAACCAAACGGGCCTTTAATTTCTTTTATTTCTTGAGTTGGGATGATTTTCGAATCACTTAAAATTATATATAGACGGTCCAATTTTAAATTTTTCAATTGACAAATTTTTTTAAATGATAAACTTGGGTTTTTAAAAATTGTCAGTAGTTATAAAATAATCATTAAAAATTGTTAAGTTAACATTTTCCGTTAAGTTAAACTAACGGTGTTAATAAAAAAGGACTAAAAGTATACTTTCCAAATATAAAGGACTAAATTGAAACTTGATGCAAACATAAGGGACCAAAAATATACTTTAGCCTAACTTAAAAGATTGATTTATTTTGTATTACCTAAATAAAAATTATTTTAAAAATATTAAAATCACTTAAATAAAATCTTAACAATAAAATAAATTTAAATGGATCCAAATTAAGATAAGAAATATATTATACATTTATTTTTGCAATGAACAAGGTGATGCTTGCCGTTTCTTCATCAAGCATTCATGTCTCAACCTCCAATACATTCTATATCAGTCGGTTTCTTCATACCCTTTTGAGTCCATTGATGTGTTCACAAAATTTATGTGAACTTCAAAGTTTATTAACCCTCCATCATCACCATTCTCGTCTCATTCTTGTGCTAATCAATTTCATCTCCCTTTCTTCACATTAGTGCTACCATGTCGGGATCAGAAGAAAAGGGCCAATACTATTGCATTAAATGTGTTACATGTGCTGAATGTCGTTCTAAACTAGTGCGTTATAAAAAGTTTGATGCCGAAGATGTCATTCTATTGAGTGAAAAATTTGAGATGACTAGGGTGGTGTTAGAAAAACAGAACAATTGTCCAAAATGTGGCATTGAGTTTGAACTTGGGATGACAGTATTGAAGTTGACGAAACAACCACAAAAATGTTACATTTGTGAGAACAATAATGATGATGGTTCCACCTCCAGTTCTTCACGTGTTTGAACTTTATCTACCATGTCACATAATATAAATTCTCTTTTATTATAAGTTTTAATATTTTACTATATACGAATTTTCTTTTGCTCAATAAACATGTTCTTATAAATAATTTGGTTTACCCAAACTAATTTATCATTAATCTTACATATGTATTCATAATTACTATGCAGAACTATTTCTATCTCATCTTTCATATTTTTCTTCCATTGTATAGAGTAAAGGTGCAAATATGGTACTAAACTTTGGTCAAAAGAGTATTTATAATACCAAAGTTCCATGAGCGGTACCAAAAGTACTCATCTTTTGTATTAGGTGCAACTTTTGACTTTGCATTTAAGGAAAATAAAATCAAAATATAAAAAGACTCTCATGTCTCTCGTTACATTATTTTTCTTCTTCAACCTCCCCTCACCTTCACCTTCACCTTCACTCACTTTCCTGAACCTTCTTAGGTCTTGTACTTCGGCAACCATAGAGCCTTGCGGCCGAGTAGAAGCATGCAATCTTCATCAATATCAATATCGCGTTTGGATAGAGACACTGTTATTTCTCACCTTCCTCACTTCTTCTCCATTCTCTCTCTTCTCTCTCCTCCTTCTTCCCCACTCCTCCTTCTTCTCCCTCCCCCTTCCTCACTTCTTCGCCACATCCCGACCACCGCCTTCACCGGCCACACCCAAAAAAACTTCATCATCATCATCGATATGCCACTGTACGGCAAAAAAAGAGACACAGCTGATAATATCACAATAGGCAACATACAATAGCCAACCATACCCGTACACGTGTGCACATTTAGATTCCGAGATCGACCAGCCAACATATTAAACACCACATACAAAAAAATAGAGGACACCACAATCAACCCAAAATCACACCAAATTGAATCTTTCCACCGAGTAGCTGAAATAGGCAAAACGACATGTAAAGAAGAATGGGCCCTAATAGATCTGAATCTCTATGAACAACGTAATTTACACGATAGGGATTCAGTATTGTTTTGATTTTCTTCCAGATTTGATCAGGGTGGATACCTAGCTCGTCGAGCAAGGGTTCTTCTTCGTCGAAATTGGCGGAGGCACTGAAGGAGGAGGAGGGAGGGCCGTAGATGGAGCCGGAGGGGGCGGTTGGGGCGGTGGGGCCCATGTCGAAGGACATGAAGGGGATGCCGGAGTTGGAAGGGCGAGGAGGTTGAAACGGCGCCGTTGGGAGGCGTCTTTGGGGCATGGTGGATCCGCCGGCGGCGGTGGGGTTTCCGGCGGAGGGGAAAACCACGGGCGGCACCGGGAAATCTCTGGCCATGGAATTGTTGTGTGATGGATGGGATTAGGGTTTTGACTTTTGACAATGTGAAAGCCGATATTTCGGTTTCTTTGGGTGTGGCCGGTGAAGGCGGTGGTCGGGATACGGTGGCGGCGGCGGAGGAGGAGTGGGGAAGAAGGAGGAGGAGGGAGAAGAGAGAGAATGGAGGAGTGGGGAAGAAGAAGAATGGAGGGGTAAAAATGTCTTTTCACTTTTCAAGTATATTAAAGTGAGGTCCCTTGGGACCCTACATTAATTTTCTCAACTTTTAGGACTTTTCTAGTATTAAGTCCCTTGTGGGGGACCTCAAATTAATTTTCCCTTAATCTTATGTCTAGTCAAAATAATTAGTAATAATAATTAACTATTAATGTAACAAAATTAGTGAGTAGTTAGCCTATTCTGTAGATACAAACCCACTAATCATTACTTCTCTACCCTATTTAATTTTTCTATATAATTGATGTTTTTGTACTTCTATATTATTAATTTAATATTTAAAAATAAGTATTGCATTTAGTGTATTCACATGATCTGATCTCCATCTCTCTATTGCTTGCTATTTTTGTTATCTATGGAAATCCCATTGTTATAAAAAAATTTATAATATATTGGAATAGATATGAAAAAGAATATGCGTGTGTGTTTCAGTAAGGGACAAATATAATTTTACGGGAGTGTGTGTGTATATTTTTTATTTGAAATACAACTTCAAAATTTCTTAATTAATAAGGTGTGCAATAGAACATTAAAAAGGATAAAAACTAAATAACGACAACAATTAATTGTTCACATTACTTTGGAATTTTTCTCCCATATAAATCTAATATTTAATTGAGGATGTTCGAATAGGATTTGATTAAGAAAATGGTAAAAATGGTAAATGAATCAAACTTTGTCATTGAAGTCATGTTGCATCCCCAGGTCGCGACATGAAATTTATTTTATTATTAATCATGTCGTGCCAGCGAGTTAATATAACAAATGAAGCAACATGTCATGCCCTGTGGTGAGATATGCTGCTTCAATATTTAAGAAAAAGTGAGGCAACATGTCGTGCCACAAGGTGCGAGATGTTGCTTCAATATATACAAAAAATTATATAAGTAGCATGCCGCACTACTAAACACGACATGCTACATTAATTATCTTAAAATATATATTTTTTTAAATATAGATGTCGCACCATCAGGCGCGACATGATGCATTTTAAACAAAAAATTAAAAATCACGACATGATGCTTTAATTATCTTTAAGTCGCTTATTTTATAGTGCAGCACATGTGACACAACAACTACACACTTATTTTCTTGTAGTGTAAGGAATGGGTTGACATGTCTTCTGGCCCATAAATCATCACCTTTCCAATTTATTTTTTAGAATCCACTTGTTCAAAATATGCATGGATTTTCTCAATAATGACCTGGGGATAAACATATCTTGTGTCGGCTTTGGTTTTGATCATATTGGCAATGACTTTATGATTGTAAACATTGTTCACGTAATCACGAGGAGTATGATCATATTGTCTCAGCTTTGGTTTTCTCATATAAGATATGGTCATGGAAACCTCTAGTGTATAGCATTCCTCCATGATGATAGGTTATTCATTATGCTCCTCCCTATGCATTCTTCAATGGAATGCTTTATTGGATGGCTACACTATTAGAAGAAGAGTATGACTTCATGCTCACATTTGATTCAACACATGAAGTTTTTGGACAAATATTGCTCCCTAATTACATTGACAGAGATCCTGAAAACGTGAGCTTTCTCGAGACAAAGGGGACTCCCTAGTCTTGATACAAGAGATGTACATGGATGATGAAGAAATAAATGAAATAACTTGTTTTATTCATTCCATGTGGACTATGAAACAATTTGGCAGCTGCAAATCATGGAACAATATCTTTTCAATAATGACGAATGTATATCTTTACAATATATTAGGTGTACAAAAGAATGATGACCTCATACTAGAGATGAGAAATAGCGACTCAAACAAAAATCTTGGAAAAGGGAGAGGATGTAAATTCCTATTAGTGTTGCCTTATTATTCAATTATCTTAGAAGTTTTGGTTCTTTTGATTTTTGAACTAATTCTCTAGCAAGATTTTTAACATAGTTGTCACTTCATCTGTAAACTCGTGCTTTTGAAATATGTTATTGGATTTTTCTTATCAGATTTTTATGTTTTTTTAATTATATATATCAGTTCTAATGTTCATACTAAACCTATATAAATACATTAAAACATATATCTTGCTTGGAAAAAAAATCCAAATTTGTTTTGCTTGAGGATGAAAAGAAAGGAAACAAAGTTAACAATGAATTGATCACGTTAATTTCGGTTTCCTTTTCTTATAAATCAATATTTGATTGATGGTGGTGATAAAATATTTCTTTTTTTGTTCAAAATGGTGGTGGTAAAGTATTTCATCGATATCTTATGATGGCAATTGATCATTTGGCAGTGACGTTCCTGAAATTCTGGCTTATAATTATCAGCAACATGCAGTTCACAAACCAGCGTATCCTATCCTTCAGGTAACATCAAAATTGCATAAGAATATTTTCCTATTCTCCTCAAGACAGGTAATAATGAGATGGTGATTAAATATTGGTCTAAACAGAGACTCTCTGAGACATTTAAAATTTTTCACAAGAAAGAATCAAATGAAGCAAACAAAATAGACAATATGGGCAGGGTACAGTAGACATCATAACAGTCCAAATATGCATTGGAATCTAGTGTGAAAACAATAGGGAAAAAAAAAGCTATATAGACAAACTTGAGGTTAAGATACAGACTATCTTTGACAAAATTTTATATCATATATATATATATGAGTCATCTGTCAAAGTTCATCAGGGGATCCAGAATCAATCAAGCAGCAGTACATCAAATAAAAGGGAATCATAAATTGCCTCACATCTTCCAAATTCTGTAATAAACCGTAGCCCAAATTGTGCCATGAAAAATTTTAACTCAGCAACAGGTCCATGCAACAGGGAGCGGCATTGAAACGAGCTTGAGGCGGGTGTAACTTCACAGGGAAGAAACTGTTTGAATCCTTAGTTAGCGAATTACTATCATCGAAATAATCTACTTATAGCCAATCACCTCGCCCCAATATCTGGAAGCAGTGTAAAACAATTTCTGTTATATGCTGGTATTTAAACATGGTAAAATTCACAGTAGCCAACCATCCGAAATAGATTCCTTTAATTTAGAATATAGGATAAAATCTATTTAAACTGTTATATTCAGTGGGACCTTATTGTCAACAATTTATCCCAAGATTTTTATGATGATAGAAACACAATAATATCCATAGCTAACCCCGCTTATGTGAGGCTTGTCATTATCTTTATATTCAGCAGAAGTTTTCTTAATATTAAAATTCATCCTAAATTTGAAAATGACAATAGTCAGAGGATAATATTACCGTCATTGTTTGAAGATGAATCGCTTCCCCTTTTCTCTGGAGCATGCTGTGCAAGGAAGTCCTGAACTGTTTTCCAGTAGTCATCGCCACCAGCGAGCCATGTGTCCATATGCATGCCAGAAGGAAAATCCACAAAGAGACATCGATTATTTCTAGCAGCTGCCTTGGCATAGAGAATTTGCATATGCGATGGTGGGACCATCTCATCTTGCAACCCAGAGAGAAAAAGGATAGGCTGCTTAACCTGACATTGGCATGATTTTTTTAAATAAAAAAGGTGAGACTCAAACTTGCAAAATTCAGCAACAGACAGATACAATAAAAATGAACAGAAAGCAAAACATTGAATGAATAGGAGACAAATAAGAAATACTAAATGGAAAATCACCACAAATCATGGAGTTGAGGGGCTTTGACCTCACTTGAAACTTCAGAAAAGGAAATGAATAGATGCATATTTTTTACATGCAAGAGAGAGATATAAAAATGGAAGCATTCCCCACCTGGCCAACAACCTCAGCAGTATTCCATGGAGAGCGCACAAGAAAATTGAGAATTTTAAAACC
Source organism: Mimosa pudica (assembly GCA_029929735.1). Taxonomy (NCBI): domain Eukaryota; kingdom Viridiplantae; phylum Streptophyta; class Magnoliopsida; order Fabales; family Fabaceae; genus Mimosa; species Mimosa pudica. The sequence continues at coordinate 5,977,903 of JAKELP010000014.1, read as the reverse complement.
TTTTGAGCTGCTTCCTCCAATAACCCACTTCAAAAACGGTAATAAAACACCAGCCATATCCAATATTGATGTGAAAGTATTTTCCAGTATCAGTGCAGCAACCTAAAGACACAGAAAGATGGCCAAAAGAACTTGTTAACTACAGAAGCATGAACAACCTCTTGTTGATAACAACAAAGAAGAATCAATCTAAAAGGGAGGAATCCAAGATTAAAGCAGTGCTATGTTTTCAAAACCTGTTGAGCAACAAGTACAATAAAATGACTAGAAACAAGATATTGTCAATGAGATGGAATAATCTATTGACAAGCTGTCCTGTTAGAAATCTTTCATCATGAACAAACACCAGACAAACAAAAGAGAAATTCTTTGGTGTATGTGTATGTGTCAGTGTTTATGCACAAACAAGACAAGAACATTAATATCCGAATACATTTTAAATACTTGAGCTGATTTGGGGATTATTTTAGAGCTACTCTTTAAACTTAATAATATTTGAATGTATGTCAAACAACACAAGTTGAATATATTCTGAAAGAGAATTTTGAAATAAATACTTTAAAAAGTGAAAGCTAGTAAAATACTTTGTAATAAAAACTCCATCATTAAGTATTAATGCTTACTGACAAAAAACCATTAATAAAGTTAAAATGCTAAACATCATAAAGGATTCCAGGAACTTTTTTATAAAAATTCCTGGACCATTTTGACATGTGATGGAAATATATAGATGTCACATTTTGTAAACTAAAAGGCTTCCTGAATATGAAAAAAACGATATTTTCAACACTCCAACTAAATTGTAAAAAGTTCTCTATACAGCATACCTACATTCTATACCCAAAAAATGAAACTAAACATACAGTTTTTAAGAGTGTAATAAACAGAAGCTTTCAGTTTATGAACAACTGGATTTTCAACACTCCTACCAAAGAGTTGATTCTATAGCATCGTTTCTACTTTATTTAGAACAGTTAAAAAACAAAGATGATTCTATTAGAGTCAGTAAAACAATTTCATTTGTTTGTTTGTTGTTGGGAGGGTGTTGGGAGAGGGAAGGTGGGGGAGTAGAAGGGCAAAACCACGAGAGGAATATAATTTCTCTTGTGACACTAATAATCAATAAAAATTTCATGAAAATCCATATAAAGCTATAAGAATTCTGTTCAATGTCAGAAACCTGGCTAGATCAACTTGATAGAGAAATGCTATAAATCCATATAGAGCTCCAGCTATTCTATTCAAATATCCTGGTTGGGGGTGTTTGAAAGAGAATTTCCATTCAGGTCAGGGAAAAAAAGAATGAAAGGGAATTCCCATACAACTTCCCTTGTGAGTCTACCAGGGTATGTAATTAGTATCTCAACGCATTGGGATCTAGAGTGATGAACTTATCTAGAGATGTACCACCAAGGCACCAATTGCAGTCCATAGCATGGAAGGTAAATTTAAAACCACATGAATCCTTAAATAGGTATAACGCAAGACAAGTGAAAAGTTTACTGGACAGATACCTTATCAGGGTTATTTTTTGCCAGTACAGCCCCAACTGCGCCCCCAAGTGACCTTCCAAATACAACTATTCTAGACGTGTCAATATCAGTCCTTTGAGAAAGATGGTCCAATGCAGCCTGAGCACAAATAGGTAATTTAAAATGGCAAAATTTACAAGGAACAGTTTAATAACCAAAATACATGTCTTGATTATTTAAGCACGCTAGCTCACACCTGAGCATCCATAGTAATGCCATGCTGAGAAGGATAGCCTTCACTCGCTCCATAACTGTTTTAGTTTAATCACATATTAGTACCAATCTAGAGGTAAAGTTGCATTTGCTTATTTGAAGGCATGAATCTGTTATAGGTAGGGTGATGAGATAATAACATTGAAGTGCTAGCACATACCCTCGGTATGAAAGCATGAAAATGTTGCAATTTAACCGCTGCAACATTATGCGCACCATTTCAAGACGATGAGCAATATCTAAAAGCCGGTAGTCAAGGACTCTAAAAGAAAAATGAGCCTATCAAGTCAAGATGTATACAATAAAAATAAAAAATAGCCTAATCTCTATATCAAGGATACTTCCGGCATTTTCTTGGAAAAACAAAATGGTTGGGCCTGTAAATGAAACAAGAAAATATGACCTTTATGAGAACATCCGTCATAACAATGAATTGATAAATATACAGAATAAAGAAAATGGTTCAATTAAAAGAAAGCATACCAAACACAAAAAGTTGCATCATGGTGAATAAAGATATAATTACATCTAAGAATTTGTACTTCCAAATGTTGAACTTCAATTTGTCCCTTCTTCTGTTTTGATCACTAGTAACCTATTATTGTATCATTAGTATATAGCTATGCCAATTGAATTAACACTGGATTACCTATAAGTAACCTGAATTAGCACAATCAAGACAGTATGTTTACTTGGCATAGTTATGATTACAACAGTGACGAGTATCAGACTGTCAATATCAAGTTTTTTTAAGCATAAAACCCGAAGACATGCCCACAGACCGTAGGTCATTGCCACAGCAAGTAGTAACATTTATTTCTAAAAGAATAACATCTAAATGAGAAGGGAATCCAAATTGAAATCATTCCAGTTAACCAAACACAACACATCCAGCTTATTCAATCAACAGCAGTCCATGCAAAAATTTTCATTCCAAGTAGATACTGCCGTCCCTCTATTCAATTATCTCCAAGAAACTTTTTTTTTATCAGAATTATCTCCATGAAACAAAAAAGCCAAATAGCACATCTAAGTTTCAAATGCATGCCCAAAAAAAAAATAGGAGCTAAACCATTCACCAAACCAAAACTACAACAAAATAAGCCATATTTCTCTAACCAAAACCAAATTTCGGGAAAAATACAAGGGAAAATTAGTTTGAGGTCCCAATGATGAAACATAATTAAGCTGAGATCCCATGGAGTTATTAACAACAACTTTTAACCAAACAATAAAAACTTGAGTGCATGTGATATTATGTATCATTTGGGACTCCAATATAAAGAAGGTCCAACCCAGTTCGATCCCCACTTGGTAAGGGTGCTGCGGAAGGGAATCAACTAGGCAACCTTAACTCTGTTCTTTTGCAGAGAGACTGATTCAAACCCACGACTTCAGAGCTCACAACAAGGGAGCTAACCATTGAGCCAAGTCAGCCCTTCATTTGGGACTCTAATAAATTTTCCCAAAACCCAAATCAATTTGCACAAATCCACTCCAATGCTAAACAACCCAAAATCAGTACACTAACCCCAAATTAACCTCAAAGCCAACAAATTCAAACCAACCCAAAATTCACATCCCCAAAACTATCAAACCCCACATATCATAAACACCATTCCACTTCTCAACCAAACACAAACCAAAACATAATTCCTCAAACTCTCCACACAAAGCCAAAAACTTTACACAAAAAAACGCAACCCAGTATTGAAAAACTGAGATCAAACCTGTACAATCAGGAAAAAGCTTGATGAACCAAGCGTGAAGGCGGACCCCATCAGAGGATGTAAGCCAGATATCCTCATAGGTGAGCCTGAGGCGAGCAGGGGTTATGGGGTATGACTTGGTGAGGCCAGGAACCACAGGAACGTACACAAGCTTTTCCTGTAAGGCCACCAGTAATGCCATGCCTGCCACCACTAAACCCCCTACACCATACAGAAATATGTTCACATATGACACCATTCTCTCTTGATTTCTCTCCAAGCTTGTTTTTTTTTCTGGGGTTGATTGATTTGGAAGGATTACTATGTGGTTTATTGGTTCTGACCTTGTGTTTTGAGAAGTGGGGAAATTGAGAGGGATTGGAGTTTGAAGCTAATTTCTTGGAAACGTCAGGCCAATGGGTGTGATTGTGAAATGGGATTTATTACAACACAGCAACAACATAAATGAAGTTGCACTTTTGTTTTTAAGGTAAATCAATCCTCAGATTTAAGAATTTACTGATCAAATTCCATGGGGAAAGTGAAAGTCACCATTCTTATATTTTTTTTTTTTTTGAGTTTTTAATCCGGTATCTTGGGCCAACCCCTATGTCACGGGGAATTCAACGGGCTCAAACTAATCCAGATAACACCGTGAACCTCCACTTAAGGGCAAAGTAAGGTTGTCATTACGCCAAGCGCGTTTGGTTACCATTTTTATATTTCACTGAATGAGATTGTCACCTTATTTGTGGTCTCCTCAAATCAAAGGTAAAGATGTAGGTTACAACGTGATACTATGATCTAAATAGAAACCTTAAAATAATTAGTTATTATATTAGTTTATTTTTTTTCGTTCAAAAAATATTAGTTTATTTTTTAACCTTGAAGTTAAGAAAATAGAGAATTTCTTTTATTGAATAGGTGATTTTTAAAGGTATTATATTATAATATGCATGTCATATCCTACTTGATTGCTTCTAACTAGTATGATCACAAATGATGGGTCGAACTGTCGAATTGGGTTTACCTAAGAATTTCCATTAAGAGAAAAACACGTGTTTCTATGATTGTCAAATATATCATCAAGCATTTACAAGTTCTGCATAAGCATTTTCAACTTGATTGTAATGGTTTTTTAAGTCTATATCAATAATTCACAGCTCCAAAACTTTTTCATTAGGGATTGAATAGGCATATTATAAAGGTTCAAAACTTTAAGGTAGGAATTTCAACCTAATCATAAAGATTTTCAATTTCATATTAATAATTCACAACTTCAATTTTTTCATTAGGATTTGATAAGACATATGTTTGAAAATCTTTTCACAAATTTAGCATAGGGATTTCAATCTTATCATAATCATTTTTGAGTTTATGTTCACAGTTCCCAATTTCGATTGTTGTAGGCATGTGTATCATTTTGGAAACATAATATATGAAAATCACATAATTTTCCCTTGTTTTGTCATAGAATATAATTGCTCAAATTTAAAGTACTTCCCTTTTTAAGATTTTTGTCCCATGTTATGGTGAGGAGTGAGTAAGTTGTCTGATTCAATCTTAAACTATTGAAACAAAGTGTAAAACTGAGCAACTTAGGCAATTTAAATTAAGATGTAGTTGGTACTTAAATGTACTGCTTTTAAAATTAATGACATGAAAAGAAAGCGTTACTTTTTTTAAACATTTGGGGATGAAGACTGGAATTCAATAAATAATATCTTTTAAACATAGTATTGTTGCCACAAAAATTTGGAATTCCCTACCTTGTGTAGTGGTGTTTCTTAGGGTCTGTTTGAATTTAGCTTCTGGAAAATAGCTTTTTTGAAAATAGCTTTTTGAGAATAGTTTTTAAGTATAATAGTTTTTCTAGAAAATAGATTTTGATAACATGAGAGTGTTTGGATAAATGTCAGTAGAATAGTTTTTTGAATATCAAATCACTAAAAAGGACAATTTTGCCCAAAAATTAATTCCATAGATTTAAATGATTAAGGGTAATTTTGGGTGAGAAGGGTAATGACTCATGGGTAATAGTTTTTGGGTGTGAAAAGTAAAAAAAATAGTTTTTCAGATTTTGGCTTGAAAATGAGGTTTTGAATGCAAAATAGATTTTTCAATTTTTTGGAGTGTTTGGGAGGATTTGTTTAAAACTTAGGTTTGATTGTAGAAAAATGATTTTGGGGGTTATCCAAATAGGCCCTTAATGGTTTTACATTCACACACACTTGAAAGATAAAAAAAATTACTATTTATTTATGGGGCTATTAATTTGGAATTCAAGTAGACATAATATTAGAAAGACCCACTAAATATCAAATTAAAGTTGGATCCCAAATGAGCTGTTTTCAATTATCTTCCAAAATCAAATATCAACTTTACCTTTTGAACCTTTGTCAAAACCTTTGGCCTATGAATTAACAACTTTTTATTATCATTATTAAGTAATTGGGCAACTTTCACAAGGTAGTTCATTTTAACAAATAGAAATTTTTAGATCTTGTGTATAAAGTCCTACTATGTGTAACAAGTTTTTGACCCTTTAATGTATTTTAGTTCACGTATAATAAAATATTAGAATAGAAGCGTCTTCATCACAACATTTGAGCTATAACTAACAACTTTTCGACCATTATGAACAAGTGTTTGGGCACCGTTTACAAAGTATGTGATTTTAATTATTAACAATCTTTATACCTTGTGTAACAAACTTTTAACCATGCATAACAAATTTTTGGGCATTGTTCACAAGCCTTTCAATTTCTTTACGGAGGTAAAATTTTCATTTGAGTTTGGAAGATAACTAAATAAATGTCTCTTGAGATCCTACTTTAATTTGATAATTTAGTGAAACTTTTCTAATATTATCTCTAATCAATGGAATCCCAAATTAATTCCCCCTTCTTGTGCACGGTTTTATCTTGTATTTTCTCTACAAATTAAGAGATTGTGTTTGATCATTCAAAAAAAAATATTATTGATTGTAATTAAGTATTGATATGATGATAAACTGTATTTTCCGGTAAAGATTCAATGATTGAGTTTTTGTTGGAAAAATAATGAGTTTATTTTTCTTGCCTTCAATAAAATGAGTTTATTGACAGCTTGTGAAAAGCACCATTTGCTTATATATTCTCAAATATATGGGAAATCCCAATTAGAATTTAACTCATAATCTTAGTCGTCAATGATAAGGTATTCTAGTAACAAACCTTAACACGCTCGCCATGATTAGATGAAATATTAGGCTCAATTCATTGTTGACGTGTTTGTACATGTGTGAGCTGTGAGGCTTTACATTGATCACAAGAATTTATGTAGTACTCCCTCCGTTCCTAAATATAGGACCTAGATGACTTTTTTGAAAAATCCTAAAAAAAGGCAAAAAATAAGTTAATTATAAATTGATTTACCTAATTTTTTCTCTTAAACTAGTTTATTTTACCTATAAGCTAATGGATAATCTAAAAAGATATCAAATATGTCATCATTTAATAACCTATTTCGCAACCTTAATCTTTCTATAAAAAAGTTATCTAGGTCTTATATTTAGGAACGGAGGGAGTAGTATACAATTAGGGAAGAGCAGAAGGCATTTTACCCTATTCGCAAGATTATAAGCATGCACTAGGTTAATTAAGTTTAGAATTCGAGGAGTTTAAGATAAGAGCTATTGAACAATAAATTGAGGCATTTAACAAGTTGTTAGGTTCAGACCATTTTATTACCTACTAAGATTAGAACAGTATCAAGAATAATTCGGTCATGCAAGCAATAATGTTTGAGTATGACCTGAGAACATCGTGTTATGCAGCATCATTACATGTCACAATATTTCAAATTTTAAAGTTATTAACATATGTAGGAAAATAGGGTCCACCCTTAGTGGGTTAGGACCATACCCAATTGGAATTGAGACCATTATGTAAATATGGAAAATATGGTTTGAAATGAGTAATTTTCGCCACTGATTTAAAGTTAAATTAATATGTCTTTTTACATATGGGGATATGACTTCTCCATTGATTCATTATAAATACATGAAGCCTATTGGAAAAGTCAAGTCACTATTATTTTTTATGTGTAGAAAAACAAATTTCTTTCTCTTAATCTCTCTATTTCTTCCTCATGGTGCATCTGCTGTATATCGTAGTCAGATTTCAATCGGTGATCCGACTCCGTGTGGGTACCCGGTCAAGTTAATCGGCATCCAGGTACGCCCGAAAACCCTACAACATAAATATTCGCAAACATTCTTTTGATCTGTATCAACATTTTGTGTGGACATCCATAACTCCTCCACTATTTTTTGGGTGAGCTATCAAGGGTGTTCTTAAGATATACTCCCTCTAGTCCCTAATATAAGAATCAGCCGCCAAAAAAATGCTTCTTAAGAAAACATGTGAATTTTAGTTGGATGCCTGGAGTTAATATTTCTTTTCCAATATTGCCCATATTTATTATGATACTTTTAAGAGAGAAATACATAAGCATTAATAAATATGAAAGAGAGTTATGGACAAAGTAGGAAAAAACACATTAAATAAGGAGAGATATGAGACGAGCTCTTATATTAGAGACCAAAATCATTCAAATTTTGGGCTTTTATATTAGGGACTGGAGGGAGTACTAGACTTAAAACTAATTTTTATAAACCTTTTAGGAATCATAGGCTTTTTCCATCCTCCAAAAATTGCATTGTTTAATATTTAAAGATTTCAATTCTTACAAAAGTGAGACTACTACTTTTATCACATCAGCCGATTGCATGTTGATTTTCTTACTATTTTCTGCCGCTAGTACTGTATTATTCTTCTAAGTTCTAAAGCAATCCTTGCTGACATTATTTATGTTTATCACCAACCACATATCATTTATCATGGAAGACACTGTTGATATGTAAGGATATTTCATTTGTACAGATATGAGATATGCAGTAATACAAGAACGTTTTTTATTGTTTCTATCCTTAACCTCGATATATTTTGCTTTTAGATTTTGCTTAGATTATAGAGTTTGCAATTGTAACTTATATCAAATATATTTTCAATTAAACTAATGTTGTTCATGTTTGTATATGGTTTGAGTAAAATTACTCCTATTAGAAAGTATGTTGGAAAAACCTATGTTCACGGCCTATTACAAAGATAGTTATGACAAATTTTTAAATAGGCAAGTCAACTTGGAAAAAACACCCCAAAAAAAATCTTTCATCTTTCACTTGACTTTTGATTAAAAAGTTCTGTATCTAAAATCCATGCCAAACGTTATATTTGACCTTAATAAAATTTGTTAAAAAGTTCATTTTTGATTACCAAGTTCCCAAGCAAAGCCCCACAACTTTGCCAAATGAGTAGAAGACGTAAGTTCCTTCGGAGTTCCTTATTAATTGTTTGGGGCATAGTCCACCACTAAATATAGGAACAATTTGGGCACTAAATGTGATGTTTTAACTAACAATGACTTTATATAATCCTCTCTCTGTTTCTAAATATAAGATTTTTTTCCCTAATTTGAGTAAATTAAGGAAATTAGTTATTTATATATAATATTATCAATTTATCCCAACTAAATATACATTTATCCTCACTCTCCCTCTTTTGGTTGTTATTATAGATAAGCATTGTAGGGTTAATTTGGGAAAAAAGTTGAGAAAGTTAGAAAGTGATCTTATAATTAGGAACAAGTTGAATTTCAAAAGTGATCTTATACTGTATTTAGGAACGGAGGGAGTAATAAAAAAGCATTAGCTTGGGGGTATTGTAGTAAAAATATTCCTATGTGATGCATGAGACAAATTGGATGCGTTAATCTGTAAGGGACTTTTATTAAATTTCATTTTCAAAAAACATAATTTTTCTAGTTATGTTTAAGAGTAGTTTGGTCATTGGTGGGTGACGTTGGCTGCTTACCAGAATTCTCATTAAAGCAAGCTTAATAGGATTAGCTGGTTTAACCAAAAAAAAAAGACGGGAATTCTGATTCTAAATAACTAATAGTACAATGAAATAAATGTGGCCCAAAAACTAGTGAAGAAAAATATACATGTGATATTTGTAGGCCAGGATAAAGTATGGTAGGACTTGGGGCTGCCTGTTTTATTATTTCGATAATTTATAAGAAAAAAATCATTACTACTTTGTACTCCCTCCGGTCCTATTTATAAGTCGCCAACCTCCTCTAAATTTTGGTCCTTAATATAAGTCACCAACTAACAATAACTAACTCATTTATTAAAATTTTCCTAATATACCCTTACATTGGAAAATGAACATTGGAAGATGAGAAGAGAGAGAAGATGAAAAATGCACTTTTATAGATAGAGGATTAATGAAGAGAGAGAAAAGGTAGTGGGTAATAGTGATAAAGGTGGAAGGGGCAAAAATGGAAAGACAAAAAAAATAAGACCAATTTAATGATGCAACTTCCATTAACCTCCATTCCTTGGTATGCACAATTTAGGCTGTTGGCGACTTATAAATAGGACCGGAGGGAGTAATTGAATATTTTCATACACGTGCTCAAATATTGAAAAAGAAAGAGCAACAATGTAGCTACATTTCATTTTCTCATTCCATTACGTCCCTTCTATTTTGTTGTTTTCCGTGCTCTCTACCTACAACTCCAAGCAATGCCAGAAAGAAGGCCTATAATGTGCCTTTTCAAGTGAAAGATAAGTAAAATACACAAAAGTTATTTTTCAATAAGATCTTTGTGTTAAAGACAATTTCTACCTATTTCTTATTATTGCCAAAATAAACATGAGCCTTTTTGACAATATTGTCAAATATTTATCGATGGAATTAACACTCTTGGTTGTCAAAAAGCATATAGTGCTTAATCTAATACATTGTGTGCTAAAGAGGTGCTATTTTTTCTTTAGAAAAATTAATTATGTCAAAGTTAAAGATAAAATGTTCAATGCGCGTCCCAGAGAAAGAAACATATGAAAGGAAAAGAGAAATACCATGAGAAAATTTACAAATAAAAAAACCGATAAAAATAAGGGAAAATGACATATAAAGTCTGCCCAATTGGAAAAAGGACAATTGAGTTGGGTAAATTGTATAAATGACAAGTTGGGTCATTTGAACTTAAAACAAATTACCACATTTGGGGAAAAGACTAAAATGCCATTTACTAATCTAATATATTACAACACAACCAAACATGAATCCCACACTAAACAAAAAGAAAAACACGATGTCAACACCCACTAGAAAGCAAAAATGAAACAGAGAATGAACACAAAACCCTAACGGTGACGGTGACGGTGACGGAGCTAACGACGGTGGACGTTGGGTGACGGAGCTAAAGTATTTATCCTTCTTGGGTGGAGGTTAGGAGGTATTTACACATCAACAACTTTGTTTTCTTCTTCCTTTTTGGGTTGAAAATTGTTGAGGACTATAATAATTCATGATCAAAAGAAAAGCTAATACAAGTTGAAGATTGAAAAACTACTCTCTTCAAGTTTGTTTGGTCATTGTGTCTTTTAGGGTATGAAATAGAAAAATTATGTATATGTATTGTATAACCCTAAAACCTTGTCTGAAATTTAATGGTGGAAGAAGTTCAGGTGGACTTAGATGTAATGAAGATGATGAAGTAGATGTTCATTCATTGTTGCATTGATTAGGTTTTGAAAATAAAAATGCATGTTTCTATGGTTAAAATGCATGCGACAGTGGTTAATACACATGTTACTGTGGTTATTCGGCATGTTACAGGGAAGCAAAAATGACACATCAAGTTAAAGAACTATGTTGTTACTTCCATATTGGAGGGACTTAAGCAAAAATGACACATCAAGTTAAAGAACTATGTTGTGACTATTGACATGCCGGACTTAAGCAGCTACATGTTGTTGGAGGACGTCACGTCTCTTTCATTGTTGTATCCACCTAAAACCAGCCGTGCTTCTGGGCGGCCTAAAAGTAAGAGGCGTGAGTCGCAATTTCGAGACAAGAAGATTTATCATTGTAGAAGATGCAATGAAGTTGGTCACACCCGAAGGTCTTGCCGGAATCCAAACCCAAGCTGAAGTTTCATGCATTTTGTGGCGATTTTTTGGAGAAGCAACATTGGTTGTAGCTAATTACCCCATATATGTATTTTTGGGAAAATAGCTATGTCTATTTTTTGGAGTTACAACATTGGTTGTAGTTGATTACACCATACATGTTTGAACTGCATATCTTTTATGTATTTTTAGGTTACATATTTTTGAAAATTTTAATGTGGCAACATCAGTGACGTTATTGTGGTTAAATGGGATGATAGTATAATTAATATGTATATTTACGTGGTAAATACCGATGATGATTACATTTATCAATTCCCATATACAATTCCTTTCAAACAAATGGACCCTAAAGCATGTTGGATAACATTGAAGCAAAGCAGATTTATCAACAAAAGTTATACAGTGATATCTGAGAGAAAGATATACGATTGCAAAATATACAGTACTGCAAATAATACAAGGAGGCACGGGTGAACATATAACATATTCATGTAGCTTATTTGTATTAGTATTATAATAGTGTATATATATATATACTTGTGCATCACATTGACATTGACTAATTCATAACGTATGAATGTTAGGTATATAACCTCGATTCAAGTGCTATTGGACTGGCTAGTTTAGACTATTAGATGGAAAAACAAACAGTACATATTACTCCTGTATCTCTAAAAATCTAACATGACATCAGGAGTCATTCAATCTAAGACCAAATAAAAAATTGAAAAAAATGAAAACTGTGGATCTGAGGCTTAGAACTGAAAAAGAAATGATAGTAGTGAGAGATATCAGAGGTTTAATACATACCCATTTCTCTAAAAATCCATTGCCTTGAAATTCAATATCAAACAGAAAGAGCGGGAAACTTCTATGGATCCATATATGGTAGATTACAAACTTGAAAGAGTTTCAAACACATACTTTGTTAAAGCAGTCTTGTGAGTAATTAACAACTTTAAGATACACAGCAAAGCAGTGATACTAAAGTTCTAGAGTGTTTTTAGCAGAGTCTAATATCATAAAACACCATTTGTGTCTCTTAAAACAGTAATAGAAGTAGTCATAGTAGTAGTACTAAAGTGATGAAGCCAAGGATGATTTGCCTGACCAGTGGAGAATGATGATGTTTGTTCATCAACTCTCTCACCGGACGATGGGTACACGTTGCTGAGTACCACCTCGAAAGGTGATCCCACCGCTGCACTGTGATGCACTGCCTGTGTTTGGAGAGTTCCCCAAGAAATTGCACTCTGGCTGCCTAAAATTCACATTGTTACTGGAACCACTTGTCCTATCAGAGCATGTCGAGATAGAAGAGACATTTTCGCCGGTGCCTGTCCTCGAGGGATCAACCTCCACATCTGATGTGTTTTTCTTTTGATACAAGTTGACACAGTCAGAACCAAAATTGGCACTAGTCACAACCTGTGCATTTGACTGTTGAAGCTGTCTAGTGCTGAGGAAACGTCCTCCCGATCCCCTAACCCTGTTCAAAGCATGGCGATGTCGAGACTCGTGAAGATAAGGCTGCAATCGTTTTCAAAAAGAGTAAAAATCAGCAAGACAAATGATGAGTAGGCAACACCTTTCCAAAACAGATTCCACATAGCACAAAATAATAACATGCTTATTCAATAATGCAATTACAGTCAGATTCATAGGTTCTATTTTATCCATATTGCTACTAAGGATATTCCAATTCCAGTATTATTCTGTAACAGCAATGTCACATTTTAACTTATTATTACCTGAGCAGCACAGGTTCTGCCTAATTCTTACTCTTCCTCACTATGAAGAAAATAAAGGCATTGATGCATGGATATATAATTTTCTGAGTAGTTAGAAACTCATCTTTAAAATCTGACATTTGACAAAAAAGTATTTCAAGAAAATCAGCATCCCTATGTTGTTTAGAGAAAACAACTTATAAATTTCAGGCTGGTACGATTTGCTACATCCGAACTTGTGTTGATAGAGATTTTTCACTGAATTCCATTTGTTAAAGGTTCGTTACATGGTCATTATTGCCGCAGAATGCTGCAGAAAAAGTTCACATGGTGAAAAGCACTGGTTTTCATGAATGAAACATACCTTACGGTTTTTGATAAGTTTGTTTTGAGCCTCAAGCTTTGCCCGTGACTGTCGCCTTCTCAGTATTCCATGGTATTGTTTGGCATTGACATAAATGGGCCCATCCTCTGCGAGATCAAGTGGCAATGCAACTCTTGTAGATGCAAGACCCAGCATTTGGGGAACCATTTGGGGTTGATTCTTGAAAAAGTAACATCAAAATCAATCTCCTAAGTATTATTATATTAACTGAAAGCATAATAAAATCTTCACAAACAAAAGCAAATGACAAGAATTGCTTGGTAATATGTTGATAAACATAAAACAAGATGTAATGAACAGAACTTACAATGGCCTGCAATCCATATGATGCTGAAGTGCCTCCATAAAAAGGATCAGCATATGGATAAGGAACACGAGCCTGAGGTAGGATGACAAAATAGTCAGTGACTCAATGAAAAAACAACAATGCCATGAACTGTAACTTCACCTACCATGGAGTGACTAGAATCAAGGTGTGAACAATTGACGTCAGTATCAGAATTATTCAATGACAGAAATGGCTTCATTGTGCTTTCCATAAACCATGAGAAAGATCTTGATCAGTAAACAAAAGATTCATGTTAGATCAGCCTAGAGGTGAAGGAAGATAAGGAATATCTTTTCTTTGAAAAATTTATATCCAGTTCAAGACAGGTAAGGAACACATGAGACTATAATATAGGCATCTTCATAAACAGAAAAAGAAAAAAGATTGAGGAAAATATCTTTATTTAGAGATGGACTATAACATCACTTGGGGAGTGTATAAGAACAATGATGAGGGATATTAGATGAATACTCATCCGCAGGATCAAAATGAAATTCTACCAGATGAAAAAAGTCAGAGCAAAAGTAATTCAGCCAATTGATGAATTATATTATTCAGGTTTGTAAAAATAAAAAATTTAATAATATTGGTCACATCGAATGGTATAGAAGCTGGGGGTGCAGGAAATGATTTGGTGGGGGAAAATGACGAATAAGAAGTGACAGTAGATTTGGCATTCTGCACATGACAATGCTCTCTAACTAGAAAAAAGAATCAAAACAAGTAAACACTGAAAGTATGAATACCAAAGATGATTATTAGCTACATTCAGATCCATGAGTTTTCTATTTACAAGTTTCAATACCAAGATTGAAGCTTCAATATAACAAGGTCATGGGCTGGATGGTACAAAGTGCAAGGTCAGAAATTCTTGAACATCAGACATGTTGCAATGTAAAGTACTAGGATTATGGATTCTATTACATAGTTTTCTCATTTGTATGCTTACATACAAATAATGAGATGATGGTGAAGTCAGCGCATTATCTGCGGATATTAAAGTACATAGTATTAAATATAAATTTGAATTTGAAGAATTTAAAAAATCCCATCAAAGCATCCATTACTATTGCTATAAAAGCTTATTCAGAAGCAAATTACTATGCCATAGAACTTTAAAATTAGCTGTTCTCATTTTCACACTGATAACTGTTTTCAATTACTACTACCAAATGGTATGCCATGATTCTTATCGATGTATAAAAATTTGTTTAAGTTGGTACTACTAATTCCAATTCCAAATAAATAGAAGCGTGCTGTTAGGTGATGATGAACATTAAAAAGTAAAATACAGCAACATCAAAAGATATTAACCAAATCAAAGGCTCTTGAAGATGACCTATCACTTACCATAAGTTGGGTACAAAAGATAAAGTGTTACACAGCCTTTAATCCTTGAAACCTCCAATCAAGTTCTACAAAAAGGACATACCATCCAAAAATTATTAGATAAACAATGAAAAATAGAAGAAACATAACCATAGCGCCTGTAGCTCAAAGAAATATATAACCCAGAAGACAATCTTTCTCTCTAATTGTGATAAATAGAAGCAAACAAATTTCCATTTAACAAGTAGCCTTCATATGATTCCAATAATTTTCTTTTTAGAAGTTTCCTTCTATTGTCATTCAGAAATCCGTACAGAACATAAAGTTAATCAGCATCATATCAATCAGAAGATCCAGTTTCCTTTATCTCTAAAGTATCTGAATATTGGCTAGAAACATACCAAAAAATAAATTCTAGACATACAAATCCCAAACACAAAAAATGCAAAGGATTGACCATAAAGTCAACCATGGCTGTAATGACAAGTTCATCAGAGAGAATCAAAACTCCATAAATAACACATCAAAAATCTATCTTCTTCATAGAAGATCTACAGAAAAAACCATCAACAACTTTACCTTAACACTAAAAAAATCCTCAGACACCTACCCAAACAACATAAGCTGACCTCAAGCTTCACATGCAAACAGTAAACATCAACCACAAGCCTTACCTATCGGATCCCATGTATAGATTATTCAAAAATAAGTGGAGAAAGAAGAAAAAGACAAAGTCCAGACTCCCACAATGCATGCAGGAAAAAAGGGTTTGAAGATAAAGCAAAAAAAAAACAAAAACAAAACTTACTAAGAAAAAAGAAACAAAAAGCATAAAAGAGACATAAAGGGAGTACATAATACATATATATAAAAGAAGGATAGGTGATTAAGCAATGGAAAAAGGAAGGTGATAAATGAAGATAATAGCATATAGATAGATGGATATATATAGAGAGAGAAAGATTGATACTTTGGGATGTGTTTAGTGGTGGAATGAAGGAGCAAGAGATTGAGTTGCTGGGTTGAAGTTAGGCATGTCTCCTGAGTTGAAACCCTGAAAGCCAAAGTCTTTCTTTTTCTCTTTCTATTTCTATTAGTAGAAGTAAACTAGTAAATAGTAATAGTGATTGTGTCTCAAACACTCAACCCCAGAAAGAAGGGTTTGGCTTGCAGTGACATGTGAAAGACTTTTGCTTTGGTTCTGCTGAACACAACACAACTACTCATTGCTCTCACTCTCAGCCTTTAAATACTGCCAATGAGGACATCACACAAAGCCCACCACCATTGTTCTACTTGTACCACCCTTCTCTCTCTCTCTCTCTCTCTTTCCTCCACCTGGTTTCTTTTTTTTTAGTATAATTTTTTATTTTATGACTCTTATTTCATAGTATTACGTGCCTAGGTAGATGGATGTTGATGTAAAAGCAATGCTCATTTTATATATATATATTTACACCAATAATCAATACTACCAGCTACTCTTTTCAATCCCTAATATAGTACTCTTTTTTAAGTAATATAGTACTCCTTTTTAAGAATTAGCCGCAAAAAAACACTTTTTAAGAAAATGTGAATATTAGTTGTGTGTGGAGTTAATACTTCTTTTTTAATATTGCCCATATTTATTATCATACTTTTAAGAAAGATAAATACATAAACATTAATAATTATGAAAGAGAGTTAGGAACAAAGTAGGAAAAAAACACAATAAATGAGGAGAAAATGTGAGATGAACTCTTATATTATGTATCAAAATTATTCAAATTTTATGCTCTTATATTAGGGACCGCAGAGAGTATTATGTGAACTTAGAACTTAGAAGAACTCCCCCACGTTTCTTTCACACAAGCTCAAAGTTATGATCTTGAAGTAATGATATCTAAACACATTGATAATTTTATATAACTTTAATATTCTTGGGCAAAAGGTGTAAACTTTCTTTTCCAAAGAAAAAATATAAATGTTTCAAATATTGGCCAAAATCTAAATTGAATTCTTGAAACAATTCAATTATGTATTTTTAAAACAAAAAAAATTAATTTTTAATTCATACAATTTTTTGTATCATAGAAAATTAAGATTTACACAGAAAATTAGATTGTTAGTTTTATATTACATTTTCATATACAGATCTTTTTTCTCTTTTTACCTTTAAATTTTTTGTTTTTAAAATGAATGAAATTTGTTAATTACTATAGTACTACTAATATTTGTTTATATCTATAAATTGTGAAGCAATTGAGTACAACTTTCAATCTTTAATAAAAGAGCTCAAAATTTAAATGATTTTGAATCAAAATATTTACATTCGCTCATCATTTAATGTGATTTCGTTTTAATTACCCTTAAATTTCTTCAAATTCATTAGTATTTATATATTTCTCTCTTTTTCTCTCTTAAAAAGAGAATTAACTCTAGAGTAATATATTTTTTTAATAGTTTTAGTGACTGAATTCTTAGCTATACAGTAATTGTTTTAACTTTTTATTGAGAGTCTTTTTCATATGGGGCCCAAACACAATTCCTCAACCCTTGGGTCTGGAGCCTTCGTTTTCTTCACTCTGCTCCAGCCGCCCTTGACTGTTCATTCTATACCCACCTTCATATTCTACGCGTGCGTTTCACACAGAGTCAACTCACATTTCCACCGTCCGATTCATCATCTTGGAGAGACTGGTTTACACGCTCCCTTAACGCGAATCAAAGGAAGAAGCAGTGAGTGGTCTTGGATAAAACCACGTCACGTCTTGAGTTTCTTACAATTTAACCATATTTGCTGCTTTTATTTCCGAAAATGTCCCGCCACCTTCCTCTTCGTCTTCTTGTGCGACACGTGGTTGAGAATACGCCAAATGTCTGTTTTACCCATAGCTTTATTACTAGCTCATCTCCTAAATATAATACTCCCACTAAAAACTAAAACTGAATATAAGAGTTGAGTAAGAAAATATTTAAAAGTTAATTGAGTTTTTGTGATTAACTTTGTTTTCTTAAGAATTCTTATTTATTATGATACTACTAGTAAGAAAGAGAAAAAATATGATGGCTATATTCGAATATGATGGCTATATTCTGAGTATCATGTTCCGCTTATCTCTACTCCTAATAGATAACAACTTAATCGAGTTAAAATTGACTAGGATCAAAATAAGAAAACTAACATTAAATAATGACATAATTTTGGTTTTGCTCTTATATTTCAAACCAAAAGCATTCACATTTTGTGTTCTTATATTACATACCCAAAATTTATTAGAGTAACTTATTGACTTTTATTGGAGTAGCGAAGCGAATTAGACTACTAAATTTGATTTACAGGAAATGTAAATAGATTTTTTTTGTCAAGAGGAAATACAAATGGATTACAATGATAGGTTATAAATAAAATTAATTTTAAGAAAATATATAAATATAATTAAAAGTGATGTTGGTAAAAAAAATAATTAAAATTGATTTAGTATTTTGCATCCTAGATTTATTTAGGGTTAAAGTGCAAAAGTGACAACGTAATTGTCACGAAAGTACAAAAATTAGGATGTACAATTTTTCGGAGAAAAACTGCCCGACGAATTTTAAAATTGGGGCAAAAATTACCATCACAATTAGTTTTTTTGACTTTTTCACTCATCATCCTCTGTCACATCATCATCACATAAGGACAAATAAATACATAAGTATGTCATATATTTTAGTGAGAGATAAATCGACAGAAGATAATGTGTAGAAAAACAAAAAAAAATAACTGGCCATTTTTTGCGCGGTTTTAAAATTTGATGGACAATTTTGCTCCAAAAAATTTTATATGATCATTTTTGCACTGGCAATTACATGATCATTTTTGCACTTAAGCTTATTTTTTTAATAAAAAAAGAAGAACTGCCATGTCTCTTATGATAAGGATAAGCTAGATGAATGGTTAATATAATAATACTATAAACTACTCATATCATCCTTAAATGTAAGTCCACTCTTGATTCAATTTGTCCATAATTATAATTTCACTTTTAAATTTTTTATATTTTTTTCACAAGTTAACTCTACTAATACTTATTAATAATAAACAATTAAGAGAGGGAAAATAGGAATAAAGGTATGTGGTAAAGGTGAATTAGTAATATCATATAATAATATATATAACTTAATTGATATCGTTAATCTAATCAAACTAATAAAATTGTACTTATATTTAGTAAATGAGGGAGTACTATATTAGCTGTTGTTGTCCTTCGATCCTTGGAGTTGGAGGAACAATGGAATTTACTCAAATCATTGTAATGCCTGATGTGAACTTTGGGATTGTGGGTGTAAACTGTGTAAGTGTGAAGATAAGTGTGAGGACTTGGGATGACCAAAATATCACTTTTCTTTTGGTCTTCCCCTTTTAAAAATTATCATTACTGATTTATACAATTAAATATCTTGATAAACCGTATCTACATTTTCTTGGGGTGTCCTAATTTTTGGAAAAATATTTATAAATTACCGTTCAATAAATTCATGAAATCATTAGATATTTTATTGTTGAAATTTATTTACCTAGTGTGTGTGTAGGTATATCTATACACACAAATAGTATCAATACTCTGCAAATTTAATATGCATAAACTACCTATACATTGGTACAGATAATTTCCGCCAATGAATATTGTAACATTCAATCTACCTAAATTACTTATATTGATATTTGATAGTAAATTGATCAAAAAAGATATTTGATAGTAAAAGTTGGACTCTGTCACATGTTCCTTCATTGCAACTAAACATATCTTTGGAAGTCTGCACACAAAAAATCACTTTGGAAGAAAAACGGTCATCTCATAATATATGTTTCAAAGTTTAAAAAATTCTAACTTCATCCCTTTTATTTATAAGGGTGATTGAAGAAAAATGAAAACACAAAATGACACTGATATACTTTTATTACTAATTTAAAAAAATGGTAACATTGAAAATGTTAATTGATGATTGTGTAGGTGAATCATGTTAAATATATAAATTCAGTTTAGAAGGTGACTTGAAAAGGGATATACAAGGGCTATGAGACTTATTTTTACTATCAATTTGGTTAATTTTGTTAATAATTTTATTTTATTTTTTTTTCTTCAAGCTAATGATGTAAAGTGTTCATATTGGATAGCACTTGGTAATATAATAGCGCTTTAAGCTTATCTCATGTGGAACAATCCAAAGCTTTAGATTATTTTATTAAGTCTTATCATAGTAGGATTCTAAGATAAATATTTTAATTCATTTGCATTTTGTGGAGGTGTACGTGAATTGACTTTGGTGATTAAAAAACTAAATTGTGTCACTAACTCAATTTAATTATAATTGTAAGTATCATAAAATATAATAAGAAATTTCCCTGATACATGAGACCAATTCTAATAAACTTGACTGATTTAGTTGATAAAGTTTTATTATTTTTCAACTAGTGGTGCTTAGATATTTTGGTTATTTAATATTGTTTTAGATATTTTACACTTACATTTAGGGGAAGTTTACCTGAAGAATAAATATAAAGTATTATTTAAAATCATTTAGTAAAATATAATATTATAATAAAATGTAATTATTTCGAGAGAAAAATAGAACACATCTTATTCTTCTTTTTGATACACACATCAAAGTAGCCGTTGAGACACATAATAAGGGGTTGAAGTAACATGTACTTTCATGAATAAGAATAAAAGAATACTAATAATATTTTCATAGTGTAACTAAATTTTAACTTTTCTTACAATTAATAGAGTGGATAATACCCAAATTTAAAATGATATTACATTATACTGGATTGAGCTAATCTTTTTCCTTTGCATCCCCTTTTTCATTTCTCTTATTTTAGGCAGAAAACGGACCAGATTCTTTCATTAACTATTGAAATTATAAAGTAAAATGAAGAAAACAAAAAAAATGGGTGAGGATAAGAGTGACACTAAGGAAAAGATGGGAAGGAATCTCTAAGAAAGTTTAATAGTATAAGATAAAGAAATAGATTTGTACGAGAATGTCGGTTATCACAAAGTTTTTTTTGAGTTTTTAATCCGGTATCCTGGGCCAGCCCCAATGTCACGGGGAACTCAACGGGCTCAGACTAATCCAGATCCGCACCGGGGCCTCCACTTAAGGGTAAAGTGCTGGCCAAGGGGCAGACTGCATTCCCAGAGCTCGAACTCGAGACCTCTGGTTAAGCGGTGAAGTGAGGTAACCACTACACCAACCACGCTTGGTTCGGTTATCACAAAGTTAAACAAATGAGATTAGATTAGAAGATGAGCCATTGATCCATTCTTTATCTCAAAGCACGTGAAAATAAAAAAGATAAACACAAAAAAAGTTCAGATTGTGGCCTTTTCAGTTTTCCATATTTTTTTAAATAGTGCTTTTGTCTTTTGCTCTGTTTTATACCTCGTTCTTTTTCTCAAAAAACATGTCTTATTTTCGTTTTATAATTTGAATTTTCTCTAAATGAACATATAACTTCAAACAAGCAATTCGGATTCTTGGCTAACTTAAAATATACTTAAGTTCTAATTATTTATTACGATAACAAAAGAAAATTAAAAATATCTCTTCATATTAACCCTTTTTATACCAAAAGAGAACTTATATTTTTCAGACATCATATAAAAATTCATAGTGTAAAAAATATCTTGATTTATAAATTCATAGCCAAATAATACATTCACTAGAAATGCTATTCTTGGGACTATCTCTGGCCTAGAAAATATATAGTATATGTATCATGTTTCTTCTTCTTCCATTCTTTCTGTGGGCCTATTATTCCATTGCCTTACGATCCAAATTCTGAAATAAAGAATGCAAGGTTATGAAGAAAGCATAGACCCAAATAATCCCTATCAAACAAAAAGTGAATTTTTAAGCATTGCCCTCAGGGCTCCATAAGGCTTTTATTTGGGGTCACCAAGCAGAGGATTTGATTAAATGTGAGCACTAGAAATGTGAGCGTAATTCATATTTCATTTTATCTAACTACATTCCATGATTTAAATTTCTACCTATATCAAATAATTTTTTTCAATTAAAGTTTTTAATCATAAAATAGTTAATATAAAAATTAAATTGTTTAGTCATTTCATTTTTTTATTTTTAACTTCCATGCATCATACCCTATAGCGCATGTATTGCACATGTATCCCACAAGGAGAAAATCTGGGAACAAAATCTTTGGTATGATACCTGATAATATTTGTATCTGGTTGCATCATTTGGTGACCTTAGATTTCTCGAATAACAAGATATCGAGATGAATCCCAACAATATATCAAGTTGCGAGTTGTTGAACATGTTGCTTCTGGATATTATAGATTTTGATACCAATTTAGTGGGTTCTATTGCACAATTGAAGAATTTCTCAGTTTCCCATAGCCATTTCTTTAGCCCACCCTGTTCCTATGAATTTGTGAAAATTCGGTCCTTCTACGTTTAATGGGAATGTGGACTTGTGCGAGAGGTTGGTTGGAAAACAATGTACTGA
This sequence comes from Mimosa pudica, assembly GCA_029929735.1. Lineage (NCBI taxonomy): Eukaryota > Viridiplantae > Streptophyta > Magnoliopsida > Fabales > Fabaceae > Mimosa > Mimosa pudica. The sequence continues at coordinate 5,955,147 of JAKELP010000014.1, read as the reverse complement.
AATGGGCAGCAAAGTTTTTGCATTATTCTTATTATTATTGGTGTTATTGTAGGCTTAACAACATAAATTTCATGTTAAATACTTTGGTGGTGGCACTCACTACAGAGTGGATTCAGTTAGTAAAAGAGAAACGACAAAGACTACGTACGTATTTTATTAAAAACGTATATAGAAATATTTTGCCATACATACATAGATATTTTAATAAGAAATAGATCTCAGTGAGGTAGTATTTCGTTAAATGTGACAGTATCAGTCATAAGTTATTATAAATGTTCTTAATACATAAGAAGTATAACAGAAAAGGGAAGTCATGAATTTAGTTTTAATCTTTTTGGTACACTTTATTGGAAATGTTGGAAGTTGTTAATACTTATAAAGAAATAACTAGATTTTTCTTCACCGTCACACGTGCAATGCATGAAACTTGAAAGTTAAAAATGGAAAAAAGATATAACTAAGAAAATTTACTTTTTTATTAACTATTTTATGATTAAAGAATGTATTTGAAATAAAACAAAGTTGATTTCATATAGATATAAATTTAAATCATGCAGTTATTTGAATGTAAAATAAAATATTAATCAAAATAAATAATATTACTTTTAAAATAATGTTTGTAAGTAAAATAAACAATACATTGACTGAAACTTATTTATATGATTAATAGACGCTCAAAGTTTAATAAGCATGGACCCCACGGTGAGACTTGGATGAAGGCTTACCATAGGCCAGAGCATGGATTACATATATAGTATACTTTAAGAAAGTACTTAAGATTTTCTCATTAGTTTGCTTTGAATCAAAAATTCAAAATAAATTTAAACATGGTTAGGCTTTTCATACATATCCAAAATTTTCAACGCGATTTATGCTTTTCAAATTAATTAATATAGACTTAAAATTTTCAACTCAGTTGACGCTAATATTAAATTGTGATAATTATATGGATAGGATCGATATGTTCTATTCTTGGTCACTTACTCACTTTAACCAAAAATGACTAAATATTTATTAGACAAGATCTCCCCCTCCTTATCACACTCCTATCATCTCTTAGTTCCTTCCTCCTTCCCAAACTTTTGTAATCTCTTCTCTTCTTAGTTCCTTCTTCCTCCTTCCCATATTACCAACTCCCATTCATCATGGATTATTACAAGCATCATATTATTGTTTTTTTTTTCACCTTTATGTATCAACGATGCATGCTTCCATGGAGGAGGATCTAGAATGCATCCATGGAATAAGGAACTCATTGGAACACATGCACGACTGCACGAGATATAGTGGAACTTCACTAACACAACTGAAATTTCTATGTGTAATAACTTCGAAGGGATCCCTTGCTCACCAAATAATGAATTTTTTTATACAAAAGAAATAAAAACAACTAAATACCAACCACAAAGGCCTAAGTGATTCCATCAAGCTCCAAAACAGCAACAACTTCTCACGTAAAAAGGCGGAGCCTGTTTCTCATATTCAAGCCATTTTCGTCCATACCTCTACACCACTTGGATCGTACAATCTCTAGCCAGAAGCATTTTAAATTCTTGTATATTCTCCACATTTTCATGTAGCTCAAAATCATGAACATTCTTTTTTTACACAATAATATCTAGTGAAGTACTCCACAATCTGTAATTCCTGAGGTCCAAGTTCCATACTTGTCATAGGCTACATATACACCCCTACATCTTAGCTTCAAAACTATTTAACCTTAATGCCACATGTGAAGGCCTCGACCATCTATTGGCTGATCCAAGATTACCCTTCACACCCTGACAACCCACCAAAGTTAGAAACTTAGAATAGGCTCCATCTATACATACACATAAAATAATGAAATTTATATCCATATCAAATGAACTTTTTTCCAATTAATTTTTTTAACTATAAGATAGTTAATAAAAAATTAATTTTTTTAGTAATATCATTATTTTATTTTTAACTTCCATGCATCACACGCGAAAGAAAAATCTAGTTGATAATATAATATGAGTAGGCAATCTAAAATATCTTGTCAAATAAAAAAATAGTTTATACTTCTATAATTTTGCAAATGGGGAAAACAATAAATTTATCTAACGAGTAAATGTCTTAGGGTGCCTATTCATATTATAATATCAACATCATATCCTATACATTTGCTTGTGATTGGGAAAGACCACAAACAACACGGCGAATAGGGTTCACTACTTAAAAATTTTGTACTAAAAAAATATCATATGACACACCACTTTAATCCTATTTATAAATCCCTTTTTACTAGTTTTCACATAAAAAGTATTGGTTTTTATGCTATACTTGTATAGAAATTTGATCAATTATATTGTTCTAATTTTAATCTTATGAACATGTGAATATTAAAATATTACCACTATGTTATTTATTATACCATATTATTGTAAATGCACTTCGGATAATTCGCTTATAAATAAAATAAATAATAACACTTTCAAAATATGGTTAGTAAGTAAAATAATAAAAAATACACTGACTGAGAAACTTATCTATATTGATTACAATAAACCCTCAGAGTGTAATAAGCATGGACCCCAACGGTGAGATTTGAATGACAACCATTGTAAGAACGAAAATTTGATTCATGTGGAAATAATAGCCGTTCAAATTATACAATACACTATCGTACAGAAGTGGAAAAGTTAATAAATGAAATAATAGAGTTTACAAAATTCTTGACATCCAAATCTACATGTATTAATCAAAACTAGGATTTGGCCAAAAAATATCAAAGTTAGGACCTTAATTACCCTTTTCGGCTAACCTTGCCAGTAAACTAAATCCGCATATCCTAAGCGAATGATGGAAGGGCTTTCTCACCTCTAAGCCCAATATCACCAGTCTCTTATCAGTGCAATATGGGAGAAGCAAATCGGATTATGGCTTCCTCTGAAAAAAATTATAAGGCCCACAAAAAACTTTCAATAGGAAATAAAAGTAAGCAACTGAAATATTCACAACTACAGATTATTGGATAGTGCACTAAAATAATGTATACATGAGCTCTAAGAAAAGTTTCATAGAAATGCAAAACAACTGAAAAATAGTCCACAGTCCAACAAAACCTAAACATATATTCAAGGTTGAATGTCAATTGTAAATACTCCCTCTCATCCGTAATATAAGAACATAAATTTTAAATTATTTTAATATAAAATATAAGAGTTCACCCTTACGTTCTCTCATCATTTAATGCGTTTTGTCTTCCTTTACCCCTAATTCTCTTTCATATTTATTAATGCTTATATATTTCTCTCTTAGTACCATAATAAATAAGGGCAAAATTGAAAAAAAAAAAAAAAACTCAAAACACTCAACTAACATTTACAAGTTCTCTTAAGAAGCGTGTTTTGGCAGCTGAACTCTTATATTATGGACCGGAGGGAGTAACAATCAAACTACGGAAGAAAACCTACTTATATTAAAAGCTATATTTTGTCATCAAAATCATGCCATTAGTGCCATTTGAGTTGAAAATCTCATGCTATATATTAAGAAAGGCTAAAATTTAAATACCAGAAAGTCCAGGGAGTAACTCACAATGTGAATCTAGAGCTTCAAGTTGATCTTTTCAGACCATTCAAAGATCTCTGAGTGTACTCTATCTCCACCTAAGTCATCACCACTGGCTCCTGCTGCTACTCTTATAACATCTTCAATTAATGCAAAGTTCCCCAATATGTCAACATGACCGCCACTCTGGGTACCACGACCCTCTAGAAGATTAGCCGGAGGGGCATGATCGTATTCCCTTATGTATGTTCGGATTCCAGAAGGATTGAACCTGGTTCTTCCTCGCCAACCTTTTGCACACATGAAACCAGCACTTAAAACGGGAACAGTTTCATCTCCATTTACAGAATACACTCCATTCCTCAAACAAGGGTACTCATCTCCACCATCTGCCGATGTGTCAATCTGAAAGGGAATGGAGCATTCAGATGAAGCAGCTGACTTGTAGACATATGCTCTTTCTGTAGGAATTCCGACCCCATACATCGAATAAATCTCCATATCTGGAGCATTTGGTAACCTGCAACAGAAGCAAAAGGAACGCCAGAGACAATCACAAATAATGCAACAACAACAACAACAGAGTCTTATTCCACTTGGGATTGGCTACAATCCGTAATAATAGGGGAAATTTTATTTTCATATAAAGGATAGCATTTAATGAACAAAATCGCATCATAAAATGACAAAACTACAAGGAATAATAAAGTAGCAACCCATTGAGGTCATCAATCTATGTAATAAAATAATCATGTGGCAATCAAGTGTAACACAATAGTGGGATTCTTCACATGCCATATTTAAAAAGATGTATTTGCTTGAAAAAATTGTATACAATTGTTCATGAAAGCCTTAACTTATAGGAAAAACAAATTACAAAGCTTGGTTTCTAACTTTCATAAGACAGGAGGAATCAATACGAATAAAAAATCTTACGTTGTTTCTAAAGGATTGGACCAATATTTGTAATGTTTATATTTTGGATCATCCAAGTTGTCAGCAATCCCATGTGAAAAATGTGCATCTCCACGCTTCATCATCTTTGGAGCAACAAAATTGAGAAGATCAATTATCTCGTCAGCTGCGTAAGCCTTGTAATCTGATACAGCTTTAATTCCCTGAACACCCATTTCATGGTATTCTATCCAGGCATCACATTGTGATGAGTTTACTAGGTTTCTGCCCTTGTGCACATCCTTCAATTACAACAAAAAATAAAAAATTATGACAATGCTATATACAAAAGCAGCCGATTCCATGAGCACGAAGCTAACAAGTATCAACATTTTTCTGATATCATTATACAAAGACAGCAGTATGAAAATGCCCAGCATTGCATTAATATTTTGATATAATGTAGATAAAACCTTAAGGTAACAATATGATCACAAACTGAAACTATATTATTTCTCTTACACGTTCGAGAATCAATGCTACATGTCAGAATCATTCACAGAACAGTAGCACTGCGATGGTGATCAACATGAAATGATTTAAATTTGCACAATACAAGATTGAATAACTAAAACTTAATGCTAAATTGTGAATATAGAAACAAAAATCTGGAAAATTATTTGTCTGTCCAGCACAGGTTGCATACACTATATTATTCAATCATTTTTTTTTTCAAAAAAAAAAAAAAACCAATCAAGTCAAGAAATGACAAAAATATAAAGCTTGTATATTGGGAACATTACCCTAAAATCCAACCTCTCAAGCTTGGAGGAATCTAATTCAGCTATATCCTTCCCAAATGATATGATTCTCCCATAATTCACATTTTTGGCCCGTGCATGGTGTTCTTTTTCTTTTCCATTTTGAACTTCATTGTCTGTAACATCATTCCTTTGCTTCTTTGAACTGCAGTTAAAGTAGCCCTCAGGAGACCAATCAAGGCCACCCCATATGGTGGCTCCACCTTTTGGTATCATTGACATAGTTGAATCCCATGTGCGGGTCATCCGCATTAAATACTGTAGTGTGTTAAGTCCGAAAAAATCCTTCTCCAAAAAGAGTGGTGCCATAGCCCTGTGAAGAATTAGCAGTTCATTATCAGGCTAAGGAATGATGGAAACAACCATGTTACTAGACTTCCATTACAGATAAATCAATTTCAAGGTTCTAGCAAATGAGAGAAGACACTAAGATCAAGCAACTAGGTTTCTATCAGTAAATAACTTCATTAAACATAAAAGGTTAAGGCATTCACAGTTAACGAGTGCAATAAAACAACAACAAAAAAGGTTATCATCAAGCTGATATGATATAAGGGCCAACCCAGTTTAATCCCTACTTGGTGAGGGTGCTGGGGAAAAGAATATACTAGGCAGTCTTACATCTGCTTTTTTTGTATAGAGACTGATTTGAATCCACGACCTCAGATCCCACGGCAATCGAGCTTACCGCTGAGCCAAGCCAATCCTTCCATTTTAAAATGACTCTCTCACTCACTCTCTCTCTCTCTCTCTCATTAAAAGCATTTAAAAATAACTTTGGAAGTGAAAGCATATATCTGTATAAATTGCTTCATTGATCCATAATTTTATCTCAATAAAAAACAACTTTGTTATCTTATTCTGACTTAAATATATATGTTTGCATTAAATTTCTACCTACATATATGTATAATTGAATTATCACAGTAAATTTTGAATAAAATTTCCATCTCAAGGGCCAATGGACAAAAGGCACTCAATATTGCCATCTCATGCATACTGTTGATTGCTCAATTCATTGCTCCTTCAAGCAATAAAGTAAAATTAAAAAAGAAATCCTATATTGACAATATTTGTTTGAGAGCATTTGTAACCTACTTATCATGGAAACATTTTTTTTACTTGACAAAGCAAATAAAGGATCAAGAATTCACATTCACATTGTGGTTAAAATAAGAACCTGGCAAGAGCTATATCCCTTCCTTCTATGGAGAAAAGTCCAGCGACTGATTTTGGGACACCAAGAAATGGTCCCCCAATGTTCATGACTGATTTTATATGCTTGGCACACCAATCTGATCCACCTCCTCCACCCATTGGTGCTGGTGCTTCAACCCACTTCATAAAATGAAGGAAGTACAGAACACCCATTGAATGTGGAATAACAACCACTTTGTTACCATTATTAGTAGCCACCATGAGTTCTATATTACTTTTCATTCTGCTCAAGGTTTGATCTCTGACCTGATCAAGTTCAAAAGAAAACGATAAAAGTTTTTACGTAATTTTATGAACAAGAAACAAGTTTGCAAAGTAGACACAAGTCACACAATAACTAAAAAAAATGAAGTGAAATTACCTCTGTATTCTGAAATGAGATCCTCCAATCATAAGCAGCCATATACATGCTTTTCTCCTCATAACCTATGCGAGCTAAATTAGCTATTAAAACAGCCCAAACAAAATAACCCGGTGCAAAGTAGTCGGCAGCTACAAGTCCAGATACAGGCCTAACTCTTATGCCTGGTTGATCTAGTCCTGTTTCATTATCTAATGACATGTGCTCAACCCAGCATAGTGGTCTGCACATTACAATATACCATGAAAAATATTGTTGCCGCCGTTAAAAATAATAAACAAGAATTTGAACCAAGAATACATAATGCTGAGAGAAATACACAATACTAGAGAGTAAAATAAACTGTCAACATATTATCAAATTAAAACATTTAATCGAATTCCCACCATCTTTCATGACAATTTGACATATTTATAAGTTCCTTAAGTCTCAATCAAAGGCATGAAGGACAGGACATAAATTATTCTACCTAAAGATGAACAAGCCATTGCAAGGATATTATTCTATTTTTTAAAGCCTATTTAAGGTGCCATTCTAATATGCTCCACTGATAACAAAATGTTTTGCTCCATTTACTGTGCCATCAGAAATAAATAAAGATCAGTAAATTTTTTTTCAGGTTTTTTTGGGGGGTATGGGGGGTGTCACAGAATTATTCCATTTGAACCGGTGAAATTCACTCCCTAAACACCTTTCCCATTACCAAGCTAGCTGATGCTACACTAGCTAGTTACCTAAATAGGAGCATTAAGGTCATCCATGAATAACCAAAGCAGCTTCATATCTGTAAACAACTTTCCCCTTGTTATCATCTCAATAAAAAAAATCAAAAACAAATTTACCACTTCTCCTAAAAGGCCCTTTTTTTGTGTTAAACACCGCCTAGTAAATCCCTACTGACAACCAACTAATTTGAACTCGAAGATTAGGAACGATGCCTCACATAGGCATAGTTGTTCTGTCTCCTAATGAGAACACTTCCCAATATTATGAGTTTAGCCCCACTCAACTGGTCAACTAAATACTCATTGGTCTAAAGGGCTCTTTTTTACTTCAATATCAAGAAGAATAAATAAAACATACAGCTTTCCATGGTTAACATTCATAAGCAAAGCAACTGCATATCTTAAACACCCTTTCCATTCCCTTTCACAAAAGTCTCTTTTCACTTCAAGCTCACAAAGGAAAACTAAAAACACATCTTTCTCACATAAAGCCATCCAAGCCTAACATTTAACCCAAAAAAGTAACTTTTCAACATTAAAAAACAAAACCACAAAAAAAGAAAATCAAGTTCTTTTTTTTTGTTTACCTTTTATAAATCTCTCCAAAGTAGCCACCCCACATGCGTTTCCTGAACAAGCCTTCAGCACAGTGGCGACCTTCCCAAAGCTCCAGCCCTCCGGTGACAATGCCCGGCACGAACACCACCGGATGCTTCACCGTCAGCCCCTCCTTCCTCAGCTTCACCCCCGGCGGGTCCGGCAGCGGCCCCCCGCCTATCGCCTCCGCCACGTACTGCGGTATCGACGCCGGCATTGTATTGTACAAAAACAACAAAAACCACCACAGCGAACATATAAACCCTATCAGCCAACAACACGAATCCACACAACTCCATTTCTTCCCCTTATTATTATTATTATTGCTACTTTTAATCTCTTTCTTCTTTATTTGGTCTATCTCTCTCTCGCTCCCTGTTTTATCTCTCTCTTGCTCGGAATCTGACTTGGAATTGGAGGCATTTGAATTGGCGGCGGCGGCCTTTCTTCGCCGTAAAAACGACATCGTTTTGGTGGTGTTATTGTTTAGGTAGCTTGCATGATTGTTGAAAATTGGAATATGAGGTAACAATGATTAAGATTCCGGCGACCGGAGATATGAGATTTGCGCCGACGAAGAAGAAGAAGAAGGACGGGAGGATTCGCCGTCGTGGCGCGCGTGAATGAATGGAGATGTGAGAATATATAGCTTAAGATCCGAGAGTGTGGGACCCAGGGAGGGAGATGATTTCGATGTTGACACGTGTACGTATGTATGGAGGGGGCTATTTCCATGTCAACCCTGTTTCAAATAAAAATTAAAAAACAAATTCTCAAGCCAGTTTACCGTGTTATTTGTAGTTGGGTTAAGGTAAAAAAAAAAAATGACTGCAAAGTTTTTCTCAAGGACGTTATGCACCTTATAATTTTTTTTGGGAAAATTAATATGTAGTCACTCACAAGGGACTTATTAGTAGAAAAGTTCCATAAACTCCACATATTAAAGTAGGGTCCATAGGGACCTTATTTTAATATACTTTAATTTGGGGAAATATTTAAGAGTGAACCTCCATTATAAACGTGGAGGGGATAATCATTTCAAAACGTAGTTGATAATGTAAGGGACAGCTTAATGAAGTGGAAGCCTCATTGATTTTCACTTGTAGAAAGAGCCACCTTAGTTACATATGTTACCTTGGCTATTGCAATTTACACAATGCAGACAACAATTTTGTGTAAATTGGAATATATTTTAGATCTTATTTTTCTTAAAATAGGAGTATTACAATTCGCTTCTTCAATATTTAAAAGTTCATCTTATAAAAATTGTCCTTCCCTTTTCCTCCCTTCCAAATCTCTCATACCAAACAAACCAGACAATAGGAAGTATTGTGTGTATTTGTTTATTTGTAACACTTGAGACAATAGATGGTGTGGCAATTGGCAAACGGGGAATACATGGGAATTTCTATGTTGATGGTGTAAATTGCTTACCGTGGGCTAGCCAATCAGATAAGGGACTACAACTTTAACGATGATGAATGGTGAGGATGAGGGGAGTGACAGAAGCAATATGGATGGGCGGCTATTTGATAAGTTACTTCTAGAAGTTAGTGCCGAGTTAGTTTGTTAGGCTTTACCTGAGGAAGGCTTGTGATTGTTTCCTTTTTGGAGATTGCATGAGAAAAATCAAATGCTGTTGGCCCATAAACAAGACAAAAATATTCGATCGCCATATAAAAATCTTTATCTTTATTTCCACCCATAGGATTTTAGTGCATGTTTGGATACATTTCCAAAAGCTATTTTGGGTCCAAAACCTAGGTTTCACATTAAGGCATCCAAACACTCAATGTTTTTGGATAAGCTATTTTGAGAAGAAAAACTATTTTGGGGTTTCAAAAGCTATTTTGAGAAAAACTACATTTTTCTCCTTAAAGTTTCGATCTCTCATTTAGGAAAGACACTTATTTCAAATAAAAGAAACATGAAAAGCTATTCATCATAACTATTTTTCAGAAAAGCTATATTTTACTCAAAAGTTATTCTTAAAGTTATTATCAAAAAACTTAATCCAAACACTCTCATTTTATCAAAAGATATTTTTCAAAAAAGTTATTCTACTCAAGAACTATTCTCAAAAAGCTATTTTCCCAGAAGTTGAATCCAAACAGGTTTAGCACGATCATGTAAGTTATGATGAATCAAAATTTAAATTCCTCGCCTATCTTCTGGGTTCGGATTCTCTCAGAATTCATTCCCTCCTATTCCCTCAGAATCCCCTCTTTGGGGATTATTTTGCCCATTGAAATTCATCTAAGAGCTATAATTTGTCACTTGTACCATTAAAAATTAAAAAAATGTATTAACATATAAAATAAATGAAGAACTTTTAATTTTTTTTTTAGAACTTTTGGGTATAAAAAATTTCAACTAACTAGACCTATTTTATTTCAATACAAGGATCTATAAGATATACAGACTAGTCCAGTTAACTGTAAAATAATTTTACAGTTAATTGTAAAATATTTTACAGTTAACTGATCAAGTCTGTATCTCTTATAGCTATCCTTATATTGAAATGAAGTAGGTTTAAATAGTTGAAATTTTTAATGCTAATTTTTTTTATATTATGATACATTTTAACTTTATTTTTAATGGTATAAGTGACAAGTTATGAGCTCTTAAATAAATCTCAATGGGTAAAATAATACCCAAAGTGTGGAGATTCTAAGGGAATAGGAGGGAACGGATACTGAGAGAATCCAAACTCCCTATCTTCTTGGGTTCAGTGTAAGAAATCAAGTCTTCTAGTGGGTGCCTAGATTCATGTCCGACAGTGATGGTATAAAATGTTGTATTCTACCATATATTAGCATCTTGTGGCCTGGGAGAAGCCATCCTAAGTCTCTAGCGCCTTACACTAAGCTTTGGTTTAACTCTAACTAGTGCCTAAAATTTGACCAGAAAAAAATTAAAACAAGGAAAGGTGTTTTCTTTTGGATAAATAATACATGCAAAATGAATTATGAAAATATAAGATGGTATCTTGGCAGACTTTCGTGTACATGTAAGAGGAGTTGTTTAAATTAAACCCCCTGCAAATTGAATCAAACTTAAACCACTGCCTAAAATTACTGAAAAAAAAATTGAATTCATGAGAAAAATATTTTTTTTTTGAAAAAAAAAAAATACTTGACACATGCCAAAGCGAATGTATTAGAAGACAACAAGCCACCTAAACTCCTACATCAACGTAAAGACATTAGGTATATGGTTACCTATGACTATTTGTTGTTATTTATTTCTTTATATGATATTTGAAGTCATGAATTTATTTAATAAAAATCGATGTGTGAATTTTTTGTCAAAGAAAAATATTGTTTATATTGTTTGAAATAAAAATACTGAACTAATGAGAGTATAGTTCTAGATTGTCTTACTACTATTTCATATCGGACAAATGCTAAAACAAGAGTAATTCAAGTGTTAAGATATTCCTGAATTTAAAAAAAAAACATGCATGAATTATGTATTATTGGGTCATTCTTCATTCAAGAAAAAGGAATTTATGCAATTACTATTATATTTATGATGATTGAAATCGCTGTGTAAGCATTAAAAAGATGTTAGGTATTGCTTGATAAAATTGATTTAATTTTATTTATGGGGAGTCATAAATCGTAATCCTAACTCATTTTTTTGGACCATAAATCCTAACTCATTAAAACATTTGAATCAAAGTAAAAGAAATGCGCAAATTCAAATGCTTGCGTATGTTGGTTTGTGTTCTGTAACCTTTAATTAAATCAACAAGCTTTTAAAGAGAATGATTTTTTTAATTGTAGGATATATTCCCAACTAAAAAGTTTGTGAGGGCATAGGCCACTTGCGTTGTGTATGCCTGGCTATACGATCACAGTTGCTTTTGACCTACTTATGCATCCCATCAACCTTTTAGCTCACGTCGCCTAAACATTCCATTAGTCCGTAGTCTTTATTTTGAGCCTATAGCCAATTGTATTTTGTTATCTCTTTCAATCCCCGTCACAAATAGTAAAGACTCCCTTACTTGGACTGAATGTGCTTTAGGATATCCTATTCTGCTAAAGAGAGTTTTTCTTTACTCCCAATTGTGTGTCTACATTCCTACAAAATCAAATTAGTCGGTTGTTAATAGCCCCAAATACCGATATATAAATATAAAAAAGATTGTTGATATGATATAGTCTTACCCGGTAGAAGGATTGTTAAAAACCTAATGGTGGCCAAATTGATAATTCTTCCTTTTAAAATAAATATGAGGATGATAAATAGCATACATGATGAAATTAGAAACAAAATTTTATCTCTAAGTAAAAGTGATTTAGAAATGAATAAATTTCTAAAATTATCTATAAACAATTTCCTCGAACTTTCCCACATAGATTACAAAATATATTTCATAACAAAATGCTTTAAATTGATGTATTTCCATAATGTTTAGTTATCTCTAGTTTTTCAAATTACAATTTTTATATCTATACTTAAAAATCTCATAATCAAATTAAATCTTCTATTATTTATAAACATGTATGCCCAAAAATTACAAACTTGATACTTCCTAAGGTTAAAGTGGTACAAATGAAATATAGGTAACGATTTAATATTTATTGTTCCATTTTTCAGCATTTACAATTGGGGGAAATGCAAGCTTCTTTTTTGACTTCATTTCTACAACTCTTTTCAGGTTTAATTTAATTGATTCCTACTTCATTCCAAAGATGAAAAATATTTCTTCAATGTCTTAATTTTCATATAAATTTCTGTTTCCTAAAAAAGTAAATAAGGGAACTCTATATATACGCCATATTAACTTATCCAAACAACTTGAAAACTGTTATTTTTAGCTGATAAATAAGTTTTTGTTATGTTTTTGTTCACACTTGTGATAAGTATTGTATTCAAGATTTAATTCCCAAAAAAGAAAAGAAAAGAAAATGTGCTGAATATATGTGCATTCGGTTGTTGCAAAATTTGAGTAGTCTCAATTCTTATATTTAAAGCTTTGATTGTACAAACATTTAATTTGATGTGTTTTCTGACTACAATTTAGTTCATCTCATTATTATTCCGTGTTTCTCTCTTACATGGCTTATTATCAATATATACTTGGTTGGAAAAAGTTTATTAATTTTCACATATTTATCACTTTAAACTAATTTTTGTTGTCTTTCTTAAACAATGTAAATTTGTTATTAAGCTCTTTTAATAAGGACGTGGGCAGTGCCTTATTTAATTCTTTTCTTTCAAAGACTAAGGAAACAAAAAAAACATTTGATCATATACTAGGTGTTATTAAATTATATGATATGCAGTAAATTACATAGATTACATAGACTATTATAATAAAAATTCCACTATAATTATTTTACATGTATCCTATTTGCCTTTCTTAGTCATTTCAAAAAAATGTGAATTAATTCCTACATAAAAGAAGAGTGGAAGTTCCATTTTTTGAATGAATTTATTTTTACTACTTCGGCTTATTCTTATCTTAGTTTATTCTAATTAATATCTACATTTATGGTTTACACTTATTTTACCCATTCATTGATTGTTATCATACATTATTTTTCCACCATTTATCTCATTATTACTTTGAATATATATTTCTAACATGTTTGTTACTTTAAAATAATTTTAACTACTTTTCATAATAGCGCAATTTGGTTCAAATAAACCTTAGATATATAAAAACAAAAGGAGAGTATTGTAAAATAAAACATGCTCAAGAAGGGCTATAAAGTTCACTAAGGCGCCTATTATTAGGCTATTAAGCATTAAGCTCCTTAGAAAGCATGAGCTTGCGGACGGCCTGAAGAAAAATCTGGCAAGATATTATAAAATAGGCCACATGGCCTATGTTTAGAAAGTATTATAAAATAGGCCACTCGGCCTATTTTTAAGCCTGGAATCAAAACCCCTTTACACATAAGGGAACTAATCTAACTAAGCTTCAACACGCGACCTTAATTATGGTAAAAAAAAAAACAAACGACCTTAATCAAATAACTATATAGGAAGTAATGAAATAAAACTTGCGAATCACAGTTTGGTTCACCTAATTGAAATAAAAATTTCGGCAATTGAGTATTAGACAATGTCTCTATATTACCCTTCAAGTAACCGTCCTGGATCACTGGGCACCCTAAACTAACAACGGGTACAATTTTACCCTTGAAGTAACCAAAGTGGTTTGATTACTTCAAGGGTAAAATTGTACCCGACTTCAAGGGTAAAATTGTACCCGTTATTAGTTTAGAGTGCCCAGTGATCCAGGGCGGTTACTTGAAGGGCAATATAGAGCCATTGCCGTTGAGTATTATACTACAAATCAATGTTTGTATATATCCTGATCGGAAGTGAAATTGGAGAGGACAACGAGTTACCATTCATTGATTTGACTATACATTTGGTCATAAGTCATAACAGTATGTGCCCAATCAATTGGCTATTATGCCCAAATCAACATTTAGGGCTTAATCTCCTCTAAAGTACTATTGGCACTCTCAATTTTATTTTTGGTTCATAAACTTTAAAATTGGTGGGTTTAGTTCTTAAATTTTTTTTTCAATTTTGATCTTGATCCTTGATCTAAAATTAGTTATTTCAATCTTTAAACTTTAATTTGTATCAATTTTAGTCCGTTCCATAAACTTTCAATTAATTTTGATTTTGATTCTTTAATTTTCAGTCAATTTTAGTCTTCTTTCTCAATAACCTTTGAAATTTCAAACTGGGTTCCACACTTACTTCCTCCTCCTTCAACATTCTCAAAATTTCTATTTGTTGAATCAGCAGCATCCTTGTGGTAAAAAAAAAATAAAAAATCAGCAGCATCCTCTACCTTCTATTATTCATGGCAACCAAACTACTCTCTCCGGTCCTAAATATAAGACCTAATTTACTTTTTTGAAAAATCCTAAAAAAGCAAAATATAAGTTAATTATAAATTGATTTACCTAATTTTTCCCCTTAAACTAGTTTATTTAACCTATAAACTAATGACTAATCTAAAAATATATCAAATATGTCATAATTTAATAACATATTTTGTAACCTTAACATCTCTAAAAAAAGTCAATTAGATTTTATATTTAGGACCGGAGGGAGTACTTTTGCTGAAATTTCCTTTTTCTTAATCATATAACTGGTTTTTTAAAAAATACAAATCTAAAATTTATTTTTTCCAGATTAGCTTGTCAAGTGAGCGGTCATACAAACATATTTGACAAAGTTGTGCCACGTAGGTCTATTTAATTGTGGTAACTGGTTCCAAATACTTTTAAAGCACCAATGACTTGTGGTTTCAAAAAAAAAAATTTTAGGGACCAAAACCACATCTTTAAAATATCTATGATGGAAACCAATCTCAAACTAAACTACAAGGATTAAGGATAACAAATGATGTTATTTCTATATATTTGAATCAAGCATCATTTTAGTGACTTTTATCCTTTTAGCTGAGGGCGTTAGTTTTATTTAACATTTTATGGTTGAATGCTAATATCACTGATTTAGCTCATGATTTGTTGTCTATGATTTTGGTGAGAGTTGGATTTTGGTGAGAGTTGGTCAGCGTTATGGGATGAGAATAAATTAGGTCCTTATTATCAAGCGTAGACAGAATTACACTAAGAGTATGTTTGGTTGGTTGAAAGAAAGTAAAAAATTAGAAATGGAAAGGGTAAGAAATGGAAAGTAGGGGTAATGATGAGAGAGTAAAGTTTGTGGGCCCCACGACAAGTGTGAGACGGAGAGAGAAAACTTGTGGGCCCGAGATTTATGTAAATGACCATATTAACCCTTAACTTTTCAATTATTTACACCTCACTTTCTTTACTTTCATACAACCAAACAAGCCCTAAGATTATAACCAAAATCCTTGCGTGTAGTAAATGACTTCAATTTAATTCGGCTTGTTACTGAGGAAAACCCAAAGTCAATTTAATTTGGCATGTTACCGAGGAAAACCCAAAGTCTTGCTTGTATTGAGTGAATCTACTCATCATCTTATTGTTGAACAATTTGAGTTCTTATACCAGATTGATGCAAAGGCCACATACGTAGAACAAGTAGTTAGGATTTTCTTTAGGGCGATGACTCTATTTTGCCATTCAAGTAACAACTCTAGACTAATAGACGCCCTAAATTAACACTGGGTACAATTTTACCTTTGAAGTAACCAAGTGATCCAATTTTACCCTTTGGTAAATGTAATGATGACATGTGTATGACGCCTCGAGCCAAGCCGAAATGAGCCAAACCCATTTATGTTCCTTTTCCAAAAAGATCCCTATTTTTTGAAGCACAGCCCTAGAGCAATCAGGCCGGGCTTAGCCCTTAGGGCTTCGACCTTTTTTTAAAAACAATAATTTTTTCAAAATTTCACCCATATATAATACACAGGTTTTAACGCACAAGTACACCGCAAAATACACCACTAGTACTAACATAAATACACCACAAAGTCATCAAACAGAAAACCAATAAGTAACAACATTCAAATACTTATACACCACAAGACACCACAATGATGAAACTACTAAGTGCTACCTAATCCAAGAAGGGGAAATGACAAAAAAATGACACTTGAATTTGAGTTGGACAAAATGGGGTCTCCAATTCCAACTTGGACAAATAAGGGACAGTTCCCAATTTGTCCTAAATGAAATTTGTGACTTTATGTCAAAACAGTAGTTAATAACGATACAATGGGTAGTTAATTGCGATACTTGACTAGTTAATGAAAAGGGTAATTAATAGCGATACTTGGGTAGTTAATTGCGATACTTGACTAGTTAACGATTAACTACTCATGTATCGCAATTAACTACCCAAGTATCGCTATTAACTACTTTTTTGACAAAAGTCACAAATTTCATTTAGGACAAATTGGGGACTTTCCCTTATTTGTCCAAGTTGGAATTGGAGACCCCATTTTGTCCAACTCAAATTCAAATGTCATTTTTTTGTCATTTTCCCATCCAAGAACTACAAATCTAAGCTCCGAACAATTACAAAATTATTAAATATACAAAATTCAGCATGCTATTTTCCTTAATTTATACAAATCTCTCCTATCTAAACAAGCTTACAAATTTTCCAATAAGAAAATCATGAAAGAAATGTGAATCAAAGAACTAAAAGTCCGTAACACATTTAAACTAATGTAAAATTTAAAATATTTAAAAATTGTGCATGTCATTCCTCCTCCTATCTAATAAAGTCACAAATTTCCTATCAAGAAAATATGAGTAAAAACATGAATCAAATAGCAAAAACTAAACTTGAGATCCAATAATACAATTGAGTCAATATACGATCAACTTGAAATCCCTCCTATTTATATTTTTTTTTTCAAATAATAAAGGAGAAAATGGGCGGGCCTAATCGAGCTAACCCTCGACCAACCCTCAAAAATCCTTGATCCTTATAGGCCCACACCCTATTTTTTTCCCTTAAAGGCTAAAGTACACTTTTGGTCCCTTATGTTTGCATCAAATTTCAATTTAGTCCTTTATGTTTGGAAAGTACACTTTTAGCCTTTTTTTGTTAACACCGTTAGTTTAACTTAACGAAAAATGCTCACTTAACAAATTTAAATGATTTTTATAATGAAATTGGAACAAAAATGATAAATTTTGAAAATATAAGAATATTTACACTCAAATATTTTAATCTAAACATTTTTTCATTATTTAATAACCATTTAAAACTGTTATGTTAACATTTTCCGTGAAGTTAAACTAATGGTGTTAACAAAAAATGACTAAAAGTGTATTTTCCAAACATAAAGGACTAAATTGAAACTTGATGCAAACATAAGGTACCAAAAGTATACTTTAGCCTTCCCTTAAATGCCAAGCACGACCCTCCTCGGGCTTAGTAAAAAACAAGCTGACCATATAGGCTCAACCCATATTGTCAGCTCTACTCCTACAATCCTACTCATTAGATCTAGATTAGTAGGTTACCAATAGACACTAGATTGATTAGTGAGGTTCAACCAAAAAAAGTGGAAAAAATGAAATATAAGTGAAGATTTCGAATTATTATGTTCAATTTTAAGCATTCATAACTGGGAAAAATGCAAACTTGTTTTTGTGACATCATTTTTACAACTCTTTTCAGGTTTGCTTTAATTGAAAATATTTTCATACTTCATACCAAAGATGAAAAACACCTTTCATCAATGCAGTTATTTTCATATAAATTCCTATTGCTTAAAAAAGTAAATAAATATGAAGCCTTTGTATCATCTTTTAGGAAAATTTTTTATTATAAATATGATTTCATATCAATGAAATCTCTATTGGACTATTCAGTTATCTTTGTTTCCACATAAAATGCAGAGACAAACAAATTTTTATTCCATTATCTCGTGTACTTGATTCTTCCCAATGCCTGTCCAGACTTTTTTCACCAAAACAATAAAAAGCTAACAGTCCAGCCAAAGAGAACCCAAGATATGGTTCAAACACAGCTGTGATATACCAGAAGTCTGAGCAAGGGAAAAGAAGCAAAGTAAACCGAGAATTTGGCAATCCTCCTCCACCTGGTATCCAATTAAGCAAACATGATCAGTTGGATATACAAACTGACATAAAAAGAAACCCAAAACGCATTTTTCATCACACTCACACATCCTACGAACACAAAGTGAATAATTTGTACAGACAACAACAAGGTCTGAAAACAAGTTGACAAAATTACATGAAGAATTGTTTGAAGATACTGTTATAGTATTCAGTACTTCAAAAATATGTGCTCATATAGAGAGGTTTGGCTTTCAAAAAAGAGGAAAAGTTAACATCATTAAGGAAGCAAATGCAATTCCTTTCCCAACTTATCCCATCTATTAAAAGGGAAAAGTGAAATTGGCGTCTCAGCTGCACCCAAGAATTAGTAAACGAAGAAGGCAGTCTGTTTGACTGGCAGAATTGATCACTAATCAAAGGGGATAAAAAGGATCTAGCATTCAATATTAGCCTAAAACCCAGTCAAATGATTCTGTGCTGACCCACAATATCCTTAAATCGATCATCAACTTAAAACAGTTAAAGGGCCATCACTTTCAGATATCCATCAGTGGAATAACATACCAAACGGGGTAAGAAGGGCTAGAGGATTAATGACCTCCTGCCAGCGCTCACAAATTACCATCAAACCCATGACTGTGTATTACAACAATTAACAAAGTCCTTATTCATCCAAAAGATATTTACTAAATAATGACATTTTCGAAAGTTCATATTTTAACACTATGATTAACACTGCAGAGCGTAAACATACAGAGCAGCCAAAGTTAGAGTTGCTCAATAACAAGAAGCAGCAACTTGAAGTATTCTTGAGAAGTTGGAAATACGTAATTTCTAAGCAACGTGAAGAAACTTCTAACCCATTATGATCATTTCAATTGCAAGTACTCTTTCTTTCCTCTAAGATATGTCTTAATATTTCCAAATAGAAATACAGTGCAGACTAGTGGAGTTGAACTGTAAACCAATGTCTCCACTAGTTCAATACTAGTCTGATAACAACATAACATAAACTTAACTGTTAATCATTTCTATGATATAATTTGATTTGTAATTACTATGATGCCTCAGTTCTACAGCAGGAAACTTGCTAACATCACATGATAAATGAAGAATACGGAATTTTGAACAGTAAAATTAGTTAATAGGAGCAATAGGAAGGCAAAGAGCATCTTTATGAGATTTCCACTCAATGGCATCCAATATATAGATAAAGATGAAAGGTTTAACAAAGCAATCATTTAAAAGTTTGTTGTAACAATTCCTCCACCAAACAAAACAAAAATCCCCCTCCTCTGTTCCCTTTTACATTCTCAAAGCAATTGTGCAGGAGAATTTGGCTAGTAACAACTAAGAATGGCTCTGGGGGAAAGAAGAAAAAAGCAACCATAACTACACATGTAGTCACATATTTGTGCTGGAAATAAGTTGCAGCGCACAAATTACCTTTCATTTACCCGCAATACAGTCATTCAGATTCAGCTGGCTCAACCTTTGGACCTGATTAACAAAAGAGAGCCAAAGACAGAAAAGACAGTTAGCCCCAAAAGATTGCAGACAAAAGCATGGAAAGACTTTCCAATCAAAACTCAAAACAATAAAGCTCCAAAAACAACAGATTCTTGATGGAGAGAATTTAATTTGCTTAAAAAGGGTCCATGAATATCAACTTGACAACCACGGTTGAATGATTGTATCTCTCAATTTTTCAACATCATCCATACCAAAAGCATACTCAATAGGGGCAAACTTAAAGTTATATACTCCCCTGGTTCTAAATATAGTAACTATTCAGAGAAATTTGGTTCAAATATAAGGCTTCCTTCTAGTTTCTTTCATTTTTTCTCTAAATTATCCCTTGATGCCCCTCTCTATATTAAACAAACAAGAGAGAGTGGGAATAAAGGTAATGATTATGGTGAATAGGTAATATCATGTGATTTTAACTAAATTAATATACTTAATCTAATACTCCCTCCGTTCCTAAATATAAGATCACTTTGGTTAATTTGGGGAGATTAAGGAAGACAATAAAATTACATGATCTTCCCAAAATCCCCTCAATTACTTAACTTTAAAAGGAGGAGGGGTTTTCAATGAGAAGAGGGAGTATAAGGGTAGTTTGGGCAAAACTTGAGATAAAATAGGAAGTGATCTTATATTTAGGAACTTATCCACTTCCCCAAAGTGATCTTATATTTAGGAACGGAGGGAGTATTTTCTTTAACCATAACATCCTTAATATAATCAAACTAGGTAAATATGTATCATATTTAGGATCAGAGGAAGTAACATGATGCGGCAAGAAAAACCACCTAGTCCCAATAAATTACAATTCCTAAACATCATTTTAGCATCAACAAATCAGTTTAACATAATATTCTTCACGAAAACTCAAATAATCAAACACAATCATCCATAACCATAACAACATTTCTATTCAACAGTAAACACTAACAAGGAATTTCCTTGGGAATCAAACAAACAAGATGAAAGCCCTTCAGAAAAATATCATACTCAGCTGTAGTCTAGATTCTAAGAGGCTTCCTACAGTATATGTTCCTCTCAATCTCTCAACCTCACCCATACACAAGCACACTCACAGCAAACTTCAAAGTGATATATACCCAAATGCCGCAGCAAAAAAACCACCTAATCCCAATAAACAACAACCCCTAAACATTATTTCAGCTTCAACGAACTAATCCACCATACTTCCTCCAGTCCTAAATACAAGAACCACCTAACTGATTTTTTTTGAAAAATCCTAAAAAGGTAAAATATATCACTTTTAAATTGATATCCTCCAATTCTTTCTCCAAACCACTTTGTTCAACCTATAAACTAGTAACTCTCAATCTAATAACATATCACATATATTATACTCTTTCTGTTCCTAAATATAAGATCACTTTCAAATTTCAAATTGTTCCTAATATATGGTCATTTTCTCATTTATCCCAACCTTTTCCCAAATCATCCCTAATAATGCTTATCCATTATAATAAGCAAGAGAGGGAGTATATGAGTTAGGATAAAGTTATATGGTTGGGATAAATTGGTAATATCATGTGTTAATAACTAACTCAACTAATATAGGTAATGTAATCAAATTGGGAAAATGATGTTATATTTAGGAAGGGAGCTAGTAATAAACTAACATACCTACATTGCTTCTTGAATCTCCTAAAAGAGTGAATTTGGACTTATATTTAGTACAGTACTAATAAAGGAGTAATTAGTAATTTCGAAAGCTCAAACCCTAAGAATCCCGTATAATGAAAACAACATGTCCAGATAGTTACCGTGGAGAGAGGGATGGCGGCCGTCCTTGCCCCAACCGATACCGCGAGTGGCTTCGAGATACTGAGTGACCAGATGGCGACACTTCTGGAGGTGGTTGATGCCTTCGATGCGGTAACACCAGCGAAGCTTCTCCCTCACAATCTTGGCCTTCTCGATGTGGATCCACTTCTCCCTCACCAGGTGCTCCCTCATCTCCAGCATCGCCACCGGGTCCTTGTACGGATTCGCCGCGTCGAAGTCGTCCGGCGCCGACTCATCGAACTCCACGTACCCCTTCTTCCTTCCCATTCTTCTTCTCTTCTCTCTCTCTCTCTCTCTCTCTCTCTCTCTCTCTGCTTTTGTTCATTTCAGTGTGTGGTGCTTCAATTGGGCCTCTATCCGACTTTTTGGGCCCAAATAGGTACACAGTGTTTAGGCTTTTGACCATAAACAGTGTTTGGGCTTCAAACATAGGAATCCACACAATCCAGCAAATGAATTTTGTGACGTGTGAAGTCTTTTTGAGCCTTTGAGACTGGCTTGAACTAAAGAAGCTTAGTGCCTTGTTAGCCAAGCGTATCTCACTCGCATGTCATGTGAGACTAAATCCTCATTGTTCTGAAGTCACATATAGGGTCAGACAGTTGGCTTGTGAATTTGCTCCATTCGCAAGAGTTGGGGATCGAATCCACAACCACTTGTTTAAGGGACGTCAGTACTTACCACTCACGCTAACCCGTCAGATTAAAAGCAATTTTTAGGCTGATGGTAGGTTTCAAAATTAGAGTAGACAAACTTATTACCTTCTTCAAAGTACTTTTTCTTTGTCAAACACTGGGATTCAGTTAAATCTAGTAAGCACACACTGACACACTTATAGTTGTTTCAGAATGTTTTTTCCATAGAAACATATGTTTTGTCAAAAGATTTTGTTTCATTAATTTAATTAACTATTTTCCAGAATCTATTCTATTGAAGGAATTTTTAGTATTTTTCTGGATGGACTAGTCTCTAAATGTTAATCCAAACATCCCTAACCCAACTCACTTAAAAGTGTATTGGGAAAATTAATTTGAGGTCCCCCACAAGGGACTTAATAATAGAAAAGTCCCAAAAGTTGAAAATATTAATGTAGGGTCCCAAGGGACCTCACTTTAATATACTTGAAAAGTAGAAAGACAGTTTTGCCCCTCCTCCTCCTTCTTCCCCACTCCTCCTCCCTTCCCCCGCTGCCGCATCCCGACCGCCGCCGCCGCCGCCGGGGTGTGGCCGGGGAAGGCGGGGGGCGGCAGCGGCGGCGGGGATCCAGCGGCGGCGGCGGTCGGGATGCAGCGGCGGCGGCGGGGGAGGGGAGGAGGAGTGGGGAAGAAGAAGGGGGAGGGGCAAAACTGTATTTTCACTTTTCAAGTATATTAAAGTGAGGTCCCTTGGGACCCTACATTAATATTTTCAACTTTTGGGACTTTTCTAGTATTAAGTCCCTTGTGGGGGACCTCAAATTAATTTTCCCAAGTGTACTGTATTTATAGTAATATTGGGAAATGGCTCAAGGCGAGAGCAAAAGATATGGGGTGACTAAACTTAATTACACACAAGTAGGTTCTCAATAAACAAGCATGCAAGGGAAATAAGGAGATAATCATTAAATCTTCTTTTAGACGTGGCTTTAAGTTTTTATATTAAAATAAAATTTTTTATGTGGTTCTTAATGTGAAACATACAGATTCTAATAATTTGATCAAAAATTAAATTGGTCAATAGGTTAAAACTAATCTCTCTCTTTATAATTGTTGCGAGAATATAATAATAGTAAATTGATTAAAAATGATCTCTCTCTTTATAATTGTTGTGGTAGTATAATGATAGTAAATTTTGAGAAAATAACAAGTATGATAAATATATATTCCCTAAGTCCTTATACAAGAGCAACAAATTTAAATGGTTTTGTCCTTTTTTATTTGAGTCTAGCTAAATTTATCAAAGTTTTTTATGAGTTTTTTCTCATTTTACGCATCATTATTCTTTCTATTCATATCCTCTTTTATACTCATTTATAACATTATTATCACATTTCTCTCTTATATACTCAATCAATTATATATAAATAAGGGAAAACTTGAGGAAAGAACTACTTCAAATATATTTATCTCTATCAATCACTTCCTTCATATATGTATCACCTCCTATAGTAAGGGACTTAAGGAATATTACATGTAGGATTAAAATTAAGTCATAAACTACACCCTACATTTAAAAGAAGATGCGTATCACAAAGATAGTACCACAACTTTTTGTGTGAAAAGCCTCTAAAAAACACTACGTGAGTTTCATTCAGGAAAAGTCTAATTACTCCTAATTAATCCTACATATATTGGGACAAGACATGAGATTCATTGTATTGAATAAAACTGCATCTCTGATCCTATTTGAGTCTTAGCTTGTGAAAATTAAAACTTTTGTTCTTTATTATAGGGAAAATTAAATACAAGTCCCTGGTAAGGGACATAATACTGGAAAAGTCCCAAAAATAGAAAAAATTAAAGTAGAGTCCCTTGAGAGTTGGGACCTCACTTTAATTATTTATGAATGTGTGGGCCCCACATTTAATAATAAAAA
Source organism: Mimosa pudica (assembly GCA_029929735.1). NCBI lineage: Eukaryota > Viridiplantae > Streptophyta > Magnoliopsida > Fabales > Fabaceae > Mimosa > Mimosa pudica. Next base: position 5,930,570 of record JAKELP010000014.1, on the reverse strand, counting down.
AATTCACCCACCTTTTCTCTCTCCTCTCTTCTTCTCTCTTTTAATTTTTTTATTATTAAATGTGGGGCGCGCACATTCATAAATAATTAAAGTGAGGTCCCAAGGGACTCTACTTTAATTTTTTCAATTTTTGGGACTTTTCCAGTATTATGTCCCTTACCAGAGACTTGTATTTAATTTTCCCTTTATTATAAGTTCACTTTAGGAGCAAAAAATGTGAACGCGGTAAGATTTTACATTTTATTAATGCACTCCTCTGGTTCTAGTTATAAAAAGGAGATAGAATTTTTTTTATCCTATATATAAGTCATCACTTCTTTAAATATTTCATGTGAATATATAAATTTACGCTTTAGTTATTATCTGTTGTTTTGTTTTCAACTGGTATAGTAAATATTAAATATGAGTAGAATACGAAATTCTTTGGACTTTTTAGTGGAAAATTAATTATGTTCAATGTTTTCGTTGGTCTGTATGGAACATGTTTGAAGTATGACTTATAAATAAGATTAGTAGAGTAAGAGAGAAAGTTGATAATTGTAGAAAAAGAATCTAAATTCACTCTTGAATGGGGTTAGAATTATTAAGATTGATCAGTTGTGAATAGTTTCAAAGACTTAACTACATTTCCTTTATATGCATGGATTATATAAGGTGGACATATAAGAAGGTGAAGGAATTGTAGGTTGATCGTACCTTTGATTTCAATCCAGACATACGAACCACTCTTGCGCTTACCAAGCCATCGAAGGTGTTGGAGTTTGGATGATGAACACCACGGATCACCTCTCAAGAGAGAAAGAGAGAGAGAGAGAGAGTCGCTTAGCTTAGAGAGAGTTTATGTATTTCCACTCTTGTGTCAACAAATGAAGAGACTCTCCCTTTAAATAGATAACTAATGACTATTCAATGGGTCTGTTAAGCCCATTAGCCCATTAAGCTCATTAAACTGGCGGGCCATTTCCAACATCTCTCACTCGCACTTTTGATGGACACACCATCTTGCGATTCGTTTCTCTTGAGCTTTCGTATCGGGCGTCCGCAGTGACCACGTGAGCACAATCTATGCTGCTCATATGCTTACAAACTAAAAATCCTTTGAATAGGATCAGAATGCAAGAACATCGATTCATGTGGATTCCTTAATCCATTTGTCTCATATTCCCTAGGTTAACTCACATACAAGTGGCATTTTCAATCTCTCACGAGTCAATATTTACTCAATTAACTCAAATTGCCTTCACGTACACCTGGAAAACCACACTTACTAGCACTTCTACTAAGTGATGCATCATGGGAGTCCAACGTTACATGTATGTATCAAGTTTAAATCATTCCTTTCTGACTGATCATCAAATCCACTTGTTTTTGCCGCTTGGCCAGTTTTGGCTCGTAAAGCCGGATCTCTCATGACCATAGAGTTTTTGGCTAAAGTAGCAGTTACAAAAATAAGCTTCATTGACATCGTCTAAGTCATAAGGGTATCGGTAGTGAGGATCGTATCCTCTCTTTTTGTTTAGGGACTCACACTGTTATAAATCAGGGATTTTCCATCTTCGTCCCGATTGCGGTAAATTAAGCACATATAGTACGAATCACATGTTACAGTGATTGACCAATTGTCTTATGTCGATTTCAAAAATAAAATCACTGTATAGGCATTAGTCCCTCAACGGACTCCTAAACTCCCACAAGAGAATTTTTTTACATCTGGCTACAGATCCGGCGGAATACATGTGTGTTCCTTATCATGACTTGAATTGTCATTTCCCAAACTTATTAGGTCGACATATGTGAAGTATTCATCAACACATGATGATCTCTTGCACGTCTTATCTTCCCATGCCCTCGCATGTATGGAACACCGTTGTCCGTGTGAGTGGACCAACCTTTCTTGCATCTGCACGACATATCGCATACTTTACATTTTATATATATATATATATATATATATAGTCGGTCCCAAGCTCGAATAAAAGAGTAGGGTTGTGTTAGGCTTCGACAGCCAACGTAAAAATATATCGAATCTTTTGAGCATGGACACACACATTGTTTATATCAATAGGTCATTGCTTGGTACTTCACAAGGGCTATCACACTACCATGGGAAAAGACATATAAATAAACAAAAGGTTCAAAGAAGAGAAGTCGATGAGCAGTCAAAATAATTGATCAAAAGGTATGGAATCACTGTAAAAGAAGGAGAGGAAGACCAAAGAGAACTCTTAACAAAGTTATTCATTGAGATCTTTTAATGAAATGTTTACCTCTAAGCATGACTATTGATAGAACACAATGACGTCGTGTGATCCATGTAGCCGACCCCATTTAATTGGGATAAGGTTATATATATATATATATATATATATATATATATATATATATAATAAATTTTAAAAACAAAAAAATAAAGGATTCACAAAGAATCTCAATAAATTTTAAAAACAACTTACACCACTTATGTAAGTTTAATTCATCATTAGTCACATATATATCTAAAATAGAAATGTCTTAATCCCTATTTTAATTGATACACAATCAATTAAGTTCAAATAAGGATCTCTTATCCTTATTTAAATTGATACATAATCAATAAATGTGTGTTTAAAAAAAATAAAAAAATGACCTACACCCCTTTAAAAATAAAGGATAATTTTTTTTTGAAAAATAATTAATTAAATTATTAAATAATTATTAAATAATTAAATAATTAATTACTAATCTAGAAAAAACGAGCCCAAAAAAAATTGGGTCAACAAAAATATATATTTTTATATTGGGCCGAAACAGAAACAACCCAAAATCAAATAAAAAATTAAATTAATTAAATAAATCATAATGGGTCACGACTCAAATAAATAAATAATTAATTTAAAAATTGGATTGGGCCCGAACACATCGGCCGAGATCCAAAAACCCAATCTGTTTTTTTTATTAATGAACTCTGCTTGGGCCATGACCCACGTTTCCGTTTTTTTTTTTAAAAAAAAAAGAAAGAAAAATTGTTTTATATTAAACCAATCCGGTTCGGTTGAACCCGACCCAACCCGGTTTGCGAGCCCACACACTAAAACGCACCGTTTCATTAAAGCATGGAAAATTACGAAAATACCCCTCACTCTTCTTCAACCTCTAGACACCAGTGCGATTTCTGACGAACTTTCCGGAGGCCATATCTTTCATCCGAACTCCGTTTGACGCGATTTTTGGGTCGTTGGATTCGTCTTGACGAGATCTACAACTCTAGTCTTGTGGGTACTCGAAAAATCCAAAATCAACGGATTCTAATCCGCGAAAAAACGTAATGGCCATTTTTGACTCGTTCTTTCATTAAAATGGTTAAACCACATTTATTTCGTTTTAAAGTACAACAATCATATCCAAATAAATCTGATACAACTTTGACCAATTTTCTAACGGGAATATTCTTAACCGAAATATACACATATTCGAGAAGCATTGCTAACGTAAATATGCACATATATGACCAAGCACAACTAACACATATTTCAGTCTTAGAACAAAAATGAAAGATCCAGATTCACACATGTTCATGCTTGCATGTGTATGTTGTAATCTCAAATGAAAAAAAAAATCCATATACGAGTACAACAAGATATTTTTTAAAATTAATCTTGAAATAATCAAGCTTATAATTTCATCAAGTAATCACATAGAGTATTTAATAAAAATATGTTTTTCACGATTAAAAACACGCAACGGAAAAAAATGATTGAGGACTTACCTTCCAGCCTCAGAATTTTTAAGACGCTGATACCAATAAAGGAATTGTATGTTGATCGTACCTTTGATTTCTATCCATATGTACGAACCACTCTTGCGCTTACCAAGCCACCGAAGGTGTTGGAGCTTGGATGATGAACACCACGGATCACCCACTCAAGAGAGAAAGAGAGAGAGAGAGAGACGTTTAGCTTAGAGAGTTTATGTGTTTCCACTCTTGTGTCAACAAATGAACATTCTCTCCCTTTAAATAGACAACTAATGACTATTCGATAGGTCCGTTAAGCCCATTAGCCCATTAAGCTCATTGAAAAGGCGGACCATTTCTAACAAAAGGATCATAGTTGTTACTCAATGTCCTTACCCTTGATAGATGAGATAGCTGAAAGAGTAAAATGATGACGCAATCATGTCACTTTTACAATGTAAAACAATTTCATAATAATAGTAATTCTTAAGACCTTCATAATTTAAATAGAGCAATTTCAACATATTATGTTCGACTGTCACATTTCAATTATTTGTTTGCATGCATGGTTCTTCCTTCTTTTGATTAATGATATCCACGATGCTTGAGCTCCTAGATTCTAATTCCAAGTCCTAAAATATGGTTGGAACATAGTACTAATAACCTAGACATCCTATATGCGATAATAACATTGGTCCAAAAAAAAAATATATGCGATGGAAACAGGAAACCCATGCATTTCTTTACTCTCCTTTTCCCTCCATTTCTTAAATCACGATCCTTTACAGATAACCCAAAACATTCCACTTTCCAAAAACAAACTGCCATTTTATCTCCTAAAAAAATCTTCCCTTTTCACTTAAAAAGAATCTGACGAGGTTTACTGGTTAAATATAGTACGTTTATTTTTAGAGGCAAAACTCATTTAATATGCATATACACAATGTATAGTCATTTACTTTTATATAAATATTTGTGTGTGAATTTAATACAAAAATTTTTTATTTTCAAAACACAATAATAAGCTCCATGTATGTTTTCACTAATTAATATCATTGTGCCTTTATATAAAAAAAAATCTAGGGCATTCACTTTAATAATACATAATTATGAAATGAAGGATTGTGATTTAAGAAATTGAGGAAAAATGAAACCAAAGAAATGCAGGGTACCGCATGGATTATACGTGACGTTCATGCATATCGTGGAATCACAAACACACATTATTACTAATGTTAATTAATCATTATTGGAGGCTGAGAAAGATTTCAATGCCTTGTGGAACGGAAGTAAGATTTCACTCACCAAAAACTAAGCATATGAGACGGATTGTCACTAGACTCCCTCACACGTGTCATCATCATACCCTCCTATTCTTAATATGGCGCGAGTCTTGTAAGGAGAATTTACTAAAACTATCATCATTTTAATTACTCTTCCTTTCCTCTTCTTCTTGGAACTATGAACAACAATTGTGTTAATATTTATTCATTTCAATTTGATCTAACACTTATAGTTAAGCCATTGTTTGTCAACAACTAGCCTCATTAATCAACTTCAATATTGTTTATCTCGTTTGTTTCCCTTGGCATATTTCGGATTGGTAATTTTCACATACTTATGTTTTTATCTTATTTTCTTTGTACATGACTTAGCTTGTTGCTTCTCTTGTGGTTATTACGTTACATTCTTTATGTAGTGACTAATTACAAGCTTGATTATTCGGAAGCTAATATTATACCCATATTTGTTGCTTTCTTGAACTCCAAGCTTCAATTGAAACCTCTGTATTCTTTGTAGTATGATGATTTAATTGCAAGATATGAGAATTGAGCACAATGTTGGAATTTTGTGGTTTATATACTAATGATCCGTATCAATGTTGATCTTCTTTTACCTTTGTTTTTTATTCTTATCCTTTAAACTTTTCAATGTAGTGGAATTAAAGTATAAAATGTTCCAAACATGATAATTGATTTTTTTCCATGATATTTTTGTCTTTTTGATTGTTTACTTCTATGTGATTAGAATTATGGCCGGCAATTCGCTTTCTTTGCTAAATACGTTTGATATAACTTAGAACTTTTGAATGATATGATGATTCTAACTAGTAAATTTTATTGTGATAATTTTATTTCAGCTTATGAGAGTTGTTTTTGGTGAAACAAATGGGAATGCATGCATAGTCATATGAAACTACAAGTTCCTCCAGGATCTTAGCAATGAGTTCCTCATTAGAGAGCCGTACTTCAGAAACCAAAGATGCTTCGGGAGATAATAATAATAGTTCTATTAAAAGTTCCATGTCAAAGACCCCTCGTGCAAATGCATCATCTTGCAGTGTCCATTTTTCTTCGAAACCTGCTGAATCACAGAGGAGACTTTCACATTTCTCAAAGATTCAATCTGTTTTAAGTAATCCATCTATGGCAGGTGTGTGCATGACAGTGGTGTGTATTATATAAAACACTTCAATGAGATCAGATGAGAAATACTCCCTCAATCTTTATTATAAGGCACCAACTACCTATATCTTACAAACCAAGGAATAGTGGTTGAGTCTTAAAATTTATGTTAAATTTGCCACTTTTTCCAACTTCACCCTTCACTGAATTACATGTTTCACATTTTCAATTTTGAGTCTCCATTGATGACAGGGGTGGTAAAGTGGGAAAAGAACATTCAATGTGGTGGGTGGTTGGTGCTTTATATTAAAGACCAAATATTGTAGGTAGTTGATGTCCTATAATAAGGACCGGAGGGAGTACGTCATAAGCATAGCGAAAGGTCTTAGATAATAAACAAGTAATTTAGATTCTTGTATGATCATAGATTAGAACCTAGCCTTATGCTTAAATATAAAATTACTGGATGAAATATAGAACCAAAGAAAAAAGGCTATGGTGTTGCAAATTATAGGTGTACCTGTATTAGGAACAAGTTCATATTTTTGCTGGTATTTTCAAGCATAGGAAAAGAGAAATGGAGACAGAAAAAATCAAACAATAAGTTTCTCATTTTGCAAGGACATTTATAATGTGAAAAATGACATAACTTTTGTTTTAGTTCAATGAAGCACACATCCTTGCAAAAGGAAAATAGCGAATTGGGCTGGTGTCTAAATCTGATTTCACACAAACATTTGATGTTTGCTGAGTTACTATTGACATGTTTGCACCAATTTCCATGTTTTTTATCTTCTGCAGATTCATCAGCTGTGTTTCAATCCGATCAATCATTTTGTGATGTGTTTCAACTGAAGCGTGGGAGCTATGCAGATCTCTCTCCTGAAAGAATTTCAGAGATGATGAAATCAAAGGCTCTTGATGTAAGTTTTAATAGTATTCCTCTGACAATGAGATGTGTATCTTTTTTATATATAGTCTTTTCTGTTAATCCATCATTGATTTGTTTCAGCATCTTCTAATGCAGAATGCTCCAACTCAATCACTTGTAAGTGTTGTCAATGATATTCTTGAAGAAGGTGTTGAGAGAAGAAATGGTGAAATACCTCCTGTATGTTCTAAATGCCAATTTTCTTTGGGAAAACAAGTATAAATTTCTTGCACAAACACAAATGACAACTTGAAGTTTCATTAGTGTCTGACTGTATTTTTGTTCCTCAGCGTGTCGCTTGCTTGATGAGAAAGGTTGTGCAGGAGATTGAACGTCGCATTGCAACACAGGCAGACCAATTACGAACTGTATGTCATTTACTTATGCTTTCAAAATACAATAATATCATACATACATAAAGAAACTTACTTTGAAAGAGGATATTTAAATACTCCCTCCGGTCCTAAATATAAGACTTAATTGATTTTTTCTGAAAAATCCTTAAAAAAACAAAATAAGTTGATTATAAATTGATTTACCTCATTTTTTCCCTTAAACTAGTTTATTTTACCTATAAACTAATGAATAATCCAAAAAATTATCAAATAAGTCATCATTTAATAACCTATTTCGCAACTTTAATCTCTCCAAAAAAAAGTCAATTAGGTCCTATATTTAGGACCGGAGGTAGTATTAACTATTGATGAGTCATTAGTTGCCTCAGGCTGACTTCAGAGCTCACCCTTTGTTTTCTTCCATGTTTTATCTGCCGTTTCCCCCTTCTATGACTTGCACAGACATCTGTTAATTTATGTTTAGTTAATTTATGTATAGTTTCTTAGGTATTCGCAAGCAAGTTTTGAGATAAAAAATACTATAGGGCATAAGTATGTTTGAGGGTGCAAATTTGGCACTTGTCATTAAAAACTGGGTAAATTTGTTTTTCCATCCATTGAAGTTAAGTTTGACCATGATGCTGCATGGGCCTTTAAGAAATTACCATGCTGCTGAGTGTCTCGTTTTAAATAACAAGTGTCAAATTTGCACCTTTAAAATTACCATACTATTAGATGCACTTTTTAGAAATCATCATGCTGCTAGGAGCACCTTTGCCCAAATACTATATATACATGTCATAATTTAGAAGAGAATCCACAAGATGTTTAGGTAATGTCCTCTTCAAATGTTTCTTCATATTATATTTCTTTCCATCTACTTTCAGCAAAACAATCTATTTAAGGCTCGTGAAGATAAATTCCAGTCGAGAATCAAAGTACTTGAAGCTCTTGCATCTGAAACTACAGAAGAGAGTGAGGTATATGTACACAAATAGTAAGTAGGGTCATTTTAAATTCCCTTGAGCTTCAGTTGTGGTGCAAGTTTTCTGTCATCTGAGGAAATCTTCTTTTTTAAACATGTTCCTACCAACCAGGTTCAGCATAAGAAGACTGGACTGGAAGAGAAATATCATGAACAAACGGAAATCTCAAAGTTGAAGCAAGAAATGGAAACAATGAAAATCAAATATGAAGAAGATTTTAACAAGTTTTTGAAAGAGCAAGACCAAAAGAATGTTGAAAGTTCAATGAAATCCAGATATGAGGGTGATGTTAGTAAGTTTGAGAGAGAGCAGGACCAGAAGAATATGGAAATTTCAAGGTTAAAGCAAGAAATGGAAACAATGAAAACAATATATGAGGGTGATATTAGTAAGTTGATGAAAGAGCAGGGAGAGAAAGACAAGGAAATTTCAAAGTTGAAGCAAGAATTGGGAACAATAAAAAGCACATATGAATTACGATGCTCACAATTGGAAAAAGAAGCTAAGAGTTCTAAAGGAGAAATTGAAAACAAGTCACAAGAATATGAACATTTGTTGAAAGATCTTAGAAATAAGATGAAACAAGTTGAGGGCTCTTTTGAGTCAGAATGTCAGAAGTGGAATGTGAAACTGAACTCCCTACATAGTTCTTTGGATTCCCAATTCAGCATAGTACAGGTGTGTTTGTGCATGAGTTGACATAATATTTTCATCATGATGTCAAATATTAAACTTCTACTTATTTTGCAAACTTCCAGAGTTTGAAAATATCATGGCACTCTATCAAACAAGATGCAATGCAAGAGAAGAGTGCCTACTCTGATGAATGTAATAAGTTAGGTAGGTATTCTTGTTATATATATTTCTCTCTTTCTTGTTATTCATTATTCCTGGTAGATTGAACTTTGATCATATAATTTCTTCTTGCTCAGGTCTAAGCCTTCAACCACTTATAAAGGCAGCTGAGAACCATCATTCAATTCTTGCTGAAAATAGAAAACTATTTAATGAACTTCAGGAATTAAGAGGTTTCATTCCATGCACTTGTCTTCCAGTTTATCATAGTATGTGACCATTCAATTATCTTAAACAAATTTATTTTCCCTTTTTTCTTCTCTGATATAGGAAACATCAGAGTTTATTGCCGAATCAGACCATTTCTTCCTGGACAAAAGGAGAAAAAAACAATTGTAGAACATGTTGGTGAAAGTGAATTGGTTGTGGCCAATCCAGCCAAACAAGGGAAAGATGCTCTTAGATCTTTTAAATTCAATAGAGTCTTTGGTCCAACCACAACTCAAGGTTCATTTCTACACACTCATCACTCTTAAGGTTTATTATTAAGATGGTTGACCTTGTACAGACGTTTTGCATCACAGTATCAATATTTGCTTATTCAGTATTTCTTGAGACACAAGTTATTTAAATTTTCATAGTGATGATGACATGGCTGCTCTTAATGATGCAGGGGAGGTCTACTCTAATATTCAACCCTTTATACGATCTGTACTTGATGGATATAATGTATGCATATTTGCCTATGGACAAACTGGCTCTGGGAAAACTTACACAATGGTGTGAACCTTCTTTGCGTCTAAATTTGTCTCACACATTTTGCTAAATGCATTATCATCTAACATGTTTCCAATATTATTTTCAGAGTGGCCCAAATGGAGCAACAAGGGAGAGTTATGGTGTTAATTATAGAGCTCTAAATGACCTCTTTAGCATCTCTGAGAGCAGAAAGGACTGTATAATCTACGAGATCGGAGTTCAAATTATTGAGATCTATAATGAACAAGTGCGAGATTTGTTATCATCTAACAGCACTCAGAAGAAATATCCTTTTTCTTATGTTCTACTCTTGTTCCTCTTGTATTCATATTTTACATGAAGTATTTCATGTTCATGACCTTGGTTTCCTTGATTTGCGCACACTTGGGATATTGAATAACTCTCAGCACAAGGGTCTAGCGGTACCTGATGCCAGCATGGTCCCTGTTAAGTCAACTTCAGATGTCATGGACCTAATGGATACTGGACTAAAAAATAGAGCCATTGGTGCCACTGCTATGAATGAAAGAAGCAGCCGTTCTCACAGGTTAGACATAAAATTTTGAGGCATTCTTTTGTTGGCAATGTCCCATATCACTCTACATGGATCACATTTACCAATTTTGAGGCATTCATTTGTTGGCAATGTCCCATGTTACTACATGAATCACATTTACAAACTATCTTGCCCAATAAGTTAGATTGGTATATTTTAGTATTGGAGAGATGATGCTGTAAAAATTGCCTACAAAGAAAAGACTTTCATTTTTTTCCTTTCTTGGGTATTTAACATTATGGATATCTTTTAATATGATGATATTCAATGAACATATGTGCACAGTGTGGTTTCGATCCATATTCGTGGGACGGATGTGAAGTCTGGTTCTAGTCTAAATGGCAATCTTAATTTGGTGGATTTGGCTGGAAGTGAAAGGGTAGATCGCTCTGAAGCAACAGGAGATAGGCTGAAGGAAGCACAACATATAAACAAATCACTGTCTGCTCTTGGAGATGTCATATTTGCTCTTTCTCAAAAAGGCCCTCATATACCATACAGAAACAGCAAGCTTACTCAACTCCTGCAAAGTTCTCTCGGTATATTCTTGATGTTAACTTGCTATGAGTGGCAACTAGCATCACTATAATAAATTCATCCATGAGTTTTCACTTAACAGTTTAGACTTTTGAGTTGAGTGATTTTTGACTGATCTTAACTCTCATGACTTGTTTAATCAAGTGGTATAGTGGTCGTTTTCCACTTTCTTAATCCAATGAAAAGTTTTAATTCAAGACCTTGGTATGTTTACCTGTGCTTTGTCAATACTTCAAGCCCGACATGATATTTGTGTCATGGGATTTGTCAAAGATTCTAGTGAATTATTTCATGAGTATTGTAGTTAGTAGCTTAAACTATATACAATTGAAGTCGTCAGTGAGAATACTATTGAAAAAAAAATCTTTTGGCATTAATTATTGTTACAAGAATTGTCTGCATTCCTTTAAATTCATTGATTAGATTTTCTGCTGAGCTTCTCATTCATTATATAAATTCTCTATCTTTGTTTTTATGCCACAGGGGGTCAAGCAAAAACACTTATGTTTGTCCAAGTAAATCCAGATGTAAATTCAGCTTCAGAATCTCTAAGCACATTAAAATTTGCTGAGAGGGTTTCTGGAGTTGAGTTAGGAGCTGCACGAAGTTCTAAAGAGGGCAGAGATGTTAGAGAGTTAATGGAGCAGGTAGTTCAATTTCTGTGTATTAAATCCATTAAGTTGGTTTTCTAATGCAATCATGACATCTTATTTTTTATTCTTCTTCTTCCTCTGTGTGGATAGTCATCTTATATTAGAGAAGTTGAATCTAAACTGCAAAGAGAGATGCTATCTTTTTGCTGAACCATCTGACCCATTTAGGTACAGCTTCTGCAACAATGATGACTTCCATGTATTATCTAACTGTTTTAATTTTCTCTTTGGCATGGCAGGTGGCTTCTCTCAAGGACACTATTTCAGAAAAAGATGAAGAGATTGAGAAACTACAACTCCTAAAAGTCTAATGAATACTGCTGGATCAGCTTCTTGATGAGGTAGGGGATCTAACTTTCTGAAGAAAATGATTTTGAATAGTGCATTTCTGTCATTATAGATGCTAATAGCTCTCCTGAAAGTTCTATTTTCATTGGAAGCACAAAATCAACATGTAACATGCAGAAGCGAGTTTGTCTAAAACAAATAGAGTATGGAATATGGATGCATTAACATAAGATTTGATACTCTTGCAACATTTCAATATTTATAACTTTAAGTGCATAGCAAAAAAGTAAACAAATTTTAATTTCAGTTTGCAATCTACTAAAGGAAAGATTGTTTTCTAATGATGGCCCTTTAATTTCAGGCATGTTGGACACTCTCAAAATGTAATGTATGGATCTCAAAACAAGCCCAAGCTTCATACATCTCTCGAAGAATTCCCTTCAGTCACCTTAGAAAACAAAACTTGATAGTTTATTTTGGTAGAAATCTGTAACAATTTTGTTCATTCTATTCAAACATATCCTAGTCTTTATCTTCTTTCTCATATGGCCATAAACCCACACAACAATTAGATCAGTTGGTTGAAGTTGTTCTAGTTTGACTACAGATCTTGAGTTCGAGACATGGGAATGCCCCATCTTACGGGGCCAGATACCAACCCTAATGGTTCCCGATTCAGAATAGTATGGGGTTGTTTATGTATCTAGAAGATGATGTGCCCCAGGATATGGAAGGAGAAATAAAAAAAATAGGGCCATAAGATTGTAGGAGTAGGAGTGCTTCTGAAAATGGGGGAAAACAATTTGAGTGTAAAGGTAGAGACATTGTAATTGTAAATTTTATATATTCAAATCACACATACCAAATCTTGTATTGTTTTGATTACACATCTCTCACATTTATTTTGAGAAGGTTCTAAAATTATATTTTCGAACTTAATTGATATTTAATGTATTATTTTACCATTCATTCTAATAAATTCTGAAATTGCATAGAAATTAAGTTTGTTTAGTTCAAAAATTTTATTTCGTGTGAATAATGTAAAATTAAGTAATTAAAACATAACTAAAAATTTAATTTTTTTCTTTTAATAATTTTTTGTTTTTAAATAACATCTTTAGGAATATTTTGAGAAGGTTCTAAAATTCCTTGGTTAAAATAATTTTAATTATTTTTCCATACCGAATTTAAATTATAAAATAAAGGAATTATATAAATAGTTTCAAATTTTTTGAGAAATTTTACTGTATTATGGATTAAAAAGTAATTGAAATGTGTTTTTAAAATTTAAAATAAATTAAAATTACATTGTTTATGAATATATTTAAAATTTTAAATAATGAAATTTCATTATTCAAATAAAAATCAATAAAATCATTAGAAATATTGAAAATATGTATATGCACCATTGAAAAGAAAATGTGTGTACTCTAATATAAAAGATCTGTGTAAGAGAATTATATTATATTGGATAAAAACTGTGAAAAAATAATAAATGACTAATCTATTTTGCTATGTACTAAACTAATTGCCATGTTTATTAACCGATACAAAAGTTTTGGAAATTTCACAAAGATCTTCAATTTTGACTCGCCTAATAATTTTCTCGTGGACTTCAGATTATATTTTCCCCGAAGTTAGTGATGTGTGGGATAAATATGAAGATAAAAATTGGAACCAAGCCTTATTTGTTTGCTGGTAAGGTCAACTGTTGCATCAAAATAATCAATGACACAATCCTACAAATACATACTGAACTTTTTCCCTCTATAACTTAACGTTTTGTGTTGTCCTATTTAATATTATTGAATTCATAATCATAATAGCCCAACTCTTTTGTCTTCATCTAATATTCTTACCGAATATATAAGTCTAGCACATAAATAAAAGTATAAAACAGCCGCACAATTATATGCTTTAATCCATAATATATAGATTTGGCAAAAAAATCCATAATACTCCATACTCCATCCCGTCTAAATATAAGACCTAATTGACTTTTTTTAGAAAATCTTATAAAAAAGCAAAATAAGTTAATTATAAATTGATTTACCTAATTTTTTTCCCTTAGATTAGTTTATTTTACCTATAAACTAATGTATAATTAAAAAATATATCGAATATGTCATGATTTAATAGTCTATTTCGCAACCTTAACCTCTCCAAAAACAAGTCAATTAGGTCTTATATTTAGGACCGGAGGTAGTATATATTAGGGAAAATTAATTTGAGGTCCCCCACAAGGGACTTAATACTAGAAAAGTCCCAAAAGTTGGGAAAATTAATGTAGGGTCCCAAGGGACCTCACTTTAATATACTTGAAAAGTGAAAAGACAGTTTTGCCCCTAGCCTATTAACATTTGTCACATATGCCCAGTAACTTGTCAAGGTGTAACAACTTATTGGGCACGCTTGAGAACTCTTTGGGCAAACCTTGACAAGTTACTAGGCACATGTGACAACTAGTTGGACATGTGTAACAACTTAATGGCCAATACTCTTTAAGTTGATGGGCAGGGCAAAATGACAAGTTACTGGGCACGCTTGACAACTCTTTGGGCAAACCTTGATAAGTTACTGGGCACATGTGACAACTAGTTGGACATGTGAAACAAGTTAATGGTCAATACTCTTTAAGTTAATGGGCAGGGCAAAATGAAAAGTTACTAGGCACGTTTGACAACTCTTTGGGCAAACCTTGACAAGTTACTGGGCACATGTGACAAGTGTTAATAAGCTACGGGCGAAACTGTTTTTTCACTTTTCAAGTATATTAAAGTGAGGTCCCTTAGGACCCTACATTAATTTTCCCAACTTTTGGAACTTTTCTAGTATTAAGTCCCTTGTGGGGGACCTCAAATTAATTTTCCCTATATATTATTATAATTTCTTTCCTTTTGGTCAAAAAAAAAATTCTTTCCTAAATACCAGCTCTCAAAACTGGCTCCCTCTCTACGATTCGAGCTGTTGTGCAAAACTAGCATGCTTTCTTCTCCAAATACCATGAAAGGTCATCTAAATAATGGCCTTTTCTGAACAAAATAGTACCAAAAATTGATTGAATGAAACATTCCAAGCTTCTCTATAGTTACTTGGCTGGCAACTACCAATGGTTATCGCAACACATGCAGTTTGTAGAAAAAGAAACATCTTGATGTTGATGCCCATAAATTAATAAAATATCACTAACAAAATTGATCCCAAGAGCATAAATATATTCCTTGAGGACATCTAGATAACAAAAAGAGCCAAGTTAAGAACAATGGTATATGTCACAAAAAAGCTGTGTTGTACAAACGGAACTGGAAGCGAGCCGAAAAGAGTTTCGAATCATGGTTCAACACGGACGGTCGAACAGATAACCGTTGAATCGAAATGTGAAGTGGCATCCGGTCCGGTTCTTACAACACTACTAACTAACTAAGAAGAACGTTGCTAGTTTTTTACCAAAGCTTCTCCATTCTTAAATCATGTCATCTTCAAGCATCTCAGGTTACTAACAATGGCGAAACCCATTCCTTTTTCACTTTTCCAACTTCATCTTTTATACTCACTTACAATCTCTATGTCCTGCACAGAAACAGGATTTATGAAGCCATCAATCCCTCTTGTCACCTTCCTTGAACGCCTTCAAGAAACAGCAGTCAACACTTTTGGCATATCCAACGTTGACCCAAAGACATACGTTGACTTGTCATTAAGGTTCACCTTGTCAGAGACAGAGGAAGCATTTGATGAGCTTCCTAGGACTTCTCATGGTTCTGTTCAAGCTCATACTTTGCATGGTTTTATAGAGAAGTACTTTGATGGTGCAGATGAGGATATGGTGAGGTGCGAGGCAGAGGATTATGTGGAAGAGCCTGAGGGATTCTTGCCTAAAGTTGAGCATCCAGAAGTGAGGGCATGGGCTTTGAAGGTCCATTCACTTTGGAAAACTTTGAGTAGAAGAGTGTCTAGTGGGGTTAAGAGTAATCCTCATTTGCATACTCTTCTTCCTCTTCCTGCACCTTTCATTATTCCTGGTTCAAGATATCGTGAGGTTTATTACTGGGATTCTTACTGGATAATCAGGTTTCTTTACTACTGCTACCTTTGATGTTTTGTATAGTACAAAACCAGCATCAAACATGATATTTCCTTTAATTTTCCCATCCTAAATTGGCTAAATATGGTATTATTCTTTGTAACATTAAATGGGAAAATGTGCAAAAATGATACTAATCTTTACTCAAAAGTGCGTTTGTAATACTAAAGTTTTGTGAGGTGTAAAAAAAAATACCAACTTGGGGTCTAGGTTCAAATATAGTATTTTCACTTAAGGAAAATAAAATTTAGATATGAAAAGACTCTTATGTCTCTCATTAAATTATTTTCTTCTTCAACCTCCCTCACCTCACCTTGGCCAGTGCCGCCGCGCAGAAGTCACCGCCGTCCGACCACGTCTGTCCGACCACAATGAGTGGGTGAGGGAGAGGTCGTGGGCATAGGGAGGGAGGTTGAAGAAGAGAATAATATAATGAGGGGCATAAGAGTTTTTTCATATCTAAATTTTATTTCTCTTAAGTGAAAATGCTATATTTGCGCATGAACCTCTTAGGTACTCTTTTTGCACCTCGCGAAACTTTAGAAATGCTCTTAGGGGCAAAGTTTGGTTTCATTTTTGAACATTCACCCTAAATTATATTGAGTTTATATGTAATGCATGATGAGAAAAAAAGTTGAAATATAAAATACTTCCTCCGCTCTCTAATATAAGAGCTCAAAATTTGAATGATTTTGGTTCTTAATACAAGAGCTCATCTCAAACCCTCTCCTCATTTAATGCGTTTTTTCCTACTTTACCCCTAATTCTCTTTCATATTTGTTAATGTTTGTGTATTTCTCTCTCTTAAAAGTATCATAATAAATAAGGGCAATATTAGAAAAAAAGCATTAACTCAAGACACCCAACTAACATTCACATGTTTTCTTAAGAAGCGTTTTTTTTGGCGGCTAGCTCTTATATTAAGGACCGGAGGAGGTATAAAATATGAAAGTCTTATCTTTTGGCTAAAATTCATTTCTAAACTATGTCTTATACTTATGATTAGAGGGAGGTTTCTTAATATTCAAAGTTTTCATATCATACCTGAACAATGTTAGACTTGGTTTAGCAAGGTCTTAATTTCAGTATATATCTTAGGCATTGCCATTTGAGTTCGAAATTTCCTGGAGGATCATTACTTATACTTTGAGGTACAGGGGTTTATTGGTGAGTAAAATGTACAAGACAGCCAAAGGGATGGTGATTAATCTTATTTCTTTGTTAGAAGAATATGGATTTGTGCCCAATGGTGCAAGAGCCTACTACACCAATAGGAGGTACTATGTTCCCACTTACTCTTTATGCTTTTTCTGCTTGTTGTGTCTCTTGGGAGTTGGGAGTTATTGCAGCATGATTTTTACTAAGTGTTCATTTTACCCACACATCATGATTGTGTTAAATTATTTTAAAATGTATATTTTTCTTATAATTCTTACCCTTTCAAATGGTGATGGAGAGTACATTTACAATTCTGGTTTCCATTTTGCAGCCAGCTCCCCCTTTTAAGTGCTATGATCTATGAGATCTACAATGCCACTGATGATATAGAACTGGTCAAAAGATCCCTTCCTGCATTAAGGAAAGAGTATGAGTTTTGGAATTCAGGTGTTAGAGCACAACTTTTATGCTCTACATGTTGGAATTCATGGTATATAATATAGAAATTTTCTTCAATTGGCTTTTCTCAAACTTGTTTGGTTTTGCCTTTTATCTTAATTATAGAAATACATAGAGTGACCATCAAGGATCCTCAAGGTTGCACACATACCTTAAATCGTTACAATGCAATGTGGAACAAACCCAGGCCAGAGGGTTCAGTAATGGTATGACTTGTCATGGGACTGTCTTATTAAATGGCATGGAATTAAGGGTAAAGGTGCAAAAATAGTCATCGTAAATTTAAAAAAGAGCACTTAAGACTCTGGTAAATTTAAGGGGGCAAAACCATACATTGGAAACCAAAATGGGGCAAATGTAACCTTCTCAAACAAATGTGTTAAGTTTGACCATTAATTGACTAGGAATTATGATGGGACTTATTGACGTGACAATATGTAACATTAGGTGTCAATTTTTTTGACGTGAAATAAGCTGAAGGGGCATATTGAGACTTAAAACTAGTCCAACACAACACACGACACACAACACATTGAACCCATTCAGAGATCAAACCAACCCCGTTTCGATCCCTAACCCTAGAACCCTCATCGAAATGAATTTTGGGTTTAGGGTTCATATGATTTGGGTGTATTTCATATGATTTGAGGAAGGTATGCGTTTTAGTCGAAATAATTTGAGGGTTTAGGCTTCGTTTTAGATGATATAAGGCTCAACTTTATCCATTTCGGCTTCCACGATAGATTTTGGAATTGACACGTCATTTACTAATGGTGGGACCCACGTTTGGAAGGTTACATTTGCCCCATTTTAATTTACAGTGTATTGTTTTGCCCCCTTAAATTTACGAGAGTCTTAATTGCTCATTTTTAAATTTATGGTGGCTATTTTTGCACCTTTGCCCTGGAATTAAAATCATAAATTTTGGTAATTTACTGTGCAGGACAAGGGATATGCTTCCAAGTTTTTGGATGTTTCAGAAAAACAACAATTTTACCATGAAGTGGCAACAATTTGTGAATCAGGATGGGATTTCAGCACAAGATGGTTGAAGTAATTATTCTGTCTGACTATTTCATGAAAACTCAGCTATGTATGTCTATGGCAATTAACAGTGTTTATTAGGCTCATGTGTAACCTTCAAGTGGCTTGCATTAGTGATACCTTAAATATGATGCAAAACTTGAAATAATCATGTGATTGTGATGCTGATAAGAAGAATAGAGTAACAAGTATATTCAATTCACTAATCAAATCTCATTCTATTACAACTAGGTGTTTATAGTTAACTGAAAGGATTATTACAACTTTTATTATTACTAACTAACTGCTCATTACACTAATGACTATCCTAATATTTCCAAACATATGTTTTTTTCCACTGACAATAACACTTAACTGATGTTTATTTTGTTGCAGAGATCCGTTAGAATTTACATCTGTGGCTGCAACTTCTGTAATACCTGTTGATCTAAATGCAGTTATTCTTGGGGTATGTCTTAGACCAAAAACTAAAACAAATCCTGAATTTATGTTTGTTACTTCTTAGCCTGATTTGTGCTGTGAATCATGCTTGTTCAGATGGAACTAAATATTGCATTTTTTGCAAAAGTTACTGGAGATAATAGAACTGCTCAGCACTTCCTGCAACTTTCTGAGAGTAGAAAGAAGGCTATCAACTCTGTTTTCTGGAACTCAGACATGAAACAATGGCTTGATTATTGGCTCACAAATAGTACATGTCAGGTATTTCCTCCATCTAGTTTTTTCATGTACACATTTTTTCCTATTGTGGCATTTCTCCACTCTCTGGTATTTTTTTGAAGGGCAAAGGTGCAAAAATAGCCACCGTAAATTTAAAAATGAGCATTTATAACCCTGATAAATTTAAGGAGGCAAAACCGTACACTGTATACAAAAATGGGCAAAACAGTACATTATAAATCAAAATGGGGCAAAAGTAACTTCTCTGTTAGGCTGAGTTAAACTGACATTTTCGAGATGCGGGCTCTACTATCAGTAAATGACGTTTCAATTCCAAAATTCACTGTGGAAAACATCTGTTTAAATCTGCCTAACAGAGAGGTTACTTTTGCCCCATTTTTGTTTACAGTGTTCAATTTTGCCCCCTTAAATTTACCAGAGTTATAAGTGCCCATTTTTAAATTTACGGTGGTTACTTTTGCACATTTTCCCTTTTTTGAATTATACCTCTTTAATGCCTATAGGGAGTGCAAGTCTGGGAAGATCAGCAGCAGAATCACAATGTATTTGGTTCCAACTTTGTTCCTTTATGGATGGAACCATTTTACTCAGGTAAATTTGACTTCATGTCTTGAATTTTCTTACCATTGTTGGTTTTGTTAATGTTGCTTATATTATACTCTCTCCGTCCAGACCACTTTTGATATTCAATTTGTCCCTAGTTATAAGGTCACTTTCCACTTATTCTCATATATTTATCTATCTTTTCCCAAATTTACCTGATTGTATACTTTTTTACAAACAAATTTTAGATGGAAGGAGAAATAAAGAGTGACATTTATGGGAAAACACATAAAATTACCTAAATTAACTACTTTCTTTAATCTCTTCAATTTTGGTAAAGTGACCTTATATTTAGGGCCGAGGGAGTATATAGTCAATTCATATTTCAACCATGTTGATATTTAATTAACATCGGCTTGAGACTTGACTCAACATTGTTACCCGGATTATGTCAGTTTTTATAGAATGTCATTCCTGACTTTTTGGTTGTTAAATTAGTTGCAGTTATTTTATGATATTGACCCTGCATAACAAGTTTGTGTTTCAACCTTTAATTTTTATTCTTCTGCGTTATAAATGAGACTAGGATACAAAAGTGTGAAGATACGAAGGGATAGGACAATAAAAGGGAAAAAAGATGGGAGAAAATTGTATAATTCTCATTGATAAAATATGTGTACTAGAGGCTATATATAGCCCAGAGTCGGAGACAAAACAATAAATACTAATAATTCAAAATATTATACCTAGTAACAGAAAATATTCACAATAAATACAAAATATTTCCATAGATTCAACCAAAGTGGAAGGTTGTTTTAATTGAAATAATAGCTGTATAGGGTAACTTATAGTGTGTTTAGATTAGCATGAACTCCTACAATTGCCAAAAACAAACTAATTTTTATATAAGCGGAATGAAGCAAAAGCTAACTACTTTCCTATTTTTATGTAAACATATTTCTTGAGACTCTTCAATTGTGGATAGCGTCGTTGAAAGTCTCAAAACTTGTGGGCTGGTTCGTGTTGCTGGAATTGCAGCCTCCTTGACAAATTCAGGGCAACAATGGTAAGTTAGAACATAGGACATCATTATTAGAGATATAAGGTTGACATTAATATCATATGGCAAAGGTGCAATTTTAACGATGACATGTATCACAATGAGTTTCTGACACAAAATAATAATGAATGGTGTTTAAATATCAAACATGTTTTAAAAATGGTGTAAATTTAATAAAATTGTTACTTATAAGCAAACGACAATTACATTTGAGGAATAAATCAAGTGGGACCCACGGAAAAAATAATGTTTATTTCTTTATAGACAACATTTTTGTTGAATTTGCACTATTTCTAGAACATGTTCAGTGTTTATCCCAATAAATGTTCATTGGATTATTGCACCTTTGCCCTTATATAGGACTCATGAGACTTTGTGCAGGGACTTCCCAAATGGCTGGCCCATGATTCAACATATAATAGTTGAAGGCCTTATGAAATCTGGGCTGAAAGAAGCAGCTTCACTTGGGGAAGAAATTGCAAGAAGATGGATAACAACCAACTATATTGCCTACAAGAAAACAGGGTTTATGCATGAAAAATATGATGTGGACCATTGTGGTGATTTTGGGGGTGGTGGTGAATATGTACCTCAGGTATCTTAATGATTTTTTTTTATTTATTGTATCTAAAAGACTTATTACCAAGCATGAAAATAGATTTATCCTTCGCAAGAGGAATATTCATGATTAAAGTTTTAACATGTATTTGATTTAAAATGTTTGATTGGGGGGTTTTTCACTTTACAGACTGGTTTTGGATGGTCGAATCAAGGTTTTAAAACCCGAGCCGGACGTCGAGCCGGAAAACTGAGCGGGTCATGGTTGAAACGGTTGAAACGGTTGGACCGTTCGGTCGAACCGGTGACGTAATAATTTAATGAAAATTAAATATATAAATATTGTTAATACTTAATAACTTAATATAATTAGGATGAAGATATTTTTTTAATCAAGTTCATTTTTTTTCTGTTGATATATTTTTTTTTGCAGTTGTCAATTTCTGGCCGGGTCAAAAGCGGGTCAAAAGCGGTTCAACCCGGGTCAACCCCGGGTCAACAGCGGTCGACCCGGGTCAACTCCGGGTCGAACCGGGTCGCACAGTAAAACGGCCCGATCGAGGGGATCGGGCCGTTTTAGCCACCGGCCGACGGTCCGACCGGTCGGACCGTCCGGCTCGGTCCGGCTTTTAAAAGCTTGGGTCGAATGGAGTTGTACTTGCTTTTTTAGAGGAGTTTGGATGGCCTCAATATCTCAATATCAACTGCGAAAAGATTTAAAGCACTGACAAAAGCATTTAAGATGAGCAAGCACTAGGTAGGCCTCTTGTATTTAATGGATTGTGTTTGAACCCCACTCACATTCTACAGCTACATAATTTTTGGAAACTCACGCTTCTCATATATAATTCCATTGTAATTTGCAAGTTGTTATTATACATACTTTTTATTTTATTTTTTTAGTGTTTACGATTTCTGGATTGCAGAGAGTATTGAATAAATAAATTGTATTAATAGAATAATTGTCTGGTTCAAAAATAATTGTTACTTTTGCTTTAGTATTTCAATAAATTATCGATTATTTTTATTTTATTTTTAATCAATTTAAACACATACACAACAATTGCCAATGTGGATTCTGAGTCTGAGACTTTACATAAGCGTAGTGGCTTACAATTTCTTCTAGACATTGAGAAAACTTAATACACACACAACACACACATCATTAGACCTATTTCTATATATCTTCCGGTTTCTACCAAGGTGCACCTTTAATTGTTAGAAAAATGATATGCATGACATTATGCAAACATAATTTTATGCAAACACAAGAAGAAAGAGGGCGGGGGTTGTGTTTGGGGTTGGGGGGTGTTTTATATTTTTTTTATTAATTTAATTAATGTGGGCCCCACACACTCAGAAAAATAATTGCCACATAAGCACGGCACGTCAGCAAAAAATTTTATTTCCCCCGCCATGTCAGCTTTTAACGGTCAACGTCGTTCAACATAAACGGTGTTCCCTATATTGCACCAATATTTATTCTTCAGTCCCAGAATTGAGCCCGAAAATACTTGTTAACCCTATGTGCTCCTGGCGTAATAGTTTGGACCCGATTTTGCACCTTTACCCAGACACACGCAGAAGAGAAAGGGAGCAGCGGCAAGTTTCGTCTTTTCTTGGAGGCATCCATTCATTCACAATCTGAACACACACACACATAGGAAGAGGAATTGAGGGAGCAGTCTGGGGAGCAGAACAGCACGCACAAGAGAGCAACAAAGGCACTTTTATAGTTTTATTCTAAATCTTCTTGTTTCTCTTTGTAACTATGAATTCAGTTTTAATATTTGTTGGGATTGACTTGTAACCTATGTGTGGCTAAATTTCTTTTATAACCTAGAGTAATATGAACTTGTTTGTAACTTAGATATTTAATCCTGTTATTGATTAACTGTTTAGTTCTTGATCATCATTAGACATGTTTAGGGAATTTAGAATTGGACTCGAAAGAGAGAATTTTAAATAGATCATGGGATTAAATAGTGTAAGATTGAATTTTTAATCTGATTTGCGACTGGGACAGACATATACCTAGAAGCCCTACATAGTCACATTAGAGCGTTACCGGTATAAATTATGCCTAGTAAATTAGTGCAAGACATTGTGTAATTAAGCTAGACAAGGATATAGGTGGAAACCGAAAGACATTTATAGACACTAATACTCTAAATTAGCTAGTTGGTTTTGACTTGGATCTTGGCATGTTTATTGCAATCATCAGATCATAGCTTCTCATTCGTAACGAATAATCTACTGCCTTTCTTACAATCCATACATAGAGCAAAAGAAGTTGTTAAGGCATATATCATGAGCCTAATTTAGTCATATTCAAGATTCATCATTCTGAAGGCAAATTAATCCATTCAACAACAACTCAACTTGAATAATCTAGTGGATTTTTCTCCTGCATCTTTTTATGTACTTTAAGTTTTCTTCAACTTACTTATGTGCTTTATTATCTTTTAAATGAAAATTGTTTTTAAATCAAAAAATAAACAAATACATCTCTAGTTCTAAATATAAGACTTAGTTAACTTTTTCGGTGAATCATAAGAAAATTAAATAAAGAAGATAATTAAAATTGATTTTCCTAAATTTTTCCTATGAACTAGTTTAACTGACTTATAAACTATATTTTCTTTGGCCGAACTTATAGACTATATGATCTATTAATATGAAAAAAACATGTAATGATTAGGTGGTTTATTTAGGTTTCTTGTATTCTCAAACAAAAAGTCAACAAGATCCTAGTTGACCCAAAAAGAAAGAAAAAAAAGGAAGTAGGGTGAATATTGAGAAACTCATAACTCCCACATCAAATAAATCAAAGCTAAGCTCAGGATATATATATGAGTTGACTCTCCACCACATTGGCTTAAGCTTTTGTGGTGGAATGACAAAACTCATATTATATGCCCTTAGGTCCTAAACTTCAATATGGTATCAGAGTCATTCGATTGATGAGACCCACAAAAAAATTGACCTATTGAAATGCTTATCAATGTAGATGAGTCTATTTACCGAAATATATTTGAGAAGCACTTCATTGAAACTTCTTCTAATTTTTATTGTAATAAATCATAGAGGTTGATTGATTCTTGTGATTGTATAGATTTTCTCAATAAAGCTGAATGACATCTAAATGAAGGAACTGCTAAAGTGTATCTCCATGTTTCTACTAAGTCAGAAATTACTAATGTGGTACACAATGAGCTTATTAGAAAAAGTATGTCATATATAGTAAAGTAAGGTCTTGCAGATATGTTAGTTGGGGACAAGTATGGAGATTTGAAAAGAATGTATGGATTCTTTCAAGGAGTAGATGGACTCTCTACAATTAAAGAGACAGTCATATCATCTATGCTTGATGCTGGTAAGCAACTTACAAGTTTAGACAGCAGCTCAATGGATCCTATATCTTTTGTACAGGATTTTTTACAATTAAAAGATAAATATGATGAGATCATCAATAAGCCCAACAAAAAAAATGAAGATCAACCTAAGGACTGACCCTAAAAGGAGTACGACCCAGACAGACCTGAAGTATCGACCAAAAAAAGGAGTACAGCCCAGGAGAAAAACAAAGGAAAAAAAGAAAGTATGGTGAATATTGAGAAACTCATAAGTCCCACATCGAATGAATCCAAGCTAGGCTAAGGATATATATATGAGTTGAGTTTCCACCACATTGGCTTATGCTTTTGTGGTGGAATGACAAAACTCATATCATATGCCCTTAAGTCCTAAACTTCAACATGGTATCAGAGTCATTCGATCATGGGACCCACAAAAAGATTGACTTAGGACTGACCCCAAAAGGAGTATGGCACAGACAGACCTAAGGGCCGACCAAAAAAATAAAGTGCAACATTTTGCAAAAATTGCAATGCAATATAGGACATCTACCATAAGAAAAAGATAAATATTGAAGTACATCATAAGGAGGCTCATAGCATTGTTGCCCATGGATTTGATGAACAACTTAACTCTTTCAAAGATTAGTGACAAATGTAGCAGACCATTTAAGGGTAATTTTCACATCAATTGAATAATCTGAAACTGTTTTAGAAGATTTAATTGAAAAGTTGAAAGATTATTGCTCTGCTTCCTCAACACTTGATAAAATGTTAAGAGATGCTTTCAGAAAAGAAATACGTACTACATTCGGCTATAAATATAGGAGCTAATTGACTTTTTTTTGGAGAGATTAAGGTTGTGAAACAGGTTATTAAATGATGACTTATTTGATATATTTTTTAGATTATCCATTAGTTTATAGGTAAAATAAACTAGTTTAAGGGAAAAAATTAGGTAAATCAATTTATAATTAACTTATTTTGCTTTTTTAAGGATTTTCTAGAAAAAGTCAATTAGGTCTTATATTTAGGACCGGAGGGAGTAGAAAAAGAGGAGTTTATGAGTTTGGAAAGAAGTTATGGAGAGATGCTCTAATCTAGTCTAGCATAGTTCAAACCAAGATAAAAGATGAACTTCTGCATCTTATATTTCGACAAAGGAATGGGGAAACAGGTCATATTATATTGCAAGATGAAAAGACATGCTAGCTCTTTAGTCTTGTTTTATAAGGACATGCTAGTCTTTTGTTTTATTAACATGCTTATGATGCTTATGATTGCAGAACAGGTATTATTACCTCTAAAGAATATCGAAAACTGAATTTTGTGTTCTTACTAATCCAATTCCACTACAATTGAAACCCAGTATGTAAAACGAGGAATGATTCTAGTCGTAGCCATGGCTTCATTGGTTAGTTTGAATATGTGGGGATGATCTCTATATTCATGAATGAAGGAGC
This sequence comes from Mimosa pudica, assembly GCA_029929735.1. Taxonomy (NCBI): domain Eukaryota; kingdom Viridiplantae; phylum Streptophyta; class Magnoliopsida; order Fabales; family Fabaceae; genus Mimosa; species Mimosa pudica. The sequence goes on along the minus strand of JAKELP010000014.1, from coordinate 5,904,207 downwards.
TGAAAATACATCTTCTCTTAGTTTCTTCCAGCTGATTTCATTTGCCATTATTTAAATATTTGCAACTCTCATTAGTGGCATTATGCTATTGGATAGTTAGTAAATTTTTTTTTTGGTAAAAGTTAATTTGTAAAATTTTGATCATATGATTTTCCACCCACCTTTTTATGGTGTATGATTCAATAGAAACTAGTCTATTTTACCTAAGATATTGGGAATATTGGCCTATGAAAAATTAACTTTTTGTCTTGGAAAAATTCATGATGAAATATATCTTGTTTACCAGGTTCAAATTTGATTATTATAGAAGACAATCAAGATGTTGGTGGTGGCTAGCTATTCTCAGTTGTTTGTAACATTTGGCTTTTGTACCGTTATTATCCAAGTCACCTGGAACTGGCTAGGTTTGGTAGTAAAATTCTTCTTTCGGAACCCTTTATTCAGTTGCGTGCTTACACATGCCAAAACCAGTATAAGTAGTCACCATCGAATTTTATTACATGCATAACAGAAACCTTGAGCTATGGGTCCCACACTACTACAGATTTTCCCTATACCAGCGGACCTTTACATGCGCTTCAAGAAAAGCGCTGGTAATTTACTCCTATACATGCGCTTTCAAGAAGAACAGCATAAAGCGCATGTATATAATATACTAATACATGCGCTTTATAAACAAGAATGCATGTATAGGACTCAAACCTATACATGCGCTTAAAGCGCATGTATATAGTGCCTCTTTACATGCGCTTCTTTAGGAACTACGCATGTATATGTTTGTGGTCTATACATGCGCTTTAAGCGCATGTATATATTAGGGAATTAGTTAAGGTATTATGATATTATTATTAAATTAAAGGACATTGTAAATAAGTAAATGAAGATAAATATATTTTTAATAAAATAATATGCCTATTTTCTTTAGAAATTAATGAAAAATAGTTAGATGTGCAGTTTTAAATTTAAAATTTGATGAAAAATGCTCTAGGGGATATATAATACTATAGTGGGAGAAAATATGTAAGTTAATATATAGAATAGTTTTATAATTTTTCTTAAGATGGAGATTTAAAATGGAAATGAAAATAAATAAATAGAAGGACATTTTTGTAATTTCTCCCCAAACCCTAACATGTACACCTCCCTACTTCCTTCCTCAAGATGCATCCGCAGCCCCCCCTTCTCCAAACACCATCTATGTCCATCTCACTCTCTCAGCCTTACCTCACCAAGCTTCACTTCATTCTTCATTCCTTCCTTTTCTCTCAACCATTTTCTTTCTTTCTTAAACTTGTAAATCCAGGATTTGTATGTTTTTCCCAAGATGTTTGCTGCTGTTTGTCTTTCCGGAGCTCTCCCCCTTCGTTCCCAGCGAGATTGGCGGCGTACAGCGGTGGGTTAAGGTAAGTTCGGCTGCCTTTGGTTGCTCAAGTTACTACTTCCTTTCAAAGTCATTTTCCTCACTCTTCCTTTCACTTTTGATTTCTGTTCGGCCTACAAGTTTGAGTGGCCGATTTCCGGCGGGTTCCATGGCTATGGTGACGCAGGTGACGGCGCATCTGAAATGAGGTGACACTCTCTTTTCTTTCCATACCTATTTTCTGTGATTTTGGTGAGATTTGAGAGGGGAGCTGAGTTGGGTTTGAGTTTAGGTTGCATAAATGATTTAGATGAAGTTAAACTTTGATTTTGGTTGTTGGAAGATGATTTGGTGATTGGGGTTGTTCAAAGTTCCAAAATTTTAAAGCCTACATATGAATTTGTTAGCTTTAGATTCTATCATTGCATATGTGATTGATTAAGCTTTTGTTGATTTCCAAGTTTTAGTGGTTCCTTTTTCCATGACTGAACAGATTTTTGGTATGGATGTTGGAAGGTGATGTTTTTTTAGTTGATTAAATGGTATTTGGAAACTTTTGGACAAGAGTGTTGGTGATTGGGAAGTTAATGACTATTGTTGAATCTCATTGCACTCACAGTGTTTGTTGAAATGCTTAGGAGAGTAGAGAAATTGATTTGAGCTTGAGATGTGTATTTTGGACAAGATTTATGTTATGCTTGTGAACATTGTTATCAAGGGTTCATAGTTTTGTGATTGAAGCATGGCAAGGGTTAGACTATGACTATTGATGAATATGCTTGTCAAGTATTTATCTAAAGCTATAATTTTCTTAAACTTGCATTGTTTTCATATTTTGTACTTGAATTGAATGAATGGAAGCTTGAGTTAGAATATGTTTTAATGATAATATGGCAAACTAGTGAAGGTTGGTAATTGTTGTTTACTTGCATGATCAATTTTAGAAGAAATTATGAAATTTTCACTTGATTCTTGTTTTACTCTTGTGTACTAGTTTAATTTTCTATTTTGATTGAGAAGGTGCTTAGGTTTCTTGATGGTTTTATATGATGAAATAATTTAGATAAGAAGTCAAAGTAAGGTAATCATGTGGGTTCAGTCTATTGGCATAGAAACTAATGACATTGAGGTTTGTAAAATCTTATGCTTTAATTAGAATCGGTAATTAAGAGTTATTTATTCCATTTTTCTCATCTATGAAGCTCCATGAAAAGGAGTAAGGTAATCTTTGTTTTTCATGTTTGCTTCGAGGTTTCATTTCTTTATTTAGTCCAAGGAATGACACTTGACAGTATAGTGATGATTTGTTTTCCAGGTTCTTTTTTTATCAAGGTTTTCCAGGTTCAAAGGCAACAAATATGAGGGCAAGTTGCTTGAAATTAATGGGTCTTCTTTGTTAGTCACTCTCTTTTTCTTGCTTTCTTTTATGATCAGCTTCAAAATGAGTGAGGTACTCTATTTGACTTCCTTTTTTGTCTTCCTCTTAATAACTATTTGTTAACAGATTTGGAGGGGAAGCTAATATTAACTTTATTATTTCACTGCCTGATTTTTAGATGCAAGAGAAGAGAGAGGGGGAAGCTTGTCTCTGAATATTCTTTGAAGGATCTTGAAGGAATACTTGTGAGTTTGAACATTAACAAGTTCTTCATCCTAAGATATAAATTAAGTAGTAGAATTTGTTGCAATTTCTTTTAGTTGTTTGGGTAGGTAGAAGAGACTGGCATTTGGTGCAATGGGTGTTGAATATCTTTTTCAAGTGAATTTTATAGTTGTTTGGGTAGGTAGAAGAGACTAGACACTACGTGCTTACTTGTGCTTTATGTGTGGCAGGTTAAAAAGAGTGTAGTGTCAAGGTGCAATGATGAGTCTGATGGTGAGCTTGAAATGTCAGACTATATACTTAAACAGGTTCATAGACTTTATACTTAAATAGGTTCATAGAACACCAACTATTTGTCAGACTATGCTATGTCCAAGTAAATCTTTCTCAGAGGTGTTCCCTTTAGATGATATTGATTTTCATACGAGCAGTGCATTTTTTATGATGATGGCATCATGAGAGAACTGGAATGACATAGCTAGAGTGTGCCCAAGCCTCCATATCATTCAATTTGTACATATAGCTTTCCATTTAATTATAAATGAACATGTTTAGTTACCTTGTATTTGATAGTCTGATAGAATATACATTAGTTTTGTTGTGGTTTGATGGTTGCTTAGTTCATGGTTGTACTTTTTTTATGAGAAATTCCCACTATTCTGTCTGGCAGTGTTATGTTTTTTCTTTGTTATTTTTAATATCAATCAGTGTTACTCTTTTTTCAGGTTGCAGGAGAAATTCAACATGTTCAAGTCATCCTAAGACCATCCATTGCGATATCAAAGCTGCTAATATATAATTATAGATTTCAAGTTTGAAGCAAAGGTAAGAATTTCTTAGTTTCATACATCTAAGGAGGAAGTGGGAGACATAACACTTTTGATAGATAAACTATTTTGGCTAGTTTGTTATTTATCTAAATGTCTTTTAATTTGCTGGTACAATTTGATGTGTATTTTAGCCGGAATAGGTTATTAAGTCTAAATGACTTTTGGTGGTACAAATTTGATGTAAATTCCGATTGGGATATGTTGATGATTTTTATTTGATGTTTATTTTGGATGGAATTGGTTATTACTAAAACAGTTCTTAGTTTATATAGGATTTTGGTTATTCTGGCTGGTTGGGTATATTGTGCAGGTCTATTTAAATGCCAAAAAGCAGTGAAAATGATTATAAGAAATGAAAAAAAATATATATAACTTATACATGCGCTTAATTCGCATGTATAGGCAGTAAAACTATACATGCGCTCTAATAGAAGCGCATGTATTACTCTTTCTATACATGCGCTTTGTCATACAAAGCGCATGTATAAGGTTAGAAATACATGCGCTTCATAGATTAAAAAACGCATGTATAGCTACACCTTTACATGCGCTTTTTAAAGCGCATGTAAAGCCTTTCCCGGCAAGGCCATTGCCAGCGCTTTTTAAGCGCATGTAAAGGCCAAAATGAGCGCATGTAAATGGGTTATTCTGTAGTAGTGCCATTGGTCCCCTTCAAACCACCTTAGCCCACAAATTTCATGTTTTCTTCAAAAGGGTTTTCTGAAATTAATGAAGGAATTGCTAGTAAAGCGCTACATCCATTATGTATAAAAGGTATTGCTCAACTTAGAGCATTCTATGAAAATACCTTGATTATGTACTCTAAGTTTGGTGATATAAAATATGTGCACGTTGAATTAAGTCCGCCGATGCTCTCTTGGATGATGGGATGACCTGAAGGAAACATTGAAGTCACTTTAGTGAGTTTTATTAGTTCCAATTATGTAGTCTTGAGTTTTCATATGTGCTCTTGAGTATTTGCTCTTCTTATAATATATATATATATATATATATATATATATATATATATATATATATATATATAAACCAAACTCTGCCTTACGTAAAGTTGCCAGAGTATGCTTAACCTCTGGATTTGAAATCACTGCTTATATACCAGGTATTGACCATAATTTACAAGAACATTCTGTAGTCTTAGTAAGAGGGGGAAGGGTTAAGGATTTACCCGGTGTGAGATATCACATTGTTCGAGGAACCCTAGATTATATATATTCAAACTTCGTTTGTTTTGATTCTAGATCATGTATTATTGAATTATAATTGAATGTAATAGGGAAAATTAATTTGAGGTCCCCCACAAGGGACTTAATACTAGAAAAGTCCCAAAAGTTGGGAAAATTAATGTAGGGTTCCAAGGGACCTCACTTTAATATACTTGAAAAGTGAAAAGACAGTTTTGCCCCTAGTCTATTAACACTAGTCACATGTGCCCAGTAACTTGTCAAGGTGTAACAACTTACTGGGCACGCTTGACAACTCTTCGGGCAAACCTTGACAAGTTACTGAGCACATGTGACAACTAGTTGGACATGTGTAACAACTTAATGGCCAATACTCTTTAAGTTAATGGGCAGGGCAAAATGACAAGTTACTGGGCACGCTTGACAACTCTTTGGGCAAACCTTGACAAGTTACTGGGCACATGTGACAACTAGTTGGACATGTGTAACAAGTTAATGTCCAATACTCTTTAAGTTAATGGGCATGGCAAAATGACAAGTTACTGGGCACGCTTGAAAACTCTTTGGGCAAACCTTGACAAATTACTGGGCACATGTGACAAGTGTTAATAGGCTAGGGGCAAAAATGTCTTTTCACTTTTCAAGTATATTAAAGTGAGGTCCTTGGGACCCTACATTAATTTTCCCAACTTTTGGGACTTTTCTAGTTTTAAGTCCCTTGTGGGGGACCTCAAATTAATTTTCCCAATGTAATATATGGTATTAATTTTAGTTCTTTTCATCTTCTCAAATTACCATGCATGTATGTCAAGTCTTTGTTGAGTTTATTAAGTAGCATGTTTATTAGGTGATTTAATCCATTGTACTTCATATAATTGTGTTGTGTGGGCTTGAGTTTTCATAGTGGTAGTTAATTCTATTGATTGAACTCGCTTATATAATGAGATCATTACATAATCTATGTGCATGAGTAGTGTAAGTAGGTAAAATTCTATATGTGACTTATTAGTTTAATTATTTGATGTTGAGTGGTGTTTTCTTTAACCTATTCCTTTGAAAGGACTAATTGTATCTATTTGTATGAGTTTGACCATTTACCTCTTAATTCCACAAAATTGTGAAAGATGTTTGTTGCATTGTATCCCTAATTCAAGAGAACATCTCATTATAATCATCATCACGTTCATCCATTGGTTTTACTTGTTTTCATATAAATAAAAAATCACAGAAATATAATAATTTATTTTTAGTAACCTAGGTAATCATTAAAAATTTCATCTTTATTGTTTTCTTGCATTCACTTAGTTAATTTAGATAATTAGTTAAAGATTCCATAGAGAGGTGATCTGTGATAGTATTCACTTGCTACAATCCTTAATAAATAATTTTACATTTGAACCCTAAGCATAAAGACTAAGAGTCAAATCAATGACTTTCTTACAAAATGAAACACTGAACTTAGGTAATCATTAAAAAATTTCATCTTTATTGTTTTCTTGCATTCACTTAGTTAATTTAGATAATTAGTTAAAGATTCCATAGAGAGGTGATCTGTGATAGTATTCACTTGCTACAATCCTTAATAAATAATTTTACATTTGAACCTAAGCATAAAGACTACAGTCCACATTCTGTTTTACAAAACAAATCATACCAAACACATCAATATCTAAAAATCATTTCCTTTTAACAAATCTGCACATCATTACAATACCAGACAGATCATTATCTAAAAATCACTTCATGCACCAAACTCAAAATCTCACTATGCTACCCAGAGAAACAATTAATCTAACTAAACCATAACAAACTCAAATTCTAACAATTCCTGCATAATCCCTTCACCCATTATGCTACTCTTTTCCACAAACAAACATCTAACAAACTCAAAATCTAATAGTGAACAACTGAATAAATAAATGAACAATCTAACTTAAATTTTTACCTTCTTATAATAATGGGGGCAACCATAGAATCTTCGGCCTGGATTTTCGTCAGTCCAGGATGTCCAGCGCGGTGCAACAAGTCCATGACCACAATACCTCTTGAAGCCTTCATATACGTTTTCCTTGCTGGATCCCCTCATTAGCACCACCCTTCTTTTACCTCCACCGCCGCTCCAAGAGGAGGATGCAGACGACATGTTGAAGAAGAGGACGGCGACGGCGAATTAGATGGGAACAAGCTCACGGTGATCTTCGACAGTTAGGGTTTGTGCTTTAGGGGCTGCGAACCTTAAGGGTTGTCAACTTAGGGTTTTTATTTATTGGAGAAGGAAGAAGAAGCTTTGTTGATTTATTGGGGTTTTTGAGATGGAAGAGGGTAGGTGTCAAAATTATTGCCAGCAATCAATTTCCAACTGCCACGTTCAATATTTCTGCCCACCTAAATGCCACATATTCAAATTTTAACGTCCGTTTGCATAAGTTAACGGAAATGCTACTTTTGAGCCAATTTTGAATACATATGTGCTACTTTTGAGCCATCCAATAGTTGTTTATGCTGGGTGACCTTTTGGCCATAGTAGAGTGCTAGATTTGACCCTTAACCCAACATAAAATGATGAAATTTTGAGCTTTTACACTAGAAGATCAATAAACATCATTTATTAAGTGCTCAAACCAAACAAAGCAACAAAGTTTTACTTTATTTTACCCCTTAAAACATATAAGTTGGATGATAGAAGAAGAAGACTGTAAACGGGACACAACGAAGAAGCGAACAAAAACAATGAAGAAGACGAAGAAGAAGAAGAAGGACAAGTGTCTAAATGAAGAAAAAATGAAAAAATGAGAGAGAGGAAGAGCAATGAAAGAGTGATTCAGGCGGAGAGATAGGCTTTGTGGGTTGAAGTATGAAAAGGGAAGACATATGTGTGGGGTGAAGAATGAAGACTCTAGACTCAACTAGTCTGGTGCTAAAATAGTCACATGAGTTGAGTTTGCGCTTTTCAGCTTTTGACTTTTGGGAACAAAGTAATTTTTTTAAAAAAAATAGGTGGGCCAGCCCATTAACCCATGGGTTAGCTCGTCAAAACCCGTAAACCAAATGGTCCGAGTTGTCTAACCCTAACTCTGTCTAACCCAGGGGTTGTTAGGGTTGAGTCCATGCTCCCACCTCTACTCTATCACCACAAACTTAAATAAAAACTCATCTTCACCTTATGATTATTGCCTCCATGACTAAATCAGACACTTTCTCGGGCTTGTTTTAAAAGAGCCAACTTGAATTCTCTGCTCTTAAAACAAGGTCATTGAAAAAATATTCTTTAAAAAAAGCATTACTTTTAACGTTATTATGCAAATAAACCATTATAAATTGCAAATGTGATCTGATATTTTGTAACAACTGAGTTCAAATTAGATTATACTCCCTCAACCCAATGATATAAAGCGAAATAAACCAAATCACTTATCCCCAAAAATTAGTTAAAGTTAATTGAAAAGTAATGATTATGTAGGAGAAAAATGTTTCCAAAAATGCCCTCATTTTAAAAGAAGGGAAATAAATAGTGTGCTTTGGTTGGTGTGTCATTTTTATCTCTTATGTATCCAAAAATAAAGTTAACACAATTTTATAAATATCTAATATATTTAGTTAGGGTATTATTGGAAAATATACATTTATTATGCTGTCCAACTCAAACATTGTCTTATATTTTGGAAGAGGATCATTAAAAAAATCTGTCTTATAATATGGAAGAGAGGGAGTATAAAAAATTAATAGATTAGTTAAATTAATTTGAAGAAGAACAATTAATAAAATTAAATAAAAAGTTTTATACTTAGAACCATGGTATTAAAACCTGGACAAGGCCGACCGGTTTAATCGAAAACCCGGTCAACCGACAGGGTTTCGAACCGGAATATCTCCGGTTAAACTGTCCGAAAACCGCAATAATCGACGACCCGTGGTCAAAACGGTTCGCATTTAAGGAAATCTCCAACCAAAAAAATGAAACAAATGATGAACTCAAATAAGATGAGAATAGGTAGAAGATGATAGAGAAAGAAAATGATAGATGGAGGTTGAGAGAAAGTTTGTTGGAACTTGGAAGATGAATGAATAAAAGTTAGCAAATAAAAAAATAAGTATGGCATCCGATATGAGCAGCAAGATAAGAAAATAAATCACCATTGACGATGACTGTTATTCTGTGAAGGGTGGCTAGTGCTATCAAGAATTGGAAAGGCAAACCAATAGAAAGGGAGAGTGAATACCTGGCCATGGTTTTGGATAATGGGCTTGATAATTAGTCGCAAACTCATCGGAATTGATAAATCACTTCAACTCCATTAATGCTCTATAAGTTTTTTTATATCAAAGGTAAAATGATTAATATATAATTAAGTAGTTCTTACAGAGAAGTAAAAAACTGGAAACAAGGATTTAATGGTACATAATATGGAGAGCTCGAGCGACAGAATCTAACATCTAAATCTATGAAAGGCTTTAATAAGAGCCACAAATCTCTAAGGATTGTATTTGCTGAAGAGTCCTGAGAAGGCACCAATAGTTGAAACCTTGAGTCAACGAGCCAAATTTGCAGTGAAGTGTGATTTTCCTTTGCTATAGAGTTGAACTTCTTGATCCACAGTAGACCCAGCCTAAGACATTTATGCATGAAGATATGATCACCACCGCATTTCCGTTTTATCTGCAGAGAAGCTATGATGGATTTTCCTAGAAAGATCCAAATGCACATCCCTTTTCTTTTGTCAGGAACTAAAGTTGGTTGTTGCTTCTGAATGATAATTGTCCAACCTTCCGAACTAGGTTGAAATTCCTCAAAAGGCCTATCCTTCTTTGTGAGGATTTGCTTATGATTCTCATGAAAAGCCATGGAGAAGTATTCCACAGATGAGATAATTCTTGTAGCCATTTTACTAACTCCTGCTTTACCACAAAAGTTGTTTCTGTGAGAGTGCCTGTGTAGAATGTTGTTCCTTTCCTGCCAGATAAAGTTAATCAGAATAATTATTCCATGGCAAAGATCAACTCTATTTTCACTATGAAGGGAGCGGGTGTTGAACATAATCCATTCTTGCATTTCAGAGAATGTTGCAAACTCAATTCTGATTCCAAAACAATGAAACCATAGACTTCTAGCTGCATGGCAATTAAAAAATAGGTGAGTAATTGTTTCTGGGATTTGGCAGCCAAAGACACAAAGCTGTGATGATTGGAGATGATGATCCTGTAGAATATCAGATGAAGGAATGGCTCTGTTGAGAAGCTTCCAAAGGAATAAGAGATGCTTCATTGGTAGAGATATGGACCATAGAAATTTCCAAAATTCATTTGACAAGTTTGATTGCTGCCTCTTTGAGATCAAGTTAAACCCCTCCCTTGCACTGTACGAACCATGTGTAGAAGGAGTCCAAATGATCTTATCGTGTGCATTGACTGTAGAAATTGGCTACTGCAAAATTTCTGTGACTGTCTGCGGAGGGTTTAGGAAGTGAAGAAGATTCTGGTTCCAAGTTACTTTATCTGAGAATGAAACATTGTGCACTAATAAATCCGCCACAAAGCCAGTTGTTGTGGAAATGACAGAATTATGCTGCACAGGCCACCAAAGGGGGTGATTTAAGGGAATTGATCGACCATTGCCTATCGACCATTTAAGATTCCCAGTGATTAAACTCGAGCATTTGCGAATCTGGTTCCAAATTCCTGAAGAATTATAAGGTTTGGAGAGAAAATTTTCCTGACTCCAGTCAACATATTTGGTCTGAAGTGTATTGCCATTGAGGGAGGTGGGAGAGCTAGACAGAATTCTCCATGTTTGCTTGGCAATTAAGGATTCATTAACTGAAGATGTTGAACGAAAGCCTAATCCTCCCTGAAGAATAGGCAGAAACAAAGATTCTCTCTTAAGCAAGTGCATTTTCTTTTTGCCATGATTTGTGCCCCAGAAGAAGTCAACACATTTAGCATCAATAATATCACAAATATGCTTAGGGAGAAGAGATCAAGTCATAACATGGATATCAACTCCCAAGAGAACTGATCTGACTAATTGCATTCTAGATGCTTGTGAAAGAAGTTTAGCTGACCAAGCAGCAGTTCTTTTATCAATAGCCTCAAGGACATGATTATACAGGTGATTTTTATTCCTTCCAGGGTCAATCCATGTACCTAGGTATTTCCCAATGCTAGCTGAGTATTTAATTCCAAAGTGGCTAGAGAAGGATTGCTTCACACGGTTACTGACATTAGGGCTAAAGACCATAGTAGACTGAAATATTAACCTGCTGACCTGACCAGGAGAAATTTGTTAATTGCATATTTCACTGAATCAGCACAGGAGTCAGTTGCTTCAAAAAAGAGCATTGTGTCATCTGCATTGAAATTTTATCTTGCTTTATTCTTGACTTGGAAACAAAGGGGAAATGGCAGGGTATTAACATCCGCATAGAGAAGATGAGAAATTGGCATCACCTCTTTGCTAATTTTAATACCCTACCATTTCCCTTTTGTTTCCAAGTCAAGAATAAAGCAAGATAAAATCTTGGAGGTTAGGATGTAGAGATATGGCGAAAGAGGGTCACCCTGTCTGATTCCTCGAGATGGTGAAAAAGGCGAAGATAAGCTGCCATTAAAAAGAACTTGATATTCCACTGATGATATACATTGGAAAATCATGTTGATCCATTTTTGAGGAAAATGCATTCTTGTCAGCACTGCTTTGACAAAATTCCAAGATAGCCTGTCAAAAGCTTTAACAAAGTCTAGCTTGAGAGCCATTAATTTCTTCCTGCCTTGCCGAGAAATGTGAATCTGGTTCATTAATTCTCTAGCTAACAGAATATTATCAGAAATTAATCTCCCTTTCAGAAAAGCAGTCTGATTAGGAGCTATAAGATGCTGAAGAATTGGCTTAATCCGATTAACCATAAGCTTGGAGATGATTTTATAGACAACATTGCAAAGGCTGATAGGACAAATGTCTTTCAAGGAGGAAGGTTTATCCACTTTGGGGATTAAAGTAATGACAGTTTTATTAAAAGATTTCAGCAAGAATTCTGAGTGCCAGCAGGAGATTACCATCAATTCAATATGGGTCCTTGTGGGATCTCGTAGTCCCACATCGACCATGAATGTGTGTGTGTGTGTGTGAGTATATAAGTAGAACATTCGCACTTCAGCTTGTCAACCGCGTTAGTTGGTTTTGCTGTTGTGTTTGGTCCGAAAATGTGTTAAAAAATGGCATGTGTCTTGCGTATGTTGGTGTGGGTGGCGCTTGCGCCGTACTGGGGGTCCCTGTGGGATCTCTTAGTCCCACATCGACCATGAATGTGTGTGTGTGTGTGTGAGTATATAAGTAGGACATTCGCACTTCAGTTTGCCAACTGCGTTAGTTGGTTTTGCTGTTGTGTTTGGTCCGAAAATGTGTTAAAAAAAATCAATTCAATATCTCCCTTAACAGTGTTCCGGTTCTTTTGGAAGAAGCTTGGGTGGAATCCATCGTAACCTGGAGAGTTATTTCTTGGAAGTGTGAAGACTGCCTCTCTTATTACAGCAAGTGAGATTGGCTTCATTAGACAATTTATATCTTGATCAGTAAGAGATGGAATAGGAAAATAGCTCAGATATCGAATGATATCATTGTAATTAACTGAAGAGGAGTCACAATACAACTCCTCATAAAATCAAGAAGCCTGTATTTGTAGTAACTTTTGATCAGATTCCCAAGAACCATCTTCCCTTTGTGAGCATCTAATGAGGTTCTTACTATGACGTTTACTAACAATAGCATGGAAGTATTTAGTGTTTCTGTCACCCTGGGTATTCCATTTAACCTTTGCCCTCTGTTCCCAGAAGCTATTTTCACACTCTTATAGAAACTCTAAGTGGTTCTTGGATTGCTTGATGAGAACCTGATGATAGTTCTCCAAAGGATGAGAAAGTGAGACTTTTTCAGAGAGGACCATAAGTCTGTTTTCTTCTTCCTTGATTCTAGCTGGCAGATTACCAATCAAATAATTGCTCCAATTGTGAAGAGAAGAGAGAGTGAGACCCAACTTACATCGAACTTTAAAGCTAGGAGAGCCCTGAAAGTCATGAGACCAACAAGAGTTGATGATTCTGCGGGATGTAAAGGTACCAGAAATTCTCAAATTTTTTTAGTTTGGACTTGCAAAAAAGAGGCTCAGTGGACATAATAATGGGGTTATGATCCAAAGTTGCTATAGGAAGAGTTTGAACAAAGGAACTGGGGAAAAACCCGTGCCAATCCAGATTGCAAAAAGCCATATCCAGACGCTCTAAGAATTCTTCATTACCAACTCTGTTATTAGTCCAGGAAAAGGACTGCCCATGTTGAGGTAGTTGCATCAGACTTGAAGAATCAATACACTGTCTAAATTGTTCAATTCCTGATATGGACCCCACTTTACTGAGTTTATCCGAATAACTAATTACTTGGTTGAAATCACCAATTACCAGCCAAGGACAGTTGGAAACCAATTGAGATACATGTGCGAGGCAATCCCATAGGGTATGTCAATCAGTTAGCTTGGGAGGAACGTAAACAAAAGTAATGTAGAGAGAACGATACATGTCATTTCCATTAATTTGGATCAAACAAAAGTACATGGATAGTTGCAAAACAGAAACATCATAATCAGATTTCCATGTGATGACATTTCCCCCTCCCTTCTTAACGGCATCTAAGCCTATATGCTTATAATAACCTAAACAGTTAAGAAACTTGATTACAGATGGAACATTTATTTTAGTTTCAGTAAGAAAGAGGAAGTCTGGGGAGTGAGTTCCTACAAGTCTCTTACATCTTTGAACTGCAGAGGCCTTCCTAAATCCTCTGCAGTTCCAGCTCATGATCTTCATGGTTCCTCCGGAAGCTGCAGAGAGGCCGCTTCCAAAGCCTTATTTGGATATGAGGGAGGGGAGAACAACTTCATTTTTTCTTTGACCATGTTACGTGTGAGAGATGCAGGAGCATGTAGCTTGTACAAAGTTGTAGTAGATGAGGATACAGAGGGCAGATTAGCTTTAGCTACTTCATGAACAGGGCACACATTAAGATCCAACCTTTTGTGTTGAGCTAAAATGGAAGAAAGATCACATACATCAGGGTTGCTGTCAAAGGCAAGGGACTTTGAAGGAAGGGAAGGCAAAGAGATCTCAGCTGTAGAGACAAAAATAAACCATTTATCTTTAGGCTTGAATGAATTCAGAGGAAAGATGCATCTTTTGCCTGGACATTTTCTCACTCTTCTCTCTCTACTACTTAACCGTTGTTGTTTCTCCTTTTCTCTACTTGGTGTTCTCCTCCTCCTCTCCGATTCCGAATAGACCAGTTCTTCTTACCACAGTTACTAAATCACCAATTAACCACCGAAGTTGGAGGCTTGGGGAAATCTGAAGACGACTTCCAAGAGAATTCTTTGGCAAAATCAGGAAAGGAAGGGGCTGGACAACTCTAAATCATATATGTTTCTTGAGGTAGTTTGCCTTGAACTTTGAAGCAGTCCATGAGAAGAAACTCAATCTCTGAATCAGAAAAAGCATCTCCATTCTCAAGGCATCTCTTTTTGAAAGCTTTGAAGGCAGACTGAGAACCCTCATTCACTTGATCTGAAGAGGAAATCCTTTTATTGCCCGAGGAAGGAGGCACAATAAGATCCGAGTTAGGCATGGAAGGCAGAACTTGGGTTGATGGTAAGGGAGAGCTAGGCCTAACATGATGAATAAAAGTATCATTTGGGATTGTCTTAGGTGAGAGAAAGACAGTGGTGGGTGAAGCTTTCTGTGGAGGAGTGGTAGTGGGAGTAAGCTCAACTTCGTGAGGGTTAGTAGTGTTTATAGGTGAAGTATTTTCAAAGCCAGGGGGGATGTTGCTAATCGATGCATGTGTTGTAAAAGCTGACAAGTTTATTAATATCTTCTAAAGGTTGAAAGTTAGAAGCAGTGAAGGGTGGAACATGTTGTGGGCCCACATTTTCTGGTGAGTTGGGAGGGGCTTTAACTCCATCATTGTCACTGTCATCCTGTCCAGACTCCTTATCAGAAGATTCCTCAATAGAAAGATGAAAGTAGCCCGTGTTGACCGGGTCTCTAAGAGGGTGAGGAATACGAATGTCCTGTGGGTTGGTCCTGAAAGATCCTGTAAAAGTTCCTGTAATGGCTAGAGAATTTCACCCTCGAGATACCACCAATTCTGTGATGCTTAATCCATTGTTGTCATTGTTGTTCTTTTTCCCTGACATCAAAAGTACAAACCAGACGAGAACCAAACATTTTATTGACTTTATCTGCAAAAGTACTGAAAGTATGAAATACATCTCCAGCTGGAAAAGGGCAATCTTGCATAGTATGACCAATAACATGACAGAAAGCACAGCTTCTAAATATGGTTTCATACTTGCAGTCCACCCACACAAAGCTATTATCACCTAGCCGAACTCGAATATTCTGAACCAAAGGCTCAATAGGGTCAACATGGACACGAACTCTAAGATAGTGAATATGAGATGAAAAACTTATCTCATTATCCTTCAAGGCTATGTCACCAACATCTCCAAGGGATTCAGCTACAAGGGCAATGTGATACTCCAGAGGTAAACCCCAAAACTACACCCAGAGAGGGAAGCTAACCATCCTGTGTTTAGCCATAACCAGTCTAGGATGCCATTTATCAACGAGCAGAAAATTATCAATTGACCAAGGCCCACTTGAGGTAATGAACTCTAGATCCTCAGCATTGTTGAAATGTAGCAGATAAAAATTCCCCAGCTTGCCTTCAACCGAGAAAGAACCACTAAGTGACCAAGCTGAATGAAGTCAACGAGCAAGCCTAAGTGAGTTGAAAGGGTGCATGTCAATCATGGCGCTACAACAAGGGTGTAATCAGGAAGACGACATATCCTAGAGATGGCAGGGCTAAGAGTATAGGTGGGGGAGAGGGATGAGGTTGCCTGGGAGGACAGAATGAGATTCATTTTTGGGCAAAGAAGTGAGAAGTGTGTGACTTGAAAAAACTAGATCCAATGGAAGGTAAAGAAATGGAAAAAGTTAGAAGTGGAAAGTTTGTATTTTGCTTTAGGAGGAAAGTAGAGCATTAAGCAAAAGCATGATGATGAATGAAGATTGAGCGGTATATATAGAAAAAACATAGTGGCAGAGGTGAACGTGTGGTAAGGAAGTAAAAATGCTTGCCTCGAAAAAGGAAAGCTTAGGATACTACTTCTGGAGCTGAGATTTGCTCTAGGGTGAGAGGTAGGCAATGATGAACATTTCAGATTTGCAATGGTCAGTTTGAGGAGAGGAAAATAAATTAATGGCCGGAGAGATATTGAGGACTCTGGTGGCAAGGGAAAAGTATTAGTTGTGAGGAGTTAAGTCTAAGTGATCAGAGAAATGATGGGAGGAGGCCAGAGAACAAGTTCCAAGGTCCTTACCGGTGAGGGGGTGAAATGCAGAAAGAAGAAAGTTTAAGTTGGGTGGTTGATGCTACCAAAATTTCGATAAAAATATCCGCAAGTGTACGGATCGTAATTTAGTAAAGTGGCAAATCAAGGTCGATCCCACAAAGACTCAGAAAATGAATAACTAGACATTAGATCTCCTATTTTCATTTAAGTTGAGTAAATACAAGAAAATTGATTTTAATTACCTAATATCTAAGAAAATAAAATAAAACAAATATTCACACAAAAGAAATTCACGAGTCAAAACAACAACCTAGAGCCACTAATCCCTTATCTGCTTCTTAGATTTTATTCCCACTAAATTAATTATGAATTAATCCAACTAGCTAATCTAGAGTACTAGTGTCTATAAATGCCTTTCGGTTTTCACCTATATCCTTGCCTAGCTTAATTACACAACGTCTTGCACTAATTTACTAAGCCAATTTATACCGGTACCACTCTAATGTGACTATGTAGGGCTTCTAGGTATATGTCTATCCTAGTCGCAAATCAGATTAAAAATTCAATCCTACACTACTTAATCTCATGGTCTATTTAAAATTCCCTCTTTCGAGTCCAATTTTAAATTTCCTAAACATGTCTAATGGTGATCAAACACTAAACAAGTTAATCAATAATAACAAGATTAAATAAACTAAATCAAATTAACCATGACTAAATAGTGGGAAATAAAATATCTAAGTTACAAACAAGTTCATAGTACTCTAGGTTGTAAAAGAGAACTAGTCACACATAGGGTTCAACATAAGAATTGGGTGAAAATCCAAAAACATACTGCAAGTTCACAAAGGAGTAAGAATTGGACAAGATTGAGGAGCTGTTTCCTTCCTTTTGTGTGTTGATGTCAATACATATATGTGTGCGCCTTGGTAGTACGTCCCTGGTGCCACCTTCTTCTTTTCCTTGCGTCAATAATATATGCACGTGTGTGATCAATTCCTTAGCTTTGCATGTGTACTCTTCCTTTTCTATTCTTCCTTTTAGTGTTATCCAAGCTTCTTTCTTTCTTCTCGTGAATAGCTCTTTAGGCTTTAGGAATTGAAAGAATTATGATCCAGCCTCCTCTTCCTCATGAGTTGCATGTGTATATATATAATAAAATAGCCCAACACCATATTGTTTTTGCCTTGCATGTTAAGTTTCTTTTCTTTCCTTTTCTTGTATGATGAATGCACATAATCAAATCAACCTCTTTCTCTTTATTTCCTTTTTCATTAAATCTGCATTCATGAAGAGAAAGAAATAGGAAATAATCACAATAACTCAATCACATAATCTCATTAATAGGAAACTTCCAATTAAAATATTTCTTTTAATATATTAAGTTTGCTATTTCAATTAAACCTCAGATTTTCCAAAAGAATCACTCATGTGATCGTCAAATTACTTTCTTTCCAATTCACAACAAAATCACTTAATTACTTAATTAATGACTCCCCAAATTCAACAAAATATTTCCTAAAAACCACTAAATATGGGGAGTCATCAGTGGTTTAGGACTGGGACGAAATTAATGTTCATCTCACATAGAAAAGTTGATGGTAAGAGAACAATTAATGCTCATTGAAGGATTGCCTTAAGATAATCATCACTAGAACAGCTTCAGGTGCACATCTCAAGTTTTGAGGAAGGAAGCTTGACCATGACTGAAGAAAAGTAGGAGATGAAGTGAGGATGGTCAGTAGGGGGCTGAACTGAAATGATGATGGATGTGGATAGGAGGCTGTGGAGCAGATACGGAGATTTGGTGGTTGGGGGCAATAAAAGAAAGGATACGGTGGATCTAAGGGAAAGTGGGAAAGAGATGAGAGCTTATCTCTCTAAAGGAAACTTCACTCTAGGAAACTCCCATTAATGCTCTATAAGTATTATAATTCTTATCTAACACCATTTTAAATATTAGAATCTTTTATTAATAACATATATTTGTGACTAAATATATTATCTTGTAAATTTCATTATATTTATAATTATTTAATTCTTAACTGTCTAACCACGGGTTAACCTCTGGTCGAACCATTGACCCTAACCCACTCGCTCGATCGATTTGGTGGTCGGTTTGGGTTTTTGAACCTTGCTTAGAACTACAAGTCAACACCAAGTGTCACCAACCAACCTTTAAACGGGTGAGATGGTCACATAAACTTTAAAAATGCCCTTCATTCAACACTAACTTCTAACTGATCATGCTTCAACATTTTTGTGATAAATAATGTCATAAGTAAAGTAAGATTATTATTATTTCCTCCTAAATAAATATATAAACCAACATATAAAAATATCTTGTGAAGTAAAAAAATGGAACTAAATATTTCACACTCAAAAAGTTTGTTTAAAATTTGCTTGTTCATGAGTTAAGGGGAAGTACTCCTTTCATTTCTAAATGTAAGACTCAGTTGGCTTCAATTAGAGAACCCTAAAAAATTTAAATAAGGAACTTATATAATGTTGATTTGTTGGAATTTTTGTTTTAAACTACTTTATCTGACTTATGAACTAATGCACAATGTAACTATATATCAAATATATTATGATTAACCAACTTATTTTACATCTTTAATATCCCAAGAAAACAATCATCATTTGCCTTATATATTCCCTCCATTTTGAAAACGTACAATTTAGTTCAACCCGCTTGCACCTTTAAGAATATTCAAAAAAAATCTAAAAATATAATTTTCAATTGAATTTATATTATTTAGACTAAAGTATGTTTTTGGTCCCTTAACTTTGGAGAAAGTCATGTTTTAGTCCCTTAACTTTGAAAAGTGTGTTTTTAGTCCCTTAAATTTGGACAAAGTCATGTTTTAGTCCTTTAACTTTGAAAAATGTGTTTTAAGTGTCTTAACTTTGAACAAAAAGATGTTTTTAGTCCTTTTAAAAAATTTTAAAGTATGTTATTGGTCCCTTCACTTTTAAAAGTTAAGGGACTAAAACTTGACTTTCTCCAAATTTAAGGGACCAAAAACATACTTTGATCCAAATTTGAAAGGACTAAAAACACACTTTTCAAAGTTAAAGGGACTAAAAGATTATTTTCTCCAAAATTAAGGGACTAAAAACACACTTTTCAAAGTTAAGGGACCAAAACATGACTTTCTCGAAAGTTAAGGGACCACAACAATACTTTAGCCTATTATTTACCATTTTTCAATTTTTATTTTAATTCAATTGTGGAAAATCCTTAAATATTCTATGAACAAAAATGTGTTCAAAATAATTTTTTTCATAAGTTTAATAAAATAAAATAAATAATTGTCAATAAACCTCCCCCACCTTCCCCCAACTCATGGATGTTTGGGCTGATTTGATTGAATGGTCAGGATTAATTTTTCATTAATGCATCAATGGTTCAGATTGATTCTCATGGAATGTGAGAGATGGTGATATGGCATTATGTTCATGACATGGAGGATGAAGTGGCTTGACATGTGGGTATTTTGACTAACTTAACGGTCAAATTTAACATTGAGTAATTGAGGGGCAAATTTGATCCTTTTTATAAACTTCCAGGGCAATCTTGATCCAAAAAAATTTTAGGAGCAATCTTAATCCTCACTAAAAACTTCAGGGGCATATTTGATCTTTAACCCTTGTTAATAATTCATGTTTTTTAATTAGAGAACGATAAAATTGAATGTACTAAAAGAGAAAAGTGACATCAAATCTCAGTGTCTAGTAAAATTTGTTTCTCTCTCTAGTCCTGTACCATTGAATAGGAATCTGATGAATAAGACCGAACGCAAACAAAGTGGAGAAAAAAAGAGGTAGCAGATGAAATGAAAACGCTCGCTTTTTTTAGCGAAGAAACTCTGATACCATGTCACACTTAAACAAATGAACAAAGACATGAATGATATGTTTCACCTGCTTGTAAGCATATATCTTTTCGTTCAATAGAAAAACCTTGTTGTCTATCATCCTACTATTATAATTTTACTAAAAGTTAGAGTTTTGCACAAACTTCACAAAACTTCAATCAACATTCAGTTTAATAGTTAGGACACTACAAAATGAAGCTTTGACTTAGTTTTGATTCCTTATCATGACTAAAACTTAAAACCCAATTCAAACTCTCACACCCAAACGGCCCAAAACAAAGAATCTAAGGCAAGAAGAGTGTGGGGGAATGCTTACAGAGTTTTAAAATGAGGGAAGAAAAGTCAACGTCGCCGGCCGCCGCGCTGCTCGTCGGAATCGGCAAGAAGGTAGTAAAAGCTTGAAGAATAAAAGGAATGTTACCTCCCACCTCTCACTGCCGTCGGCCGTCGCTGGAAACAACCCACTCACCAGAAAACTCATAGAGACGGAGAGGAGAAAAGAGGCACAACTCTGACTCAGTTTGATGGGTTCAAGAAGAAGAAATGAGAGTAACAAGATAAGTGTTGTGGTGGATGAGAGAAAACAAGTATGGTGTGTGTGGGGTATAAGGAAAATGAAGATGGTGAAGAAAGGGGGTTATTGGCCGTGTTTTGTATATGAAGGAAAGGGAGAAGGCCTTGTTTGTTTTGTATGTTATTTGAGTACTTAGGTTTTAGGTCACTTTACCCAATTACCTTTCTATCCATATTTATTTACTTCAATTTTAAATCCTATTTTAAAACAAATTATAAAATTACTCCCTCCACCAACTTATATATATATATATATATATATATATATATATATATATATATTCTCCAATCAATAATTTAAATTTCTAATTATTTCTCTTTTGATTTCTAATGAAATTATACAAATTAATCTCTTAAAATTATAATTATTCTCAAAAATGTTTCAATTTGCATTATTTTCACTTGGAACCTCTATAATCTTATAATTAATTCCAAAATTAAATCTTTAATTACCAATGATCTTAATTAAAATTTTGGGATGTTACATGAAAGCAGCTTAAATCATATGAATAATTAACTACTATTAACTATTAACTAGTATTTGAAGAAAGAAACTCTTAAATGTAGACAGGTGGTGATTCAACTTTTGAAGCAATAATGATTGATGATGATGATGATGATGCGAATGGTACAAGTGACATTACTATTAACATGGCAAGCCTTTCTAATGCTTGAGAAGTTCCAACAGGTACTTTTTTATGCAAAAAAGACAATTATTTACAAAAGCATTTTGTCTGGGTTATAACAAGTTAACAACTGATATGCAGTTTTTATGTCATTGCTAAAGGGGCAACTTCTATAATTATTTTTTTATCATTAACTTATAGAGGGTCTTTTATTTTAGAGTATTTGGCTATCAATCAATATCTCTTGCTCCTGGCAAGAAAATAAACAAACAAATAAATAGTCTCTTAACCTTGTATAATTACATAGCTTCTGTGATCTCTATTTGCCACTTAAATGGTTGGTACTTGGTATGAATCTAAATGTTGGTTTTATTTTACTTTCCTTGTTGCTGATAGAGAAATTCTTGTGTGAACCCGGTACACCACGTCATTTATGGTTTGACCGATCACAAGTAGATACATACGGTCTTGTAATTTTTTATTTTTCTTGTGCAAAAATGACAATTTATCCATCTTATTCGCGTCCCTTTTGTTCATATTCATGTAGTAAATGTTGGCTACAGATTATTAGAGTACCCAAAATGTTTTCTTTTTCTTTGTCGGCAGATAGAGTATAGATGACAATGCTACATGTTTGATGTAGATGTTATGCAGTGATATATCTTTCAACACCAATATAGATTTGTGACGGCCTTCAACAAGAAGTTAAGATTAGATGATCTCTTCATAATTTCTCGGTACTAGGAATAAATTGTTCTGGAAACTTAGACCAAGACACTTGTTCTTTTTTACCTTAGACCAAGACACTATGCACCTATAAATGAGGATATTCCAATTGAGTTTTCCTCGTGTATGTCTCCCCACTTCGGAATAAAAATGTCCAAACTTGCATTATCTTGTTGAGTGAATGTGTATTTACATCAATTCCTCCCATCATCCCAATGTCATGGCAATGCCATTTAAACTCCCTAATGGGAGTGAGGAGACAAATATTTGAACCAAGATATATTAAAGAAAATTATACTAGTGATGCTGAATACGATAATAGGAAATGTAGGTGTTTCTACACCCCAAATGGAAAGAGAGAAATTAGCAACCAACATAGGACACGTCCTAGCTAACAGTGACACACAACTACCATCAACAATCTCGTCCACTATCAAGTCATGTGCGCGGGGATATGATCCACACTAATAATAGTTACAAATATTAAAAGTCATGCTAAGAAAGAATAAGCCAATTTCAAGAGGAAACGGACCTGGGTTCTATTCTTCTATAGTAGCTGTAAGGAGAATAAGATCTGCAACGGTCATAGGGGGAATAGGACCTCCTCCTGCCGTAATATAAAAAAATAGTTAAACTTAGTTTGAAGAAAAAAATTGTGGGAAAAAAATGTATACCGTCAAATTGTGGAAAAATAATGTATATTATCAATTCATCAATATCGGTAAAATAAGTATAAACATAAATGTATTTATTCCTTGAAATAAAGTAAATAATGTCTTATAATAAAAAAAGGAAAATGACAAATAAAGTACTCTAAATATCCAAAAGGATAATAAAGGTACTCAAACTTCCAAATGGATAAATAGAGTACTAGGGAGGAATCTGATATTTTGAAATGTTGTTAAAAAACTCGTATGCCCCATGGAGCATATTGTTATTCCGATTAACCACTACATCATACATATTAACCATTGAAGCATATGCATTAACAACTACAACATTTCCATTAACCACAACAACATACAATTTCACATTTGTTAGTGTGTTCAGATGTTAACAAGCACTTCATTTCGATTAATCCCTGCATGGCTGCATCATTTGTATAAACCACATTAGCATACGAATCACATTTTTAGGGGGCATATGCTTTTGACAATATTTCAAAATCTTAAATTCCTCCCTAGTACTTGATGTGTCTTTTTGAAAATTTGAGTAGCATCATTGTCCTTTTGAATATTCGGAATATTTTATTTGTCATTTTCACTAAAAACAAAACCATTCAAGAAACCAAACTTGGTCTTTTCCTTAACATAAGACACAATAATTTATTGAAATAACTTAGAAGGCTAAATATGTCACTTGTAAAATAATTTGTTTGGAATTTTTTCCTCACTAGTTTATCCAATTCATTACATAACAGTCTTATAATAGCTGCATGATATGGAAACAAATCACAAAATACAGTGTTTTTATCCCAGATAACCTCTCTTGGCAAGTAGGTTCAGAATCTTTACTTCCCCTTGATAATCAGCTTTGGTGGCCTCTGAAGCAGTCAGGTTTGTCTTACAGCTCACTAATTGTATTTGACCTTATACTGCGCCCACAAAACGTTTGGAATTTCAATTTGCTGAAATCTTTATACCCGGTGGAAGTAGTTAATACTTTCAAGAGTATCCCCTTACCTATGCTCCAAAATAGTGACATTATTAGATGGGAAAATAGTATTTCTGGTTCCTACTCAGTTAAGAAAGGTTATCAATTTTTGTGTTCGACAATTCCTGCACATCAGCAAGGGACTTCACAATTATCCCAGCCAGGATCAGGTTTGCTTAATGAGGTTTGGAAGATCAATTTTCATAACAGAACAAAGATATTCTTATGGAAATTGATAAAAGGAATTCTTCCTACAACAATGTTTATGAAGTAGCAACATATGGTGAACAATATGCTCTCCTGAACAGGTTATTGAATCAGCAAAGGCGCACTCCAACATCGACATGACTCATTACTTGACTCTCGAGAGGGAGATTTCGCAGAGGCATATTGCCAACCCATCTTCAGCACAGCTTCCTCTGAATCTACTGCATTCAATACAGCATCAAACAAATCACTTCTATCATTGAACCATAACCTTCAAGATGAAGAAACAGTGAGACTCAACAACAAATATGGATATACAAATACTATTTCTTGGTGAAGTTTTCAACCTATGGTGTTCCAATCCACATACACATATGGGCGCTTTACAATGCCAACTCACTTCACTAAGTGATGCATTGAAGTTCATAACTACTCAATCAGCAGTAGATTGCCCTACTCAGTTTCCTTTGTTTTTGGTTATTGCAAGTTTATCACATGTAAAAATAATACATAACCACTATAAGGTCCACTGTAGTTTTAATTTACTACTAGAGGAAATTAGAATTATGCTACTCTCCTTTGTATGTTACTATTATATTAATTAATGCGAAATACTTTTACATAAAAAAAAATTCATTACATAACATATAATTCAAGTAATAGTTAGTATATCATTAAATGATTTATTTAGTATCATTAATCTTTAAAGGAAAATTAACTAAGACATCACTTCCACTCATTATAAAAAGCTTAATAACTAAAGGGTAATGGACCTAATCTACCCTCCAAGTAACCACCTAGGATTACTGGGCACCCTGAACTAACAACAAGCTCATATTTACACTCAAAGTAACTAAAGTGTTTAAAAAATACCCTGAGTGGACGGTCAATCACGTTTGACCGTTAATCTGCCCATGTGGCCGCCAAGTGGGTTAAATTTCGCCACTTAGGATATGTCATGTGGGACCCATATATAATAAAAAAGGGTAATGGACCTAATCTACCCTTCAAGTAGTCACCTAGGAGCACTGGCCACCCTAAACTAAAATTAGGCTCATATTTACACTCAAAATAACGTTTAAAAAATACCCATGGACGATCAATCACGTTTGAATTGACTGTTAATCTGCCTATGTGGCCGTCACGTGGGTTAAAGTTTTGTCACGTAGAATATGTCATGTGGAGCCCACATAAAAAATACAATTACATCTCCTCTCTTCATCACTTCCAAACAGCTCCACCCCCTCCCACCAACACAACTGCCGTCAACTCAAAAAATGTGACCTCACCATCGACCACACCCTCCACATCGCCCTCACCAACCTCCAGAAAACCCAAGACACCGTCGTCGTGGCTGTTTGGAAGTGATGAAGAGAGATGAGTGGAAATTGTTTTTTTTATATGTGGGCCCCACATGACATATCCTACGTGGCAAAAGTTTAACCCACGTGGCGGCCACATGGGCAGATTAACGGTCAAACGTGATTGACCGTTCGCTCGGGGTATTTTTTAAACACTTTGATTACTTTGAGTGTAAATATGAGCCTGTTGTTAGTTCAGGGTGCCCAGTGCTCATGATTACTTTGAGTGTAAATATGAGTCTGTTGTTAGTTCAGGGTGTCCAGTGCTCATGAGTGTTTATTTGGAAAGTACATTAGATCCATTACCCAATAACTAAACTACACTATTTACGAAAGACAAAAAAAGTTATTTAAAAGTATTAGATAAGCAAAAAAGAATTCAACGATGTAAGATAAAAATAAAACAATAACGAGATGAACTAGAATAATTGAATTGCCAAATCAAAAAAACATTTGTTTTCTACATTGAGAAAATTCAAATTTTGCAGGAAGAGGGAAGTTTACACTTCGTTTTCTTGAATATAAGTAAAACTTTTTGTCTGTAAACTTTCATTTAATTTGGGTTTCATTCTACAAATTTTTAAATCAAATGGTTTCGATCAATAAACTTTTGGTCTTAATCCCCAAACTTTTGTATTGTCTCTAAACATTCAAAAAAAAAAGAACTTGAAAAATATCAAAGGCTAATTATTATAAAGGGCGAAGGTGCAAAAATGATACTAAATTT
Source organism: Mimosa pudica (assembly GCA_029929735.1). NCBI lineage: Eukaryota > Viridiplantae > Streptophyta > Magnoliopsida > Fabales > Fabaceae > Mimosa > Mimosa pudica. The sequence continues at coordinate 5,878,059 of JAKELP010000014.1, read as the reverse complement.
TACCAAAAATTGTGTTTCTAATACTAAATTTTCGAGAGGAGCAAAAATAGTGCCAACTTGGGCTCCGGGTGCAAATATAATGTTATCACTTGAGGGAAATAAAATTTGGATACGAAAAAACTCTTATGCCCCTCATCAAATTTTATTTAATGATGGAGGAATGGAGGTATAAGAGTCTTTTCGTATCTAAATTGTATTTCCCTCAAGTGAAAATATTATATTTGCACCCGGAGCCCTACTATTTTTGCTCCTCCCGAAAATTTAGTATTAGAAACACAATTTTGGGTAAAATATATTATCATTTTTGTATCTTCACCCTATTATAAATGACATAAAATTTAGGGACTAAAATATAAAAATCTGGATTAAGGACTAAGAATAAATTTGATCAAAAGTACAAAAACTAAATTCATTAATTTCAAAATTCAAGCACAAAAATGTTTAGTGAACAGTCAATTACTACTCCAGTACTCCTATATTATTAATAATTTTTCATGAAATCTGCAATACAATACTCATAAAGAGTCTACAAGAACAATATGGAGTACATAACAAAAACAAAAACAAAAACTACCTATTGTCCTTGGCTACCTTTTCAACACTCATGGATGCAAATAATGCAATACAATACTTAAACAAACTTTTCTTCTCCTTTTCCATGTGAAGTGGTTTTCTCATCTCGACGGTCGTATCTCTCGGGTATGTTCCTCTAGTTTCCTCATCTGGGCTTTTCAAGTTCATATCCTACTTGCTTCTCCTCTCAATCTTTACACGTTAAACTCCAAAAAGTTTGTATCTTGAGTTGCTTACTGAGGCTAGTTGATCCAAAGTCACTTGAGGGAGTTTTATTTTATTTTATTATTATTATCTCTGTTTGATTATACACAAAATGTGATACATGAAGCCACGGCTTTATTTATTATGTATACTTTTTTGTTGAAAAAGCAAAGAGATTTTTATATTGAAATGGATTCTGAGGCATTCACTGCAGCTAAGTTCTTTTTTTGAGGACATGCAATTAGAAAAGGAAAATTGAGGGGAAGAATCTTAACAATGTACTGGTGTGTTTAAAATGGATAATATGGGTTGATGTGATGGTGTTTATTGGGATGTTTTTCTCATTCCCTAATTACTCCTCAGTCTTATGTAATATTTATTGCAAGATGTAAGGACATGCTAGTACTTTAGTCTTGTTTTTTTTAAGGAGATGCTAGTCTTTTGTTTTATTAACATGCTTATGATGCAAAGATCAACACAATGATTGCAGAGCAGGTATTATTACCTTTGAAGAATATTGAAAACTAAATTTTGTGTTCTAGTTGTAGCCATGTCTTATCCAATTACACTACATTTAGAACCCGGTATGTGAAAAGAGGAAACGTTTCTAGTCGTAGCCATGTCTTCATTCGTTAGTTTGACTATGTGGGGATTATCTCTATATTTATGAATGAAGGAGCTGAAAATCCATCTTCTCTCAGTTTCTTCCAGCTGATTGCATTTGCCATTATTTAAACATGTGCAACTCTCATTACCGGCGTTATGCTAATGGATAATTAGTTAAATTTTGGTCATATGATTTTCTACCCGCCTTTTTTATGGTGTATGTTTCAATAGAAACTAGTCTATTTTACCTAAGATAGTTTGCATATTGGACAATAAAAAATTCACTTTTTGTCTAGGAAAAATTAATGATGAAATGTCTTGTTCACCAGGTTCAAATTTGATTATAGAAGACAATCAAGATGTTGGTGGCATGCTATTCTCAGTTATTTGTAACAATTGGTTTTTGTACTGTTATTATCCAGGTCTGACTAAGTCACCTGGAGCTGGCTAGGTTTGGTAGTAAAATTCTTCTTTCGGCACCCTATATTCAGTTGCGTGCTTACACATGCCAAAACCAGTTTAAGTCACCATCGAATTTTATTACATGCATAACAGAACCCTTGAGCTATGGGTTCCATTGGTCCCCTTCAAACCACCCTAGTCCCCAAATTTCATGTTTTCTACAAAAGGGTTTTTCTGAAATTACTGAAGGAGTTGCTGGTAAAGCGCTACATGCATTATGTATAAAAGGTATTGTTCAACTTAGCGCATTCTATGAAAATACCTTGATTAACATGTACTCTAAGTTTGGTGATATAAAATATGCGCATCATGTGTTTGATAGAATGCTGGAGAGAAATGAAGCTTCTTGGAATAACATGATGTCGGGATTAGTTCGATGTGGTTGGTACTTTGAAGCAATGCGATTTTTCTATCATATGTTTGAAAATGATGCCGAACCGAGCAGTTTTGTAATTTCTAGTTTAGTGACTGCATGTGATAGGTCTGGCTGTATGATTGAAGAAGCACTTCAAATTCATGGTTATGTTGTCAGATATGGTTTATCCTCCGATGTGTTTGTTGGTACTTGTCTTCTGCACTTTTATGGTTCCTATGGTCAGGTTTGTGAGGCCAATAAGGCCTTTGAGGAGATTATTGAACCAAATATAGTATCTTGGACTTCTTTGATGGTGACTTATGCAGATAATGGAGATCAGGAGGAGGTAATAAATATTTATCAGCTTTTGAGACGCAGTGGATATTATTGCAATCACAATACAATTGCTACAGTATTTAGTTCTTGTGGGATGCTTGAGGATAAGCTTTTGGGTTATCAAGTTTTGGGAAATGTGATCAAATATGGATTAGACATAAATGTTTCTGTGGCAAATTCCCTCATACACATGTTTGGTAACTGTAATAGCATGAAGGAGGCGTTTTATGTGTTTAATAACATGAAGGAACGTGACACAATCTCTTGGAATTCTATCATTACTGCAGCTTCACATAATGGTCTTTGTGAAGAATCTTTTCGACACTTTTCTTTGTTGCGTAATACTGATGCAAAAATGAACTATATTGCAATTTCGGCCTTATTATCAGTGTGTGGCGCTGCTCAAAAATTGAGTTGGGGAAGAGGGCTTCATAGTCTTCTTGTAAAATCTGGACTAGAATCAAATGTTTGTGCGTGTAATAGTCTCTTAACTATGTATTCTGACACAGGAAAATCTGAGGATGCAGAGCTTGTATTTCGTACAATGCCAGAAAAGGATTTAATCTCTTGGAATTCCATGATGTCAGGCTATGTTGAGGATGAAATGTACCTAGAAGCCATACAACTTTTCAGTGACATGATCCAGACTAGAAGGGCAATGAACTATGTTACTTTCACAATTTCATTGGCAGCTTGTTCTAACCAATCAAACACATTTGAAGGAAAAATTGTTCATGCTCTTGTAATCCTTTTTGGTCTACATAAAAATTTAATCATAGGCAATACATTAGTTACCATGTATGGGAAGCTCAATTTGATGTCTCAAGCGCAAACGGTGTGCAGAACCATGCCCAAGAGAGATGAAGTAACTTGGAATGCACTGATTGGTGGCTTTGCTGATAATAAACAACCAAATGAAGCATTGAAAGCTTTTAATTTAATGAGAGAAGAAGGTGTACCCACAAATTACATAACAGTTGTCAATGTTCTTGGTGCTTGCATATCTCCTGATGATCTTTCAAAACATGGACTCCCCATCCATGCACATACTGTTGTGACAGGCTATGAATTAGATACATATGTTCAAAGTTCCCTCATTACAATGTATGCCAAATGTGGTGATATCAGTACAAGTAATTTTATTTTTAATGAATTAGGTAGTAAAACCTCTAGTGCCTGGAATGCTATTATTGCAGCAAATGCTCATTATGGGTTTGGGGAAGAGGCCCTCAAACTCATTGTAAAAATGATGTGTGTTGGGATTCGTTTAGATCAATTTAGCTTCTCTACATCGCTTGCTATTGCAGGTAACTTGGCTGTATTGGATGAGGGCCAGCAGCTTCATGCCTTGGTTATTAAACTTGGGTTCGAGTCAGATCATTATGTGTTAAATGCTACAATGGATATGTATGGAAAATGTGGTGAAATTGATGATGTGTTAAAAATTGTTCCCCAACCAAGTATTAGGCTGCAAAGGTCTTGGAACATATTGATATCATCATTAGCAAGACATGGGTTTTTCCAAGAGGCCAAGGATGCTTTTCACGACATGGTTAGGCTGGGACATAGACCTGATCATGTCACCTTTGTCTCACTTTTATCTGCTTGTAGTCATGGTGGTCTAGTGGATGAGGGTCTTGCATACTACTCTAGAATGACTAGTGAATTTTTCGTCCCGGTAGGAATAGAGCACTGTGTTTGCATAATTGATCTGCTTGGGAGATCTGGAAGGCTTGCTGAGGCTGAAGCTTTTATTGACACTATGTCAGTTCAACCAAATGACCTTGTGTGGCGTAGCTTGTTAGCTTCTTGTAAAAAACATGGTGATATGGAACTTGGGAAGAAAGCTGCTGAGAATCTTTTCAGGATGGATTCATCTGATGATTCAGCCTATGTTCTTTATTCTAATGTATGTGCGTCAACCAGAAGGTGGGATGATGTAGAGAATGTAAGAAAAGAAATGGTTACTCATAATATAAAGAAGAAGCCTGCATGCAGTTGGATCAAGTTAAGGAACAAGGTGACTTCTTTTGGAATGGGAGACCAGAGTCATCCACAGAATGAACAAATCATTGTGAAGTTGGAAGAGCTCATGAAGCTGATAAGAGAAACAGGCTATGTGCCTGACACAAGCTATTCATTACAAGATATAGATGAAGAACAAAAGGAACATAATCTTTGGAACCACAGTGAGAGAATTGCTCTTGCATTTGGATTGATCAATTGTCCAGAAGATTCACTAATTAGAATATTCAAGAATCTTCGTGTCTGTGGTGATTGCCACTCTGTTTTCAAGCTTGTCAGCAAAATTCTAGGGAGGAAAATTATACTTAGGGATGCTTATAGATTTCACCATTTTAGTGGTGGCAAGTGTTCTTGTTTAGACTACTGGTAGTGGATTGTTGTTTGTTAAAAGTATGTTACTGAGAAATTGGATGAAGACATTAAAAACTTATATGGGCTCTATAGGATCATTTGCTTTCAGTTTCTGAAAAAAAAAAGATCATACCAATGAAAGATATAGGATAGTTATTCCTTTGGCACAATAAGAGGTTAGTTTCCTTGCATTTTTTTTAGCTGAACCTTGCATTCATTTTTAAAAGATATAGCATTAGAACAACAACAATAACAATAATACCTTATCCCACAATGTGGATCATACGGCTCCACTTTGCTCTATTATTCACCAACTCTTTTAGTATATTATTCACCAATAGATCTCGTTCTATTAGTTTACTGAGTCTTGGTCTTGGTCTCCCTTATCCTCTTTTAGTTGGATTCTAAGTTGTATCATCAACCCTCTCACTGGCGCATTTATTGGTCTTCTTTGAACATGACCAAACCACTTCAAACAATTTTCCACAATTTTCTGTAATGGGAGCCACTCCAACCCGTTCACGTATATGGTCATTCTTAATTTTATCTTTTCATATATGACCCACACATGCATCTCAACATTCTCATTTTCGCAATCCCTACTTAAATTCAAATATTACTCAACATAATGTATATGTCAATTGGAAGGGGGAAATGAGTTTCCCAAATAAATTTCTATTATACTAAAAAGGTTTAAGATTTTCAAGAGTTCATTAATGAAAATTGCTCATGCACCAAACAACTTAGATGAAAAATGCACTGAAAAAAGATCTCTACACCTTCATATTTCCCAGGCACTAAATCAGAGTTGGACAAGCCAAAACCTCTTGCGTATTAACCCTTCCTTTCTTTTATCAGAACGTATTAACCCTTCCGTGAGAATAGAACAAGCACTACTTCATTCCTTATACACACATCATCCAAGAAAGTCAATCACTTTTAGCAAAGTAACCCCATCCAAGCTCACTGATTCCTCATTGTATTCCACTAATGATGAATCCTATTTACAATGACACCATAATAAACATAAATATTACTCTCATAAATTTTCCTAAACTAATTTATTCATCGAGGAAGAAACGAATACGCTCTACGCTTTTTTCATTGAGGAAACTCTGATATCATGTCACATTTAAACAAATGAATAGAGACATGTATGACATGTTCCACCCACCTGTAAACATATATCATGCGGTCCAATAGAAAAACTTTGGCATATATCTTCCATCTTTGATGATTTTACTAAAAAGAAGATGATTTTCCTAGTTTGGATATTTTTTTGGTAATTTTAAAATGTGAAATCAAATAAAAATTAAAAAAATTGATGATTTTACAGAGTTTTAATCAAATTACATCCACATGCTCAGATGCTCTTACAATTTCACTTCAATTTCTACATTCACTACCCTAAAACAATAGTCCAATATAAAAAATGGGGCATTAAAATTTAAATTCTTTATGATTCATAATTAAAGACACATGTTATTGATAAAGTAAAATGATGGACCAAAACCTAGAATTCAAATAAAGTGACGAAGTCAAAACAATGTCAAACTACAATGTCCAAACATTACATCAACATTTTTTTAATTAATACCTTTGAACTTGTAATTTACACTCTTGAAGTTTCTACTAATATAATTATTTAAGTGTTTTTTTTGATAAAAAGGAAGGAAAATACAAACAAAAAATTAACCTACATCCTTAAATTGGGCAAGACAGATTTCGCCCTATGCATACATCTAATAATGCCTTTGATCTCTGCTATGGCTTCATACACACTTGAACATTCATTATTATGGGTCACTTCATTCCTTCTTCTCCAAATCAACCAGCAAGACACACAAAAAATTTCATTCCAGTTATTCATCTCATACCCTCTACGCATCTTCACATTCTTCCTTAACCAATCATGTAAATTACTTTCCCAAAATTCTTTATTTGCAAAAGAGATTCCCAAGTTAAGCCAAACCTCTTTAGCATTGCCACATTCTCTTATCACATGTACCGTTGATTCCAACTGTGAATGACACGACGCACAAGAACCATCTGGATGAATTCTCCATTCAAGCAACCTCTCATTAGTAGGAAGTCTATCATGCATAAAAAACCACATCTGCATTTTACATCTCTGAGGGACCTTGAGCCTCCAAATGTTCCTCCAACATTGATCCTCCTGAGCATTAAAATCAGCAACTTTCATATATGCTGATCTGACAGAGAACATCCCACTCTTCTCAAGCTTCCATCTAGCTTTATACTCCTCATTCCTGTGAACAACTTCAATCTCATTCTTAACATTCTCCCAAACAGCTTTAATTTCACTCCACACTCTTGACCCCGGCTTCTTTGCTCGTATAATAGGGATCAAATCTTGACCACAATTATATTTACTTCTAATTACTCGGGCCCACAATGCATCCTTGTTATTCACCAACCCCCTTCCCACTTTCATCATAAAAGCCTTATTCTGAAGAGAAGCATGACGAAGACCCAATCCACCACACACTTTAGGATAACAAACTTTGTCCCACGCCACCAAATGAGCTTTCTTCTTATCACTTGTTGAACCCCATAAAAAATTCCGGGCATTCCTCTCAATATCATCACAACAAGCAATAGGAATAATAGACGTTTGCATCACATGATTAGGAATAGACAAAGCCACTGAATTAATAAGAGTATTCCTCCCTGCCAGAGACAAAGAATGACACTTCCAGCTAGCCAATCTTTGTTTTACCTTATCCACCGTAAATTGATACATTGACTTAGAAACTCTCTCATGATGAAGAGGAACCCCAAGATATCTACCCAAATCAGCAGACATATTAAATCCCAAACTATGACTTAGTTGAGATTTAATATTATGATTAATATTGCGAGAAAAGAAAACTCTTGTCTTTCCTACATTTACCTTTTGAGCCGAAGCACCACAAAACGCATTAAGACAATCTTTAATCACTTGTACTTGGTCTAAACGAGCTTCAGCAAAAATAATCAAATCATCAGCAAAAAACAAATGAGATAATGGTGGTCCCCCTTTATTAAGACAAATTGGTCTCCAGTTTCCAGATGAAATATTTGACTGAATCAAATGAGCCAACTTCTCCATACAAATCACAAATAAAAACGGAGACAAAGGATCACCTTGTCTAATACCTCGGGAAGGATTAAAAACATTTGACTTACTACCATTCCACAATAGTTGTATAGAGAGAGAAGATATACACTCCTGAATCAAAAAGATCAAGCTCTCCGGAATTCCCACCTCCCTTAAACAATTAATAGCAAATTCCCAATTAATTCTATCATACGCCTTCTCCAAATCAATTTTTACAGCCATAAAACCTTTCTTTCCCTTCATAGTTTTCATGGTATGGATCACCTCTTGCGCAACAATAATATTGTCGGAGCTCAAACGTCCCAGAACAAAACTACACTGATTCGGGGAAATAATAGTCGACATAACAGGCTTGATCCGATTAACTATTATTTTCGTTATCAATTTATAAATCACATTACAAAGGCTAATCGGACGAAAATCTCTCATAAATTCCGGGTTTGGGACTTTAGGAATAAGCACAAGAAAAGTCTGATTAACCTCTCTAATCAAACAAGGATTCTCAAACACCTTTCGCACAAAATCAATAACATTTCCACTAACCTGTTTCCATTGAGCTTGAAAGAATAGAGGATTAAGACCATCAGGACCTGAACCTTTAAGAGGGCTCATACTCTTCAAAGCAGTCTCAACTTCCACCTCTTTCACATCAATATTCATACTACTAATAACACTCTTCGTAAGCACAGGATAAGATACATCAACATTCAACACATCCCTATGCATACGATCTTCAGAAAAAAACATAGGATAAAAATTCACAGCTACATTCTTTATCTGATCCACATCAAATATCCACTCTTCATCCTCACCCTTGAGAGCTTCAATACGATTTATCCTCCTCCTTGCATTCGCCGTTCGATGAAAATATTTCGAATTTTTATCCCCTAAATAAAACCACTCACACCTTGCCTTTTGAGCCCACATAATATTAGTGTCTCTAGTTCTTGCCATAGTCCTTTCTAAAGCTGAGAGAGAGAAGACCAAGAACCTTGATTCTTTAAACTTCTACTAATACCATCAAGCCTAGCAAGAATTTGTTTCTTTCTTCTTCCCACATGACCATAAACCTCCGTCTTCCACACCTCCACTTGCTGGGTAAAAACATTCACATTTTGGAACCATGACAAATTCTTATCCCATACCCGCTTCATAAATTCATTAAAATCATCATGTAACAATCATGAAGCCACAAACCTAAAAGGTCGTTCAAAAGCAACCGAACAATGAGACACCTCCATCGTCAATAACAAAGCCTTATGATCTGACTTGAAACTATACAAAACTGTTGTTTTACCTTCAGTGAATCTATCCATAAACATATCATTTGCTAGGATACGATCCAGTCTGCTCTCACAACCCTCTCTACTCCAAGTAAAAAAAGACCCCATAGTATGAATATGAGATAGACCAGACTCCCCATACCAATTAGAAAAATCTTTATCCACCAAAGAATACTCCTTCCTAGTAGACCGTAGTTCATTCTCAAATAAAATAGCATTAAAATCTCCTCTTACACACCACGAACCTTCCACCTCATTACCGAACTCCTCCAACTCTCTCCATAAACTCCTTCTTTTCACATAATAAGGGCTTGCGTACACCGCAGAAACAAAGCATTTCTCCCCATTATGATCAAAACTTAAATGAACACATTGCTCAGATGAACCAATTATACTAACAGCCCAACTCTCATCACGCCATAACACCCACAGACCTCCACTAAACCCTTGAGCGTCAACAACATATGAGCCATTAAATCCCATCTTAGAGGTTATCTTCTTTGCTTTCATACCTCCACATCGAGTCTCAAACAATAAAACAATGTCTACTTTATACTTATACTGTAATTCTCTTATTAATCCTGGGAATGATCTTGCTCTCACCCCTCTACAATTCCAGAAAATAACATTCATTGGGGAATCATTGAATTAAGATTGTGGTTCTCACAACCACCATTAACATTTTGTAAAGAACCACTCACCTGAGCATGTAGATTAATATCAACATTAGAAGATGAAGACAACAAACTCTCATTACGAGACAATAATATGAATCCTTCTCCCTCTTTACTCGATTCCTCCTCCAAATCCATTAAAACTCCAAAAGCATTCTTGATCTCATTCATATCATTAGTGACCATTGAATTAGATGTTGAATTTAACTTCTTACAAGGCAAAGAACATAATTTTCTCTTATACACATGCCTCCATTCCTCCTTTCTTTCACTATATGATCTTGGGACCCACTCTTTTTTATCATTTAATCCTTGAGCATTTTTAACGGGATTGGTGGTTGAAGAGTCAAACATTTGTAAATCAATAACTAACTCCCTTAAACGCCCATTATTGCCATCAAATTTCAAATTATTCCTTCGCTGAGAAATAGAAATATTCTCCCCATCATTAGCTCTCCAATTTCTAACTGAACCCATGATCTTCGCTCTATCCATAACAATCGACGCAGATCTCTTCTTCTTCGTAACTTTCGGCTGAACATTCTTCCTTTTTTTCGTTAACTTTCTAACTAAGTTCCATTCCCCTAACCTCTGCAACTGGTGAGTCTCCCCTTCGCCTGCCTCCACATACACGCCCTCCGAATGATTCTCCACCACATTCAAATGACCTCCTAACCCCTTTATACTTTCATTCTTCACTACCTCCATAAGCGATGAAAGTTTAACCTCATCATTATTATCAAAGACACCAGAGGTCATGCTCAAATCTTTCTCCGGACAAACCTCCCTACAATGACCATATTTACCACAACAAAAGCAAATTTTATGCAACCCTTCATATTCCACTATAAGTTCTGTCCCGAAAATACGAATCGCTGGCCAAAGCTTCTTATCCAAATCCAATTCAACGCAAATTCTAGCAAACTTACCTCTTTCAGTAAGATAAGTTCTAGAATCCACCTTCAAAGTTTTACCCACTAGATTTCCAATCATATGGAGGCTCTCTGCATTAAAAAATTCTAAAGGAAGGACAGGAATACGAATCCATGCTGCTATCTTGCGATGATAATTTTCATCTAAAGGATCAAAATTTGGTTGCCATCTCTGTACCACCAAATAGTGATCGGCTAACATCCAAGGCCCCTCCAAATACACATATTCCATGTCTTCTTCACACAAGAAAGAAACCACAAAGCAATCGTTCCCAATATCTCGCACCGTGAATTTCTCCTTCGTCTTCCAAAGCCTAAGAAGTCTGGATTGCATATTCCACAAAGACATAGATTTCCCCAACAATCTAACAATCAAAGACTTTCGCCAAGGAGCACACCATCTTTCATATTGCTCCCTAGAAAATGTCAAAGTAGGCAAAAAATCCTCTTCTTCTTCACTCCTTCCACCAGAATTTTCCCCATCTAAAGATTCCCCGGCAAAGAAACCTTTCAAGTTATCTAGATATTCACGCCATGCATCCTCAAACACACACCACAACCACGAGAATCAACTGAGAAACTTGAGCCCTCCACTTGCAACAACTTATCCTTAAAAGAGACATTCAAACCTCTTTTAGGCATCTCCTCCTGTTTTCTCTCTCCCAATTGCTCTGATAGCTCACCATCACTCCCTCCTTCGCCCTTTCTAACCTCCATCCCAAACTAGTTCTTGAAAAATCTTGTGATAATCCTATAATTATTTAAGTGTTTCTATACCTTTGAATGATACCTTTGAACTTGTAATTTACACTCTTGAAGTTTCTACTAACATAATTATTTAGGAATTTAATTATTTAATTAATACCTTTGAACTTGTAATTTACACTCTTGAAGTTTATCTACAATGTCCCACTCAAGATAATGAGTTATATCCATAGTAGGTGCATGTAAACAATAACGATCATACTTTAGTTATTTCAAACGACATGCTCGTATAATTTATTGTTTAACTCATTGAAATCATTAACAAACATGAGTTAAGTTAATGGTTGCCTATAAAAACTACAATATCTTTGTCTTCTCAATTTGTGTCACAATATAAAGCATACAAAGAGAGCATCTGTTTTACTATATTAAGTTTTACTATATTAAATTTAGGTCGTACTCAAGTTTACAAGTATGTAAAAAAAAACTCCTATCCCAATTACAAAAAGACAAAGAAACATGGACTATTACAGTAAAAATTTTACGCAAATTTGAAGTTTATTGGGGAAATCCCCCATTCTTGCCTTGGAAATATTCAATGTTGTTACTGGATCAGGAGGTATTTCTTTAACCTTTTTCGAGTTTATAGATTTTTTAAAATTTTCTTAAAGGGAGATCACATAGAAGCATACATGATTGTTAAATCGTTGATGGAAAGCTATAAGGATTATCTTAAGGAGGGAGAGATATATGACATAGAGAACTTCCGCCTTATGAATAACAACGATGAATATAAATTGGCTGCTCATCCTTTGAAGTTGAATTTCCATTCATTCACAGTTTTCAGAAAATCAGATATAAGCATAGTTGTGCGTGGGTACCATTTTATCCCAATAAAATCTATTATAGAGGAGACATCAACAAATGTGGAACTTTTACGATTTGACTGATAAAACATATATAGTTCATTGTATCCAATTCATGAAACCAAATTTCAACATTGATTAAATTTTTTTTTTTTTGCAAAATAAAATGTGGGAATGTATTAATACAAAGTGTAAATTCTCAATTAAATCGCATTGTGGATTTTTGGAGAATTGAGAGATCAAAAGTTTGTTAATGAAACAATGCAAATACAAAAGTTTGACAGTATGGGGAGAATGATGAAGACTATTTACAATGACATCATAATGAACAAAAATTATACTCTCATAAATTTTCCTAAACTAGTTTATTCATCGAGGAAAAAAACGAATACGCTCTACTATTTTTTCATCGAGTAAACTCTGATACCATATCAAATTTAAACAAATGAATAGAGACATGAATGACATGTTCCACCCATCTGTAAACATATATCATGCGGTCCAATAGAAAAACTTTGGCATATATCTTCCAACTTTGATGATTTTCCTAGTTTGGGATATTTTATTTTGGTAATTTTAAAATGTGAAATCAAATAAAAATTAAAAAAATTGATGATTTTACAGAGTTTTAATCAAATTCCATCCACACATGCTCTTACAATTCCACTTCAATTTCTACATTCACTATCCTAAAACAATAGTCCATTATATCAAATGGGGCATTAAAATTAAAATTCTTTATGATTCATAAAGACACATGTTATTGACAAAGTAAAATGATGGACAAAAACCTACAATTCAAATAAAGTGACAAACTTAAAACAAATTCAAACTACAATGTCCAAACATTATATCAAATTTTTTTTAATTAATACCTTTGCACTTGTAATTTACACTCTTGAAGTTTCTACTAATATAAAATTATATAAGTGTTTTTTATTTTCTTAACTTCTTATGTGTTTTTTTTGAACTGAAACTTATGTGTTTCAAACATATCTTACCAAATTTAGTTAAAAAAACATATCTATAACAAATCCATTTATTTTGTTAAGTCTTTTTATCTACAAAACTGATATGACCAAATGTAGTCCAATCAATGTTTTACAATATGACTCCAATTTAACTTCCGATTGGGGTTATATAAAAATTGATTTTGAGCAACAATAAATTTCTAAAATATTTATTTAAATCAAGTGGGGTTGAAGCTTAATTAAGAGTGGTTCGCTTAGATAGGGTTAAAGTTCTTGATCCAAAAAAAAAGATAGGGTTAAAGTAGGCCAAACGGCCTTATAGGTTTACAAATGTTTTTACACGTTTACCTTCCTTCAGAGATTGGTTGATTCTTGTACCAAAAAGGTTGAACCAACGAGTGAGTTTACAATAAGTACATTTATTTTTGACATTGAAAAAGTACATAATGCTTGAGCTGTGACTAATGCTTTAACTATGCTTTATTAGATCTTGTAGTTTTTTTAATTATATATTAGTGTTTGCAATAAATAGGTCCATATTCAATTTTCTCACTGCATCATATATGACTTTCTTTCTAAGTTAAATTGTCTAATATAAAAATGGTTAAAATTAGTTTCAGGAAACAAATGATGGAAAAATAATGCATACAATCTATTCATTAATAATCGGTAAAATAAGTATAAACATAAATGTATTTATTCCTTAAAGTGAAGTAAATAAGACCTTATAATGAATAAAGGGACTGTAACATCCTAAAAATTTAATACATGATCAAGGAGTGTTTTGGGAAATAATAAATGGAGAAATTAGGAATTTTAGAATTTTTAGGAATTTTTGGTGATTTTTGAGAACATTTTTGAAATTGTGAGCAGTAAATGTGCATATAATTAATTAGGAAATTGAAGAGTTTGAAATATGAGGGAATGGTAAAGGTAAAAATATTTTGAATTTTAAGAAGATTGGAGGTTGGTTTAAGTGGTTTTAAATCAAAATGAGTACACTATGACAAGTTTAGGCTTTAATTATCAAAAACCACCCTTATTTCTCCCTAACCAAACAAGCCCTCCCTCCTTCCTTATCAATAAAATCGACTCCCTCCTCCTACCTCTCACCCGAAAAAACCCTCCCTCCTCCTCCCTCTTCATCTTCGATCTCCGCCCCTTTCCCTGCGTAATCGCCGTTCAGGCGAGCTTCCGGCGGCGTCGACCGCCTAAGGTGTATCAACCTATGTTCAAACCCTTCTCCTCCTTCTTTTCTCTCTTCCCCGACCTCCTCTTCCTCCGTTCTTCTTCTTTCTCCGGCGAACCAGCGGCGGACGGCGGGTGGAAGAAGGTGAGTTCGCCATTCGTGTTGTTCTTTAAGCTAATCTTCCTTCAAACTTTATTTTCTCATCTCCCTTTCTCTATTTGACTCCTCAGCTCGGCCAGCCACCTTAGTGGCCACTTTCCGGCCACTTTCCGGCGACGACTAGCTCGATTTAAGTGAACAACTTCACGTTCAAGTTTGGGTAAGCTCTTTTCTTTCAATTTTCTCTCCTTTTCTGCGAGATTAGAAGAGAAGGTGGTTAGGGTTCGTTTGGGGTTTTAGGATTCAGGTTCAATAATCACCTAAAATCAAAGCTTAGAGTTATATTTTGTGTTTTCCTTATGCTGTCTGAACGTGTATGATGTTTAATATGGGTCATTGAATTTCTCATTCTTAATCACTGTTCATGGACGAATTTAAGGGAAATTTGTGATGAATTGACTTCAAATGCTGTTTGAAGTATATTAATTTATTAGAAGCATGTGTATATGGGTTTTCAAAGTGTTGTGCTTCCTTTTCATTATGATCGTACTGATTCTTGTTTTCTCTTCTTTAAATTTGTTGATGAAAAGTGATTTGTGTTGGAATGTTATTATGAGTTATTGCTTGGTTATGCTTTAAAGCTTTAGGAATTAAATGTACTAAATGCAAATAGAATTCGACTGTTTTGAATGGAAGATAATTGTGAATGTGCATTGTGATTTTTATGAAGAACAGGATTTATTGAAGCATATGATTAAGGGAACTGTTGATTTTCAACATGGATTATAGTTGGATATATGAAATGACTAATATGGGTTATGAAATGCTTTTAACTTATTGCAGTAGACTTCTTCTTTTGTTTGGTGTTAATGAATTGACTAAGTGGCTATGAGTGATTGCCATGGAGTGGTATAAACGCTTGAGTTATTTCTAAGTAATGATGGTAAAATACTAGTAGATGCTGTATTGTTTTGCTTCAGAAAAATCACGTTCATCTATACTGTTTGTGCAGCAGTTTTAATGCACAATTTCAATGACTTTTTGACACAATTTATTATTGTGAGTGTTGCTCAATGTTGTAGAATGTAAGTTGGTTTGTGTGTGGTATACTAGTAAACATATGAGTTCATTAGAAGTAATAATATGGCTTTATATGTTGGTTTTGTGACATTGGTTTGGAAAATCTGATATTTCCTTTTTATTTTTATGCAATAACTAAACTGAATTCGCAATGACAATGATTGATAATATGAAGGTATGAATTAGTGGTTGAAGTTATTGTAGTGTCTTCATTTCATTTCATTTAGAGATTTATTTATCTTCTTAGCTAATTAGTTTGAAGTGTGAATTGTGTAATGATTTGGTAAGGGAAATTAGTTATAGACTTTCAAGAAAAGACTTGTAAATTAACTACACTAAGGATAAAATCATTGTTGATATTTATTTAAATGTCTTGATGCTATTCCATTTTGAGATGTATGTGTAATGCTAATGAAAAAGGGAAATGTCACAAATGGTGCTTACAATATGCTGCTGGATGTTATAAAGCTGAATTATCTGTGGAAATGATGTTATATAGAGCTGATTTTTAAGTGCAGCAAAATAAAAACAAACTTTTGATGTTTATGCATGTAAATCAAAGTGAAATGACAATCATTCTTTAACTGGCCGATCTGTTCTGCATTTTATTACTAATGGCTGAATAGGTGAGAGAATTGGGAGAAGATTTTAAAGTTATAACAATGATGAAAACAAATGGCATTGATCCATATAGTCGTTTAACAAATTTTCTGTTCTTGGTATGCTAATACAATAATAAATGAAATCTGAATGTGACTTAATTAATGTTGACAGCTTGGATAAAATGAAGTGGATTTGGATGTGTGAGTGGATTTGTTATCGCAGGTTTTGTTGGCCTTAAATAGGTAGCATGAGAAGTTTGGTTTCTCCTTGCATTGATCTAATTAATTCCATATGAAGTTAGTAACTTGTTGATTGTGAATTGAAGATATAAAACATAATACATGATTATTGATGTGATTTCTTTAAATTGAGATCGATAGTTGTATAACTTGTGATGTGAACCAGTTAGAGTATTTGAATTAATAAAAGGGGATTGGGTAGTAACATATAAGAACGAGAGAGACGTTAAACTACGATAAAAAGGGAAATGATATTAATTTATCATTTGGCTATGTATTATTATAGGAGTGGATGCAAGTAGGTTTTCGTGGCATCAAGGAAGAAAGGTTGAGAAATCGCGTAGAATTGCTAAAGGGTGACAGGTAATCACACTTACCTTACTATAACATTGAGGGTGATGTTAGTTGGGGATTTTTAAAATCCTTTCTCACCCTCTATATATATATATATTATATATTATATTTGAAAAGCTATTTTTATACAAAACAGGCTATCGGGTGCCTTTTAAATACGATTATTTTCGTATAAAAGAAATTTGAAACTGTATATATATATTATCCTGTATGGTGTGAATGGTTATTCTAGATTGATATTATTCTAGGATTGATGTGACAGGTTTATATAGTATTCTCTTAAGGATATTGATAGTTAGTTAGATGGAAGAAGTTAAATAGTTGAGATACTGAAGGGAATGATAAGAATGTATGATATTGAATAGTTGGGATTGAGATATTGAAAGGAATGGTAAGAATGCGGGATATTGATGATGAGATTGAAATTGATGGACATGGATATGGTGAGAGTTGCATGACACTGAAATAAATATATATGTACCATCGCGCGATGATAACTGTCGATTGGCCAATCGACAGTTATTTGTACTGATGATCCTTTTCGGATTGATTAGACCGGGATCATAGGTCAACTTATTGAGAGAAAGTGACCTACGGTTGTTTGGCACTGGAGAGCCCAACCGTTCCCGTTCTGCAATGGAAACAGAATTGGGGTTCCCCCTCTGGAGATTGCCAGAGAGGGAAATTGTCCCCTCATTATGGAGAGGGACACAGTGTCAAATCATATAGTGAAGAATAGATGCTTGAATGCACCGTGATGGCACAATGCATCTTTAGGTGAGTGTGAGGGTTGATGTGGTAGTATTAGTTGATTGGAGTATGGAGATGATGAATTGATTTAGTTTGGATATGATTGTTGGATTTGAGTGATGAATGGAAGAAGATTTGACATGGATATATATATATATATATATATATATATATATATATATATATATATATATATATATTACTGGTTTTAAAATGAGGTACCCTTTAGACGCCCTCGCTACCGCACATCTCACTGTTATAGTGAGTTAAGCGGTGATTACTGGGACAAATTGTCTCATCCCACGATTACTGACATTATTGCAGGTATTCATGCACAGGCGCAAGCTTCAGGAAAGGGAAATTAGGTAGTGGAGGTGATATAGTTTATTTAGAATTGTATATTGCCAATTTGTATAGGCCTGCATTCGTTTCCGCATGTATATATATTTATTTATTGTTAATATAATTAGTTCTGTTTAATAACCATGTTAGGCAAATCCTTTCTAACATGGTTAGCAATAAATTATCCATGATAGCAGCTGTGCTGTATTAGTTTATTCTTTTCTATCATGGATAGTATTAATCATTAGGATATTCTTTTTCTAACTATGATAGAGATATTGATATTATTGCAATTCCTTTTTCTATCATAGTTAGGAAAGATATTATTGAACTAAAAGAGATGTCACAGGTTAAATAGGGAATTAGTAACAGAATGTTACAACATGGTTATCAGTATTTGGTATACGATAACCTAGGACTGTGTTGCATTGCATATAGATTGGCAATATACATTGTTGATATTCCCTTCCTTATGTGCATGAATATCTGCTTTTTGAGAGGAATATCACTCATCCCGTGGTGGGGAGAGAGTGATAAGTGCAATTGAATAGGTAATGTGGAGAGATTGAGAAGAATATAGAAAGAATAATGAAATAAACAAAGATATTAATAAGTATTTAGGAAGAATAACGAAATAAGGATGATCTTCTGGGGTCTCGAGTATAGTTACGTGCTAGTCATAATCATAGTCGAGGCATCATGAGATACCTTATTGGGTTAAGGGACTAAGAGAAATTGAAAATAACAATTAATAATGAATATAATGTGAGATAAAAGTTGTTTGTTTTGCTTATTATTTTTTTAGTTATTGTGATATTGTTGCTTTAATGATGAATTTATTTGTTTTAATCGAAATTTTATTGAAATTATTTGTTGTTTTAAAAATATTCACTTTGATATTTGATTATAAAATTATATTTTGATGATCTTTCAATTAGTAATGGTTGGCGGTTACATCATCATTAGTAGAAAAAGGTTGTTGCCCATTTATCTTAAGTGGCTGGAGGCTTTCTCACTACATTTAGTGATTGGAAGCAGCCACCTTAATAATAGATAGATGATGGTAGCCCTTCATTACTTCATGAGTCGATGTCTCCCTACCATTACTAAACGAAATACCGGTAAGTTATTTGTTTTAAAGTGATTATCAGTTAAATTTTATGTAGTTAATTATAGATAATTGAATATTTTTGGCAAGAAAATCATAAGTAATTGAAAGAATTTGGCTGTTAATACTAAGTGAATGGAAACTGGTATGTTGTTAATTGTTGGTAAAATTGTACATTGTAGTGATAGACATGAATCTTTCTCTTGAGCTGTGAATCTAATTAGGTTTGGATGAATAAGAGTTAGTTTGGATAAATTCGTATGAGATGTTTAAAGTTAAGTATTAAGACTTACTCATTTGATTAAGAAGCATGCATCTGGCTTAAATGGTAAGCAGTGCAGTTTTGATAATCTAAAAATTTATTGAAGAAACTAATATGAATAAATATGATTGAAATCAGTGTTTGAACTCTAAATTGTAAATATGTGGTTCTGTTGAGACTTAACATTAAAATTTGGATTAGTTCAGATTCTTTGAAAACTGTACATAAAACTTAAAAATGTAAGATAAACCTCTTGTTCTGAATGCTATTAAATGTAAGAGGAATAATTGATGTTTAAAATGATGATTTTTCTTCAAATTGTATTCTTAAGTTGTGAACCTTATCCTTTATTGACTTTGGATCTTATATATGAATTATTGTTGATTGTGATTTATGATTGTTAAATTAAATGTGCTGATTTGGATGGAATGAGAAGATGTATGAGTTTCAATTATTCTATTGATATGCTGAGTGAATTGTTATTGTTTCCTTGTTTCAATAAGTCAATAAGTTGGAACAGTTAAGAGATATGCTTAGTATTGACTATTTTAGGCGTGAATATTTGCAATTGCATGAAGACTAGTTTTTCTATGTTTGAAATTATTTTTCTATGATTTAAGGATTATCATTGTGAATCAGAAACAAATGCAAATTATTTTGTATTGAGTGACATGTGTATGTATGTTTTTCTCTGCTATTTTTATGAAGAACTAATGATAGTGAAATCAAGTTATTTAGTTCGCGATTGATGATGTTTAGAAGGCTTAGTGTTTGAAACTTTGCATGAGTATTTAGGAATTTCTCTGCACGTGTAATAGTGGCTGAATTAATTATATTCCAGATTCTTAATTCTTGGGTTTGAGTGTTTCTGGTTGAATTTATGATGAGTAAGAGTGTGGTTGTGTGTGTTTATTTATGACGCGTGTATGTTAAACACAATGGCAGCGGTTGTTCTGATTTTGTGTATAGCTGATTCGGTTTGCAATAGTGATTAAATTAAGCTGTTGATGTTTTTGATTTGTGATTTAGGTGTAATCAAGAGTTTAAGTTAAAAAGTAATGGTGATATTGGTTTATGGGTGGCTTGGTCTCATTGTTAAGTTATTTTGGCTTTAAATAAGTATTGTGGCCGTATGCAAAGTTTATTGTGATATAGGGTTATTCTAATTTTGTTCTTTTGCCTAACATTGGTTTCAATGGCTCTTCTATCTTGTGCTGTGGTTTTAGTTTAAAGGAATGTTAAGTAAAGTCAAAATATTGTTGAAAATTATTTAAGTTATTGGATTGAATGCATGTTTATCCTTGTAAATTTTTGGAGTTCCTTTTTGTTCTTCTATTGTTGGACATTCTTCATGGTGAGCCAATGTGAAAGTTTAAGAATTATATCTTAGTTCCTTCCTTTATGTGTACTGATTTGGGGCTGACGTGGATTTCCTCTATTTTATTGAGTAGATCTTGATTTCTTCCCTTGTTAATCAGAATTGCATCAGTTTATTAAACAAAGGGAATTTACAATGCATGTGATTGTGGAATAATGAGAGCTGAAATGAAATTATTGTGTACTTTATTGATTCCCTAGAGCATGTGTATTGCCATAGCTGAACTGGTTCTTCAAAAGAATTTATTGTTTTTCTGCTTTTGGTTGATGTATTGTGAATTTAGATAGATTTGTTCATTAATCTGCTAGTATATTAGAATTGATTGTGATTTTGAATAGAATTTTAATTATACTCCTAGTTTTCTGGCGTAGTGTTTCTAACCTTGTTCAAAAGGTTATATACATTCAAGTCAATCTGACTTGATTTCACCTCTTTTAAACCTTTTAATGAACTTGAGAATGGGATCTAGTATCCTTAACCTCATCTTTATCGTAAGAAACATCTTTCCTACTTCGCACTTGACTACATTTGACCAGAAAACTGCGACAACAACCTTAGTTAAAGTGTTCATAGTTTTTCTAAATCATTGATAGCATCTCTGCGGTGCCATATGGATGACACTTATGGCAATGAATTCTCATTGCCAATGAGTTCAGTCTTCCTTACTTATAACCAAATTCCTTTTTCTTTTTCTTGAGATGGGATTATCAGTCCAAGAAACTGTTTCTTTTCTTATTTCTAATGGAAATTCCCTTAATTTCGAGGACAAAATTATTTTAGAGGAGGAGAATTGTAACATCCTAAAAATTTAATACAGGATCAAGGAGTGTTTTGGGAAATAATAAATGGAGAAATTAGGAATTTTAGAATTTTTAGGAATTTTTGGTGATTTTTGAGAACATTTTTGAAATTGTGAGCAGTAAATGTGCATATAATTAATTAGGAAATTGAAGAGTTTGAAATATGAGGGAATGGTAAAGGTAAAAATATTTTGAAGTTTAAGAAGATTGGAGGCTGGTTTAAGTGGTTTTAAATCAAAATGAGTACACTATGACAAGTTTAGGCTTTAATTATCAAAAACCACCCTTATTTCTCCCTAACCAAACAAGCCCTCCCTCCTTCCTTATCAATAAAATCGACTCCCTCCTCCTGCCTCTCACCCGAAAAAACCCTCCCTCCTCCTTCCTCTTCATCTTCGATCTCCGCCCCTCTCCCTGCGTGCTCGCCGTTCAGGCTAGCTTCCGGCGGCGTCGACCGCCTAAGGTGTATCAACCTATGTTCAAACCCTTCTCCTCCTTCTTTTCTCTCTTCCCCGACCTCCTCTTCCTCCGTTCTTCTTCTTGCTCCGGCGAACCAGCGGCGGACGGCGGGTGGAAGAAGGTGAGTTCGCCATTCGTGTTGTTCTTTAAGCTAATCTTCCTTCAAACTTTATTTTCTCATCTCCCTTTCTCTATTTGACTCCTCAGCTCGGCCAGCCACCTTAGTGGCCACTTTCCGGCGACGGCTAGCTCGATTTAAGTGAACAACTTCACGTTCAAGTTTGGGTAAGCTCTTTTCTTTCAATTTTCTCTCCTTTTCTGCGAGATTAGAAGAGAAGGTGGTTAGGGTTCGTTTGGGGTTTTAGGATTCAAGTTCAATAATCACCTAAAATCAAAGCTTAGAGTTATATTTTGTGTTTTCCTTATGCTGTCTGAACGTGTATGATGTTTTATATGGGTCATTGAATTTCTCATTCTTAATCACTGTTCATGGACGAATTTAAGGGAAATTTGTGATGAATTGACTTCAAATGCTGTTTGAAGTATATTAATTTATTAGAAGCATGTGTATATGGGTTTTCAAAGTGTTGTGCTTCCTTTTCATTATGATCGTACTGATTCTTGTTTTCTCTTCTTTAAATTTGTTGATGAAAAGTGATTTGTGTTGGAATGTTATTATGAGTTATTGCTTGGTTATGCTTTAAAGCTTTAGGAATTAAATGTACTAAATGCAAATAGAATTCGACTGTTTTGAATGGAAGATAATTGTGAATGTGCATTGTGATTTTTATGAAGAACAGGATTTATTGAAGCATATGATTAAGGGAACTGTTGATTTTCAACATGGATTATAGTTGGATATATGAAATGACTAATATGGGTTATGAAATGCTTTTAACTTATTGCAGTAGACTTCTTCTTTTGTTTGGTGTTAATGAATTGACTAAGTGGCTATGAGTGATTGCCATGGAGTGGTATAAACGCTTGAGTTATTTCTAAGTAATGATGGTAAAATACTAGTAGTTGCTGTGTTGTTTTGCTTCAGAAAAATCACGTTCATCTATACTGTTTGTGCAGCAGTTTTAATGCACAATTTCAATGACTTTTTGACACAATTTATTATTGTGAGTGTTGCTCAATGTTGTAGAATGTAAGTTGGTTTGTGTGTGGTATACTAGTAAACATATGAGTTCATTAGAAGTAATAATATGGCTTTATATGTTGGTTTTGTGACATTGGTTTGGAAAATCTGATATTTCCTTTTTATTTTTATGCAATAACTAAACTGAATTCGCAATGACAATGATTGATAATATGAAGGTATGAATTAGTGGTTGAAGTTATTGTAGTGTCTTCATTTCATTTCATTTAGAGATTTATTTATCTTCTTAGCTAATTAGTTTGAAGTGTGAATTGTGTAATGATTTGGTAAGGGAAATTAGTTATAGACTTTCAAGAAAAGACTTGTAAATTAACTACACTAAGGATAAAATCATTGTTGATATTTATTTAAATGTCTTGATGCTATTCCATTTTGAGATGTATGTGTAATGCTAATGAAAAAGGAAATGTCACAAATGGTGCTTACAATATGCTGCTGGATGTTATAAAGCTGAATTATCTGTGGAAATGATGTTATATAGAGCTGATTTTTAAGTGCAGCAAAATAAAAACAAACTTTTGATGTTTATGCATGTAAATCAAAGTGAAATGACAATCATTCTTTAACTGGCCGATCTGTTCTGCATTTTATTACTAATGGCTGAATAGGTGAGAGAATTGGGAGAAGATTTTAAAGTTATAACAATGATGAAAACAAATGACATTGATCCATATAGTCGTTTAACAAATTTTCTGTTCTTGGTATGCTAATACAATAATAAATGAAATCTGAATGTGACTTAATTAATGTTGACAGCTTGGATAAAATGAAGTGGATTTGGATGTGTGAGTGGATTTGTTATCGCAGGTTTTGTTGGCCTTAAATAGGTAGCATGAGAAGTTTGGTTTCTCCTTGCATTGATCTAATTAATTCCATATGAAGTTAGTAACTTGTTGATTGTGAATTGAAGATATAAAACATAATACATGATTATTTATGTGATTTCTTTAAATTGAGATCGATAGTTGTATAATTTGTGTGACTTGTGATGTGAACCAGTTAGAGTATTTGAATTAATAAAAGGGGATTGAGTAGTAACATATAAGAACGAGAGAGACGTTAAACTACGATAAAAAGGGAAATGATATTAATTTATCATTTGGCTATGTATTATTATAGGAGTGGATGCAAGTAGGTTTTCGTGGCATCAAGGAAGAAAGGTTGAGAAATCGCGTAGAATTGCTAAAGGGTGACAGGTAATCACACTTACCTTACTATAACATTGAGGGTGATGTTAGTTGGGGATTTTTAAAATCCTTTCTCACCCTCTATATATATATTATATATTATATTTGAAAAGCTATTTTTATACAAAACAGGCTATCGGGTGCCTTTTAAATACGATTATTTTCGTATAAAAGAAATTTGAAACTGTATATATATATTATCCTGTATTGTGTGAATGGTTATTCTGGATTGATATTATTCTAGGATTGATGTGACAGGTTTATATAGTATTCTCTTAAGGATATTGATAGTTAGTTAGATGGAAGAAGTTAAATAGTTGAGATACTGAAGGGAATGATAAGAATGTATGATATTGAATAGTTGGGATTGAGATATTGAAAGGAATGGTAAGAATGCGGGATATTGATGATGAGATTGAAATTGATGGACATGGATATGGTGAGAGTTGCATGACACTGAAATAAATATATATGTACCATCGCGCGATGATAACTGTCGATTGGCCAATCGACAGTTATTTGTACTGATGATCCTTTTCGGATTGATTAGACCGGGATCATAGGTCAACTTATTGAGAGAAAGTGACCTACGGTTGTTTGGCACTGGAGAGCCCAACCGTTCCCGTTCTGCAATGGAAACAGAATTGGGGTTCCCCCTCTGGAGATTGCCAGAGAGGGAAATTGTCCCCTCATTATGGAGAGGGACACAGTGTCAAATCATATAGTGAAGAATAGATGCTTGAATGCACCGTGATGGCACAATGCATCTTTAGGTGAGTGTGAGGGTTGATGTGGTAGTATTAGTTGATTGGAGTATGGAGATGATGAATTGATTTAGTTTGGATATGATTGTTGGATTTGAGTGATGAATGGAAGAAGATTTGACATGGATATATATATATATATATATATATATATATATATATATATATATATATATATATATATATATATATTACTGGTTTTAAAATGAGGTACCCTTTAGACGCCCTCGCTACCGCACATCTCACTGTTATAGTGAGTTAAGCGGTGATTACTGGGACAAATTGTCTCATCCCACGATTACTGACATTATTGCAGGTATTCATGCACAGGCGCAAGCTTCAGGAAAGGGAAATTAGGTAGTGGAGGTGATATAGTTTATTTAGAATTGTATATTGCCAATTTGTATAGGCCTGCATTCGTTTCCGCATGTATATATATTTATTTATTGTTAATATAATTAGTTCTGTTTAATAACCATGTTAGGCAAATCCTTTCTAACATGGTTAGCAATAAATTATCCATGATAGCAGCTGTGCTGTATTAGTTTATTCTTTTCTATCATGGATAGTATTAATCATTAGGATATTCTTTTTCTAACTATGATAGAGATATTGATATTATTGCAATTCCTTTTTCTATCATAGTTAGTAAAGATATTATTGAACTAAAAGAGATGTCACAGGTTAAATAGGGAATTAGTAACAGAGTGTTACAGGGACAATGACAAATAAGGTATTCTAAATATCCAAAAGGATAATGAAAATACTCAAATTTCCAAAAGGACAAATTATGTACTAGGGAATCTGATCTTTTGAAATGTTGTCAAAAGACCCATATGAACATCCACTAGAGAGAACAAGCTTTTGACAAGGCATGAGGTAGGCACAATTGATGCCTCAAGTAACGAAGGACTAAACTAACAGTACTACTTGAATGAAAGCTTCCATACTTCACGCACATTAGATGCGCCATCTGTGATTTCAGCAACAAGGGTACTGTTCATGACACCTGCAAAAGCAGAAAGCCAATGAAACCAGCATAACTGGTAAAAAGAAAGACAGAGAAACTATTTCCTTTAAAGCAAGAAAAGAAAGATAATGCAGGAGTTATTTCCTCTTGTTATTAAATGTGTAAAGAGGAAGAGAGCAATGAAGCCAAGAGAATGATAAAGGGATTGGCGTATTTGGCTGAGGAGACCTTACTGCTTTTAATAGGGAATTAGTTCTTTTCGTAGAGTTATTTTCTACCTTGCAAATTACTTTTTGTATTTTTCTATTATATATTTTCCTTTCATTTTAAGTACACCGTAAACCATGTGAAAGACTTAGTATCTTTCACAGTCAGATATGTAAACGAAATAATGAGACCAGATTTTTATTTTAACTCTGAACGAGAGCTCCATAACTGAAAGGTAAGAAAAAGACAAGATTTATAGTGTAAAGCTTAAAATGAGCTAATGAAGAGCAAGGCATGAAAAACTCTATATCATTACACCTGCAAGAAGGGGAAGCATACCATATTTAACTCAACAAATTAAAAAAACGGCAGGTGCAAGGGGCTAAAAGTTGATTACAACATATAAGTTACCCCAACTGAATTAAACTTCTAACCGAAGTCGTGAATAGCTTACTATCTTTTTCCACCACAGATAAGAATCGTCTACTTCCACCACCTACTCCAAAATAATACTTCTTCGCAGCCATATAAGCAACTCCATTGGGGTGGCGTAGGCACTGTATTGAATACCTCAACGGATAAGCCAAAATAGGTTTTAACAAAAACAATATGCATGGAGACAAGTCCACTCACTTGTATTGTCAGTATTGCAAGTTATGAATGTAATATAAGTTGTACCATATGATATGCAACAATATGTTGGTTAGTAAATAGATATCTCAATATGTAGCTCCTCATTATAAATGATAAGTGATTCAAATACCTCAATTAGTTTAATATGATAAAATATCTCAAAGCAAGCACAACTTAACAATAATATGTTGCACATAATGCCCAAGAAAGCCGAGGGCCTGTGGACTAATAACAAAGGAAGCCTCAATCCATAATTGGATGGAATCATTCAGGAAGGCTAGAGTGAATTGGAGATAGCTTGCAATGAAATTCAAGGAGAAGAAATTAACAGATTTGTAGGAAAGAAGATTCATCATTCATCAAACCCTTGGTTAATCTTGACTCAATGCTCAAATAATTAAAGGAGAAGACAAGGAATTTTTTTGAGTGAAAACTAGTGTTTTAATCAAAGTTCAAACTATTTACAGATTACAAGAATAAGCCAGCTAAGAAGATGAGCTGATAGCATAGCACTAAGTTGCCCATTGCAAGAGGCCATATGGTTCACTAGACTACAAACTGAAATAACGACAGTTCCAGGCTGAGACTAGGAGTTTTTGTCTGAACTGAAAGTCACCATTTAAAGCACAGCAACAAGTACAAGTTCTTAACATCCGGAATGCATCCCTGGATATTGTGACAAATAAAGGTTGTAGCTGTCTTTGGTTGATTATATTATTGGTATAAATAGTTGGCAGGATACTGTTACATGCACAAAAAGCAAATCTTTTAATAATATACTGTTTAGCCCCTTACATATCCCCACTTTTTCTCTGGACTGCTATACAGGGTTTACCATTGCATAAGAGAGGCGTGTTTCAGGATTTTCTCATGGGCACGCCTATACACTTATCCAGTCTCTCAAACAGAAAAAAAATGTGCAAGCAGTCCTCAATTTCTCATAATCAGCTTTTCTAATAAAAATCAAAACAAAAGGAGACAGATGAACCATGGATATGTCGCTTGGTTTATATGTATTGGAAGGTAAGAATGAATTGCATGAAACATAAACATCATTGTATAATATAAAACTGAAAACATGTTCAACCTGTGATACATATTGAAGGCAAGATGGATTATATTAAACACAATATTAACTTGTGTATCATTTTCTATATTTCAGTGACTCAATACAGAATGCTTTTTTTTCCTAATAACACAGTCAAATAGTACCTTCTTAATAAGATTGTAGAGGTTTTGGAGACTGCTAATAGAGTAAACTGTCTCAGCCATTAGAATAAAGTCATAACCAGGAGTATCCTTTGCATAGTTATCAAAAAGAGGGAGCAGTTTATCAATTTCACTCCAGTCACCAGAGAAAAAGCGAATTTCTTCCTTGTCACATATGGCTGTATTTGAAGATGATTGATGACGTTTCCCAGATTTATTTGCATTCACGTTAGGAATGGTGAGACAACGTAGTACCTCAGCATTGAAGTCCTGAAAATGTACAACAGCTGCTCCCTAAAGCAACAAGAAAAAGGCACAAAATTAGGTAACTTTTACATCGAGCATTAAATGCAAGGGCATTGCAAAAAAGGTCAACCCAATTTTAGTCCCCACTTGGTGATGGTACTGGGGAAGGTAATATACTAAGCAGCCTTACCTCTTCTTTATGCAGAGAGGCTGATTTGAACTCATGAAACTTAGAACCCATGACAAATGAGCTTACTGTTGAGCCAAATCAGCCCTTCAAATGCAAGGGCATGCTAAATAATAATTAAAAAAAAACACCTTTTATGTGATATACAGAAATTGTATAGTGATTTATATACAAGTTATATATGATGGTTTCACTATGTTAAACCAACTACAGAACAAAGAGCCAAGTTTTACCTCAAGCAATGTATATATTCCAGGAAGTCCATGACCACATCCAAGCTGAAAGGTCAAATATCGAAGCATGTCAAGAGATTGCTTCCTTAGCACAACTTTGGCAAAGAAAACAAACAGTGCAGAACTCAACCCAAAAAAATGTCTTACAAGAAAGTATCATGAAGAGATATTGTTTAAATTTGAAATTTCAATGATCATAATATGGATATAATATAAGATCCATTGGTAATAGAGAAGAAGAAACGGTACTTTTAATGCTTGAGCGCAGAAAAAGTGTGACATCCAATCTCAAACCTATCTCTCTTCAAGATATTTTACTGCAATGACTCTTAATGTAGCCTAATTTCATCTGGAATTGTGGTTTCAAGATTTTCAATTATCGATACACATTATGACTGTAATTTAGGCATCAAGCCTGTCCTCAAATAACGGCTTACTAAATTCTTGGCCAAAGAAATATGTGTAGAGAGACCATGCAGCACATATCAAGATGCTTCAAAACATGACTTGTATTTGTAAGTCAAGATGCTTTAACCACCAACTTGTGGGTTCGATAGGCACATATCACGGACAAAGTAATATTAACATCTTTTGCATAAACTCTAAGAAGAGAGGGGAGAAGAGTACAAGGAGAGGACATGATGTTTAGCAAAGAAGACAGTTAACTTAAAACTAAGATGCTAAGAATGGTAACAAACTTAACCAATTTCTCAGCATAAAACACACTGAATCTTTTGCTTGTTTAAATTCATCCAGGAAAATAAGTTAATAATACAGGAAAATAACTTTCAAGCAGAAAACAGCTGCAAGCATTAGTAATTGATACTCTCCATCTATTTCAGAGAAACAATCTAAATTATATGTAAGAAACTGTGGAATCACCTCAAACTAAGAGCTAACCTCTAAAACTCGCTTCTTGGAAAATGAAATATGCCCACTTTTGATGTCAGAATTAAGGGCTTTAATTAGATCTAATGAACCTTCCCACAGCTTTAGCCCACCTAGACTCCAAATGAAAAACATTTGGTCAATTTGTGTAGATGAAAATATTATATTAGAACCAAAATAAATGAGTGGTAAAAGACAATAAAGACATGTAGATGACATATTATGCTTGGACATTGGGTATCCTTATGTCTCATGCAGTTAAAAATCAATTTATAAAGACATTCAATTTAATATAAAAACATCCTTAAATCCAAGTATTACTTAACATAATGTATATGTCAATTAAAAAGGGGAAATAAGTTTAACAAATAAATTTCTATTATACTCAAAAAGTTTAGATTTCCAAGAGTTCAGGAATGAAAATTGCCCATGTACCAAACAACTTAGCTGAAAAATGCACAGAAAAAAATATCCGCACCTTCATATTTCCCAGGCACTAAATCAGAGTTGGATAAGCCAAAAACATCTTGCGTATTAACCCTTCCCTGAGAATAGAACAAGCACTATTTCATTCCTTACACAAACAACGTAATCCAAGAAACTAAATTAAACCAGACTCATCCATAAAACTATCAGAAGCTCACTGATTTTGAAAGTAGACAAATTACCTTCAGCAAAGTAACCCCACCCACGCTCACTGATTCCGCATTGTATTCCACTAATGACGAAGCCTATTTACAATGACACCATAAACAAAATAAACAATTTCTATTGAGAAAAAAAAAACTAAAATACTCCCTCCAATCCTAATTATAACATTAAAGATACAAATCACTTAAATAGTTTATATTCATATTTTTTCTCCAAACTAAGTTATTATTCTTATAAACTGACGTATGATAATCTAATTATATGTACCATATATAAAATTTAAAAGTCCGTTTTGCTTCCTAAAAAAGTCAACATGATCTAATAATACTCCTTCCGTTCTTAAATATAAGATCACTTCCTAATTTAATAAAATTAAGGGTGCTAGTTAAGGTAGTTATTATCACATGATATTACTAATCTACCCTAACCATATACATTTATTCTCATTTTCCTTATAGATTAGCTTCATTTGGGAAAAGTTGTGAAAAATTAGAAAGTTGCTTATATATATATGGGAACAAATTGAAATTTGAAAGTTATCATTTAGTAACTGAGGGAGTAATAACTAGGAAATTAGAGAGTAAGAATCATAAAGTAAAGAGAAAATAGAAAAAGCAAAGAATACCTGAGAAGCAAAAACTTCAATGCAAGGAGGTGAAGGTATAGAAGGAGGTGGTTTTGCATCAAAAAATCCAAACCCAGAATTTTTGTTGTCTCCTTCCGTTGAAGAAAACAATCGGAATGTTTCAAAGCTTGTAGTTTGGGACTGAATTTTCACATACACATTAAAAAAGACAAACAAACTTCTATTATCTAAAGAAGATGCTATGAGGTATTATTAGATTTGATTACGGAGCGAATTTTACCTCAGAATCAGAATTCTTCGTCGTCATTTCTTCAGCTTTGATTGTTGCTCCGAACACTTTTGAGTAATCGCAAATTCGCAATGGGTTTAAGGAGATTTTCCAAGAAAATAGAAGAAGAACGTCACAATTCATAAACCCTTTTAAACCTTTTTCCCTGTTTTAACAAAGGGTAATATGGTAACTGTGTGATTAGATATAATTATAAACAGGTCCCCTAGGACTGCAAAGTTATTTGATTATTTTCGCTGGCCGAAAAATATATTCGATGATTTTGTACTATCTTTACTTGAGACGTCACGTGAGTGTAACTCTGTCGTATGTATGATCACTTGATGTATAGCACAACGTACATGTTATCTTCTCGTTGTGATTCAATTTCGTGAAGTATACAAGTAAACTCCAGGTCCCTTGTATATTTTAGGTTTTATCCCGGAAGTAAAACTTTTTATGTAATTTCCACTCTCTATTATGTCTGATGATTAACGTCATCTCTTATCATCCGCGTGGCAGATGGCGTGGATTTTGGGCCCGCCAAGAAGTGACACATGGCTAGGTAAAGGTGGAAATACCTCCAGAAGTTTCCAAAAGTTGCAAATCTGCCCTGAAATATTTTTAAGTGCAATTTCACTCTGAAAATAAAATATGAATAAAAAAACTTTTATAATATAATTTATTTCATAAATAATCTAAGGTTATATAAACAATATTGTATCATGAAAAAATATGAATAAAATACTCACAATGTCTATGATTAAAAATAATTTTTATAAAATTTTTATAAATATTACAATATAGAAGGTACAATGTCATTTTTGACAAAAATAGAAACAAAAAGGATAAGCATTAGCATAACAATAAAAAAATTATTTAATTAATAAAAAGTAAATATGAAAACAAGACTTTTTTTCATTTTTACGACAAAACTCTTGGGCATTTAACAAGTTTGTCCTAACAATGAGAAAAAACTTGTTTTCATATGAAAAAAAACTAATCCTACTAATCGTCTGTGGTGGAAGGTCTCAGCGTTCTCGTCGTTGGTGGCGGCGCTCCCGCTCCCGCCTGATCTCCGCTAATAACTCGACGGTAGCTGCCTGGGACTGCTCAGCCCAACGTTGCATCGCCTCGGCCTCCACCGTCATGCGAGAATCTCGCTGATTTGAGCCTTAGTCTTTACGCCTTAGGGTTCAAATGCAAATATAATTATTTACCAAGGATTGTAGTAAGTGTACTCTCTCGAATCGTCTCTCTACGGAGTCTTTAACTAACTACCTAAATTAACTAAGTGAATGCAAGAAAGCAATAAAGATGAGGTTTTTGTGATTACCTAGGTTACTAAACTAAACTACTATATTTTTGGTATTTTTGATTTATAAGAAAGCGAGTAAAGATAAGATGTGAACTATATGATGTGGGAGTAATTAATCCAAATTATAGTGGGAAACCTAGAGCAATCGCATCTAGTCTACTTACCAAATCAATTAACTAACGTGGTGCATCGCTCATTCAATTAATTAACATGGCAAGCATTAAAAACCAACTAGTAATATTGATTCAAGACAAACATGCATAGAGACTCTAGTGAGGAAAACACACTAATTATGGACCTAGTGTCCAACTACACATACAATCGCACATATAATTGGCATATGCTACAAATCCAAAGAAGATTTAGAATGAAGAATATCTATAGTATTAAGTCAAGAAAACAATACTAAAGGTTCAAACACATAATAGAGATCTCTAAGTTACATGATTGACCAACAAAACCTAATACAAAATTCTTTCAATACACACACATACAACAATATGAATTGATATACATATATGAATTGAAAAATATAATTAAAACTAAGTAACTCCCCCTTGAAGAACTAGAAGCTCCGGTTGCTTTCATCCATCAAACTCCCCACCAATGGTTTAGTCGCTCATGGAACAAAGCACGAAAACACGATCAATGCTAGTTGCCTAATATGCTCAATTATCATTAAAATGCAACTAACTCATCAAACCTAGACTCGACATAAAAAGACATCTAACCCGGCCAGAATCTAACCGGAATATTCCGGTCAAACACTGTCGGGTAAACCGGGACCAGGCGTGTTTATAACAACAAAAAACAGATCTGATCCTATTCTCTTCCTCCGGCGCGAGACATCACATACGAACCGGTTATGTGACATCGCATACATACATGTGCTTCCAAGAATGGTAAACGACGAGAGGCAATGGTGGACAGTGAGAGGCGGCGACTAAAGAAATTAAATGTGGTGAGATGATGCTAAAATAGAAGACGGTGGATCCCGCGAACGGCATGGGAGAATGGTGGTGTGTTAGTGTGTGCGAGAGAGAAGAAGATTTGAAAGGACAAAGCAAATCGAAGTACTGAACCAAGCACGTCTTGTCACTAATTTCTAAGGGTGAAAGGAGAGGAAAAGTAATGGAGTAGTTTGATTCAAGAGGGACGGAAGTGGCCAGTGGGTTATAGAGTCTAGGCTGCTAGCTATACTATCACCTTATATTTAATTTTTCTTTTATATATTTCATATTTTACTTTGTTTATTTGAGAGAGAAGCAATCCCAAAACAAAATTCTAAATAATTTTTTTAGAAATTAGTATTATGTTTTTGAAATTGTTAAAATTATTCTTTTATATTTAAACATTAATGATGATTAGTGTTGGTGCATTATGTTATTAATTATTAAATTATATTATTTTAATGTGGCCGGTTCGACCCGAGTCAACCCGGTTAAACCTCTGACCCTCTGCCTCGACCGGTTGAACTCCCGGTCCGAGTTTTCAAACCTTGATATTATCTAGATTCCAAAATACTTTTTATAGAATTTTCTAACTCCAAAATAATTCTTTTAACTATAATTTTTTAATTCTAAAGTTTTACGATTTAATATCAAAAAATCATCTCAAATCTCATAAACTCCTCCTTAAGGCTCTAAGTTTCCTAAATTACACCACAATAATTTCTTATTATCCTTAATTAAAATTTGAGATGTTACAGAATGTGAGTGAATTTCTCCCATTACATAATGGCACAATGCATATTGATATAAAACTGTAATGATAAAAGGGCTAGTGAGTGAGTAATTTGTTAGAATATAATCATTAGATAGCATTAGTAGGTTAATGAGATGCTATAAATATTGATTGCTTAATGAGCTCAAACATAAATGGCAGTGAACAATTATAGGTAGAGAGAGAATGATTGTGTGATGACTAGATTGAACAATAAATAATAAATGGTATCAGATTGACCAATAAATAATAAACAATTATAGTATATAACCGTCAACTTTTCTTCTAACACCATTTGTAACTTCCCACAAGATAAGATTGACGGTGTTAGAGATTAATTGATGATCATGATCAATATGATACTTTTTTATTGTTTGTTGGCCAATTCGATACCATTTATTATTTATTGACCAAAATCATATTTACATAAATAAATAAAAGAGGGAGAGTAAAGATAAAGATATAGAGTTAAAATAAATTGATAATATCATATAATAATAACTAACTTAATTAGTATCCTTAGCTAAATAAAATTATGTAAAATGATCTTATATTTAAGAATAATATTTAAATGGAATTTTGGTTTCTAAATAGTAAGTTAAGTTAATTATAAAATGAATTTATAAAAGTTCTATTTAAAAAAAAAATTGTAATTTCAACAAATTGATTAATGCATAGACAAAGTAAAAAATACATTTATTACTCAAAAAACAATCAATATAGCCTTATAAAAATAAATCATTTTAAAATGACCTAATAAATAGAGACAAACCTATTTATTTATAAAAGGATATAGGTACGACCGTACGAGAGTGATTAATATCTAATATATTCCTTGAAAGCTCCAAAATGTCCTGTTTCCTTTCCACACCAAAAACTGGATACAAAATAGGTTTAATGTGTGTTGGATAGCAATCTCACCGTAAAATTAAGGAAAGAAGTAACTTTACGTTCACACCAACATTGTAACATGCACGGGTAGTCTTTAATCAGTTTTGAGCTTTTGACTCATAAACCCACGAAATGGCCTATGCATATTAATGGAGATGGTCTATTGGCAAAAAAAAATTAACGGTGAGGGTGGTTTGGGCATCAAAATTAATTGACCACGTCTTCAAAAGGTGCCCGACCGCCGCAGCCATCTAGATACACCTTTAGAGTTGATACCTGAGCATTTACAGATGATACCTTTAGAGTTGATGACATACTAGCTCAGATTAGAGCCATAGTACTACACTCCCTTAACACCTTTTCTGCCTTTCTTAGGAAAAGTCTTACTTAGTCAATGGCCAGGTTTTGTTTCTTTCCCTTTTGCTCCGCATGTAACTGGTCACTCTGACCTGCTGTATATGTTTTTTTATCAATACAAATACCTTTCATTCACAAAAAAAATTAATGGAGATGGTCTACCAACAACAAACCCCCATCCCCAAAATCGTGTCTTTTCACTTCTTCACCATAACTCTCATCGTCATCTCCTCTGTCATAACTATCTTAACACACACACACACACACTCTCTCTCTCTCTCATGCACTCACTCTCTATTTTCCCTCGCGGTCGAGTGGTCTTTTTCTTGAGCACTATCCCATGAGAGCTCCACAGGTACCCCCATCAATTAATTTTTAACTTTTTAGCTTAGGATTGTGTTGTTTGGTTATTGTGTTTTATTCTTACCTGAATGAAATCTTGAACCTCTAGGGCTCCGTTGATTCCAGAGGCCTCTGTGGGGTTCGCCGGCGGTGAAGTAGCGGTGGTGGTGGAGTTGTTGGGTTGAGGACTGGATTTGTTGCCGAACCACCATGACAGTATACCCATGCTTCTTTATCGGGGAATGAA
Source organism: Mimosa pudica (assembly GCA_029929735.1). NCBI lineage: Eukaryota > Viridiplantae > Streptophyta > Magnoliopsida > Fabales > Fabaceae > Mimosa > Mimosa pudica. The sequence continues at coordinate 5,841,864 of JAKELP010000014.1, read as the reverse complement.
AGCTTTTTAGGATTTTGATTTTATTTGAGTCCATGTATAGAGTAATGGCTCCTAATAAGGATAAGGAAAGGGTTATTACGGTTATAGAGTAGTACTAGCGTCTACAAATAATCATATTTCTCTATATTATCTCTTCGTTTTTTCTTTCACTTTCTCACTTCTCCCTCTTTTTATAAAGTCGGATATGAAAGAAAGTAAAAACGTTAGAAGCATGACAGTTTGAGGTAACCACCACCGAACTCTTCTTCGGGAAGTATGCTCTGTTGAAGTTCAGTGAGATCTGTTTTACACGCATCCTTTGAGTTTCAGAACCATGCATATTGCTCAAGGTACGTTCTTCCAAGCTTTCATTTTTTTAAACACAATGCAGTTTTTGATGTCTACATGGGCATTCTGTGGTGCTTGGTTTGAGTTTTTGATTTATTGGAGATTAATTATATTGTATATATGTTGTGATATTAAAAAAATCTTGACTTTGGGAGGTTTCTGGGGTTTGCGTGAATTAATGAAGGTGTGATGAAGTTGGGAATTGTTGGATGAATTTTCTCTTATTGTGTTTTGGTATTGTTCAGACTCTTCATGATTGATTTTACTGGATTTGGTTTCCGGTTAGAAATAAATAAGTGGAAGTTTTATCTGCTTATTTTCTCTCAAGACTTTTTGTAAAGTGGAGAAGGCGGTTAAATTGGTGTGACATTATTAAATTGGTGTGACATTACTTGATCTTTTGTATCCGGATGGGCCGATTTTGTATCAGGACCATGAAAGAGGTTACTTCTCCCAATTTATCACTGAAGCCATTATTTCTTACTGTGAAAGGAAGAGAAGAGATAAAGTATACTGTACTTTGATCTGGGTGGCTTTTTTCTATGATTATTATGTCAAAAATTGGCAATGATCTTAATACTTGCTTTTGAACTGATTGATCAGCTCCTCTCTTCTATTTTTCGCTATATGTATACTGTATTACATATGATTGCTTAATAAAATATACATGCCAATCTGATTTGTATTTGCAACATTAGATTTCTATTACTATTCGCACAGGTATATCTTTTTGTAAAATTGAAATATGATGTTATCTTTCCAATTCCATCCTTTAATTAGTGCTGCGTTGGTTTGGTCAATAGGTTAATTCAGTGGGAACATCTTATTATTGGAACAAATAAATTACTTACAGTACATGAACTTTCTAAATTTGCTATTGGCACACGTAACTTAATCAGATCGGTGTTTTTTTTTATGAAATAATCAGTTAGGTGTTACCTTTCACATAGCAATCAAAAATTTGTTTTCAATATCATCAATCCAACCAACAGCTCTAAGTGATAAGCTAAGTGGGTTCCTGGCAAATTACATAACCCATGAGTTACACAGTAAGTTAGTTTAATTCCATGAAGGCAAAGAGAGCAAGAAAATTATTAAAGCAAATAGAGCAAGAAGAGTTAGTATAACTAAAACCAATTTTAGATAGAGAAGACAAGTTTATGCGCACAATAGAAGCAACAGGCAACAAAGATGGTGAACTTGAATAAACTTCCCTAGAAGCCTGTCACATAGCAGTGACGGAATAAATTTGCAATGGAGTTTGTCGTAGAAATTAAATTTATTTGTTACAATTCTGAGTGGTAATTTATTATCAACATTGTACTTTGGCGTTGTAACAATTAACATTGTAAGCTACTCCTATTAACATTGTAAGCTACTCCTATTAATTAACATTGCAACTAACAATTTTGATTCAATATCTATTTCCCAAGACAGTGAAAATTGTTTCAGATGGTACTCCATAATTAATGAGATAGTTGGAGAAAGAAGGGTCATTAATATGAGTATTACATTCTCTGATATGCATTTGACTTTGGGAATATATGTGGGCTATAAATGAACTATATTCTTTGACGTAATTAACATTGGGAATATATGAGGGTGCATAATTGAACTCTTCTTTGATAAGCGCTTGACACTGGGAAAGTATGAGGGATAGATAAGTTAATTCAATGCAAAGGATAGAGAATCGAACACATGTTTGATATGACCACGTAAATAAAACCACATTACTAAGGTCATTATATAATTACCGATATCATTGCATAGCAATTGGCCATTGAAAGAAGACACATTAGCGAGAAAACTGACTAATGGAGATATTGGATACACAATTTTAAGGTATATAGATTTGCATGAATTAGAACCAATGGAAACAAACAATCACTATTACAGCGCACACAAGTCACAATCCCTATAAGTAGAAAATTAATTACGCCACTATTGTAAACTTGACGTCCTTGGGCAGCGGGATAATAAATTCCAATGGAAGAAATAATTCTTATTGGATGAAGGAGTTAGAACCATACATGTACTATTAAAACTATGTTCCTTTAATGAATAGGCTATTGTGTAGAAAATTGCTCACCCCACTATTCTAGATTTGACTCTCAAAATGTAGTTTCATGGCTAAATATATATATGCCATGCTTGATCATGCTAATGGCAATTACTATATGATGCTACCAAAATTTTGATAAAAATATCCGCACGTGTACAGATCGTATGTTAATAAAGTGGTAAATCAAGGTCGATCCCACAGAGACTCAGACAATTAATAACTAGGCATTAGATCTCCTATTTTCATTCAAGTTGAGTAAATACAAGAAAATTGATTTTAATTACCTAATAGCTAAGAAAATAAAATAAAAAAAAATATTCACACAGATGAAATTCACGAGTCAAAAGAATAATCTAGAGCCACCACTACTACAAATTAAGCCTATACCAGCGCAGCTTTACATGCGCTCATAAATGAAGAGCAAAAAACGCATGTGCAAAGAGTCTCTACATGCGCTTAGAGCGCATGTACATATCTCCTTCTCTACATGCGCTTAAAGTGCATGTAGATGGCAACGTCTATATGCGCTTTAAGCGCATGTAGATGTACATGCGCTTAAAGCGCATGTAGAGGTATTACCCTCTACATGCGCTTAAAGCGCATGTAGAGGGTTTTTATTTGTTAAAGAGCCTTTACATGCGCTTTAAGCGCATGTAGAGGCTCTACTAAAGGGAAAAACATTAAAACTTGCCTAAGAAATCCTCCTCAGAGCTCATAAGGTATTCCTGCATGTTAACTTAGTGTTTCAAAGCCCCATTATAACTTTTTGGTGTAATGATATTGCTTAAACACCCTCTACATGCGCTTAAAGCGCATGTAGAGGGTGTTTGTTTGTGAAAGAGTCTTTACATGAGCTTTAAGCACATGTAGAGGCTCTACTGAAGGGCAAAACATTAACACTTGCCTAAGAGATACTCCTTAGAGCTCATAAGGTGTTCCTGCACATTAACTTAGTGTTTCAAAGCCCCATTACAACTTTTTGGTGTAATGATATTGCTTAAACACCCTCTACATGCGCTTTGCTCTACTGAAGGGAAAAACATTAAAACTTGCCTAAGAGATCCTCCTGAGAGCTCATAAGGTGTTCCTGCATGTTAACTTTGTGTTTCAAAGCCCCATTACAACTTTTTGGTGTAATGATATTGCTTAAACACCCTCTACATGCGCTTAAAGCGCATGTAGAGGCTCTACTGAAGGGAAAAACATTAAAACTTGCCTAAGAGATCCTCCTGAGAGCTCATAAGGTGTTCCTGCATGTTAACTTTGTGTTTCAAAGCCCCATTATAACTTTTTGGTGTAATGATATTGCTTAAACACCCTCTACATGCGCTTAAAGCGCATGTAGAGGGTGTTTGTTTGTGAAAGAGTCTTTACATGCGCTTTAAGCACATGTAGAGGCTCTACTGAAGGGCAAAACATTAACACTTGCCTAAGAGATCCTCCTTAGAGCTCATAAGGTGTTCCTGCACATTAACTTAGTGTTTCAAAGCCCCATTACAACTTTTTGGTGTAATGATATTGCTTAAACACCCTCTACATGCGCTTTGCTCTACTGAAGGGAAAAACATTAAAACTTGCCTAAGAGATCCTCCTGAGAGCTCATAAGGTGTTCCTGCATGTTAACTTTGTGTTTCAAAGCCCCATTACAACTTTTTGGTGTAATGATATTGCTTAAACACCCTCTACATGCGCTTAAAGCGCATGTAGAGGCTCTACTGAAGGGAAAAACATTAAAACTTGCCTAAGAGATCCTCCTGAGAGCTCATAAGGTGTTCCTGCATGTTAACTTAGTGTTTGAAAGCCCCATTACAACTTTTTGTTGTAATGATATTGCTTAAACACCCTCTACATGCGCTTAAAGCGCATGTAGAGGGTTTTTGTTTGTGAAAGAGCCTTTACATGCGCTTTAAGCGCATGTAGAGGCTCTACTGAAGGGCAAAACATTAACACTTGCCTAAGAGATCCTCCTTAGAGCTCATAAGGTGTTCCTGCACGTTAACTTAGTGTTTCAAAGCCCCATTACAACTTTTTGGTGTAATGATATTGCTTAAACACCCTCTACATGCGCTTAAAGCGCATGTAGAGGCTCTACTGAAGGGAAAAACATTAAAACTTGCCTAAGAGATCCTCCTGAGAGCTCATAAGGTGTTCCTGCATGTTAACTTTGTGTTTCAAAGCCCCATTACAACTTTTTGGTGTAATGATAGGGTTTTTGTTTGTGAAAGAGCCTTTACATGCGCTTTAAGCGCATGTAGAGGCTCTATTGAAGGGCAAAACATTAACACTTGCCTAAGAGATCCTCCTTAGAGCTCATAAGGTGTTCCTGCACGTTAACTTATTGTTTCAAAGCCCCATTACAACTTTTTGGTGTAATGATATTGCTTAAACACCCTCTACATGCGCTTAAAGCGCATGTAGAGGGTTTTTGTTTGTGAAAGAGCCTTTACATGCGCTTTAAGCGCATGTAGAGGCAAAATTATTCTGAAAAACTTGATAAAGTGCTTGATTTATACAATTTAAATAATATTTTGATAAACTTATTCTGAAAAACTTGATAAAGTGCTTGAATTTTCTGGTTTTTCTTTCTTACAGGATAATGGAGGGACAAGATCATGACCGGGAAGAGGTGGCACAACCCAATGAGGGACAAGATGAGCATATTGCAGACTACAATAAAGAGAGGGAGAAAACAAAGAAATTGGTGAAACATGGTAGGACGGTGATGAAAGAAGTTATTTCACAAAGACATAAGGGGATTAAGTTCAAAGTAAGTTGGAATGAGGAGAATCAACCAATTGGAAGAGAAAATAAGTTATTGATCGCCTATATTGGAGTGGTTGTTCGGAACACCGTCCCAATCACATTAAAAGATTGGAGATATTTGTCCCCGGACATAACAAAAGCTATTTGGAGAGAAATTTTGGTAAGCAACTTTTCTTGCAATTATGTTTAATACAATCTTTATTTGGATGAGTTATTATGATTACAAGTTTATACTTCATTTGTTACAGACTGCCTTTGACTTATCGGACTGTGAGGAAGCCAAAGGTTATGTGCTGAAGAAAGCAGCGTCAATGGCCCGATGGTGGCGATCCCATCTAGGCATATACTTTTTGCGCAATGTTGAAGGTGATATTGTTCCCAAGCGTCCAGTAGATTTCTATGATGTGATTACGCAGCAGCAATGGGATGAGTTTGTTGAGATACGATGCTCAGAGGAGTTTCACGCCGTTAGCGAAAAGAATAGCCAGTCAGCAGGAAGCAATCTATACCCGTATATGCGTGGTAGAAATAAGTATGCTGATTTAGAGCATGAAATGGTACGTTAACATTTTCATTAATGATATAAATGAATGTTCCTATAATTAATTCATGTTAACCTATTTTTTGGTTACAGTTGACTGCTGACCCTAATCGCAAAGTAGATCGCTGTGACTTGTGGTTGGAAGATCATACAAAGAAGGACGGGACTATACACCATGATTCCGTCAAAGCGGCTCGTGATCGAGCAGTAAGTCATTTTCTTTGTTATATTCTCAGTTTCTTATATTGCTTGGTACATAACTAACAATTATCATTTCCTTCCTACAGATGGAACTAAAGCAAGCTGCATCAGGAGAAATCCCGCCCCATGGCCAAGATGACTTGCTTGGCCGAACACTTGGCCTCCCAGAAAGTACAGGTCGTGTCAGGGGCAAGGGGCTTGGTGTTTTGCCCTCACAGTTTTTTAAGGAGAAGCTGAAAAGCCACCAAACGTCCACAATTGAGAAGCAGTACAAGGTCTTGTGGGAATTGTATGCAGACTTGCAAGAACAAGTTAATGAGATTCAATCAGGGCGAGGTCAGGGATCAGGCCATCAATCTCATGCTCCATCAGCTCATGAAAGCCCGGTCATGGAGAACTATAGTTGTACAATGAAAAGTGCCCCCATTGCAGAGGTAATCATTATGCTTTTCACTTTTAAATATTAATGTTCTTATGAATTGTTACTTCATAATTGAAGGTGTTTCATTCATTTGTAGGGTGAGTCTTATTGTCAACTATATTCTGATCTGTCCTTAAATACCCTGGTTGCTCTGGCTTATGTCTTCAATGATGGGAGCAAAATATTGCACAATTCGCCTCTCCCTGCAGGCACGGTGAGGGTGTCCATCCACATCTCTCTTAGAGATAATTCACCGTTGTCGTATCCCATTGATGGAATGAACGTGGTCGTTGAAGCAATAGGCTCTTTTGTGGCATGGCCCAAAAAGTGGATGGTTCCTCAATCAGAGGTGATTACTTAGTTAGTTATACTTAATATATAATAGATAAAGAGATTTAATTAGTATGTCTAATTGCTTATTTACTATGTTTTACAGCCCAAAAAAGGACAAAGGAAGGAATTGGGGAAAACAGACCGCCATGATGTCCAGCCACGTTCTGCTATTCCGACTAAACCTCGGAAAAAGAGTTTGAAGGTAACTATTTACTAATGGATTTACATTAGCTAGCACTCATTTTGTAGAAAGAATTATTGACATATTTCTTGAACAGCCAACTCCTACTCCTCGTGACACCCAACCGCATCAGCCAACTCTTACTCGTGTCACCCAACCACATCCCTCTGAATCATTCCGTGTTAAACTAAAGAACTTGACAAACCAACTACCTGATTTTCAACAAATTGAAGTTAAATTGACAAGGACAATTTATTACAAGAGTGTCAGTGAGCACCTAGGTAGTGAAGTAATTATGGATGTGGTTAATCAGGAATGGATTAGTGCGTCAGCGATCAACATATGGATTAAGTATGTAATGTTGAATTTATTTTTATGTTATTGTGGTTTCTTACATTGTCATTTAGTATTTAAATTACAATAATTGTATGTGTTGATATGTTTTTTTGTATAGGTATTTGCATGATGAAATAATTGTGCCAGGGGAAAATGTCAATTTCGCATTCATAAATCCAAATACAACCTCAATGGTGACTGAAACAACTAGCTATTGGGATGAAGGTGACGTGAAAGCACGTCTGGGGAGCTCTTCTTCAGATAAAACATTGTTTCTAGCCCCAGTGAATGTATCGTAAGTTCTTACTCGTCATTAATTATTTTTTTTATTTTTTCAAATTTTACATGTATATAACTGTTAATCACATTTTAGGAATCATTGGGTTCTCCTTGCATTGAATCCCGTTGCACCAAAGCCTGTGGTGTACTATCTGGATCCTATTAGGTCGGGTAAACCTGAAAATAGACCTTCGTATATGATGTTTATCAATGGGTAATGATTTAACCTTACTAAATTATGTTAACTCATTTATAAATGTCACTCTTACTAATTTTATTTGTCTCGAAATTAGTGTGATCACTTCTTGTAGGTCTAGTAAAAAAATGAAATACTCCAAAGCATATGACTGGCTCAAAATTCAGGTAAATTATACATGCTAAAACAATTATTTAAATTAGGGCAAAGGGGCAAAAATAGCCACCGTAATTGCCAAAATGGACAACTTTGGCACCCGTAATTTCGAGGGTGCAAAACCGTACACCATAAACCAAAATGGGGCAAATTTAGTCATCTTAAAAATTGGAGTTAAGTTTGACCGTTAAGTGAATTGGAATGCTGATATGGCAAATGACGTGGCACTGTGAGACATGACGTGGCACCCCAATGCTGATTTGTCTATGACGTGGCCCCCCCACCCCCAGCCTCCTCCCCTGCCCCACCACCCTCAGCCTCCCTCCTCGGCCCCCACTCTCCCCCCTCCCCCCTCGGCCCCCCACCCCCACCCCCTCCCTCCTCGGCCCCCACCCCCACCCCTCCTCCCTCACCCTTCCTCGGCCCCCCCACCCTCAGCCTCCCTCCTCGGCCCCCACCCTCCCCCCTCCCCCCTCGGCCCCCCACCCCCACCCCCTCCCTCCTCCCTCCTCGGCCCCCACCCTCCCCCCTCCCCCCTCGGCCCCCCACCCCCACCCCTCCCTCCTCCCTCCTCGGCCCCCACCCTCCCCCATCCCCCCTCGGCCCCCCACCCCCACCCCCTCCCTCCTCCCTCCTCGGCCCCCACCCCCACCCCTCCTCCCTCACCCCTCCTCGGCCCCCCCACCCTCAGCCTCCCTCCTCGGCCCCCACCCTCCCCCCTCCACCCTCGGCCCCCCACCCCCACCCCCACCCCCCCTCCCGCCTCGGCCCCCACCCCCACCCCCTCCCCCCTCCCTCCTCGGCCGAGGAGGGAGGCTGAGGGGGTGGGGGTGGGGGCCGAGGAGGGAGGGGGGAGTGGGTGGGGGTGGGGGCCGAGGAGGGAGGGGGTGAGGGTGGGGGGCCGAGGGGGGAGGGGGGAGAGGATGGGCCGAGGAGGGAGGAGGGGTGGGGTTGGGGGTGGGGGGGCAGGGGAGGAGGAGGGAGGGGGTGGGGGTGGGGGGCCGAGGGGGGAGGGGGTGGGCCGAGGAGGGTGGAGGTGTGGGGCTAGGGGTGGGGGGGCAGGGGAGGAGGCGACTGGGGTTGGGAATTTGGTGATGGTGGGTGATGTGGCAGGGGTTCCCACGTGTAATCACTTCAGGTGCTGACTGTCCTGCCAAGTCGTTTAATGAATGTGGGCCCCACACCAAAATACACGTCTGTTAACAAGAACTTAACGGCGTGGCTAGATTTGCCCCATTTTGGTTTATGGTGTACGGTTTTGCACCCTCGAAATTACGGGTGCCAAAGTTGTCCATTTTGGCAATTACGGTGGCTATTTTTGCCCCTTTACCCTTTAAATTATGGACTGTAATCATATAAAAGTCTTTTAACACATTTGTGGTTTTTTTTGTTGTAGTGCCCATTCCAACCGAATGATAATGATTGCGGGTATTATGTCATGAAATTTATGAAAGATATTGTCACTCATGATCAACTGGAGGTCCCAGAAAAGGTAAGTTCTGAAATTTTCCATTAATTTAAAACTCTTTTAATTTGTTCACATATTTGCTTGTATGTGTGGATTACTTTTAACTAACTTAAATTTAATTGCTACTTACATGTTTCTGTCCTCCCAGTATTATGAAGACTGTCGTTTCGACAGCCTCTCCAAGGCGCAAGTTGGAGAAGTTATTGAAGAATGGAGCAAATTTGTATACCCCATTGTTGAACCTATTGTTCTTAATCAGCCACCTGCTACTTATTAGGTTTTACTAAGGTATCTTCATATATTACTTGAATAAAAACTTGTGGATTTGTCTTATGAAATTTTGTTATGTAACATGCTTGTTTATTCTATGTAATGCTATTTTTTCATGTAGGTTGATGATATCCCTTTTGGTGTTTTACTTGAGATCATCTTCATTTGTGGCGTTGAGGTACATATGATCTTTGCTGCATGTAGTCGTACTTAGGAGGAATTGGTAGTTTTATATTATGACTACTTGAAGGAATTTTCGTTTTGATTTATGATCAATTGTGGCTTGTTTATTAGTTCATCTTTGATATTATACTATTCTTTCATGTAGGTTCATATCTTTTTGATTCTTTGGTGCAAGTGGCAAATATTTTGGTGATGAGGTAGATCTTCTTTTGGTGCAATGGCAGTAGTGCATACATATTTTGGTGCTGTTTATATATAAGTGAAAACAAGTTCTCGTGACTTATTAGGTTTTGAATGTAAATGATTCTGGTACATTTTGGTTAAATGATTCTGGTGACTTATTTGTATACACCATTGGTGCAGTGGTAGAAAAGTACGTGTATTGTATGTGGCAAATGTAAAAAAAGAATATATATAAAAAAAAAATATAGCTCTACATGCGCTTAAAGCGCATGTAGAGGTATATCCTCTACATGCGCTTTAAGCGCATGTACATCTACATGCGCTTAAAGCGCATGTAGAGGATATACCTCTACATGCGCTTTAAGCGCATGTAGAGGTACCTCTACATGCGCTTCAAGCGCATGTAGATGTATTATCCTCTACATGCGCTTAAAGCGCATGTAGAGCCCCCTCTACATACGCTTTTAAAAAGCGCATGTAAAGCCTTTACCAGCGCCCCCCTCTACATGCGCTTTATAAGCGTATGTAGAGGCCAAAATAAGCGCATGTAGAGGGGGTAATCTGTGGCAGTGCACTAATCCCTTATCTGCTTCTTAGATTTTATTCCCACTAAATTAATTATGAATTAATTCAACTAGCTAATCTAGAGTACTAGTGTCTATAAATGCCTTTCGGTTTCCATCTACATCCTTGCCTAGCTTAATTACACAATGTCTTGCACTAATTTACTAGGCCTAATTTATCTCGGTACCGCTCTAATGTGACTATGTAGGGCTTCTAAGTATATGTCTATCCTAGTTGCAAATCAGATTAACAATCCAATCCTACACTATTTAATCCCATGATCTATTTAAAATTCTCTCTTTCGAGTCCAATTCTAAATTCCCTAAACATATCTAATGGTGATCAAGCACTAAACAAGTTAATCAATAATAGCAAGATTAAATAAACTAGATCAAATTAACCATGACTAAGTAGTGAGAAATAAAATACTAAGTTACAAACAAGTTCATAGTACTCTAGGTTGTAAAAAGAAATTAGCCACACATAGGTTCAAGTCAATCCCAAAAGAAATCAAACCCAATATAAAATCATAAGAAAGATTGAAACAAAGAACCAAACAGCTCTTGAGATACCCAAAGTTGATTCATCTCTCCTCTTTTTGCGCCTCTTCATGCGTGAGTGTGTATTATGATTGAAGACTCCCACAAGCTAGCTGCCAAAACTCCTTGCTTCTTCCTCTCTTGCTAGGTGGGTGTATGTATTTCAGTTGTTCCCTTTCCTTTGTTTTTCTTTTGATGTGTGTATTCCTATAGGCTCTAGGAAATTGAAAGTATTGTATCTAGCCTCCTCTTCTTATGAGTTGCATGTGTATATATAATAAAATAGTCCAACACCATATTGTCTTTGCCTTGCATGTTAAGTTTCTTTCCTTTCCTTTTCTTGCACATTATCAAATCATCTCCTTCTCTTTATTTCCTTTTTCATTAAATCTGCATTCATGAAGAGAAGGAAATAAGAAATAATCACAATAACTCAATCACATAATCTCATTAATAGGAAACTTCCCATTAAAATATTTCTTTTATTATTTCAAGTTTCCTATTTCAATTCCCAAATAATATATTTCCAATTCACATCAAAATCTCTTAATTACTTAATTAATGACTCACCAAATACAACAAAATATTTCCTAAAACCACTAAATATGGGGAGTCATCACTATAAAATTAACAATGTCATATGAACACTGTATAAGTGGTCACACGCTTTGTAAAAAAACGTCATACAACCAACGTGGTTTGGATGGAGAAGGTTTGAGATAGAGTTTGACTATTTTTTTTTTGGTTTGACAAACGGGTGAATTTGATTATTGGTCAAATTAAAAATATTATATAATTTATATCAAAATCATTTAGAAAGATTAACTACCAAAAAAATTTAGACCATGTAAACTTTTAGATGGGTAAGTGGCCATGGACAATTTGGTATATTTTGAAGGGATTAGATGGGCGCGTGTGATGAGGTTTGACTCTTCTTTTATTTTTATATACAATCAAGTTTGATTCTTGGTTAAATTAAAAATAACTTATGTTATGTTGAAATTATTTTGAAGTATTTATAGTTATTTTTTCATCATTAATTTAATTTACTTTAATCTTTCCAAGTATATATATATTTTCTTAATTTAATTTGTTATTTTCATAATAAGAAGTTTCAAATAAAATAGTTAGAATAAGAGTATGAGACTTAATTATGAATATTTATATAATATGAGAACCTTAAAAAATTGAAATTATTTGGAAAAATTAACTACAAAAAAAGTTTAATCAAAGTGAAGGCTTGAGATAGAGTTTGTCTCTTCTTTTATTTTTATACATGGGCAAGTTTGATTCTTGGTCGAGTTAAAAATATATTACAAGTAATCTAAATTAAAATTATTTGGAAATATCAACTTCCAAAAAAATTTAGGTCAACTGAACTTTCAGATTGGGAGGTGCCAGAGGGACATTTGAAATATTTACAAATCACTAATTTATAGGGGGTTGACGATGAAGTTTAACTCTTCTTGGTCTACCTAAAAATAACCCATGTAATGTAAATTGAAATTATTTTGAAATATTTAGTTATTTTTTCCCATCTAATTTAATTTACCTTAATCTTTCTAAGTATTTATACTTTTCTTAATTTAATTTATTTGTTTTTCATAATAAGGAATTTCAAATAAAATAAGGAAAGTTATAGTAAAAGACTTAATTTTGAATATTTATATAGTATGAGAATCTTAAAAATTGAAATTACTTGGAAAGATCAACTCCCAAAAAATATGTTGTCCAAGTGAAGGTTGGTGATAAACTTTGACTCTTTTTTTATACATAGACGAGTTTGATTTTTGGCCGAGTTAAAAATATATTACATGTAGTTTAAATTAAAATTATTTGGAAAATCACGTACAAAAAAATTCGACCAAGCGAACTGTGATGGAAGAGGTGCTGCTCAGAGATATTTGATTTATTTTGGAGGAGGGGTTGAATGGGGGAGGTTAGAGATGAAGTTTGACTCTTCTTTTGTTTTTACAGATGGGCGGATCTGATTCGTGACCAAGCTAAAAAATATTACATGTGATTTAATTTAAAATTATTTTGAAAGTTCAACTGCCAAAAAAATTTAGACCAAGTGAACTTTTAGATGGGGAGGTGCACAAGGGAAATTTGGTTTAGTTTGGGGGTTGGATGGAGAAGGTTGAGATATAGTTTTACTCTTCTTTTGTTTTTATAAATGGTTGAGTCTGATTCTTGGTACAATTATGTATATTACATGTAATCTATATTGAAACCATTTTGAAAGATTAGCTGCCAAAAAAATTAGACCAAGTGAACTTTCTAATGGGGAACTGCATGGGGGAGTTGCTCCGTGGAAATTTGTAAATAGATATTATTTTGAAAGATTGGTTGCCCAAAATTATTTGTGTTTTTGGGGTATAGATAGAGGACATTTGAGATGAAATTTGAATCTTCTATTTTTTATAAATGGTCTTAGTTGATTCTCACATAAATTAAAAATATTAAATGTAATCTAATTTTTTAAAAACAATTCGTAGATAGTAATCATAACTATCACATTTGAGTGGGGATTTACATAATAATGGTTGGATGACAAATTAAATATCACACATAAGTCTCTAATTCACTTGGAACATCCAAATATTTTTATATTAAGATAGTATGTAATATTTCATAAAAAATAAAAACGCTCTCGTGCATTGCACGGGGTTAAATACTAGTTTAGTATAATATTGCTGTAATACTTCATCCGGACTTAATTATAAGACTCTGTTGACTTTTTTGGAGAAATTAATGGTACAAAATTAATCTTTTTAAAATTATACTTTTTCCTAATAAAAATAATTTATTATAAATGGGGCATATGATATATAATTTAATAAGAAAAAACTTACATCAAGTTCCTTTCTCCAGTTCTCAACTTCTTTTAATATAGGAGTGACACATATCCTTTTATAACTACCATTCATTCAATCTAATGGTCAGCTATCCCTTTTTAATTGGAGAAATGAAGAACCTGGATGGAGGAACTTGACCTAAGTAAGGTCTTTAATAATCCCCTTTTCTCTCTCTATGTCACTAAAAATCAATTTAATCATGATCTTTCCATTCAATCCGACCGCTATCTGCTTAATCATTCACAAAGCCACAAACCTTAGTTTTGGAACTAGAAGCACAGGGTTGAGAGAAAGCCACCAAAGGAGGAATAGCACCTTCATGAGCCACCATAGTCCTATACACAACATTCTCCTCAAATATTTGCAACAACATAACCTCCGCTATCGACACATCACACGCAACACATAAGCCGATCCACCATGTTTGATCCAAAATCGGCCATTAACTCCACCAACGGCCTCAATAGCCCTCATCTTATTCTTCCTCACCGAACACAGCGAATATAATGCCCTCGATAAGTCCTTGTACCCTCGTAAACTTTCACTCTCTAGAAGCTTCACGTACTAGCAAAGGAATAGCCCCTGACCTTCCTATCATAACATTGTTTTGTTCTACATTTGAAAGGCGAAGCAGAGCGCACATGCTGAATTCTCTTTCGATGTTGATGTCCCTATTTTTAATAATGCTCAAACTAGAGGCTTTATTGCTCCTACTTAAATTATAAGTTCTTTATTTTTGTCGCATATTGAGAAGTTTAATAATATTGTGTTAACATCGTATTCTTTGAGCTAAAGATCGGGCGATGATATGAGTAAGATTAAGGGTTTGATTGCCGAGGATTGGAGATCGTTGACGAGCTGAGAGATGACTTCATGGGAAAGGTCCCCCAAAAACTAGCCGAGGATATGTGTAATGAGCACAAGTTCTTGAGAGAACTGTACCCCAAAAACTAGCTGTTGAGGTTGGGGAGCCAATGGCTTATAAGGCCTCCCTTGTGAGGAAACCTCCCCGATGTGGCACTTGTGACAATGCACCCCCTCAAGAGCCTCAAGGCGGCTCCACTCTATGACACTTCATTTGGCGCTTCACTTGGCCTTTTTGCCGGTCAGCCCCTTCGGTCAGAACCCTTCGTAGGTAGCCCTCTCCAGTTTTTCGGCTGAGACGACGTCCTAGCGGCTCCACTCTACGACACTTCAGTCGGCGCTTCACTCAACCCTTTGTCGGTCGGCGCCTCCGGTCCGAACCCTCCATAAGTAGCCCTTTCCGTTTGACCGTCTCTCAATGTAAACACCATTGTAACGAGTAGAGCTGGGAATACGGACCGGCCCGGCCCTAATGGGCCGGCCCGCATAGGGTCGGGCCCATTTAGGCCCGCTTCCCTTTTTATACATCTATTTACAAGGCCCGGCCCTCATGCCATCGGGTCGGGCCTAGCCCGTAGGGCCTGGCCCATTTCCATTTTTTTTTAAAAAACTAAATCCTTTTTCTTAATCCACTTTTTCCTCTTTCAACCTTATTCTCCGTGTACGTTTTATGGTTTTAACAAAATAAAATCATCTAATAACATCACAATAAACATAATCATAAGTCATAACATAGTCTGATCAAGTGATAAGTGAAAACATAACAACATACACTAATACATATAATCTGACAGTCAAAATAAACAACAAATTCTTCAAACAAAAATCTAAACAAACATTAAACACTGGCCTGTAAATGTAATCTAATCAACCATTTTTTGTTTTTTCTTAAAAATGAAGCTGGCCTATAAATATGGGCCGGCCCGCATGGGCCCGAGGCCCTAAAGGGCCGACCCTTATAGGCCCGCTTCCCATTTTTCCACCATAATAGCAAGTCCGACCCTCCTCGGGTTTGCATGAAAACGGGCCGGCCCGATGGGCCAGACCCATATTACCGGCTCTAGTAACGAGTACACTCCAAAAGTTAGGTTTTGGGGTTTGGTTCTCCCAAGGACTTGTGCTCGTTACAATATATCACTGTTACAGTGGCTGAATCAAAGAAGAACAAATTTATTTTTCATTGAGAGAGAGAGAAAAGGAGGATTATAAAATTATTTTAGTATTTTCCAATAGTCTATTTACGAAAATGGTCATTTTTTGTTCACTGTCTAGAATGAGATATTTCATTGTTCTTTGGCTAAATTGATACTTTCAAAATAGTTCATTGATTAGAATGATATTTGATTCTAAGAACTTTAATTTATTAGAGTTTAATTTGGAATGTTGACATTGATATTATAAAAAGTCAAAGTTTTATGTATAAAATATTTTTCATTGATCTTAACTGTCCTTTTGGAATTCGGAGTTCTTTACTTGTACTTTTTTAAGTTTGAGTTTCTTACTTTTCCTTTTGGACATTCGGAGGTATTTATTTGTCATTTTCCCAAAAAAATTAAATCTTTACAAATATAATGTCTCCTTAACTGCTGGCCAAATTAAGTTGGATAATTAGTTTATCAAATATGATCAAATGAAAACATGAACCCTTGTGAAGAAGTGGCAAATGAAGGATGAACTCATCACTGTCGCTAGTGCAAGGAAAAAAAAATTCAAATTACAAGATGTAGAGAACACACCGGGGCCATTGCTGACAACAAAGCTGCTAGAAACCCTTTGCTATCGAACTTCACCAAAGCCAAAAAAGTAGGTGAATACCTCTTCCATTCCACCTTCACTCCACATGATGCGTTTACCCCTTTGATTTTCTCTGAACCTTCAAACATGGTGCATATGTTCTACATTTAATATTGGGTTAAGGGTCAAATTTTGCACTCTACTATGTATATAACCAAAAGTTCACCGAACATAAATAAGAATTTGATGGCTCAAATGTAGCACACATCTATTCAAAAATGACTCAAATCTAACATTTCTGTCAATTTTAACGGGATTGACCGTTAAGTTTGAGCCAATCATGCCACGTCACCCAGTTAGGCCACGTCGCTTGCCGCGTCAACCAATGAGCTCACTTACTATCCATGATTGGGTGACGTGGCAAGTGACGTGGCCTAACTAGGTGTCGGGGCAGGTGGTGTGACATGATCGTGTCAAACTTAACGGTTAAACCCGTTAAAATTGACGGAAATGCTAGATTTGAGCTATTTTTGAATAGATATGTGCTACATTTGAGCCATCAAATTCTTGTTTATGTTCGGTGAACTTTTGTCAATAGTAGAGTGTTAGATTTGACTCTTAACCCTTTAATATTTGTAAATTCAACTTGTACATGTCATTTTCATTAAATTAAAGTGTTATTTGTTAAATTAATATATTCTCATATAATATTTTCCAAAATTAGTGTATTTAGTTAAAATTCCAAGACCCAAAAAATTAGACAGTGGTCCATCCATTTTAGAAGTTGACTTTTTATCTAGTCAAAAGTTAAAGCAAATAGTAGGTTAAAAAAGTCAAATTAATCATTAAACCGGATGACGAACTAGTTCAAGGGTTAAAGGTTTAAATAGAGTTCAACTCTAGTTAAACCGGTCATATTAAAATGTTAGAATCTTAAGTTTTGATGAAGACTAAAATATGAAAGAACAAGTTAAACACTTAGACAAAATTAGGTTAATAGAACCACAAGTAAGAGTTCAACCGGATGTGGATTTACTTCCGGATGGACTAGGACTAGCGCTCGCAGATGAACGTCTCATCCCCCAGCGGCAGCAAGTGCTTCACTAAATCATAACTCAGTCTAGGAACATTAGTTATATAAAACCCTTGAGACTAAGTTAGGATGCAACCGGTTGTGGATTTGCTTCCGATTGCTTAGTGACTAGCGCTGGCTGTTGGCTTAGGTAACACTGAGCGTCAGTGAGTATAACACAAAGTCACACTCAACGTCTAGTAGGAGTACTTCCGGAGGTGGAATTGCTTCCGGAAGTAAGAGAGCTTCCTTAGACAATTGAACTCCCACTGCATGTGATTATGTGTTGTTATACTACACATCCCATAGCATAAGTAAATGACACACTAAGTCACTTAGGAAGAATTAGACTAATATCAAATTCTAAGTTAGAATACAACCGGATGCAGAATCGCTTCCGGAAGACTTAGAGTAAAATAACGAGACTTACGCTGACTATTGGAATAGACATCTCTAGCGTCAGTAGACAATACACTAAGTCAGAACATAGTCTAAGTAAGATTACTTCTCATAGCAAACAAGCTTCCCACAGCATGTATAGTTCTTACTGCACTTGATTATATATACTACTCTGTTGGACTAACAAGTATGTGCAGAACTTAGTTTTACTTCCGGATGCAAATGAGCTTCCGGATGCAAATACTCTTGTCACTGGGATTCAGAGACTAACACTTGCAGAGCAAGATTGCCGCTTCCGGATGAACGATGATCATCCGTCAGCAAGAGTACAAGAGTCAACGTCACATACTCAGAGGTCAGAATGCTTTTGTCAGAACAGAGTTGTCAGAGTTGCTTTTCAGAGATAAAACAAGTCAACCCTGCTAAGCATTAATGAAGATGTACTTCTCAACGGTAACATGGGACTAACGGCTATATTCAAACGGACATATTCTATCTGCCGCCCAAGCCTGAATGTTTTGAGACCTAGTATAAAAGGAACATCTACATTCAGAAGAGAGGTTGGAAGAACATAGCCTATTGTCTGAGATATTGTATTTCTACATTCCTCTCATCTTCTACTCTCTGATCTTAGATTTGTAACATTCTTAGAGAGTAATTCATTTGTACTTAAGTGAGTAACATCATCTATTCTTAGAGAGAATCATTTGTACTTAAGTGTTGATCACAATCAGTTCATAGAGTGAACATATTGTCAAATCCTCTAATTGATAGAGGCTGTTCTAAAGCTTGTGCTTAAAGAACAGTATTGTTATCTTACAAAAGTGAGGGGGAGCATTTAGAGGTTTTCTAAATCTCCATAGGTTGCAAGTTAGCCTGCAAAACTTGTGGTTGAAAGGTTGCAAGTGATCCTGTTGTAAAACTTGTGGTTGTAAAGGTTTGCAGGTGAGCCCGTTGCAAAACCTGTGGGTTGTTAGGTGAACCCGTGTTCGTAAAACCTGAAGTGTAAAGGCTTTCTTGTGCCTGGTTTAAACAAGAAGTTTAGTGGATTGAAAATCTCAGGTGGAGCCTGGGGACTGGATGTAGGTCTGGAAGTGACCGAATCAGGATAAATCTGTGTGTGCTTAGTTTGTCTTTAACATTCTTATTTCCAGCACCACACCACCATACTTGTGCAAAACATAACGTGTCATCTCCTTCACCAAGCATAAGCAGTCAGTTTTTCAAAAGAGAATTTTAACTTTTATTCTGCCACCCAATTCAACCCCCCCTCTTGGGTGACAGCCACGCATTTCATAAAATAATATATTTTAATTGAAAATAATTAAATTTATATGTGAATGTTTTTAATTAAACTTAAAATACACTAACTTGGAAGGGTATGTGAGTTGAGAGTAGTTTGAGGGCAAATTTTAGCTATTGTTGTTTTAGCTATTTTGTATTAGATTCTTCAATAAAAGTAACAAAACAAACACAGTGTTTATTGTTTAAGTTCAATATCCAAATGATCAAACAGATGACAACATTTCCTGGTCCAGCAGTCATCAAGACAGATTAGACATATGGGCTTGCAGAGAAAATAATCACATGAAACCAAGGAGTGAAAACAAAATTTATTAAGATACAAATATCAAAAGAAAAAAGAAATTACTATATAAATCTTCAACCTCAGATTGGTTAATGCTTTATGACAACAAAAAAATAGTAAAATCAAAATTCATATGGAGAAAAGGCTTAGAAATACATTGAAAAATTAGCAAGACTTGCTGGAATGGAAAAAAGAAATTACTATATGATCATTTACTAGAAACATTTAGGAGACTCAACCTACGACGAGGTTTGGGGCAGACCACACGTTCTTCCATCCTCCTTTCTTCACAGGGTTTCAAGATATTCATCTAGTAATCAAGTGATTCATTTTTTTTCAATGTTTCACTAATGAAATATGAAAATCCGAAATTTTGACAAGCTAGCGCTGAAAACATATGGGAGAATAGATATAGAAAATAATTAACTATACTCAGATGATATTTGAATTAGCTTATTTTTAAACAATTTTATCTTAATTATATTGTGTAACCTACTAGTCAAAAGCTAATCTGTAGGGATTAGGGTCCACTCTTACTGGGTTATGCCTAAATCCAATTAGATTTGAAGTCATTACATAAATATGGAAAAATATGTGTAAATGAGGAATTTTCCTAATATATTTTTATTAAAATGTTGAGATTTCCCAAGGCTTATAACTTAATTATAAATAGATGAGGGGGATGGAAAAATTAAGGTTTTTTATTCAAAGAGAAAAAAATTCCTTTCTCATGTTCATTCTCTTCTTCCTTCTTTATGTGCATCTGTTGTATATCGCAGTCAGATTCCAATCGATGATTCAATTTTGTGTGAGTACTCAGAGTCAAGTTCATTGGTAAACCAACTACACACAAAAATCCAACATAATTAATTTGCTTGGAACATAAGAAATCAAAGGAAAATGAAAGGGTAACATATTCAAGGCTTCATATAGCATACAAATATAATTATTTAAGAGATACATAGGACATAAAATTCAAACGCCTTCACTGGAGTTCAAGATCTTTGCAAGCGAACACTTGAAAAAAAGTACTCTCCCAAGAAGAACAGAGAACAAACATAAATACATATGAAAAATATCAACACTTGAGAATCTCTGAAGCAAGAACTCTGCTAGGCTTACAATAACTAACCATGAACATATACAGATAGAAAAGAAGCCACGAAAGAATCAAAGGAACAATTGAAAACATGAAAGAAAAGGATAAAAAAATAAGTCTACGCTCAATTCAACTAGCAGAAATCTCATTCAAGGAACATCTATATAGCAAATCGTGAAACAAACATGTCTTGACTTATATATCTCATAAGAATGTAGAGATATCTGTACTGTATAAACCAAAACCTACCTAAATTGAACCTAACTTCCCTCATGAAAACGTAAGAACACTCGATGAAAGATAAAGAAACATAGGTAGTATACATGAAAAAAGAAATTAAAGGTAAGTAGATAGAGTAACTCAGTGGCCTATGCGTGAGAGAGGAGGATGAGAAGAAAAAGGAAGACACAAAAAGTGTGTTACGGAGAGAAAAAAGAGCTTATGAGAGGAGAATCAGATCACACATAAATGGTGAGCACGGTGAAGAATTACAGGTAGAGAGAGAACGAGTTAGTGATGGCTAGAATAAGAAGTGAAACATAATATCATTTTTATGCATGTAATTGATTTCATCTTTTTTTAAATTAATTTAATGTTTATCAATAATAAACAAAAGAGAGGGAGAGTAAAGATAAGAGCGAAACTGCAAAAATGATACTAAACTTTACCCAAAATTGCGTTTCTAATATTGAAGTTTCGCGAGTTTCAAAAAGACACAATTAAATAAGATCTTATAAAAAAGAATAAATCATTGTAAAAAGACCTTATAAATAGAGACAAACTATTTTTTACAGAAGAACATTGTATATCGATAAGAGTAATATTTAGTAGAATATTGTTTTGGCTCTCCACGCTGGAGAGTGTTGCGTGGTTTTGAGGATGACTAAACCTTTGTCGGAGCGTCTTCGAGGTTTTTTTGCTCACCCAGCCAACCATTTCAAAACGGTGAGAAATGATGTAGCGAGAGTGTTAACGAGGTACAACCTTCATTTTGGGAAAACACCTGTTGATGTCTTGCGATTTGAGGCCCCCGGAAGGAACCGTGACCGGATCTGAACATTCGTTCGGACCTGGTTAGGGTTCAACTTTTCAAGCGGGCATATCGCAACACAATCCTCAAGATGGCGTACTCAACATCTCTCGCCGCAGCAGCTTCGACAAGCTGCCGCCGAGTCTTTGGCCTGCTACTGGGCAGGTCGCGAATTTTAGACATATTACTATTTTGCGCAGCTGACTCTCTCTTAAAGTTCCTGCTTTTGTCACTAAAAGGAACAATATGAATGTGACAATATTTTACAAGAGTAATGAGGGAGTGTCCTAGAACACAGTGTCATTCTCACAAATAATAAATGGTATCGAATTTACTAATAAACAATAAAAAAAATTATCATATTGGATAATACTGTCAATTTCCTAACTCTGTTTGTAACTTCCTACTAGACAAGATTGACGGTGTCAGAGATTAATTGATGGTCATAACCAATATGATACGTACGTTTTCATTGTTTGTTAGTCAATTCGATACCATTTATTATTTATTGGCCAAATTGATATTTACAAAATTGTTTGTCGGTCAAAATGAATATAAATCCTTATATAATTGATTTAAACTTTTTTTTTCAAATTAACCTTTATAATCTTAAGAAATGACAAATAAAGTACTCTATATATCCAAAATATTACCAACTACATGATTTGTCCTTTTGGAAATTTGAGTACCTTCATTGTCTTTTTGTATATTCACAGTACTTTATTTGTCATTTTCCCTATAATCTTTATTAATAATAAATAATAATGAATAAAGTAAAAGATGAAGAGTGAAGATAGAGAAATATGAGGTTAAGATAAATTGATAATATCATATGATAATAATTAACTTAATTAACATCTTCAATCTAATCAAATTATATAAAATGATCTTATATTAAGAATTGTATTTAAATGGAATTTCGGTTTCTAAATACTAAGTTAAGTTAATTAAAAAAATGAATTCATAAAATATTTCTATTTTAAAAAATTGTACTTTCAACTGATTGATAATGGTACAAAAAAATCTGTTTTATTAAAAGACATTGTATATAAGTAAGAGTGATTAATATTTAGAATAATGTTGTTGTAATACTCCATCCAGACTTAATTATATGACTTATTTAACATTTTTTGGAGAAATTAATAATGGTACAAAATTAATTTTTTAAGGGCAAGGGTCCTATTTTGCCCTTCGAGTAACCACCCTGGAGCACTGGACATCTTAAACTAACATCAGGTACAATATTACCCTTGAAGTGAAGTAACCAAAATAAAGTGGTCCAATTTTAACCTCTAGCGAATGAGATTTTGACATGTGTCGTCCACGTGTCAACATTACATTAGCCAGAGGGTAAAATTGGACCAATTTGGTTACTTTAAGGGTAAAATTGTACCTAATGTTAGTTTAGGGTGTCCAGTGCTCCAGGGTAGTTACTTGGATGGCAAAATAAGGTCATTGCCCTTTTTTTAAAACTTTTAAAATTATATTTTTCCTAATAAAAATAATTTATTATAAATGTGGCATATGATATAATTTAATAATCTAATTTGCTTTCTTAACTTTCACAAAAATTTTAAAGAGATTTTATATTTAGGATTGTATGGAGTATTTAATCATACAAATTAAGATGGTAAAAAGACAAATAAAGTCTTCCCAATTAGTGAAAGGACAATTGAAGTTGCTAAATTGTAAAAAAGACAAGCTGGGTCATAGACACCTAATACACATTAATAAATTTATAAGAAAATACTCAAATGCCCTTAAAAATATGAGGTTGGAGAGGGTGGGGTGGGAATCGATTGGTGTGTTTTGTGAGGGTGGGGTAAGTGTGTATTTTTAAGGGCATTTGAGTCATTTTCCCAAATTTGTTAATGTATATTAGGTGTTTATAACCAACTTGTCCTTTTTACAATTTAGCAACTTCAATTGTCCTTTTACCAATTGGGAAGAATTTATTTGTATTTTTCCCAATTAAGAACTTGGGTAAAATATCATTCTAACTAATAAATTATTTTGAAAGTATCAATTTGATCCACGAACAATAAAATGTATCATTCTAACCAATGAAAAGGGATCATTTTAACCAAATAGACTACTGGAAAATATTAAAATATCATTCTAATCCACCCTTTCTCTGGGAGCAGATATTCTCAGAATCCACTTTCTCATTATCCCTCAGAATCTTTATATCATGTCCATTCAATTTATCATATTGCTTACAAAGTGACACGTGGCTACACTTTCAGATCTCCACCACTGCAAGTTTCTCTCCCCTTTCCTTTCTTCACTTTTCAATATAAAAAATTTGTATTATAATATAAAATAAATTTTAATTTAGGGCTAAAGCGCAAAAATGCCCATGTAATTTTCATAAAGGTGCAAAAATGCCCATGTAAAATTTTTTGGAGCAAAACTGCCCATCAAATTTTAAAACTGGGGCAAAAATGCCCGTCACAGTTAATTTTTTTACTTTTTCACTCACCATCCTCTATCGCATCATCATCGTACAATGACAAATAAATATATAGGTCTGCCACATGTTTTAGTGAGAGATGAATTCACAAAAAATGATGCGTTAAAAGTCAAAAAATTAACCGTGACGGACATTTTTGCCCCAGTTTTGAAATTTGATGGGCAGTTTTGTTCCAAAAAATTTTACATGGACATTTTTTCACCTTTGTGAAATTACATGGGCGTTTTTACCCTTTAGCCCTTTAATTTATTTATTTTTGAACATTTTTTAGTATAAAAAATTTCAATTATCTGGACATATTTCATTTCAATAGAAAGATCTATAAGAGATACAGACTTATCCAATTAACTGTAAAATAACAGTTAACTGGGTAAATATGTATCTCTTATAGACCCTTCTATTAAAATAATATAGGTTCAGATAGTTGAAATTAATAGGTCAGTGGTGAGAAAGAGGTTGATGAACACTGAAAGTTTGTATTTTATTTTAGGATATAATGAAATATTATTTTCTCAAAAAGAAAAAATGTATTATGTGTCATTTTGTAGGTGCTTGAATTAAATCAATGGCCATGATATGGAGATTATGAGGGATACTGAGGAAGTGCTACTGAGAGAAACCGAACCCCCGTTTCTCTCTCTATGTCACTGAAAATCAATTTAATCCTGATCTTTCCATTCAATCCGACCGCTATCTGCTTAATCATGAGCACAAAGCCACAAACCTTAGTTTTGGAACTAGTAGCACCCGACAGAGACAAAGCCACCAATGGAGGAATAGCACCTTCATGAGTCACCATAGTCCTATACATGACATTCTCCTCACATATCTGCAACAATATAACTTCCACTATCACGCAACACATATGCCGATCCACCATGTTTGATCCAAAATCCGCCATTAACTCCACCAAAGGCTTCATTATCCCCATCTCAGTAGCCCTCATCTTCTTCTCCCTCACCGAACATAGCGAATATAATGCCCTCGATAAGTCCTTCTACCCTCGTAAATTTCCACTCTCTAGAAGCTTCACTAGCAAAGGAATCACCCCTGGGCCCTGACCTTCCTATTATAACATTGTTTTGTTCTACACTTGAAAGGCGAAGCAGAGCACATGCTGAATTCTCTTTCACTGTTGATGTCCCTATTTTTAACGCTCAGGCTAGAGGCTTTATTGCTTCAAAACCTGATGATATGTCACATATCACAATCACAATATATAGCTCTCGTAAATTAACCTCAAAACATGGTTTGAAACAATTATTTGACTGCTCTCATATATTTCCTCAACCTCACGACAAGGCCTTATTTTTATCATACTTATCTTTTGTTCTTGCTTTTTTGGTCAAATATATATATATATATATATATATATATATATATATATATATATAGGGTTAAGTTAAATCTATTACTCTACTATTACCAAAAGTTCACCCAACATAAACAAGAATTTGATGGCTCAAATATAGCACTCATCTATTCAAAAATGGCTCAAATCTAGCATTTCCGTCAATTTTAACGGTTTGACCTGATCATGCCACGTCACCCAGTTAGGCCGTGCCACCTGCCACGTCACCAATCATGGATAGTAAGTGGGCTACTGGGTGACGTGAAGGGTGACGTGGTGGGTGACGTGCCTAACAGGGTGACGTGGTAGATGATATGGCATGATCGGGTCAAACTTAACGGTCAAATCTGTTAAAAATGACGCAAATGCTAGATTTGAGCCATTTTTGAATAGATGAGTGCACATTTGAGCCATCAAATTCTTGTTTATATTGGGTGAACTTTTGGCAATAGTAGAGTGCTAAATTTGACCCTTGATTCTATATATATATAGTCCAAAATACAATGACAAGGCATAGTTTATCTATTTTGTTCATTCCATTGGTCATTGAAATTTGCAATGTTATAAATGGTATTCATATACTGTTATGTTAGCTTCATCGCGTGTGTTATATTTATATGTCATATTCGTTGAGTCATGTGTATGTTATAATTTAGGGTAAATAATGTGCAAAAGTAGCCACCGTAAATTTAAAAATGAGCATTTATAACTCTGGTAAATTTAAGGGGCAAAACTGTACACTGTAAACCAAAATGGGGCAAAAGTAACCTCTGTTAGGTAGAGTTAAACGCACCGTTTTCATACGTGGCCCCACCATCAGTAAATGACATGTCATACACTCAAAGGTGCAAAATCTAACACCATAAGTTACAAAATGGTTCAAATATAGCAACTCCATCAATTTTAATGAGTTTAACCATTAATTTTGACCTGATTAGGCCATGTCACCTAACACATCATCACTATCTCCACCACATCATCACTATAGATCTGAGAAGGGTTAAAGTTCAAATCTAGCATTCAACTATAATCAAAAGTTCAACCAATATAAAAAAAATTCCAAGTCCCAAATATAACACCTATCAATTACAAAATGGTTTAAATGTAACAACTCTGTCAAACTTGACAGGTTTGACCACTAATTTTGACTTGATTAGGTCATGTCATCTGCCACAACACCCTATTAGGTCATGTCACCTGCGACATCATCACCATCTTCACCACATCATTACCGCAGTTCTGCAAATAAATCCACAAAACCATTTAAAGGGCAATGTGTGTTTCATATATTTATTTTCATATCTGTGGTGATGATGTGGTGAAAATGGTGATGAAGTGGCAGGTGACATGAATTGATCTACTTCCCAATGCCAACGCCAATGCTTCATTTGCAAGATAATTCAGGAGGATGATGATGATGTGGCAGGTGATGATGTGGCGGGTGACATAACCTTATAATAAACTCGAGGATCAACAAAAGGAAAACAACCCGTTCCCAATGCCAACGCTTCTTTTGCAAGATAATCCATGATTTTATTTGATGAGTCTCTATTACTCCACTCTATTACCACTTCCCAATCTCTCTACTTCCACATTAGGATCTGTTCTAAAAGATCCCATATGAGATGATAATTCCTCCCATCCACATAAATTATTTATTTCGCAGGGGTACGCTAATCCTCCACAATTTCCTCCAGGTATTCCTATGTGTAGCTGTACCATCCTAAGCCAACATATAATAAGCCGACTTTACTGAACGAAAAACTTCCATATGATGTTCCTCCACAACTAGGATTATCAATCCCACCTCTAGGTCCATTTAAGTACTTGTCCTCAATCACCCTTAACACGTTCGTTGGTAGTAACCTATGAAAAAAATCCCAGCACCAATTCCTCAATTGTCACATAGTCAGCAACTTTAAGCTTGCTCATATCCTCAACTGTAAGGGTTTCAAATCAGGTATCCACGTATCCTTCAAAAATTAATTACTTCCCCATCTTTAAGTCTCCACGCAGTCCTAATCTTCTCCCAATTCTTTCTAATACCTCTCCAGACTTGGGAGCCCACTTTAGTCTCATTCAACATCGGAAGAACACCTTGCCCACATCTAGTCCCAAGTCCCAAACAAACCTCCTTCATCCTTAGCCCTAGCTACATACTAGTCCCACGCCACAAGCTGAAATTTCTTGGAAGATCTCATTGATTCTCAAAGAAAGTTTCGAGACAACTTATCAATCCTCTCACTAGTATCAATTAGCAACCAAGACGATTGCATTAAATATAAAGGTATAGCTGACAATACAGATGATACCAACGTTAGATCTTGCAAGTTGCAACAAAAGATAAAGACATAATCTTCCAACCTTAATTCACTTCTCTATGAAGGAAAAGGATACCCAAATATTTTCCCAAATTTGCAGTCATCATAACACCAAGAACTCATTTATTTGATGCTTAATACTCCCTCCGGTCCTAAATATAAGACCTAATTGACTTTTTTGAAAAATCCTAAAAAAAAGCAAAATAAGTTAATTATAAATTGATTTATCTAATTTTTTTCCCTTAAACTAGTTTATTTTACTTATAAACTAATGGATAATCTAAAAATATATCAAATATGTCATGATTTAATAGACTATTTTGCAACCTTAACCTCTCCAAAAAAAAGTTATCTAGGTGTAGGTCCTATATTTAGGACCGGAGGTAGTATTATGTTTCACACATTCTGAGAAAAAAATTCCTTGACTTCTCACAATTAACTTTGTCTCTTGAAACTGCACAAAAGTCATCCAGACATGCTTTTACTAAACCTACCTGCTCCGCGAAAAGAAATAGATCATCAGCTAAAAACATTCTTCAATTTAAATGGTAACCAATTATCCAGCTCCACTTCTGCGTGAATAAGATGAGCCATTTTCATGAATTTCACACACACACACTCACACACTCACATATAAAACTGTGAAACATGATTGAATAAAAGAAGTTATCACAAGTTTATGATGGTAGAGTTAACACAAATTTTGTAGTTTTTTTTGTCAACCAAATTTTGTAGAATTCTTTAGACAAAAAAAGTAAACGTGGGAAGTCAGCACTCAGCCCCTAAATTTTACAACAATTTTAATTATAATGGACTTCTAAGTTTCTAACGACCTTGAAGGCAATCTTTAGCAATCCTCTCTCCTCTCTAATGGCGAATTGCGAGCTGGTAATGATATAATGAAAGCCATTAAAAGCATGAAACGATAGTCTTTGATAGAATGCGTAGCTGCATTTTTATCAAATAGTTTCTTGAGGATTTCACATACACAACCGAGTGACTCAAATTATAATAGTGAGGTTTACTATTAGAGTATTAGTAAAAATAATTGTTATAGTGTGATTTGAAGGCCACATATTCAAGTTTTGGGTATAGACTTTTCTGTTGAGGGAATGCATAAGTGGAAATTTGGGCAGCCTGACCACCCTTAATGATATATAAGCCCGTTTAGGATTGATTTCTATGAATACCTTATTTTAGATTGGGGAATTTGCACTATAATCCCTGGTAAGGGAAATTAATTCTGGAAGGTCACAATACATTCCAAAATAATTATCAAGTCCCAGGGGCCTTTTCCTGCAATTGTTTGCTTATCTTCAATGACCATTTTGCCCTCATAAGATGAAAGCATAGTCCCCCTGTAGGGACCAGTGAGATGACAATCATCTTTAATGAGGGCAAAATGGTCATTGAAGATAAGCAAACAATTGCAGGAAAGGGCCCTGGGACTTGATAATTATTTTGGAATGTGTTGGGACCTTCCAGTATTAATTTCCCTTACCAGGGACTACAGTGCAAATTCCCCTTTTAGATTTCATCTCATATAAGCTTGTGGGCCATAATTAAGGTCGCGAGGGCATTGAGCCTTCTTATCCAAAAACATTTTTTTAGGAAATATTTTTAAAGAAATGAAGTTAAATAACAAATTTTAAGTTCAAGATATAACTATACCAAAATTAAATTACAATAAAACAAAGTTAAAACAACCAAATTAAAATTTCAATATTTCAAAATTCACACACAGTGCTTAGAAGTAAAAATTATTTTTAAGAGTCACATGATAGTATATTTATCTTTTTTTTTATTTTGTGAAAGAACAATCCTTATAGTTATATACATCATAGAATTTATCCTACATAACAAGTCATGTTGGAAAAAATAATTTGAGCAGAACCTAACTATTTCTAGGGGAAAACTGGCCAATATATTAAAATTCTAAATAATAAAAGAATAAATATTATAATAAATTAACATATAATAAAAGAAAATATTGCTACTTCATGAGAAATATATATATAAGTTTTATTAATGACATTAAATTTAAGTATCGTATAAGCAATGTCAAATAGTAAAAATATGAAGATGGCCTATAAGCGTTGGGTGCTTGACTGATTACCTTGCTCAAAGCCACTCAAAATGACAAAGGTAATAAACTATTAAACTTAATGCCGTCTCTATATGTCTGTAACATAGTGGGAATGACCAAGTCCTTAATTGAAATGGTAAAATACAATATGATGGATGCAAAAGGGCTGACATGTTATAAAGTGATGTTTTAGCTAGGTAAATAGCATGTAAAGGAAATGAAAGGTTAAACCCATACATTGACGTTTTAGCAATATATTTATTACTTTGATTTGGCCTTTTTATAAAAATACAGGATTAATCTAGTCAAAAATGATTTTAGAAGACTGAAGCAAAACAATGAATAATATATTAATTCCCTGGGTCATCGTACAATTATTTGGGAAAAAAAACAAGAACAATGGAGTTTAATTTAAGAAGATCAATCTCTGAACCCTTTTCGTTGCTCTTATCCTTTTGTTTATCTATTATTGATTTGACCTGCACAGCAAAACGAATTTAATTTAGCAGTATTTAATTTGAAGTCTCACCCACAACAAATAATATAGAAAAGGTCTCTAACAAAACTAAAGTAGGGTCCCAAGGGGCCTTACTTTAATTATCTTCCAAGTCAAGAAAACATGGTTAGAATGTCGTTATTCACGGAAGATGTTATGTCTCAAGGGACCTTACTTTAATTTATTTTGTCCTCCATTATTCTGAGCTCAGATGTTATGACTGATGCCCAATAATGTACTACATGTGGTCAGAATATTGTTATTCACTGCCAAAATACTTATTATTAGTTAAAATGCAAACACTCATGATGGAAGTCCAATAACTTGTTACATGTAGTTTAAACATTGTTATTCACCACTTAAACACTTGTTATATTGTGAATAACAAAAGGAGGGCAAAAATGTCTTCTTGACTTGGAAGATACTCTCTTTGTTCCTAAATATAAGATCACTTCAAATTTCAATTTGTTCCTAAATATAAGTTCACATTTTTCCCCAAACTAACCCTAATAATGCTTATTTATAATAAAAAGTGGAGAAATGAATATAGTTAGGATAAATTAGTAATATCATTTGTTAACATATAACTTAACTAACATCTTTAATCTGATCAAATTAGGGATAATGATCTTATATTTAGGAATACAGATAGTAGGGTTACTTTAATTTCATCATTTCGTAAGATCTTTTCTATATTATGTGTGTTGAGTAAGACCTCAAATTAATTGCATACCCTTTATTTTGGAGTTGATATTGATCTAGCAATGTGAAATATTTTTTATATTTAACAAAAATGTTTCATGATTCGTTAATGGTTGAAAGTATCTTTCCATTCAAAACTCAAAAAAAAAACTTTGGACATTGAACATTAGAGAGAAATCTACTATTACTAAGTACAAGTAAAAGACACTTTCCTCCTAATTACATATTCAGACTGTATAACTTTACCACAAGGATTTGCTAACTGAGCATAACAATGAATGCCGAAGTACCTTGTATTTACAATGACCAATAATAAGGCATTCAAGATGAAGACCAATTTAGTGTTGCTTTTTAAAACTTTCACACAATGATTTACAACTTTATCACAACAATTTCCAATTTATAACAGTTCACAACTGCCTACATTGTTTTTACAACTCCTAGATCAACTTAGAAATCATTATAATAAAATTGTAAATCACTTGGTATAAAAAAGCTGTAAATCACTATGTAAAAGTTGTAAAAAGTAGAATAATTTGATTTTTATTTAAAGACCTTGTCAAATAATATTGTAACAAGATAGTGAGTTGTGAATTAATATGATCAACTTAAAAATCCTTATAGTAAAGGTGTAATTTCTTATGTTAGAATTATAAAGTTTTATTTACACTTAAGGGTAGAAATGTCTTTTGATACATTTGAAAATGACAGATTCTTCTTTAGAGACTAATATGAGATCTCTGAAATTCGAAGGACTGAAATGTTCCTTTTGAATTTCAGGGCTTTATTTCTCTTTTCCTCTCTTAAAAGGAGTTTTTATAGTAGTGTAATCTTGAGTTGATTTCCTTATTACTCTTTTTTTTTTTTTGCGTATTTTTAGTATTCATCTTTAACATTGTTAGTAATCCCTTTTAATTTTAAATTCTTCCTGTGGTCATCTTAAATATTTTCAATACTCATGTTCTATATTTTCAACCATGATCTTTGATTGCTTTTAAGTGACACAGGTGTCTTCACTTCACGAACTTTTTAAAAGTTCACAAGGTTAAAATTATTTACAAAGAAGTTGGAAAAACAAAATGCTTTGGAAAATGCTTTAAGAGAAAAACATTAAAATACCTTAAGATACTAGACATGCATGAAAAATCACTTCATGCTACTAATGGAATATTAGTATCTTTTTTTTTTGTTAATCACCGCCCAGTTTAATCCGGACTCGAGGGGTAGGAGTGTTTCCCACATAGGCAAGGTTGTCCCCTCTCCCAATAAGAGCGCTTTCCGGGAATCGAACACGCGTTCTCATCCTTACGGGGGTTGTAGCCCACTTACCAGCTCAACCAACTACCCATTGGTAGGAATATTAGTATCTTTTATTTAAAATTCTTTTATATAACAAGAAGGGTCAGCTTGACTCAACGGTAAGTTCACTTGCCTTGTGTTCTGAGGTCGTGAGTTTGAATCCATCTCTATGTATAAAGCATAAATAAGTCTGCATATTATATTCCCTTCCTAGTACCCTCACTAAGTGGGGACTAGAAGGCAGTCCATACAAACATTTTCCAACAAGTAAAAATGATCTCATCGGCACTGCCTACTTGTTAACAACGAACGAGTTCTCTCAAATTTACTTGTATAAATTAGGAAGCAGCAGAAGTAGTAATTAAGAAATGCAATGCTTGGAGCAAAGATGCCTGCTTTAGCTGCATACATGAATATTATTCTTTATGTTCTG
This sequence comes from Mimosa pudica, assembly GCA_029929735.1. Lineage (NCBI taxonomy): Eukaryota > Viridiplantae > Streptophyta > Magnoliopsida > Fabales > Fabaceae > Mimosa > Mimosa pudica. The sequence goes on along the minus strand of JAKELP010000014.1, from coordinate 5,809,056 downwards.
TCCCTATGTTTCTACCCTTCAGTTTTTCTGTTCATTAAAGCAACAGAAATGCATGCAGAACCTTATGAACAAGATAGGATAACTTATCTTCCTGGCCAACCTTCAAGTTCATATGTCTCACAATTTTCAGGTTACATTATTGTGAATAAAGATCATGGAAGGGCCCTTTTCTACTGGTTCATTGAATCTCCATTTGAACCATCTAAGAAGCCCCTCCTACTCTGGCTCAATGGAGGTATAATATATATAGTGTTACCTCCATTTCAAAATATAAGAATTATTTGGGATTTACTTTTAGATCTCTCTTCATTTAAACACATATTTATCATGGGTCTACAAATTAATTTGTCTACTTATAAACTGATGTATAATTTGATGATACACATAATTTAGTACTCCCTTTGGCTCTTCTTCTTTTTCATCTGAGATGTAGTTCTGTTTTTCATATGAAGGTCCTGGATGCTCATCAATTGGTTCTGGTGCAGCTGTTAAGATTGGACCTCTTCCTGTCATAAAAAATGGTGAAGCGTTGCGTTTCAACATCTATTCCTGGATTCTAGGTTTAATATCTGTCCTTCATTGCTTAATGACATATCTATAATTTAACAAATGTAAATGTGCAAATATATACATGGTAAATTGTATAGAGAGCACTCAGCTTCATGGTAATTTTGAGGGTGCAAAAATTACACGGTAAACCGAAATGGGAAAAAGTATACATAGTAAATTTGTAAAAGGAGCACTCAGCACCATGAAAGTGAAGAACAAAGATAGTGAGATGCCTTATTTTGGTTTACCATGAATAGTTTTGCACCCTCAAAATTAAAATTACATGTATATTTTTGCACCTATTCGCATTTCACTATCTCATGTCATGTTCAATACTTTCTATGCCAATAAATGTGGCAGAAAAGAACAAACAAAAGTAAAAGAGAGATTTCTAAGTAATTTTAATTCCTTGCAGAGGCGAATTTGTTATTTTTGGAGTCACCAGTGGGGGTTGGTTTTTCTTACACCAACACATCTTCTGATTTTGACATATTAGATGATAGTTTTGTGGGTTAGTCTCCCTTTTTCTGTATTTAAATTTACTTGTAAATGGTCACCACATTAAACAAATTACTTATCTGTATATCTACTTGAATTAGCGGAGGATTCATACAATTTCTTGGTGAATTGGCTACAAAGGTTCCCACAGTTCAAAAATCGAGATTTCTTTATATCAGGAGAGAGTTATGGTGGTGAGTGCACATCTTTGAACTTCAATGTTCTATTTTTGTGTCTGACTCAGATCCTCACCTGTGATCTGATAGATAGTGAGTACTAAACTATGAACTTTAATGTGATACAAAGAAGAGAGATAGACATAAACAGTAATTTTTCTTTTCTATTCTTTTCCAATTAATTGTCTTAAGTGTTTATCGTTCTCCCCATATGAAATCATTGCACATGAAAATATTCAGGTTTCATGAGTATTTGGTTATTTTAGTTTGCCATCATTTTGTCATTAGCTGTTCCTATAGTTTCTAACTTTAGAGAATCAGAAAGAACAAATGAATATACTGTATTTTATAATGTCACAGTTACAACCTGCAAATGCATATTGAATATTGGGTGAATGCTCAAAAATGATACATAACTATTAGCCAAGGAATAAAAATAGTACATAACTATTTCAAGGTACAAAAATGAACCCAACTTTTATCATGTGATCAAAAATGATATTTTCACTAATATGACAATAATATTAGACATGAAATGTCCAAAATGCCCTTATAATTAAATAAACTTTTAATGGGTGACAATTAATTTATGAGGGTATTTTGGACTTTTCATGTCTAATATTAATGTCATATTAGTGAAAATATCATTTTTGATCACATGGTAAAATATGGATGTCATTTTTGTACCTTGAAATAGTTATGTACTATTTTTGTTCCTTGACTAATAATTATGTATCATTTTTTGGCCTTCGCCCTTGAATATTTTCAAAGATACAATTAGATAAGATCATAAATCTATACTTACAAGTTACTACTATGGCTTATTATAACTATATAAAATCTTAATAAAAATGATATCCTTACAAAAACCATAAGTTTAGATACTCTGGGTAAAAGTGGCAAGAAAAGAAACCTCGAGAGTTGAGAGAACATAATGATGTTTGGAAGTATAGGTGCCAAAATCAAATTGAGGGTAATATGGGGACCAAACATTGTTGTAATCCAATATCCAAGTCCCTTGTCTAACATAGGATTTACTGCATTATTTTCAGTTTGTGATTTTCACTGTCCACATTTTGCAGGTCACTTCATCCCCCAGCTGGCAGAACTCATCTTTGATAGAAATAAAGATAGAAGCAAATACCCATTTATCAATCTTAAAGGATTTATTGTGAGTAAAGCTTATTATCAGTGACCAAATTAAAAAACCAAGAGAACACACACACACACAAACACACACACACAACCCCTGATACAGGAATATTTCTTTAGTAGTTCAAAGTGTTCTGACTGTGCAGGTGGGGAATCCAGTAACTGAAGCTTTCTATGACGATACAGGCATCCTGGAATATGCATGGAGCCATGCAGTAATATCAGATCAACAATATGTAAAGGCAAAACAAGTCTGTGACTTTAGGCAATTTAATTGGTCTAAGAAATGCAATAAGGCCATGAAAGAAGTCTTGAAAGAATATTCAAAGATTGACATTTACAACATTTATGCACCGGCATGTCTATTAAATGGTACCTCCTCTTCAGCTTATAATCGTTTAAGTGGAAGATACAGATCACTCTCTAAGGTATATAATGAAGCATCCAAAATTTTGATTACAATACCTTTGTTTTATAGCTCAGAAAAAGAAAGAGGGTCGTGTTAGGCCAAAAACCAATCTAAAACACTGTCAAATTAAAATCATTATGATTTGATTCATGTGTCATGAAATCCGTACCTCCGATCTCAACTAGTGGGATAATTCTTTTTGTTGTTGTACTCATACTTTTTGCTGTAATAATTGCTTTCTGTAGGGGAGAAACGATTATAGACTAAGCATGATGAAAATTTTCGGTGGATATGATCCATGCTATGTCACATATGTAGAGGAATATTTCAATAGAATTGATGTTCAGTCGTCGTTTCATGCTGAAATCAAGGGTAGAAGCAATAATTTTACGTGGCAGACTTGCAAGTGAGTACAAGAAATCATTAGTAATTATTCCTTTCATGATACTTTTTTGTTTGTAAAGAACTTTCTGATGCTGGTTCACTTGTATCTAAATCTCATTTTTCAGCTATTCCATATTAAATACATATAACTACTCTGTTTTCTCTGTTCTGCCCATCTACACAAAACTCATCCAAGGCGGGCTCAAAGTGTGGATTTACAGGTACTACATATTATTCTATTTGACTCTTGTTTGACTCAATTCCATTCATGAGAATTGTGTATAATCCTGATACATTAAGCTGTTTCAAATGTTTGATTGGTTAAGTAACGTAATTTTGATTACAACTGTTAATAACAATCAAATAATCCACGTTACATAACTTTGGCTAAATGATCCGGATTCAAGCTGAAATATATTAACTCATGGTTATTTATTATACTCTTCATGAATCAACACTTAGACATTTATTATATTCCTTCATTTTTAGCCTTAATAAAATTGAGAAGATTGCTCCATCATGTGCATGGTTGCTACACACTGAGATATACATTACAACAATAAACAGAAAAACAATTATTTACTTGTGTTTTGAAACAATCAGTCACGTTTTTTTTTGGGTAAAGAGGGATTATGTCTAATTTTATCATGAAATTTTTAAATGGGAGTTGTATGAGTATTAAAAAGCATCTTTTGATCAACGTTGCCTCAAAATTATTTTTTTCTTAAAAAAAATGTCGCCCATTGCAGCAAGAAAAAATTAGAACAATAATACACGAAAACTTGAGAATCAACATTGAAGCTTGTTTTTGAGCAAAAAAAATTGAAACTTAAAAAAAAAAAGAACATAGCCACACGGTTTTTGTTGCAAGTCATGATTTATGTTGCAAGTAAAGTCTTATGTGCTTCATTATCATTCTTTAGCATGACTTCTTCTATAATAGTGGGGATGCAGATGGTAGAATTCCAGTGATAGGGACGAGATATTGGATTGATGCTCTTGGATTGCCTCTCAAGTCTAGTTGGCGGCCTTGGTACCATCAAAATCAGGTTCCTCTAGGCTTTTGTAAACTTGGCTTCATTCAGTTTTGCTGCCTTGAATTAAATGTCAATTGCTTTCAACATTTTTGGTTTTGGCTAAAGTACTTTCCAAGTCTTTTGTGGATGACTCATTTTCTTTCTATGGGAAAATCATTGGCTTTTTAGAGATTAGTTGGATAGTGCAGATGTGCAATTATTTGTGTTTTTTTTTTGGATAAAATTTATTTGTGTGTTAGAATAGCTAGAGAAAGCAGAGGAATTTATCTGTTTCTTTTCTCTCCTTTTCCCCTCCCTTTCCCAATCTCAACCACTCCTTTTTATCTAAGGGCTTATATTATTACCCCAACCATTTTTTCCATTTGTTCACTCTATGAGAACTCTCTTCATTTCCCTTCCATTTAGTTTTAACGGTGCGTATTCATTCATCATTTTGAACTAACAAATTTCCATAAAGATATGATATAATATTAAAATACATGTTTTTATAATACCGTTAGATCAAAATGGAGGGTAAATATATACCATTAGATCTAAATGGACAAGTAATAGATATATCTCAATGGAGAGACACATCGCCCCCTAAGGCCTTAGCTTTTTGCGCTATCATTGAATTGAATCCAAGAAGAATTTGACCTATATTGACCTAAAACTCTAGCAATGAATTTGACCTATATTGACCTAAAACTCTAGCAATAGAAGCACCATGGTTGAAACTCAAAAATAAATAACTAAAATCACAAAATAGAAAAACCCACAAATACCTAGAAAAAATGTTTGGCTATAAATATAAGGCTTAGATCTTTTTTTGGATAAAACGACAAAATCATACTACCTCCGGTCCTAAATATAGGACCTAGATAATTTTTTCTTGGAGAGATTAAAGTTGCGAAATATGTCATTAAACGATGACATATTTAATATATTTTTAGATAATCCATTAGTTTATAGGTAAAACAAACTAATTTAAGGGGAAAAAGTAGGTAAATCAATTTATAATTAACTTATTTTTTGCTTTTTTAGGGTTTTCTAAAAAAGTCATCTAGGTCTTATATTTAGGACCGAAGGGAGTATTAATCTAGGAATGAATATAAATATAAAGCTTAGATCTTTTGTTGAATATAATCTAGGAATGAATCAATGGGTATATATACAAGTTGATTTAATAGAGTTGATATATCTCTAAAATGGTTTGATCTAAGGGCTTAGGGCATTTTTAGTTAATAATACACCTCTTGAATATAAGTCATCTAAATATAACATCTAGTTACCAAATTTGATTAGATTAAGAATGTGTAAGTTAATTTAGTTGAAATCACATGATATCAAGTATTATGATACTTTAATCATTTGCCTGTATTTTCACCTTACACCTTACTTATTTGTTATTGAAGAGCAATCATAGGCCGAGATAATATGTGGAAAAGATGTCGACAATTAAAATGATGTCTTGAATTTGAAATTAAACTTGTTTACCCAAATAAGTTATTATGTTTATTAAATACAAACATTTTGAGGAAGACTATTAAGTGAAATATATTTAAGAAATATAATATACAAACACTGACGCCATTTTTAGGGCACTATATGTTTGCATATAATCATTTTTGGAATAGTGGCAGTGGGGACAATGATAAAGATGATGATGTGCTAGATTCTATTTTAAAATGTGTCTTGACATAATAATTGATAAAGCAGCCATGACGATGATGTTCTTAATCTTATGGTGGAAATATATCTCTCTCTCTGTTTTTTTTTCTTTTTTGGGGAATTGTATGGCTACTTCTTGGCAGAAATCTGATCCGTTGGCTTAATCCAATGGCTAGAAAATGAACCTGATCCAACGACTGTGCATTTCCATCACATTTATTAGTTGTTGGATCAAATTAACCATTTAATCGCCGTTGGATCAAACTAACAAAAAGAGGACCATCATATATAAGGTTTTCAATGCTTTTATTATTAAGAAAAGGTTTTCAATCCTTAAATAATCTTGCTCTGGTCTTAAGAGGTACACATGAGAACTGGAATCCAATCCTCTGTATTTTCTCATTATCTAATCTCTACCATTATTTCGGAAACTGAAACATTAAATCTAAACCATTCAATTTTTTATTTGATTGTGGGAATATGATTCCAAGAGAACGGGAAAAAGATACTCCCTCCATTCCTAATTATAAGATCACTTTTTTAATTTGATTATATTAATTATGCTGGTTAAGGTAGTTATTAGCATATGATTTTATTAATCTACCCTAATCATATACCCTAATCATATACCTTTATTGCTGTTTAAGGAGTATATAGATAAACATTATAACACTTTATTTGGGAAAAAAATGAGAAGAATTAGAAAGTTTCTTATATTTAGGAACAAATTGAAATTTGAAAATGATCTTATATTTAGGAATAGAAGTAGTAAAACGTTAAGAATGTTATTTTTTTACAGATTCACTAGATGGACCTTTACTTAAGGTCCAAGAATTTTTTTATACAAAAACAATATATTAAGATAAAATGAATTTACATATTAATTATATTGAGCTCAATAATCAATAGAGAACAAAAATATTTGCAATACAATTCATAAAACATGGGCTCAATGAACTTAACTTAAAAATATATAAAAGAAACATAAAAAGATATAGAAATCCAAGTTTTTTTGATAGATTTATAATTTCCCCCCAAGTATCCTTCTTTATTGCAAAAATTAAGGGGTTTTCATTAAGGATAATTCTAATACACATGATACTAGATATCGATTATTTAAAAAAAAAAACATCACTACACATGTTACAAATAACTAAATGATATTTTGATACCTACAAATCAATTATCTAACTTATAACGTAAGGATTCAGAGGAGTACCTAATTTGGCCTGAAATAAAAAAATAAATCATGCAGGTGGGAGGAAGGATAGTGGAGTATTAAGGGCTAACATTTGTGACAATAAGAGGAGCAGGTCATTTGGTGCCGTTCAACAAGCCCAGTGAAGCGCTTTCCCTCATTCATTCTTTTCTTTCAGGAAAGCATCTCCCTACTCATCCATGAGCTCTTCCTCTACATTTGTGGGTGGTCCTGAATTTAATATAGATTAAATAATTAGAGAGTGGGAAAAAGAAATAATAAAGTGAAATATACCTTTGTGGTACTCACAAGCCACAACTAGAACCATATCTTGCCTCTTGTAGTTTGTTTTCGTTGTCTTTTTTTTCCAATTCATGGGGTATTGTCATATAAAAGAAGCCTGTGATTTCTAAACTTGTGCCAGCCTCCTCTTGTAAAGGGATGGGATTTTCTCAGTATCCCTCCCCCTCATAATCCCTCATTATCACTTCTTTATACCATTGGATGAAAGATCCAATGGTTCAGATTAAATTTTGTTATAAAATAATATAGTTAAAAATAAAAAAATGTATTATATAATATAAATTAATTTTTTACATAAAAAATTTCAACTATCTAGACCTATTTCATTTCAACAGAAGGATCTATAAGAGATACATACTTATCCAGTTAACTGTAAAATAATTTTACAGTTAACTGGATGAGTCTGTATCTCTTATAGATCCTTCTGTTGAAATGAAATAGGTCTAGATAGTTGAAATTTTTTATGCTAAAAAGTTTTCAAAAATAAAAAAATTAAAAGTTCTTCATTTATTTTATATTATAATACACTTATTTTTATTTTTAATGGTACAAGTGACAAATTATAAGTCTTAGATGAATTTTAATGGACAAAATAAAAGTGATAGGGAGTGATTATGAGGGATTCTGAGGGTGGGATTATGAGAGAATCCCGACCCTCTTGTAAAAGTGTTACTGAATGTTTGAGTTGATTGTTAAGGGAATTTCTTTTTTTGAGTTGATTGTACTTGTAGCATCATTTTTACTCTTATCAGCATTATGTTCTGTTACATCAGAGTGAAATATACATTTTTTTAGTAATATTAGGTAACTGGAAAAAAAGAAAAATAAATAAGCTAAATCAAATCCAATGTCTTTGAAATGGTATTTCACCTAAACAAAGATAATAATGCCACTAATGATAAACTTTATGAAGAGACATGACTAAGAAGAATTGAACATTTTGTTTGATGATAATGCTAGAGATAATGTACATGAAGAAAATTAATATTTTTTATAAGGTTAAAACATACTTTTAGTTTCTTATGTTTGCATCAAGTTTCACCTTAATCCTTTATGTTTGGAAAGAAACACTTTTACTCTTTTTTTGTTAGCACAATTAGTTTCACTTAAAGGAAAATGTTAACTTACCCATTTTAAATGGTTAATCTAGGATCATATATTGGAATAAACATTTTTCCATTATGTAATCATAGATTAACCATTTAAAAGTGGTAAGTTAACATTTTCCGTTAAGTGAAACTAACTGTATAAATAAAGAAGGACTAAAAGTATACTTTATAATTACAACTTTTCTATTAGAGTTAGTCACGTGGTCTCTCACTCTCTCATTTGTATTATATATACTGTAATAAGTCAAGAATAATACACTGATCATTTTCCTCATCTCTCTATTTTCTTTCTTCTCTTCTTCTCTTTCAATAGAATAATAAAGAAACATGTCTTGATATCAATAGTCTCCAGATCACCCTAACTCTCCCACAATTATGATGTGGTATTAAACTTTGCTCTTTGTTGCGTTTTTTTGAACTCGATTTGTTCTTTGATTTCTTAACATCTGTTTCTCTAAATATTTATATCCATACAAGATCTCCATCGTTTTATCCCACTTCCATGTCTTTATTTTCTACCCAGTCTAATATTAAATATTAAAAAAATTATTTTGTTTGATTAAAATATTACTTTTAATGTTACTAAATATAAGATGGGAAATTTTACTAGAAGATTTCAAGAAAGATTATTGATGCCCAAAATAAGGAATGAACCCTGTAAAGAAAGAAATGGTTAGAATCAGATCGAAGAAAATGAGGTTGAATATCACTCTGGCCAATGAACTATTTTGAAAGGGTCAATTTGGCCAAAGAACAATTAAAGAGTTCATTCTAGCCAAAGAACAATAAAAATGGTTCATTTTGGCTAATGAGCCACTGGAAATACTAAAATACCCTTGGGACCTAAATAATACTCCCTCCGGTCCTAAATATAGGACCTAAATAGAGACTTCATTTTGGTCCTAAATATAAGACCTAGATACATTTTTGGTCACCTTTTTCCTAAATTACCCCTCTTCTTCTTAACAACTCCTTAATAATAGGAGAGGAAGGGCTACTAAGTAATTAAATTAATTAAGGAGGGGTATTATTGGAAAGACATCTAAAATTAAACCTTCCTTAATCTCCCCAAAAAAAGTTATCTAGGTCCTATATTTAGGACCGGAGGGAGTATAATTTTCTGAAAATGTGGGTCTCACATTTAAAAGTAAAAAACTACACCCCACCCCTCTCTCTCATCCCTCTTTCCCCTTACCCACCACCAACCAACACCGCTCATCCCTCTTATCCTCACAAAATAACATCTCATGGCTTCTCCTCCCATTCTCCTCCTCCTCTCCCCGAATCTCTCATCTCCCTCACTTCCTCACTCTCCCCCATTTCTCTCCCCATCTCTCCGATACACTCTAAAACACTCTCAGACTACCTCTGTTTCTTGCTCCTCTCACTACCTTTGTTCCTGTTGTTCCTTCCTCAACATCAACTCCTCCTCCCTCCCCAAGTTCATCCCCAAAAACACCTTCACTGCCAATTTCATTGGTTGCAAACTAAACCCCAAGCACTTTCTTTTTTATTGTATGTGATCTATGGTTTAATGGTGAAAGCTCAACATTTTGTTTTTTTAGTTTCGTGTAATTCTGGTTTTGGCCAAGAAGAGAGAACAGAAGCGGAGAAAGAGGAAGACTTGGGAGGGAAGGATAATGGAAAGATGGATATGCAAGGATGAGACTGTGGTGGTCCGTGGGTGAGGGGAAAGAGGGTTGAGAGAGAGGTGTGAGGTGTAAATTTTTATTTTTAATTAGGTTTTAATGGTATTTTAGTATATTCGAGCGGCCCATTTGCCAAAGTGAACCATTTTTATTGTTCTTTGGCCAAAATGAGTCATTTAATTGTTCTTTGGTCAAACTGACCATTTTAAAATAGTTCATTAACCAGAATGATATTTAACCCAAGCAAATGTGATGATTCGTTCGCCCATACCCGACCATTTCGCCAAGTCTGTTAAGAAAGGAAGAAAGCAACAAAGAGTCCAATGATTCAAAAGTATACATGGTTGCCTAGTTCGCTCAGATCTCTCAATTAAATTCTTCTATTTAGATGAAATGTGGGTCTAGGGTTTTGTTCAATATTTGGATGAAATGGGAGTCTAGGGTTTTGTTCGATCAGATGATATATTTGTGATGCGCAAAGTTGTCCAATAATTTAATAATTAAGGATTATTTTGTACAAAATTTTCACTTCCAAAGAAGTGAGATGGATTCCATAGGTTAGACATGGGAACCCAATTCACCCATTTTTTTATGAAAAGAGAAGTGGAAGAAGAAGTGAGTTCTATCAAACCAAACCAACTAAATTGGATTTCCACTTCTCTAACCCCAATTTCACCGAACCAAATGACCCTTTAAGTGATTTTTCTAGGAGAAATTAATAAGCTTGAGCTCATCATAAGTTTTTTTTGTATAATTAGATTATATGTTAGTTAATAAGTCAAATAAACTAGTTTAGGTAGAAGGTCAAGCAAATCAATTTATAAGTAATTTATTTAGCTTTCTTAAAGTTCTATAAATAGAAGTAAGTATATCTTAAACCCTTATAAGGGAGAGAGTAGTTGAGTTAGTTAAAAGGGCAAAAGCAATAATCTAATAATTAACTATTTCACTTTGGACAAAAATAATAAATGACTATTTTGCGATGCATAAATAATAGTTAACTTTGTAACCTTGTGCAAAAATGATAAAACCGGGGTTATATGTTATTTTATAGTTATGTGCAACCTTGTTGATATTATTTTCCAAAATGAAAATACCGTTTTGCCCTTATCAATTAAAAGCCAACCCTTCTTCATCCATCCCTTCCTACTTCCTCCTTATGCAGCCTACTCCAATCACCAACATCAGCCTTTGAAAAGTAGTAGTAGTGGCCAAGTTAGGCTTTTCGGTGAAAGGGAGGAGAGAGCCACAGGCTATGACAAAGACATTGATGAGGTACTATGATGAAGGAACAAGGAGGATATCTGCATAGAGCTGAGGTTTTTAGTGGCTTCGGTGGTGAGTATGGTGGTTGTGGTGTGGTGGTTGAGTGCGGCGGAGCTCCACGATGGTGTAGAGGAGCGGTGGACAGAGTGAGGGTGAGCTGCGTGAAACTTGGCTTACTCTATCACCTTTAACTTCATTTTAAATTTACAAAGCTCACAGCTCTGTTTGGCCAACACGGTACGTTTCTACCTCCTCACCCTCCCAATCCAATTCTCCAAAAGCTCCAAATTTGTAGCCAATCATGTAAATCACAACTCTCAAATTGTAAAGCTACAACAAGTAACAAGCATTAAGTCAATTAAGCAAAATGTGAGTCATCTTATTAAATTAAAAGGAAAACCTTTTCCCGCCCATTCTCATATAAACAAATCTCTGAAGAGCCGACGGGAGAGTGTCCGGCTCCAGACTTGAATCACTATTCATGAGCCGCATAGAATTTTCAGTGAGCCATCAAATGAAATTTCAAATTTTCAGTCCTTTTCAAATTTTCCCTCCAATCCTTTTCATTATTTGAAATTGAAATTTGAACTGTTCAAATTTTAAATTTAGAGGGTCATTCTCTCTTTAAAATTGATCTGTCACCTCCATTGTAGACCTCACGCTCTGCTTCTTCCTCTTATCCCTTCTCTCTTTATTTTATGTTCACTTTATATTTCCCAGCGACTAATTAAAATCATTTTTCTTCCCCTAGCGAGGTCTTCATAGCCTGTTGTTGTGATGTCGATCGATACAAATTTGTTGTCTAACATTTCTCCTTTTATGGAGGATCCAAGTGTCAAAGTCAAGATAGACCGTTCGTTCTCGCGTGAGGTTGTTCACTATGGTGTTAATCGTTCTTTGAAGGAGGATGTCTCCATTGAATTTGTTGTGTATGATCAAATGGTGATACCCTGCTTTTGCAATTTCTTTAAGGATTTTATGTTGTTGTCGCATGTACTGAAAGCGTGTGTTAATTTCTCCACAGGGGACATGCATGTTAGTGAAGTTGACTTCCATGGAAACACAAAACCGGCTTCTCCCGTTGATTTCACCTAACGCTATTTATGAGATTGTTTATCCCATAGTGGAGGAGGGCGGTGAGGGAGTCCATGCATGTTACCACCTTATCTTAAATGCTGGATCTGACCTTAAGCCAGCATTTGGGAGTTTTCCTCCCTTGCCTATGCGATTGAGGATGGTGTGTGAAGTCCCTACTAGTTTTCGCCCCAATGCAGGGTTCTTTGGTCAGTTGTTTCTTACGATGGTTGCTATTCTTTTATTTTATGATTTTATGATTTTATGATTCATAAGAGTTTGTTCATGTTCACATTTTTTCCATTATAGATGTTGTTGGTTTTGTCAATTATTGTGGATTCGTGCATTGGGTTTGCCTTGATGGATATTGGGAGAAGGAATTTCAGGTGATCCTCCAATCATCTCCCTCAGGTACATCCAGGTAAGAACCTCAGCTATCAGTAGTATCCAATTTCATACGCATTCACTACTGATATCAAATGACAGATATCCTTATCCGTTGTTGTAGGCCTAAACATGAACTGAGGTGTTGTCTTAGTGGTGCTTGGGTTGACGCTGTGTATAAGGACATTCAAGAGGCCAAAAAAACACTCAAACACCATTTGTGCTCATCCGTTATGTTGTTTCTGCGCTTCCAAGAACTGAGATGCACATATTCCAGGGTACCATGTTCCTTATAACTTTCAATGTAGTTTTATTATATATGACAAATTGAGTTTTGGTTGATCCTGCTTGACAAATTAACAGGCCTTCCCTCTGTTATGTCATATGGCAATGCAAGTTCACTTGATGTGGACCCTCCAATTTCTCAAATCCAGAACCTAAAAGAGAAGATGTCCAGGGAGTGATCAAACGCGGGCTTTAAATTGATGCTGCTGCTTTGTCTGGATGTAATTGTTCTGTTGTTTCCTTTTACTTCTTTTGGTGTAATATTATTGTTATTTTGGTTTATGGTAGGGACCTTACTATTCCAGTGAACGGATTGTATCTTTATGTTACTTATTTGAACTTCTATAATTAAATATGACATGGATCCGATTATATTGGACTACACAGATTTGGAGGTTACAAATGAAGTTATTACTAATATTGGGCCTGCAACTGTTAGGCCCGTTTTGTATTTTTTCAAATGTAATGCCTCTGAATTCATGTCATGCAGTATTCTTTATTATCTGGGTCTTAATGCATCTTTCAGCTAGTATAAGAAAAAGCCCACGTCGTCACTCCGTAGGACTACAGGTAGTCCCTCCTTTTTCATGGTAAAACTTTATTTGAATTGTTCATTTTCTTCTGATTTGATGTCTTCTGTCCTGCGTCAGATGTGAGTTCCTTCCCTCTCACCATGGTAAGTAAGAACTACAAAATGAAGCAGAGTCTATGTGACATGACCTTTAATATTTAATTATATTTTGTGAGGCTCAATGTGTACTGGCTCTGCGTTGAATCCTGCTACACGTCAAACCGCTTTTAATTGTTGCTATATATCACTCAATGTTTGCATGGTCATACCCACATCCTCTATACATTGCTTGAACTTCTCCTTCACCTGTCTTCAAATCCCTGTTGTTTCCTTGCTGTGTTTTGTTTTTCAGGTCATCAAAGAACAATGTTGCGTGACCTGTTGAAGGAGCTTACCGATGGATCTGAGCTATGGAAAATTGTTGTTCGTGTTCAGCGGCGCTGGAATCTCTATGACAAAACCTCACCAAATGAGCTTTTCTGTGTTACTATGGTCTTGGTTGATGAAGAGGTATATTAGCGTTATTTTTGTGATAGGCGATTTGTTCTGTTAGTTCATGTGATCTGAGTAGACTTTATATTCATGAAAAAAAGTGAAGTTATTAGATCAGACTCATTTTGGTAGCGGTATTGACAGGGCACTAAGATCCAAGCTAGCGCAGTTGGTAAATCTTTGGTAGAAAAATTTGTTCCTCTTATCAATGAGAAGAAGATCTATAGGATTGAAACCTTTGGTGTTTCAAGAAACAATCTAAACTTTGCCGCCACCACAAACCCTCTCAAAATAACTTTTAATAACAAAACTTTTGTTGCTAAGGAGGAGGCTAACATTCCTGAAGAGGTTTTCACCTTTAAACCAGTAGCTGAGATTAAGGTCATCCCTGAAGGTGTTACCGTGGATCTATTGATAGGTATAAGGCTTTTAATGTGCTACCCTTTAGTTGTCATGCCCTCATGAATAAAGTGTTTTGATTTCTCATGAGTAACATTGTGTTGGGTTTCGGTTTGTAGATGTAATTGGATTTGTTAAGTCAATGGGCAAGTTAGAAAAGTATGGCAATCAAGCTGGCAAGCACTTATTGCGGATGATTCTGTGTGATGCTGAGTGAGTAATATTGCATGTGTCTGGCTTATAAATGGATCTCTTTTCTGAACACACCATTGTTGAATATATTTGTGCATTTGTTTTCTTTCACTATTCAGGGACAATGAAATTGAGTGTGTTCTGTTTGATCAAGTTGCTTCAGATGTTGCCATGTCACAGGCTCAGAACACAGACACTGATCCAACATTGGTTGCTATTATAAACTTGGCCAGAATTACATGGAGTTTACATAGTATGCTTATAATTTATTTATGCCTGATAAATAACTCACTTTGATCTCTACACTTTTATTGAGACATGTTCTTGATCTGATAATTACACATCATCTGTGATTCCTACACAATTAGGACAATTAACTTCATGCATTCGTGTGTTTAATGAATGATCATTTATGGATTTCCATTTGTTATTTTCTTGCATCTTGGTATTATATAATTGGTCTATAGATGGTCGTCAAATTGCCTCAAGTTTTGAAGCTACTAGAGTTTATTTCAATCATGACATACTTGAAGTCAAAGAACTCCTTGCGAGGTAAATTGTTCTTGCTATTTCTTCTTCTTTGTAGCATGTCAAAAGCATCAACCGTCACTAATGTTAACATTCTTTCTCCTTTATCCAGTGTTGCCAAGTGTGCAACTCCCTTTGTCACCCAATTTACTCAGTCTATGCCATCTCAGCGTAGTAGAGTGTCCGGTGGTCAGTCCCTTCATGTTGAGCCTATAGTAACTCTGGATTCAATCAGTACTCAAGGACAAGTTAGTTTAATGTTTTATTTGTTCGTGTCTCCTGTTGGAGTACTTCATGAAAATATGTAGCTTTTGAATTCATTTTTTATGTTATAAATGATAGGGAAAGGATTTTGTTGTTCCATGCGAACTGTGGAAGTTTGAGACTAACTATGACTGGTGGTATATGGGTTGTACCAAGTGTAAATCCAAACCCAAACCTAATGACCCGACTGATCCTAAGAGTCCTTTGTACTGTGGTCACTGCAAGAAGATACCTGACAAAGTAGAGCCAATGTAATTAAATCTTGAAACTTCAGTAGAGCCAATGTAATTAAATCTTGAAACTTCAATTACATTTACTCATTGATATGTTTATTAATTAAAGCATTTAAATTTAAATTTTAATGCGTGAAATCCAGGATGAAGCTGACTTTCACGGCAAAAGATGAAACAGCAAGACATCCAGTTACTTTCTGGGATGAACTTGCAACACAATTAATGGGCAAGACAGTTAATCAGCTACGAAGTAAATTACCTGAGGTATTTGTAAATTCTGTACACTTTAATTAATATAGATGTTGTGTCTTATTACAGTTTAACATATTCATTTAGGTTTAAGACACCAATTTAACATGTCCATTTTAACATTTCCTTTTTTTCAGGGAAGACAAGATGATGCTTTCCCTTCCGATTTGCGTATGATTGAAGGCAAGAAAGTCCTACTACAGCTCAGGCGTAATGGGTATAATATCAGCTTTCCGAAGTCAAGCATAAGTGTGGTAGCCTTTACCATATGTGAAGACTTATTAGATGAATTCAACTCCGTGTCAAGTCAGGTTTAAGATGAAACACTTTGATAAATAGTCTGATCTGGTGCTTTACTATAGATCCATGTAGAACACCAGTACATACTAACAATGATTGTCTACTTATCTGTAACAGGGCGTATCTTCTGCCAAAGAAGCTGAAATTAAGGGAGGAAAGGCTTCAAGTTGCTCATAATCCAATACTCCTACAATTGATTTGTCTGAAGATGACCTCCTCAACTCTAGCCTCGACACACCATTGGCTCAAACTATTGGGAGAGGAAAAAAAAGGATTGGCAGTACTACCCGTAGCAGCAAGGGATCAAGTTCAACATCCTATCTGGAGGAGAACCAAAACCATCAGAGGTGAAATTGCTCAAGACTATCAAGTAGGAGAAGCTGAAATGAGGATGTTGTGCTCAAGTTGCAATGGAAGTCTCTTTTGTAATCAACTAATTTAGGCCTATATTATCGAATGCAAAACTCTTAATATGCATTTAAGTTTAAGTGTGTTCAGTTTTTATTTTTGTGGAACGAAATCAGTATTGCCTTTTGGGACAAACTTAAAGAATCATATTAAAGCACTTTCTGAAGGTTGAAATGTTTTTTGGGGTTAACTTATGGTTTATGTCCAATATTAAAGCAGTTTCAGCATTTATGTTTCACATTGGTAAGTTTTCCTGTTTGTTAATTTGTTCACATTGATTCTTCACTATGAGTTCATAAATGACTATTAATATGTCTCAGGCGCTAAAACTTATTTCTAATATGGATGTCAGATACATGAGTAGTGTAGTTCAACATTATTGTGTTTTGTTTAGGGCTTGCATGTATACAAATAAAACACATGACTTTAACCTACAAAATGAGTTTGGACGTTCGGCGGCCCAAATGGACACCTTACTGCCCAAATGGTATAGATAATAAACATTTGTGTGAGTGTATATAAATTATATGTATAACTATATATATTTATATATATACACTTAATTATATAAATATACATCTAATACTAAAATGGCCGTATTAAATATTTTTTTTTATTATCTATACCTGTCAACATGAAGGCATATTTAATTAGAAATAATTGGCTCTTTATATCTAATATGATAATATGATATGCATAATTTTTAATGGAAAATACATGACATGATGATTAATCTGATTATCTTTTAATGAATCATTCTTTATTTATTATTTATGTCTATGTCAATATGGGTCCCTTCAGCACATTTTTTGCCAACATACATTAAATGAGTACTGTGCATGCTTTGTGTGGGTCACAATCAAATTCAATGCAAAGCAAAAGGGGCTTACCTATTCTGACATCTTCACCAGCCCCTCACATAAAAAAAACTACCTAATTCTTCAGTGCCATGTTAGCGCTAATGTTTCTCTGCAAGCAATCCAATTCATCGCCAAATGACAGTCGTCACCTTCATCAATACAACCTGGAAAATCAGAAGTTAACTACCACTATGTTATAGAGCAAAATGAATGACAAGAAGAAACATATCATGATCAACGAAGATGAAACCCAAACCCCTGTCACACAAATCCATTCATGTATAACACAAGTTACCAATGAATCACCTCAACCTTCCAAAAGACCAAGACTTAATGGCCCTTTAATCGACATTACCAACACCAAAGTTACACCCCACGGTAACTATCTGACTATACAAAATATTTTCCATTTATTGTTACAACTTTGTCCTTATCATTGTTATTGTTCATCCTGTTGGGCCATGTACAGAAAGTATATATGAACAACAACATATTAATGCAGGAGTCCACAATATATGTTCACCTTCACTCATACCAAGTGTGCACATCCAAGAACCTTTATTGTCTAAGCATCACACCAAGGGAAAAGGTGTGTATGTATTGTGGTTGGTTCAAATCTTTATTGGTTCTTCATGCATTGGTGATGTAGTAGGACATATATCTTGATAAATATGGTATTATTAATTTTTTAGTGAGACATTTTTCTTCCCCCAAAAAAGAATCATGATTAAAGCATAATAGGTGGTTGGTGGTCCATTTATATGTTTTAGTCCAACCTATTTCTCATGACTATGTGCCTGCCACGTTTCTTTGTCTCTATGTTGTGACCAAAAAATTGTTTTTAGTTCATTTCCATTGCCTCACTGTTATACTTATGTAGACCTGCCAGCTTCAGTCAGCCTCAACCAACAACAACCTCCATCAACACTTAAAGGGACTAAATCAATATCACTCCAACATCATAAAGGAGTTTCAACGCCTAAACCCACTGATTCACTTCCTAAACCTCGCCCTCAGAAGAAGACAGCCAGGTGGCTTCTATTAGAAGATTTAGAGGACACCGTCAAACCCAGGCGGATTAAAAAAAAGCTCAGAAAACTACCCTCATACAAGAAGTGGCTCAGGGATCTTCTACAAGTCATGGTATAGGAAGTTGTTCTCTCAAAAGCTCTGTAATTGTCACAAATTCATACATTAGCCTACACTTATTACTAAAGTTGTGGGAAATACACTTCAATTTCATATTTCACAGGTGCCATTTCAAGTAATCAGTCTTTGCATGAACAGCAGCAAGCATACTATAAGGATATCATATTTGATGTTGATGCAAATTATGACAGAGCCGTAGAATCAGATGGAGAAGTTGTGACTTCAAGTGAAGGTATGGTTTTTTTAAAATACTTGATACTAATCTTAGAGTCAGGTTTTCGTTTGGGGACCACATCATGTGCATATGAAAGGAAAGAATAATCTATAACATTGAAATATTGATTCAGATGAAATCTCTCCGGGGAAAACTTTAGACAACATCAAACATGCCAAAGGTTCAAACAAAGAAAGTAATCCAAAGAAGAAGTCAACAAAGAAAAAGATAACATACATTGGTAATTATTTAAATTTTTAAATTATGAAACCCTCTTTTATTATAGGATTATTGAATTATTGAATGGTAAGTGATATCTCTATTAAATTGAAATGTAGACGAAGGAGATCCAATTCATGTCTGCAAGTATTGTCATGCACTTATGTGGTTTGCTGAAGGTATAAAAAAGGGAAGAACTAGAAATGAAGCCCACATCTTTTCAATGTGTTGTCAACAAGGAAAGGTTGTTCTTCCTCATTTCATAGATCCTCCTCCATTGTTGAAACAATTATTCTTTGACAAACAAAGCAGGTCATCTAAGCAGTTCTTTCAAAACATACGCCAATACAATAACATGTTCTCTTTTACATCAATGGGCGGCAAAATAAATCACTCTCTTAACCAAGGAGGAGGTCCATATACTTTTGCATTGTCTGGAATGAATTATCATACTATTGGTAATTTATTGCCTTCAGTGGGACAAAGATCGGTTTTCTCACAGCTCTATATTCACGACACATCTAATGAGGTCCAGAATAGGATTGACGCAGTGAGGTTAGTAAAATTAACATATTTTTGCTGAAATTATGGTGGATACAGCACATGAAATAGGATGGATTAAAATTTTATTGCATTCCTCATTACAGTTCACATAAGAGGAAGAGCACTATACAGCATGAAATTGTTCAGGGCATTAAAGATGAATTAGATGCTGTCAATCCATTTGTTGAGCAATTCAGATCAGCTGCAGAGAAGTTATCAACGATGGAAACTCCAACCTTGAAAATGGTCCTGCTCGGAGATCATCAAACTGATGACCGCCAATTTAATCTGCCATTAGCATCAGAGGTTGCAGCATTAGTGGTAGGTGATTTTGATATGGATTACTCAGTCAGGGATATTATCATTGAAAGCACTGAAGGAGATTTACAATGAATTAATGAATTGCATCCATCTTATTTGCCTCATCAATATCCTCTTTTGTTTCCTTTCGGAGAGGATGGATACTGTGATGACATCAAGCATCCTGAGGAGGATGGGAATAGGTCTTCATCAAGAAAAAGAGTTAGCATCAGAGAATATCTGTCTTACAAGCTAATGTTTCGACCTCATGAAGTATCAACTCTTTTACATGCTTCAACACTACATCAACAATTTATAGTTGACGTGTACATAATGATGGAATCCCAACAATTGATGTGGTACCAAACTCACCAAAAAGAATTACGAGCAGATTTATACAAGGGATTGTCAGATGCTGTCATTCAGGGTCAAACTCAAGACACTTCTACTGGCAAACGTATTGTGTTGCCATCATCATTCACAGGAGGTGCTCGATACATGATGGGAAACTATCAAGATGCCATGGCAATATGCCGATCTGTTGGATGTCCTGATCTCTTCATTACATTCACCTGCAATCCAGCATGGCCAGAGATTTCACGCCTTTGTCGGAAATACAAGCTCAAATCATCTGATTGCCCTCAGATTGTGTCAAGAGTTTTTTACACAAAGTTACAAACTTTCATGAAAATACTCAAGAAAGGGAGGATATTTGGTAAGGTTCAAGCAGGTTCAAGCAGGTATATGCCTTTCATTTTAAGTTTAATCAGTTAATGATTTTGGTTTTGTTTTTCCTAAATTTACTACTGATAAATCTTTATTGCAGAAATTTACACCATTGAGTTTCAAAAAAGAGGACTACCACATGCACACATTTTATTGTTTTTGGACAAGTCAGCTAAAATTGCAAGTCCAGAACACCTGGATACATTGATACATGCTGAAATTCCTGACAAAGAAAAAGAACCCTAACTTTATGACTTGGTAGAGAAATATATGATGCATGGTCCATGTGGTTATTGTGCTAATGGTACTGGCTGCATTGTAGGAAGAAAAAAGTGCTACAAACACTTTCCAAAACCTTTTACAGATTGTACAGCTTTAGATGACGAAAGATATCCCACGTATAAAAGAAGAGATGATGGTAGAACTATCAAGGTCAGTAATGTAGATTTGGATAATAGATTTGTTGTACCATACAATCCTACCCTTTTGCAGCTCTTTCAGGCTCATATCAATGTTGAGAAGTGCAACCAATCAAGAGCAATCAAATATCTCTTTAAGTATATAAGTAAGGGTGGTGATCGGGTAGTCGTTGGTCTTATGAATTCAAGAGAAAATGCACGTGAGAAAAATGACATTGATGAGGTTCAACAATATCTAAACTGCAGATATGTATCAGCAAGTGAAGCTTCTTGGCGTGCATTTGGGTTTCCAATTCATCACAGATTTCCTGTCGTGCAAAGACTAAGCTTCCACTTGCCAGACCAACAATTCATAGTTTACTCAAACACTGAGGATGTGTCTGATATACTAAACAAGCCCCGGGTTTGTGAGTCCCAATTTTTATCATGGATGCAAATTAATGGTCAAGACAAAGATGCTGCGAAGTTAACATACTCTGAGTTTCCAAGTAAATATGTTTATCTCACAAAAGAGCGCAAATGGAAAAGCAGGTCAAAAGGTGGATCTGTAGGAAGAATGCCACACATCTCCCCCACTGCTGGAGAACTTTATTATCTACGGATTTTACTGACACATGTCCGGGGTCCAAAATCTTATGATGATATTAAACCTTTTGAGGGAACTATATATGAGACTTTTAAAGAAGCATGCTTCGCAAGAGGATTATTAGATGATGATCGCGAATATATGTCGGCGTTAGAAGAGGCTTCTGTCTGGGCATCAGGTCACAACTTGCGACGTTTATTTGTGTCAATGCTATTATGTGGCTCATTACATAGACCTTTTTTTGTCTGGGAAGCAACAAAAGTCTTACTTTCAGAAAATATGCTATATATGCCAAAACAACAACAAATCCAAACAGGTTTCTTTTATGAGTTCTCGCCTTTTATGCATTCATTAAGTGTTATCTGCCAACGAACAATATAGAAGTAACCTGACATGTTTTGTTTCAAACAGGCCGTGTTATAAATGAACAAGATCAACAAACTGCTGCTTTGATTGACATCAATCGGTTGCTGATGCTAAATGGGAAAACTTTGAATGATTTTTCAGATATGCCTATTCCTAGTGACATGGAATCTTTTGATTATTCAAACCATCTTATCATTCAGGAAAAAAGTTATGACCGACATGCCTTGGCAAGTGAAGCAGCCAAACTGAGGGCTGCTCTAAATTCTGATCAAGAAAGACCTTTTAACGCAATATTGTCAGCGGTTCAGAACAAAAAACCAGGCTTCTTTTTTGTGTATGGCTTTGGAGGAACTGGAAAAACATTTCTTTGGAATGCACTTGCTTCAACTATTCGATCAACTGGAGGAATTGTTTTAACTGTTGCCAAAAGTGGTATTGCAGCTACTTTGTTGCCAGGAGGAAGGACAGCCCATTCAAGGTTTGCAATTCCAATGAAAATTGATGGGTTCACTGTGTGCTCTATTTTCCAAAACTCTCCCCTTGCAAATCTTTTAAGAGAAACCTCACTAATCATATGGGATGAGGCTCCAATGGTTCACCGTCTATGCGTTGAAGCATTTAACAGATCATTGCAAGATATCATGCATTCTGATAAGCCATTTGGAGGAAAGTTTATAGTGATGGGTGGAGATTTCAGGCAAATTCTTCCTGTTATTCCAAAAGCATCTAGGTCTACTATTGTGGCGGCATGCATTAACTCTTCAACTTTGTGGAATTATTGTCAGATATATCATCTTACAATAAATATGCGTCTACAATCTTCAAATGATCCTAAGCTACGGGACAAAATTAAAAGTTTCTCGGATTGGCTTCTTGATATTGGAGATGGTAAGCTTGGCTCAACTGCCGATGGTGTTGATGAGATCAAACTTCCTGAAAAATTGATTTTACGGTCTAAAGTTGATCCTGTTCGCGCAATTTCGCATTGGACATATGATGGATTGCTTCAAAACTTATCAAACAATTCTTATTTTAATGACAGAGCCATTCTAGCACCCACAATTGAAATGGTCAATCAAATCAATGACTACATGTGTGCCCTCCTTCCTGGTGAACCGGTTGTGTATCTAAGCTGTGACACTGTTTGTCCTGACGGATCTGATGGTGATATGGTTCATAGCCTCTATAGCACAGAATTCTTGAATTCAATTTCAGCCTCAGGAATGCCCCCGCACAGATTAATATTGCGAGTTGGCACTCCTGTTATGTTACTTCGAAATATTGATCAAGAAGCAGGCCTGTGTAACGGTACTAGACTCAAAGTTTCAAAACTTGGGAAAAAGGTTATTTAAGGAATAACATTGAACGGTTCTCATCCAGATCAAAAAATTCTTATACATCGCATGGATATGAATCCCTCAGAGTCAAGGTTGCCCTTCAAGATGCAACGAAGGCAATTTCCAATAATCCTTTCATTTGCAATGACAATTAACAAGAGTCAAGGTCAATCTCTGCAAAAAGTAGGCTTATATCTGACTAAGCCAGTTTTCAGTCATGGTCAATTGTATGTAGCTTTGTCTCGGGTAAGAAATATAGATGGTTTGAAGATTGTTTTGGGTGATATCACAGATACACAAACAACAACTAATGTGGTCTACAAGGAAGTTTTCACAAATATCAACAATCTATCCTATTGAGTTCATCATGTTAGGCAAGGTCTCAAACATTAGTCGTCAATTGTTTAGAAATCATAATGTTCTACTCTAAACTTTTTCCAAACAGAGCAGCTAACAGATTCTTTTATCTCATCAAATTGCAGGGTACATGACTGAACGTTTTTGTCTCACAGGAAGTCTATTTTTTGGAAGCATCACTGTGTTTGCTATATAGTTCCCAATTGGTTTCTCTGAATTTAGCACTAGACATGGTTTATTATTTTTGTCATTGCCATTACAATTGTCTTTTATTACAGATCTCAAAATGGTTTTAGGACAACAGTTACCATTTCCTAACTCATGTAATATCCTCTTTTTGTGCAAACTATAATCTTCATGAAACTTCTATGTCATCAAACCAAAAATTTAGACAGTATGAATGTTTTTATTCTTAATATTTTTTACCATTTAGATTGAATACTTTTCAGTTTAATATTTCCGTGCAACGCATGGGAGAGATATCTCGTTACAACAAAACGAAATCCCTACAAAGAAAGATAATGTCAACTTAAAAAATACAAAAGGTGAACAGAATTATTTTGAACATAAGCAAGGTAGCCACACACTAGAGAACATAGTTGAAGTTGAAGAAGAGAGGGTAGTTGGAGCAGTTGGTGAGGAGGTCGATTCAAAACCAGAAGGACTACCAGTACAAACTGGAGAACGTCTGAGCAGCACCGATACTTGCAGATCTTTTCAGAGGCTGATGGTGGTGATTGGAGCTGGCGACACAAGGAGGAAGGGTGATGAACAAGGGTTGGTTATATTTGAGAGGGGTAAAATTGTATTTTCACTTTGAAAAATATTATCAATAAAGTTCCACATAACTATAAAATAACACATAACACCGGTTTTATCAGTTTTGAACCGGGTCATAAAGTTGGATATTATTTATGCACCGCGAAATAGTCATTTATTATTTTTGCCCAAACTGAAATAGTTAATTATTATATCAGCGCTTTTGCCATAATTAAAATTGTATGATCAAAAATTTCGATTCAAAACACCCTTATAACCTATCTTTATTCCTGTTATCATTGTCTTATTTGTTTATTATTGAGGAGAATGGATAGAGAGAGAAATTAGAAAAATTGTGTAAACAATAGAAAGATGTCTTAACTTTAAAAACATTGAAAATGTATGTAAGAACGGAATGAGTTTTATTCTCATTTTTCTTTCTTTCTCCCTCTGTTCTGTTCTAGCTTTTATTTTTAGATAATTTATTTGTGTGCCAAATACGTTTCACATTTCAGAATCACATTCTTTAGCTTTAGGAGGCTCCCTGCTTTTTGTGATCGCTCTAGACAATTTATGAGTTCCATTTCTTTTCATCTATAAGAACACCTGTAAAGAGAAATAATTGGGTTCTCTACTTTAGTTTAATTATGACTTTTATCGATTTCTACTGAATCTTAATGCCTAATTGGTGACGCACAATTGTGTTTGTTGAACCATGGACAACGGCATCAATGCTCAATTTCAAGTGAGGGAGCAATCCATCATAGAAGTGCTGCACAAGGTTGATATTGGTGATATTATGGTTCGGGCAAGAATTCACCTAAGTGTTGGTACCGACACCAATACTCATACAATGTCTCATTTGGAAATTGGTTCACACCGGTAATGTCCTTCATCAACTTGGAAACCTTAGAGATAGGAAAGTATCGGTCAAGAAAGGCTTGTTTCAATTGGTACCAACTCAAGGTGGCATATTGTGTAGGAAGATTTCATCGTCACTCCTAAGCTCTTCTCTCAAGTGAAAATTGAAAAAATCTTAGCAAAACTTCTTCTATGGATGCTTCCGAAGGTTTCATAGAAGAGCATGTGTGGATTAGGCTCAAGAAGTGCTAGTGAGCATCTTCCGTTGATAAACCTGTGAACTTAGGTAAATTGGCTTTAATATCAAAAATATCGGTGTTGCATAAAAACTCTATGGTGTAAATGATGCATGCGAGCTACTAAACTCTCTCATGGGCCTATCATCCTCATTAACATGCACATGTCTCTCTTGATGATTTTGTCCTTGTTGCTCATGATATTCATGATGCTCATTATTCCTATGTTTTTCGGCCATGATGCAATGTGAATGTAGAATGATATGATTGTATGCAAGTGGTGAATTATGTGGTTGTAAGATGGTATCAAACTTTGCTCTTTGTGGCGTTTTTAGGACAAGATGTATTCTTTAATTTCTTAATCTTTTTTCACTAAAGTTCATATCCATACTTGATCTCAATTCTTTTATCTTACCTTCTTGTTTTTTATTTTCTATCCGATCTGATATTAAATATGAGAATAATTTATTTAATTAGATTAAAAATATTACTTGTCATATTACTCAATATAAGACTTAGTTGATTTTTCTTAGAGAAATTAAAGCAGTTAAATGAAGTATTTTATATGTAATAAAAAATGAAGTATTTTATTTATAATTAAATATTTGTTTGTATAAACATGTTTAGAGAGAAGTCAAGTAAATTAATTCATAAGTAACTTATTTAACTTTATCAAAAATTTCTTAATAAAGTCAACTATATCTTATACTCTTAGAATGGAGAGAGTGGTTAAATTAGTTAAAATTGTATAATACTAATATCAAAACACTCTTTTCACCTACATTTATTCATGTTACCATTCTCTTACTTGATTATTTTTTAGGAACACTAGTAGAGATAATTTAGAAAAACTGTGTGAAAAATAGAAAAATGTCTTTCAAAAACATCAAAAATGTATATAAAAACGGAGTGAGTTTTTTTTCTCTCTTTTTTCTTTCTTTCTACCTCTGTTCTGGCTTTTATTTTTAGCTGGTTTATTTGTGTGCCAAATACTTTTCACATTTCACAATCAAATCACATTCTTGAGCTTTAGGAGGCTCCCTGCTTCTTGTGATCGCCAATTTATGAGTTCCATCTTTTTTCCTCTGTAATAACACCTATATAGAGAAATCATTGGGTTCTGGACTTTAGTTTAATACTGACTTCTGGCAATTTCTACTAAATCCTAATGCCTAATTTTTTTTTGAACTGAATCCTAATGCCTAATTGGTGATTCACAATTGTGTATGGAATGATTAAAAGCATGAGGAGGCACAATGTGCTAGATAAAATGCGCAGCTCAAGAAGATTCGTCAAAAAATCTCATCTTGGATTTTCCCAGAAAAAAGTGAATCAGTCCAAAGTTCAGGATAAGGTTCAAGTGACCACTTCCCCCACCACCACCCCTATTATTACTGACACACAAAATGCCAAATGTAATTAATTATAAATTTTGTGGCCTTGTTTTTGTGGCATCAGGATTGTAGTGACATTAATCATCTCGTGCTTCTTGTGGTCAAAACTATAGTACTGCAAGTGGGCTCACGTGTCATGAACTTTTTTATTACATCTGATGTGAAAAGGGTATACAAAAAGAAGATAAAGTTAATGTAATATTCTACTTGATTTTTTACTTCATTTATTATTTGATAGGTTAAATTTGAGTAGTTAGGTGGCCAAATTGTCTCAGGCTTATGATTCTTATCACATGATCTTGGATTGCTAATTTGTCCTTTTCAGGAGTAATCTTCTCGGGCAAGTGTATTCTAAGCACATATTGCTAAATGCTAAGGTTAAGATGGTACTCAATTTAATGTAAAATCTATCAATGGTGCGCTATCATAAATAGTGGGGCTGTGTTGGGCTTTGTACACTTTCTTTTTTTATTCTTTCAACCGGACACATTCTTTTACTCAACTAATGAAGTTCAATGAATTATACTGTTTAAGATTTATCTACATTACAGCTAGATCTAAATTTTATAATTTATTTTGGTCTTTCTTAACAAACATCTCAACAACATTTAGAAATTGAAACAGTGGAAACTAATTTTGAGAAAAGAAGCTTAAATTATCTAGTTGAAGGATATTTTGGTACATGCTGCTACGAAAGATGAATTATAATCATCATAAAGAAAAAGGAAAAGTAAAAACAATAATAAATTATGGGGATGCAAAATTATGATTTCGTCTTGGATTGTTGGTTTTTTTACCTGAAATCTTAAAATGTTGTTTTGACAACAGCAACAATAAATGAACACATAATCATGTGAGAAAACTAAAAGTGATTCCTTTTGACGTTCTACCTTTTAAGACAAGATTCACTTAATTAATATGGGTAAATGAAAGAAATTTAGTTAAATTAATTTCTTGATAACAATGTATATATGTTGAATTTCCTTAATCACCCTCTTAATCATTTGCATTGAAACTACTTGGTGCTAAGTCCTTTAACATGTGCAATCAATAGGGATAGTTCTAGAAAAAATGATGAATATGGAGAACAAAGTGGAATGAGGTCCTATACATATATAGAATTTAGTTCCCCATCTATCTCTTATATATTGGTGGTAGGAATTTTTGTGAGGAATACTAAATTGTCCCTATATGGTTGAGGTAGATTCTATTGTTGATGCAACCACTTATAATAAAATTCTAATAAGTGATGTCACGGACACTGCCAATTTTTTAGCTCTGTATAAAATATATATACTCACTGCCTTAATTTAAAAATGCAGTATTAAATGCTCTGTTTGGAGAAAATTCGTCCAGTTTAGTTACAGATATGAAGATTATTCTCTGTCTTCTGTCCCTTTGTCTCTACCATTTAGCATTCATTGAAGCATCAGAAATAAATGTAAACTCGTATGAACTTGATAGGGTGGTTAGTCTTCCTGGCCAACCATCAAGCCCCTCAGTCTCACAATTTTCAGGTCATATCACTGTCAATGAAGCTCATGGGAGGGCTCTTTTCTACTGGTTCTTTGAAGCTCAATCTGAACCATCCAAAAAGCCTCTCCTACTTTGGCTCAATGGAGGTTGATCTCTATCACAATAAAGCTTGTTCAACTAGTTTCATTTTGTCTAGTTTCTCCTATTTTCTTCTACTTGAGGTCTCATGTGTGGTTTGTTTTCTAAATGAAGGACCTGGATGCTCCTCAATTGGTTATGGTGCGGTTGTTGAATTAGGACCTCTTATAGTCAACAAAAATGGTGAAGGACTTCATTTCAATCCCTATTCATGGAATCAAGGTTTATGATCTTTTTTCTTCATTGGTCTGTGACATATCTTTAGTTTGACTTCCTAACTTATTAATATGTTCTATGCTAATAAATGCTGTAACAAAGTACAAAAAAGGAAAAGCTAATGTATTGTGACCCAGTTTCAAAATGCTAATCTTTTGCAGAGGCAAATTTGTTATTTGCGGAGTCGCCCGTTGGAGTTGGTTTTTCTTACACCAACACATCTTCTGATCTCACCATATTAGAGGATAGCTTCGTGGGTTAGTTTCCTTTTGATGTGTGTGAATTTACTTATGCTCATCTAATGAGATAAAATCACTTACCAGCAAATCTCTACTTGAATCAGCTGAAGATGCCTACAATTTCTTGGTAAATTGGCTGCAAAAGTTCCCACAATATAAATCTCGAGATTTTTTTATATCAGGAGAGAGTTATGCTGGTGAGTTCTGAACTTCAAATTTCAATCTTCAATGAAATATTTTTGTGCCAGATTCAGATCTTCTCATGTGATCACATGAAACAGTTTTTCCTCTTGTTTGTTCTTTTACATTGAATTCTTTTGTATCCATATATTTTTTCTCCTCATATGACATCATTTTACATGAAAAGATTTGAATTCCTCGTTGACTTAAGTGCGTTCTTGCAACTTCTATTATCCACATTTTGCAGGCCACTATATCCCTCAGTTGGCAGAGCTTATATTTGATCGAAACAAAGATAGAGAAAAATACTCATTTATCAAACTTAAAGGTTTTATTGTAAGTAAAATCTCCAATCTCCTCATTGGCAAAACTTAGAGGCACATGTGGATTATATTTCCTTCTAATAAGAGAATGTTGTTTAAACTATGCAGGTGGGAAATCCAGAAACTGAAAACTATTATGATTATAAAGGCCTTCTGGAATATGCATGGAGCCATGCAGTCATATCAGATCAAGAATATGAGGATGCAAAAAATGTTTGTGATTTCAAGAAATTTGATTGGTCTGAAGAATGCAACAAGGCTATGAATGGGGTCTTCCGAGATTACAAAGAAATAGATATTTACAACATTTATGCCCCATCATGTCGCCTAAATAATACTTCCTCCTCCACAGCCCTTGACAGCAATAATAGAGGTTCCAATTCTGCCCCTGAGGTAAATAGTTAATGTCTCTAATGCACTGATTTTCAATTTGGTTTTGTGACAGTGTTGATTCTTACAGCTTGATCAAATTTTGACTTTCGTCTTTCTAATTTCAAATAGTGGTTTTTAATCTCTATAGTTTTGTAGGAACTTGGTCAAAATGTTAACACCATAAATATAGAGGCCAAAATCAAAATTTGTGAGGACATAACCAAAACTCATTTAAAATATAGGAGGCAGAATCATAACTATTAAGTTTTGAAATTGATCCCTATTATTTTATTTGAGCCATTATTGATTTTGAAATTATGACCCATTATATACACACATATATATATATATATATAGATATATATATGTATATAGATATATATATGTATATATATATATACATATATACATATATATATATATACATATATATATATATATACATATAGATATATATATATATACATATATATATATATACATATATATATATACATATATATATATAAGAACCTTTAGCTTTGATGGAGAATTTTTTTTCAGGGGATAAATGATTACAAACTAAGAAGGATGAGGCTTTTTAGCGGCTATGACCCATGTTATTCCCCTTATGCAGAACAATATTTCAATAGGATAGATGTTCAGTCATCTTTTCATGCTAATATCAAAGGAGGAAACTCTAGTGTGACATGGAAGACTTGCAAGTGAGTATTAGAACTCAAATTCTATTCATGATAATTTGGCTTGTAAAATGGGTTTTTTAATACTGATTCATCTGTATCTGATTCTCATTTCACAGTAATTCCATATTAAATACATATAACTTCTCCGTTTTTTCTGTCCTTCCCATCTACACAAAACTCATCAAGGGTGGTCTCAAAGTGTGGATTTACAGGTATATTTCTTATGGAATCATATATACTAGATCGTCAAGCCTCTCTATTACCTCTTAAAATAATAACTAATGCGATATTATCTTCCTAAAGTACCCTTATAATAAACTATTTGCTATATAACTATTTATAAGTTAGACAATTTTTATGGGAAAATTGATTATAATATTAGAGATAAAATGAATGAATTATGAAGGTATATTCAAAACGAAGACAACCTTGAGACAATATTGTACCTAAGATATCAGGAGTTTCTTCTCTCTCCTTATTAATATAAAATTATAAAGTACGTCGACTGTGTGTTTCTCTTAACACACATATCAAAAGAAAGACTTGGTCCTTACTGAGCAGATATAATTTCTGTTTACTTTTTTTCATGGTCTTTTTCTTTTTTTAAAGCTTATTGTATGTTTGGACAATGGGAACGGAATTATTTCCTTATTGGTGGAACAGTTACTTGATTTTTGCGCAATGGTTGCAACAAATGTATTGTTTTTTTGCTTCATTTTCTCTCAATCATGTCCATGACTTCCATTAATGTGTCTAATATGCTACTATGTTTGATGGTTACTTTTATTGTCACAGTGGGGACACAGATGGCAGAATACCAGTAATAGGGACAAGATATTGTATTGAGGCTCTTGGATTGCCCCTCAAGTCTAGCTGGCGAACTTGGTACCATGACCATCAGGTTACTGATTTTTCTTTGGGCAAAGGTACAAAAATAGTCACTGTAAATTTAAAAATGTGCAACTATAACTCCAGTAAATTGAAGGGGGCAAAACTGTACATTGTAAATCAAAATGGGGCAAAATTGTGCAAATGTGCAAAAATAGTCATCGTATATTTCAATATACGTTTTCCAGACGTGGCCCCACCATCAGTAAATGATGTGTCATACATTTAAGGGTGCAATATGTTGATGAGACTTTAATTTTTTGATCAGACTTTATTTTTTCATATGATTAGTAGAAGTAAGGTGAAGTTCACATGATTTGGGGTTCTATTTGGTTTCTTATCGAAATGATTTGGGGGTTTAGAGTTCGTTTTTAGTGATTTAGGGTTCAACTGGATGCATTTTAGCTTTCACGTTCGATTTTGGAATTGACATGTCATTTACTGATGATGGAGCCCACGTCTGGAAAATGCCTATTTAACTCTGCCTAACAGAGAGGTTACTTTTGCCTCATTTTGGTTTACAATGTATGGTTTTGCCCCATTTTAGTTTACAGTGTACAGTTTTGCCCCCTTAAATTTACCAGAGTTATAGTTGCCCATTTTAAAATTTACGGTGACTATTTTTGCACTTTTGTCCTTTTTCTATTTTGTTTTTTAGCCAATATACAGACTCTCCCAGCTATATTATTCTACAAAAGGCCTGGTTCTTTCAGATATATTTTCAAGAGGAAAAAAGAAAAATTTTTCTAGGTACTCATGAAAAGTCTTAAAATAATGTTTTATTCTTTTTTTTTCAAAAAACAATCATAATCTAAAAAGTAAATCAATTTTCTTAATATTTTGATAATCTGTTTCAATAGTTTCTGATTATTTTTTGAAGTATTTTTAAGTAATAAAAGTGATTGAAATCAGTTGCAAAACAAAATCTACATTTCATAAGATGTCAATGTAAACATGAGGATACTTTCTCTTATGATTGGAGGGATCCTAATTTATGATATCACACATTCTTTTGGGCTCTAAAGTAGTTAAGTTATTTACTTGTAAAACAATAGTTCCTTAGTTTCCCTAAAATACCACTCTAGTCATTTTGTTTTGAATTTTTTTTTCACACAATCATAAGTACAAGGTAGATTGATGTCTTATGTGGGGCTAGAAGGAGTACATTAGTTGGATCAAATCCTTCTTTTAATCTTGGGATCAGGTTAAAAGAATAATTTTCATATACAAAAATGACAATACCATATTTTGTTTACAATATTAGTGTAATTTTATAATTTTATATTTAATCTGAAAAAAAAATCTATGCAGGTGGGAGGAAGGATAGTGGAGTATGAAGGGCTAACATATGTGACAGTGAGAGGAGCTGGTCATTTGGTGCCACTCAACAAGCCCAGTGAAGCCCTTTCCCTCATTCATTCTTTCCTCACAGGACAAGATCTCCCTCCTCATCCATGACCCTCATACTTGTGTTTTTTTTTGTTACATGTAATAAGAATTAGCCTAAATGAATTCCATTATGAATTGGTTGGTAAAAAGAAGGGAGAATTAAAGCAAATACCTACTATAGTTGACTAGTTATAAACTCATTCTCGATTTGATTTCTCTTTTCTTTTAATTTTAATTGATATTTGTTCGACCTTATAACTTCACGCCTATGGGAAGCGTTTTGGGGCCATTGGGTTCTAAAGTCTCAATGTCTAGTTTATTTATATCCACAATATTAATGCTAAATGATTACAGATTATTCGTAAATTCAACCTTATAGTTCGTTTAATCAGGCTAGCTCGGCTAGCAGAATTTCTTAACTACATCCTTTCATCTTAATGAATATACATTTATATGGATAACTATTTTAAAAAGAAAAGAAGAGCTTTGTTTATCACAATAAACAATACACTTAAATCAAAGCGTTAAATTCTGGCCATATAGGATCAGCTCGAACAGCCTCACTAATAAAAACTAGACACAAAATATATAAATTAATTTCAGCTTTCCCATGCAAAGCTTCTCTTGACTCCAGATCATCAACTACTTTGGTCTCCCTTATGCTTCATTTTTTGTATATATTTCAGAAGGATATATACAAGAATAATGCACACACACACACAATATTGGACAAATTATAAAACTATTGGCCTATTTGGTTGTGGGAAATAAGACCTTAAAATTGGAAATGGAAAGTGGAGTGGACCCTGATCTGTAAAAAGTTAATTAATGTGACCCTACTGCAATAGTGACAAAAATTACATCACTCCCTTGTTTAAAATCGATTTTAATGCCTCAAAATCGATTTTAGAGCCCAAAATTAGCTTCAAATCAATTTTAAGCACTTGTTAGGCGAAGGTAGTGGTGTAATTTACCCTTGTCAGCTGTCACTATTGCAGTAGAAATGAGTTACATCGGTCAACTTTTTACAAACCGGGGCTCACTTTAGGTTCAATTTCCAATTCGAAGACCTCATTTCCCACAACCAAACGGGCCCTATGTGATTTATTAAGGAAAGATATATAGTTACTCACATAACAAATCCACGGCGCATGTTTAATTAGTTAAAACAACACAAAAGATCACAACACAATAAAGGTTGATTAGTCTTTTTGTCGAATTGTCAGTTTTCCTTATCAAGAAAAACAAAGAGCGACAGAGGTATACGATATAAAATGCTGGTTAAATTTAGATATGCCTACATATACAAACTCTGATCAATAATGAATTCTAATCTGAATAACCATATTTCTATTTAATATTTGTTAAATCTATTAGTTCAGGATTTTTCATAGTTTCATGATAATATATGTTCTTGGATCATAATCATGAAAGAATTGAAAACCAAACTTGGTTCAGATCGAATCCGAAGCTAGAACCTTTTACTCTTCTATTGTATCATTGATGTATATAATATATACCCACTGCAAACTATGATGTCAGAATCATCAATAACAATTTAGGGGAAATTTAGAGAGAGAAGGTCTATCTTCTTTCTAAAAGTTTACCTCTCCTCAGTACCTCCTCTGTGAGGGTTGGTCACACCCTGGTGCATGTGTGGTGTTTGGAAGCAACAGTCAGCAGCGTCGGCTTAGAGTGATGGCTGGTGTGTGCAGGCTGGGGTGTAAGGAAGAACCAATTCGAAACAGGTATATTTTCAAATCTAACAATAATGGGTTTTGGTGGGTTCCTCTCGTGATCCACGGTGTCTGGTCCATAGCCACCGAGCCCATAGCCACCGAGCCTCTATGAAAGCAAAGCAAGAGCTCTATCTTAGTTTGAGGGATCCTACTATAGAACTTGTGGAGTTCCTGGTCACCCCTAGTAGGTGTTAGGAGTATGATATGTGTCTTATTTTTAAAATTTCTTATGTGTGTCTTGTCAATTATGGTTCTGCCTATTCTTGTGGGTTAATTTTATTTGTGATGGTTGTTGGGTGAGTTCTAACATGATATGTATCACAATGGAGTTTGGTCACAAATTTCATTGGGCACTTCACCTTCTAGAAAGTGAGAATAATAAAGCTATTATTATGCAGCATTTGCATCAAAGTCGATGGCCACGGGAGTAGAGCTGTCAAAACGGGCCGGGCCGGCCCTGAAGGGTCAGGGCTAAACGGGCCAAGCCCATCAGGGCTTTTTCCAAAAAAAACCTATGTTTTCTAAAGCCCGGCCCTAGAGCAATCGGGCCAGGGTCGGCCCTCAGGGCTTCGGCCCATATAAAAAAATTTAAAATTTCAATCATATAGTATACAAGTTTTAACTTTTAATACACAAGTACAATGCATAAAACTCAAGTATTAATATAAATAAAACCAAAACATCAATAAGGAACTAAAAAACATTCAAGTACTAATAATCCACAAGACACAATTACAACTCATAAAAAGAAAATCTCAATAAATATCATTCGACAACATTTGATTGTGTTTGGCTATGAATTGCCTCCTCCTCTACTCCACTGACAAAAATATCAAGTTTTTTCATTTCTTCTTGAACGCCATAAGCATTATCACCTCCATCATTTGCCAAAAAAGAGTAGCAAATAATAAATTGTCTTTCAAGCATATTTGAATCTATTAGCAAATAATTAATTGTCCTTCAAGTATATTTAATAAAAAAACTCACAATCATATTTAAATCCATGCAATTAATTCCTTGTGCATATAAGATCCTGAACATTAATTAGATGGCTGCAACTTGACACATTTAACCCATTACACTATTACAAATTTACATTGAAACTAAGGACTTTGAGAGTGAACACCTCTATTTTTTTATTTTTTTTAGTTTAGGAAAAAGGGTAAGGCCTAACAGGGTCGCCCCTCAGCCCGGCCCTCAAAAGCCCTAGCCTTTAAGGGCCGGCCCTTCAGGGCCCACACCCCTATTTTTCCCTCTAAATCCCAAGCCCGGTCCTACTAGGGCTTAGGCAAAAACGGGCAGGCCCTATGGGCTCGGCCCATATTGACGGCTCTAACTATATGTTGGGTGTTTAATAGAGCTGTCAAAACGGGCGGCCCAGCCCTTAAGGGTCAGGGCTAAACGGGCCAAGTCCATCAGGGTTTTTTCTCAAAAAAACCCCTTTTTTTTCTAAAGCTCGGCCCTAGAGCAATCGGGTCAGGGTCGGCCCTCAGGGCTTCGGCCCATATAAAAAATTTAAAATTTCAACCACATACTACACAAGTTTTAACTTTTAATACACAAGTATACTACATAAAACTCAAGTATTAATATAAATAAACCAAAACATCAATAATGAAGTTAAAAACATTCAAATATTAATAATCCACAAGACACAATTTCAAATATTAAGAAAATGTCAATAAATATCATTCGACAACATTTGATTGTGCTTGGCTATGAGTTGCCTCATCCTCCTCCTCTCTACTGACAAAAAATCAAGTTTTCTCATTTTTTCTTTAACGTCATAAGCATTATCACCTCCATCATGTGCAAAAAAAAGTAGCAAATAATTGTCTTTCATATATTTGAATCTATTAGTAAATAATTAATTGTCCTTCAAGCATATTTGATAAAAAACACACAAACATATTTAAATCCATGCAATTAATTCCTTGTGCAAATAATTAAGAAGCTGAACATTGGATGGATGCAACCAATTTCATTTGGCACATTTGGCCCATTACATTATTACAGACTTATAGTGAGACTAAGAACTTTGAGAGTGAACACATCTATTTTTTTTTATTTTTTAGTTTAAGAAAAAGAGTCGGGCCTAATAGGGTCGGCCCTCAGCCCGGCCCTCAAAAGCCCTAGCCCTTAAGGGCCGGCCCTTCAGGGCCCACACCCCTATTTTTCCCTCTAAATCCCAAGCCGAGCCCTACTAGGGCTTAGGCAAAAACGGGCCGGCCCTACGGGCTCGGCCCATATTGACGGCTCTACACGGGAGAGCAAGTCCTTGGACAACTACCTTTTATTGCACTTTTATAATTATGTGATCATGACAGAATGGATGTTCAATTCCCTCACTCTCTACCTACAATGGTTACACATCGACATTAGTATTTGGAGTCTACTTTGTTATTATTATCTGGATATTTTGATAGTTGTTTTCTATTGGTTTGTATGTATTTACCCTGGGGCAATGGTGGCTTCTGTGGCTGTCAATGCTAAGTGTCTGTATTACTATGTACTCTTGCTTGAGTCTCGGCATATGTAGTCTGTTTCTATATTAATGAAATTATTCTTTCAGCCAAAAAAAAGAATCATCAAATCAATTGTTGGCAGAACAAAAAAGAATTTTCAAATCAATTTGACAATATATGGAAGGCCCACATCACCATCAGTTTGACACAATCTAGTATATTTAAGTCCTCTAAATGCCTCGAAGATTGTCGCGAGCTTGCTAATGCCAGCTTGTCACTCAAGTGAACTAAGATGATGGGCTAGAGCCTAGGGCCAACCCGACACCTGGGCTCTAAACCTCTAGACTCTAAATTGTTGAGGGATTACACACTGCAACAATATCATCCCAAAGGCCTAGCCTGATGACTTCTATCTACTACACCATAATCTTTTTCCCATTTCTAAATAATATATCTATGCATACAAATCCCATTTGAAGAATAGACACTGGCGGAGTCATTGGGCTTTGCCGCCGCCACCGTGATCGTCGCCAGAGAGGTGGTGACAGAACTGGGGAAGGGTTGTGGAGAGGGTGAGGTTGGGGTTTGTATTTGTTGTCATTTAAGTTATTCAATGGGTAGAATTTGTTGCTCATGTGGTTGAGATTATTTCACTTATTGGGGCAACACTGTTTTTGGTGATAAGGGGAGTGATGAGAATAAGGGTGACGAGCCATGAATGTAAACACTTGGTTAAGGGCCTAATTTAGCATGTTACTACAAAAAGAATAATAAGAGAAAAGACAATTGGAAAGAAATTAAACTTGAATTACATCTATGGTTGTAGATGAAT
Organism: Mimosa pudica; assembly: GCA_029929735.1. Taxonomy (NCBI): domain Eukaryota; kingdom Viridiplantae; phylum Streptophyta; class Magnoliopsida; order Fabales; family Fabaceae; genus Mimosa; species Mimosa pudica. The sequence goes on along the minus strand of JAKELP010000014.1, from coordinate 5,771,031 downwards.
AACATGGAGAATAGAAGGTGAATAAACATATGTAACTTCTTAAAGCAAATATTTACAAAATCATAAAAATAAACATGGGTGAAGGTGCAAAACTAGCCACCGTAAATTTTCAATTGGACAACTCTGGCACCCGTAAATTGAATGGGGGCAAAACCGTACATTGTAAATAAAAATGGGACAAATTTAACCCGCCGTTAAGTAGAGGCAAACAGACACTAGTTTAAGCGTGGGTCCCACCTTCATTAAATGACGTGGCTTAACAGTCAGCAGGGAAATGAAATGTGAAATTTGCAATTAAGTCCCAAGGAAGGATTTTACCACCATAAAGTCCCAAAGAATCACATAATTATTAGCAAGTCCCAAGGTATCTGAAAAAGAAACTCTTACCCCTCACTAAAACTAAATATTATGGTCCCCACAAGGCCACAACCACCATTTTTCTTAACCATTCGGACATCACCCTCCAAACTCCAAACCCATCCCCATCCTCCATGACCACAACTTGATGCCAGCACCTTCCTCCATCACCAAACTCCAAACTCATCCTCCATCAGCACCATTTTTCATGATTAAGAAAATAAGGATATGTGTTTCTTGTTAAATCAAGAAAGGGACCCGTGGTATTTTCCGGCCAAAATGACGCATAAATCGTGCTCTGAGGTCGCCGGAAATGGCGGCTACTCCGACATTGACGGCGGCTAGAAGAAGGGAGGAAGAAAGGCAGTGCTGGCATCAAGTTGTGGTGATGGAGGATGGGTTTGGAGTTTAGAGGTTGAGGTCCGAATGGAGGCTTGGGAGCTCTGAGGTCGCCGGAAATGGTGGCTGCTCCGGCGTCGACGGCGGCTGGAAGAAGGGAGGAAGAAAGGCGGTGCTAGAATCAAGCTTTATTTTGGTGAAAGAACAGGCTAAGCCCATTAGTTATGCTATTACATCACGGGTCCAAGCCTTCCCCATCTGATCTTCTTCCACAATACTCAGAAGCTTTGTCGGTGGTGCTGTCCAGGTGGCTTCATTCCTTCCCAAATAGGTACTCAATTTTGCCAACTCGTCTACACATCAGTTGCCCTCTCTAAATACATATTTGAGCTGTATCTGCCAATCCTGTTTAGAAATTCTTTAATTTGCGCACAAGGACTGGATTAGCTTGGGTTGAAATTCTTGTTCAGTTTATCTTTAACAAATTTCAGGTGCTGGCATAAAGTTGTGGTGATGGAGGATGGGGATGGGTTTGGAGTTTGGAGGGTGATGTCTGAATGGTTAAGAAAAAGGGTGGTTGTGGGGACCACAATATTTAGTTTTAGTGAGGGGTCAGAGTGTCTTTTTCAAATACCTTGGGACTTGCTAATGATTATGTGATTCTTTGGGACTTTGTGGTGGTAAAATCCTTCCTTGGGACTTAATTGCAAATTTCACATTTCATTTCCCTGCTGACTGTTCTGCCACGTCATTTAATGAAGTTGAGACTCATGCTTAAACTAACGTCAGTTTTCCTCTACTTAACGGCGGGGTTAAATTTGTCCCATTTTTATTTACAATGTATGGTTTTGCCCCATTCAATTTACGAGTGCCAGAGTTGCCCAATACGGTGGTTAGTTTTGCACCTTCGCCCAATAAACATAGTCTTGTTTTAAATGGAAACATAAGTTGAGAGGGAAGAAATGAGATAAAATTAAGGAAAATTGGCAGTAAGAAGCCCATATTAGCTCTTTTGGTAAGCCCATATTAGCTCTTTCGGTTGAATGGAATGTGAGAAAATGTGAAGAAAATAAAATGAATAAAGGGAAAATTAATTTGAGGTCCCTCACAAGGGAGTTAATACTGGAAAAGTCCCAAAAATTGAAAATATTAATGTAGGGTCCCAAGGGACCTCACATTAATATATTTGAAAAGTGAAAAGACAGTTTTACCCCTAGCCTTAAAAAAAATTTACCCCTCCCTCCTCCTCCCTCACCCACCCCCCACCCCTTCCTCCTCCCTCCATCGCCCCCCCAACCCCAGCCTCCTCCACCCCCACCCCCCCAACCCCAGCCTTCTCCTCCCCTGCCCCCCACCCCCAGCCTCCTCCCCTGCCCCCCACCCCTTCCTCCTCCCTCCATCGCCCCCCACCCCCAGCCTTCTCCCCTGCCCCCCCACCCCCAGCCTCCTCACCCGCCCCCCCACCCCTCCTCCCTCCTCGGCCCCACACCCCCACCCCCTCCCTCCTCACACCCCCACCCCCTCCCCCCTCCCTCCTCGGCCCCCCACCCCCACCCCTCCTCCCTCCTCGGCCCCCCACCCCTACCCCCTCCCCCCTCCCTCCTCGGCCCCACACCCCCACCCCTGTTCCCTCCTCGCGGCCACTCCTCCTCCCTCACCCGCGAGGAGGGAGGAGGGGTGGGGGTGGGGGTGTGGGGCCGAGGCGGGAGGAGGGGTGGGGGGGCGGGTGAGGAGGCTGGGGGTGGGGGTGCGAGGAGGGAGGGGGGAGGGGGTGGGGGTGTGGGGTCGAGGAGGGAGGAGGGGTGGGGGGCGGGTGAGGAGGCTGGGGGTGGGGGGCAGGGGAGGAGGCTGGGGGTGTGGGGGGCGATGGAGGGAGGAGGAAGGGGTGGGGGGCAGGGGAGGAGGCTGGGGGTGAGGGGCAGGGGAGGAGGAGGCTGGGGTTGGGGGGGTGGGGGTGGAGGAGGCTGGGGTTGGGGGGGCAATGGAGGGAGGAGGAAGGGGTGGGGGGGTGGGTGAGGGAGGAGGAGGGATGGGTAAATTTTTTTTAAGGCTAGGGGTAAAACTGTCTTTTCACTTTTCAAATATATTAATGTGAGGTCCCTTGGAACCCTACATTAATATTTTCAACTTTTGGGACTTTTCCAGTATTAACTCCCTTGTGAGGGACCTCAAATTAATTTTCCCATGAATAAATATGTAACTTATTTGTGGTAAAAATTTGTAAATTATTGAAATAAAATTTGTACACGTGTCAACATATAAGGTTCAAGATAAATAAAAATATAATAACATAATTATGATAATATTAGCTTTATCAAAAAAATTCAAATATTTATATTAAATCGAAGAAATGAAAGTCAAACGTTTTCTTTTTTTATACTGTCACTACTACAGAATAACCCCTTTACATGCGCTCATTTTGGTCTTTACATGCGCTTAAAAAGCGCTGGCAATGCCCTCGCCGGGAAAGGCTTTACATGCGCTTTAAAAAGCGCATGTATAGATATACCTATACATGCGTTTTCTCTACAAGAAAGCGCATGTATATATACCTTTATACATGCGCTTTTTAAATAACAGCGCATGTAAATGTGACATCTTTACATGCGCCTTTTATAAAGCGCATGTAAAGGTGAATCCTATACATGCGTTTTCCCTACAAGAAAGCGCATGTAAAGATATCACGTGACTTTTTTTTTCATTTGTCAAAATTCGTTTTCTCTGCTTTTTGGCAGTTAAATTACTACCTGCGAGAATAACCAAAATCCTATATATACCAAGAACTACTTTAAATAATATAAAAGTCATCCACATATCCCAATCAGAATTTACATCTAATTTGTACCACCAAAAGTCATCTAAGTTGTACCGGCCAAAATACACATCAAAGTTGTACCAGCAAAAGACATTTAGATTAAATAACCAACTAGCCAAAATAGTTCATCTATCAAAAGTGGCATACTCCCACTTCCTCCTTACATGTATGAAACTCTAAGAATGTCAATAAACAGTTTAGAATAGTGATATGAGGGCCATTGCTAAACTTGGTATGTTTGAAGGTGAATTATAATAAGCAAGTGAACAGTACACACATAAAAGCTTCAGAGCTAACCTGAAAATCCAAATCAACATAACCATTGCAAAATCAAGTAATATCTTCCATGTTGTTGGTGTTAACTTCATCCACTAACTTCTCTGCACAATCTCGAAGAGGATCATCAGGTTGAGCATTTTTATAATCTGAAGATGTCACCCATTCACCATCCTAGAAACATAAACATAACATTTTGTGTTGGATGATAACTCTAATATAATGAAAAGTACAGCAATAGAAAGTAGAATACTTGAGTCTAAGAAAACAGCCTTCTCAAAACAAGAGTAAATATAAAAGCTGTCACACCTCCTGGAAGTCTTCCATATGTAGGATCTTCTCTACAGCAACAATGTAAAGCAAATCTTCATTGACTTCTTCACCAAACCTCCTTTTCCATAATGACATTAGACTCTGCATAATGGAAACTAACGTAAAAAAAATATGGCTAGAGGATCAAATAAACCAAAATTGAGCATCAGTGAATTGTTCCTTTAAGTAAAACAATCATTTAAAATTCTGAATCATCAAACCCAACAACCAATTGTTAATGTTAATACACACTGAACACATAACAGAGATAATAATACAAAAGAAAAATGTTAATGTTAATTACCACACACTTATCATACATACATAGCTAACATCTATAATCTCCCTTTTCAGGATTCAAATCAAATATTTAGTTTGGACACATCACATATCATCAAATTCACAATTTAATTAATGAAACCAAAAGAAAGCATATTAAGAAATGAAGAACGAAAGGAAGAGAGAGACATTTTTAAATCACCAAGTACTAAAATCAAGCAACAACCAAAAGTTTCCCATCAAACAATTCAAATAATTAACAGTCGGTTATCTTCCTTGTCTGTTCCAAGCTGCCAAGTCATAATAGACTAAGAAGAGGTCATTGCACATTGACAATCAATAATAGAATCAACTTTATATTCTTTTACCACCATTAGAATATTTCTCAACCTGTTACTAATCAAATCTAATAAAACATTAGCATTACAACTCAATTTTCAGCTATACTCTACAGATTCTACTTCATTTTAATATTTTGAAGCTTATTTTTCATGACATACAAAACATTAGAATCATGTGAGAAAACAAGGTTACAGATATAGCCAAACTTTCCAACTTACTAAAAATAAGGAATTCTAATCACTTTAACATAACAGTCCATGAAATCATATAAGAACTTGGATTGATATATTTGACCCTTCACATTCAAAACAACTGAACATAAACTTATATTTGCTGAAAGTAATACCTAATTTGAGACACCACAGATTAGTCAACTTCCTTAAAATTAAAATTCTTCTTCACTTCCCATATACACACCAAAACTCATCAGTCATCAACATACTTCAATAATTCAGCATATTTCAAATTGTAAACCTCCTTTTATTTCACCCAATCAAGGATCAAACAGAGAAGAAAGAAAAGAACATCAACAACCTTTAGAACCATTAGATTCTTGCAGGCAAAACAACACAATTAATTAGTATTTCAATCTGAATTAAACTGAATGTACTATGTATGACCAAATAATTATTATCTTGTTTTTATAAACCTTTAATCAAAGTTGAAAACATCTAAATAAAATGTCAAAACCTGAAAATGAACAAAACCTGAACCACAACTTCAACATACCACATGCTTAACAAACAAATAATTCTCAATGAACACTTATATCCTGCTAAGCACTTCTTTAAATCCAAATGCCAGAAAAACATACCATACATATATAATTACCCTTACTAGTCATGAACTAAACAGAATACCACTTTCCTATCCATATGTTAATGTCATTATCAATCTTTTCTTCTATATTCAGCCATGTTAAAATCAAATTGCAGAGTAAGGCATCCACATGTGAAACCTCAAAGATCAACAAATTCAGCAAGATTCAAGCAGCATACAAGCATACACACAACATTAATTATTCCTCATGAATCACTACAAAAATTTAAACAAAAGAAATAATAAGCAAACAAAAAACCAAACAGACACATTCTTTAGCATTGCATTAATTCCCTTCCAACTCATAATTTAAAATGCAAAGTGAATTTATATTTAACTTTTAATTCCATTAAACCCTAAGTATACAAAAATCTGAAATTTTCGTGTAAACCCAAAAGAAATCCAAGAACACATCAAAAAATCATTTCCAAATGCTTAAAATCAAAGATTAATTTCATTTTGGTTCGTTATTTCATCCCAACAGCCTAGAAATCAATCGGCCTCTCCTAAACTCGTCCAAAAATCAAAGCAAAAATGAGTGGGAATTGAAAAGGACACTCTCACCCAAATTTTCTGGCCGAAACTTAACTCCTCCCGCCGTCGCGTCGCTGCTGGGTTCACCGGAGATGGAGGAAACGTTGAAGGAAATGAGAACAATGAAGAATCTTGGAGCAGGGAGGGATGGAACCGAAGATGGAAGGAGGGAGGTCGCCTAAGGACCACGCCATCTCTTGCTTCTGGCCGTCGGCGCTGTTGCAAGTGGCCGGAGAACGCAGAGATCGAAGGGAGACAGAGGTGGGAGTGAGAAATCGAAGATGGAGGGGGAGGAAGAAAGTGACGATCAGATTTGTGTTGGGTGGGTTAGGGTTTTCAAAGTATGTATTTATATATATTGATTGGGGAAAATTGCCATCACATACCCACTTGTTTATTTTTAATTGTGTTTCTAACCCCAGAAGTTTGTATATAATACTATACCCCTTACTCTCCATAATACTCTTGTCTAAAATTTATAATACTCTTTAAGAAGATTTCTATTTCTAAATGACTCCTTTAACTATATTTTTCTTTAAAATATAAGATAATAAGGTTTAACATTAATAAATTATCCCCATTATCATAAAATTCCTCCCTAAATCTTTAAATTTTCTAGATGGCTTCTCAATAATTTCTTATTATTTTTTAATTAGAAAATTGGGATGTTACACTAACCCTAATTATTCCAAGAATTTCTAAAGAGAATAAACATATTATATATATTTATGGTGGTTTAACTTAATGTATATGAGTATGAGACATGTTTTAACATATAAATTCATCCTATGCATGGATATATTGTTCAAACAATATAATTTTAATTAAAAGCTATACATGCGCTTTCTGGGTTAAAGCGCATGTAAAGATGGATATATACATGCGCTTAAAGCGCATGTATATGGCACAAACATGTACATGCGCAGTTCCTCAAGAAGCGCATGTAAAGATTCCCTATATACATGCGCTTTAAGCGCATGTATAGCTTTGAATGATATACATGCGCTCTTTCTTATAAAGCGCATGTATTAACATATTATATACATGCGCTTTATGCTGTTCTTCTTGAAAGCGCATGTATAGATGTCAATTACCAGCGCTTTTCATGAAGCGCATGTAAAGGTGCGCTGGTATAGGGTTATTCTGTAGTAGTGTGTATGTTAAAATTCAGTTAAAAAAGGTATTCAAGATAGGAAAAAATAATATCTACAACAATATTATATGGTGGGTGACTGAATTTATGAGAAAAATATAACTACTTTTTTCTCTGATCTCATCACTTTTTATTCATCTTCTATTTTCTTTCTTGTTTAAGAACTCAAAATTTCTTTCTCCCCAATTTTCTGTTCAAACTTTCTCCCTTTCTCATTTTTCTCTCCATCCAAGGAAAACAACATTTGTTTGATTTTACAAAAAAAATGGTTTGATACTTAAAAGTTTCTAAAATATCATTTTAATTGGTTTAATGAGACAATTCAAAAGAATTTTTTTGTCTATCATTGCTATTTTCTTAAAACTACATTTAATTGAAATTTTTATTTATTTCTGTATCTAGCATTTAATATATGCATGTATCATAATCTTTTCTAAGATAAGAGAACGATATTAGACTTTTGAAAAAATTGGGCGAAAATCTATAATTTTCATTCCCATCAAAAAAGTAACTAAAAATTTCGGAAAAAAGAGCAGCAACCTAAACTTAAGGGCAAAAGCGTTGATATAATAATTAACTTTTCACTTCTGATATAAATAATAAATGACTATTTCATTGTACAGAAATAATATCTAAACTTTTGACCTGATGCAACAACAATAAAAATGGTGTTGAATGTTATTTTGTAGTTATATAAAACTTTACTGATATTATTTTCAAAAGTAAAAATATCCCTTTAACCTCTCAATTAAAACTCAAACTTTCTTCCCCTCCCCTTCATCTTTCCTTTCTCAAACGAAAAAGATTTGTGTTTTGATTGAGAGGGGTAAAAGAGTATTTTACTTTGAAAAATAATATCATTAAGATTCCGCATAACTCTACAAATTAACATCTAAAACCGATTTTATCATTTTTGCACTGAGTCAGAAAGTTACATATTATTTTCATACCACGAAATAGTCATTTATTATTTATACTAGAAGTGAAATAGTTAATTATTAAATTACCATTTTTGCCCTAAACTTAAAACACCAGCAAAAAAGTACCGATGCAAATAACAAAAGAAAAAAGTTTACAAATAACCATGTTTTCAAGAAAGAAAAATTAATCTAAACTCTATACTGTCAAAGAACAATCTCACAATGCAACTAAAGTCCTGTTAGAGTTAAAAGATTAAAAATTATACGGTAAGAAATTAAGAGAATGAATTAAAATCTCACGGGGAATTAAGCATTTAAAAGTAAATGCTTTTTTTTCACCATTGAAGGGTAGAATATGATTAAATATAAAATCATCACAATAATCCAGAGCCCATAAGGGTAGACTCAGTAATAATAAGTTAAGGCATTGCCTTTGGATTGTGGTGAGTCAAATATCACCTTTAAAATCAAAATATAAAAAAAAATCTCAATAATGGCTTTATTGAAAATTGAAGAAAGATTGAAATTTGTGGATCGAAGAAACAGTTCATTTGCATCATTCACTAGCAAGGATTAAAAACTAGGACTGGATAAACTAGGACTGGATAGTGAAAGGATTGAGGTGGATAGTCAAGTGTTAATGGGTCAAGTTGAATGTAAACTCGTATATCAGCATGAGTTAATAAAAGTATATATTCTATGCCGCAGGTATTTTGAATGGGACTATGTAACTTATCATATAATAGGGGATCATTTTTGTATGAGTTAGTGCTCCTTATTTAGTGTTGAATAGTTATAATCAATTACAGCACCTTTATGAATGTATTAATGAAAAATGATGTGGATATTAAACCATCATAATTAAAATCTCTAAGTGTGAGATGTTGTGAATGAAGTTCACAACAAACAACGAAAAGGTAAGCAAAATGGCCTCGATTTCAAAGAATTTTTTTCTAATAAGTAACCCAGTGCTGCCCACAAACTTGCACAGTTTACAGTTTACATAGTTTCACTGTTTCAGTGTCGGTTAGTACCGTTCAACACGAGTTGGCTGATTCACGTGATATCCTACTTCTTTTTAGTATAAATGACAATTCATTAAAAATGAGATAATAAAAACTATCTTACAATATTACAAACTTAAATGGAAAAATAGAAGTGAACATGAAAAACAAAGTGATCCTTCATAAAATCATAAAGAAGTTCAACATCTACTTTAAAGTAACTCAGACAAGATACCATGTCGGGGTGTCAAATTCTAGGTCAACCCGACCAGTCTGTCCGTTTTCAATTCATTACTCACTAGTAATTTATAACTACTAGATCAGTCCCCCGCGTGTGTGTGTTGCATGGAAGATTTTCATTCTCATGCTAAATAGTGTCTATCTTGTACACTAATTATACAAATGATCATAAATTAGACAAATGTTTTGCAAAGTAACACAAAATTAGACAATAATTAGACAAATAAATTTCCATGTGAATTAGCTTCAAAAATTTGGCACAATATGGAAACCTGGGAGAAATCGAGCGGGGTCAGAGAAGACGTCGGAGTTGGGAATGACGGAGGCAAGTAAGGGGTGAGAGAAGGCTTTTCGCTTGAGGTAGTGAATGAGAAGCTCTTCGTCGGTGGGGAAGAAACAGTATCCAATGGGAAGCTTGATGCCTCCATTGAAGAGAAAGGAGGGAAGCTTATGCATATTTCTGCGGCTATTGCGGTGGGTTGGGGTGGGTGGGGGTGGCTGTTTAGGGTGGGTTGGGGTGGGTGGGGATGACTGTTTGGGGTGGGTGGGGGGCGCAAGGGTTGGGGGGTGGGAGTGATGAAGAGAGAGGAGAGTTGAAATTGTTTATTATTATATGTGGACCCTACATGAATATAACCTACGTGGAAATGGCAAGACTTCCAGTGGCAAAACTTTAACCTACGTGGCGGCCACATGAGCAGACTAATAGTCAAACGTGAATGACAATCTACTGGGGGTATTTTTTTTAAACCTTTTGATTAATTTGAGTGTAAATATGAGCATGTTGTTAGTATAGGGTGCCCAATGCTCCTCTTGGGAGGCAGATTAGGTCCATTACACATTCTAATTTGCTAAAAGAGAGATGAACGAGAGGAAGGAAGAGTCTAATTATGCAAATGACTAACAAGGGATTTCAAATTCGGGTTCGACTTTCTTTCCTTTTCCATTCCGCTTCCATCCTTCTCCTTTTGAATAACTTCATTTTGGGGTTAAATTTCTCAAATATGTTTATACCTCTGATTCTAAGTAAAATCAGTGACATTTACCAATGGGTAATTGGTTGAGCTGGTAAGTGGGCTACAACCCCCGTAAGGATGAGAACGCATGTTCGAATTCCGGGAAGCGCTCTCATTGGGAGATGGGACAACCTTGCCTAAGTGGGCAACACTCCTACCCCTCGAGTCTGGATTAAACCGGTGATTAACCCAAAAACAATCAGTGACATTTTGATATCTTAAGGGCAAAACCGGTTCTATTTTCAATTTTATATGATTTTTCATATATTTAATTCTTTTAAGTGGAAGAAAGTACATCATTTCTGGGATTGAACTTTTAAAAATCATATGGAATGGAAAGTAGAAACAGTTTGTGTGCCTAAGATATGAAAATGTCACCGATTTTATGTAAAATTCGGTGATATAAACATTTTTGAAAATTGTAGCCTTAAACTGTAGGTATATAGAGGTAAATGACGGGACCGGACTAGAATAGAAAAGGAGCTAGGGAAGTCAACAGATTGAGTGAATACAATTGATGTATAAGAAAAGATGGGTCTCAAAAGTCAATACATCAATGATCTATGAATCTATCACACGTCCTAGGTTGGCTATGGTGCAAATTTAAAGATAATTATATTTCTTTCATTAAAAAAATGGTTTATGAAAAACTATTCCTTAAGGAGTCATTTGAGTTAATAATACGAACAAGTTCATCTAAAACTCTTTTTTAATTAATTTTTCCACTTTTCGATAGGCTCATCTCTTTATTTACAAATAATTCTAAATGAAAATTAGAGTTTTTTAAATAAAAAAACGAAAAAGGGAGAAGGGGTTTCGAGTTGACCCACAAGTTTTACATGATATCCAATCACAAACTTGTTTAGTTTAGGTGTAACTGGTTTGCGACAAAAATGTCCATTTTAATATGGGCCCTACATGAAGAGAGAGGAGAGTTGAAATTGTTTATTATTATATGTGGACCCTACATGAACATAACCTACGTGGAAATGGCAAGACTTCAAGTGGCAAAACTTTAACCCACGTGGCGGCCACATGAGCAGACTAATAGTCAAACGTGAATGACAATCTACTGGGGGTATTTTTTTTAAACCCTTTGATTAATTTGAGTGTAAATATGAGCATGTTGTTAGTATAGGGTGCCCAATGCTCCTCTTGGGGGGCAGATTAGGTCCATTACACATTCTAATTTGGTAAAAGAGAGATGAACGAGAGGAAGGAAGAGTCTAATTATGCAAATGACTAACAAGGGATTTCAAATTCAGGTTCGGCTTTCTTTCCTTTTCCATTCCGCTTCCATCCTTCTCCTTTTGAATAACTTCATTTTGGGGTTAAATTTCTCAAATATGTTTATACCTCTGATTCTAAGTAAAATCAGTGACATTTACCAATGGGTAGTTGGTTGAACTGGTAAGTGGGCTACAACCCCCATAAGGATGAGAACGCGTGTTCGAATTCCGGGAAGCGCTCTCATTGGGAGATGGGACAACCTTGCCTAAGTGGGCAACACTCCTACCCCTCGAGTCTGGATTAAACCGGGCGGTGATTAACCCAAAAACAATCAGTGACATTCGGTTCTATTTTCAATTTTATATGATTTTTCATATATTTAATTCTTTTAAGTGGAAGAAAGTACATCATTTCTGGGATTGAACTTTTAAAAATCATATGGAATGGAAAGTAGAAACAGTTTGTGTGCCTAAGATATGAAAATGTCACCGATTTTATGTAAAATTTGGTGATATAAACATTTTTGAAAATTGTAGCCTTAAACTGTAGGTATATAGAGGTAAATGACGGGACCGGACTAGAATAGAAAAGGGGGAAGTCAACAGAATGAGTGAATACAATTGGTGTATAAGAAAAGATGGGTCTCAAAAGTCAATACATCAACGATCTATGAATCTATCACATGTCCTAGGTTGGCTATGGTGCAAATTTAAAGATAATTATATTTCTTTTATTAAAAAAATGGTTTATGAAAAACTATTCCTTATGGAGTCATTTGAGTTAATAATACGATTAAGTTCATCTAAAACTCTTTTTTAATTAATTTTTCCACTTTTCGATAGGCTCATCTCTTTATTTACAATATAATTCTAATTGAAAATTAGAGTTTTTTTTAAATAAAAAAACGAAAAAGGGAGAAGGGGTTTCGAGTTGACCCACAAGTTTTACATGATATCCAATCACAGACTTGTTTAGTTTAGGGGTAACTGGTTTGCGACTAAAAAGTCCATTTTAATATGGGCCCTAATACCGGTTCAGGTTGGTTTATGGGTTTCATCTCATATCATTGGCTTTAACAGTCATATCTATCAATCTATATGCTCAAACATCCATACACTAAAAGACTTCAACCTGGCGGGTTAGTGTGAGTGGTAAGTACTCTCGTCCCTTAAACAAGTGGTTGGGGGTTGTTCGCACCGCAAGTGCACGGGTCACGCCAAGTAATAAAGTGATAAGAAAAGCATCATTCCCACGAGGATTTAGTTCCAAAAATCGGTCAAGTAGAGATTATCTCACTCTAGCTTAATTTGAGTGATACAAATATCATGAGTGAAAGATAACTAATTTAAACAAATAAGAAAAAAAAATTATAAACAAGTGATTCTTAACTTTAAGGATAAAATGGGTCCTAAGATTATTTTTCCCCCTTGTATTTCAAAAACTTAAAGAGTCTCCTCTCACAATTGCTTTCAATGACTATATATTTGCTAACCTAGGGTTCTAGAATACTTATAAACGCTCCATCGAGTCAAGAATAAGTGTTTAATTTTATTAATCATGCAATCTCTTGTCACAATTAATAAAATCCAATTTCTTAGTTTCAACCCTAATGTGGCTATGTGAGGTCAATAAGTATATGTCTATCTCATCAACAAAATCATTCATTTGTCATGCAAACTTCAAGATCTCACACTATTTTACCCAAGTTCTACACTCAACCTAACCCTCTCAAGCATCAATCAAGTGAACACAACATCTAAATGGTAATCAAGCACTTAGAAGCATTAAGAGAAGACTAAAATATACACATGTGTAACATTAATCACAAAATAAGAGGAGGAATTAAGAGTTGATCCATACACGGTTCCAAATAATCCTAGAATCAAAGCTTTAGCTCAACATGTTCATGAAATCCAAAAGAATATATACATATGATAATATAATCATAGAACAAGAGAGAGGGAAAGGAGAATGGAGAAGAAAAACCAAGATTTGAAGCCAAAAATCTCTTCTAGACTTCAATCCATTGACACCCACTCCTCCAAATGTCAGACCCTAGCTCCCAATATGCCTAAGAAGTGAAGAATGGGGCTTTCCTGTCGAGCTCTCACTTTTATACCCAAGAAATTTCATTTTTTTGTGTCTGAAAACGTAGAGTTACATTTTCCGTTCGTCGCACATCCATTGCGTGACGAATTCCCAACGAACAGATATGAGACAGAAAAGAACTCGCTTCGTCATGCCTTAGTTGTGCAACGAAAGCTCAACGAACATCAAGGAAAAATTTTCTTCTTCCTCCTTTATCCCTTGCTCCACTCTTTGGATTTTCCTATGTTTTTCTTGGTAACTGCATGCTTTCCTTAGCCTTTCACTTGTCCACCTCTTTCTACAAAAGAGAAAGAGGGTTGATGAGCTTCAAAATTACTTTCACACACATATAACTACAAATTTCACCAAAATATCTATCTTTTAATTTTTACTCTTTCTTATGTGTATTTGTATCTTTCTTAACTATTTACCACCAAAAATCATGTATGAAAGAGGTGGATGCACAAGAGGGGGGGTGAATTGTGCTACTAAATAAAACTTAAAACAATGAAACACGAGATTTTATACTGGTTCGGTCTACCTGACCTACGTCCAGTTCTCAACCACCCAGGTTGAGTTCCACTATCCCCAGGTTTTACAAACGGGTTCACCTGGAACCTTTACAACCGCAAGTTTTAGACCGGGATCACTTGCAACCTTACAACCACAAGTTTTACACAGGTTCACTTGCAACCTTACTGACTCACTCCCCCTTACAACCTGCAAGGGTTCAACCTTTACAAATAAAGGATTTTCTAAACTTAGTTCTCTTTAAGAACGGATAATGTTACACACTTAAGTACACTTAATGCTCTTAATAAATGAAGAGACTTAACTAAAAAGAGTACAAGATAAGTAGATGAAAAGAACTCTCAATGTGTTAAATGCTCTTTCGCTTTTCTGGGCAGCTTTGAATGCTTGAAGGATATTCTCAGTTTCTCACTCTTATTTTCTCCAAGATGTCAAAGTTGTCCTCATAAATGAAGATGAGCTTCCTTATATAGTCCTCAAGCATTCTCACTCTTGGTAGGTGGCATAGCCGTTTGAATATAGTTGTTTATCCCAAGTTATCGTTGGCTCATTTAATGCTCCATTAATGCTCAGCAGGGTTGACTTTGCTTTATCTCTGAAAAGCAGTTCTGACAACTCTGCTCTGCCAAAAAGCACTCTGACACTGCACTGCTCTGCTCTTGCTGAACGTTCTGACATTCTGATTGCTTGCGGAAGCACATCCACATCCAGAAGCAACATCACTCAGTGCTGCACTTGAACGTTAGTCTAGCAATATATAACACATAGTCACATGCAGTGGGAGTTCATTTAGTCTTAGGAAGTTCTCTTACTTCCGGAAGCAATTCCACATCCGGAAGCACTCCTACTGGACGTTGAGTTATGACTTAGTGTTATACTCACTGACGCTCGGTGTTACCTAACCCAACAGGCAGCGCTAGTCATTAACCATCCGGAAGCAAATCCACATCCGGTTGCATCCTAACTTAGTCTCAAGGATTTTATACAACTAATGTTCCTAGACTGAGTTATGACTTAGTGTATTACTTGCTTCCGCTGGGGGATGAGTCGTTCATCCGCGAGCGCTAGTCCTAGTCCATCCGGAAGTAAATCCACATCCGGTTGTACTCTTACTTGTGGTTCTATATTAACCTAATTTTTCTTGTTCTTTCATATTTTAGTCTTCATCAAAACTTAAGATTCTAACATTCTCCCCCTTTTTGATGATGACAAACTAAGTTATCTAAGTTATCTAATCACGTTCATATTGAAGGAATTAATCAAATAGGAACACACATATGAACTCAAAGATAATCTTCATTAATAAGCAAATTGATTACAAGTTAGAAATATAATAACAATCAAATTTACAGGTAATCAGATAATTATGCATGATAAAAATATGAAAAGAAAAATTTCTAAGTTAAAATGTATGAGGGGTGTTTGGGCTCAAAGTTTATGTCTCTTTTTCTTCTCCCTCTCTCTTTGTCTTTATTCACATTCTTCTTGTAATTTGGCTAACTGGGCATCCTTCTCTCTCTGGTCAATCTCAGCAATTATACTCTGAAGCTCTGCCTCTTCCTTCTCCCTTCTGAGTCTTTCAGATTCAACGGATTCCTCAAAGGCTCTCTTCAGATCTTAAACCTCAGCATACCCAGGGAACCCAGTTGCATCGGAGAAGGGAACGACCTCGCCATTGGGATAATGGACAGCCTTAATTTTGACATTCCACACAGGAAAGTTGGGATCCTCCTCAACTTCCTTGGCTTTCCTTTACCCTTTGCCTTTTCCTTTGCCCTTTCTTCTTTCTTGGATAGCCTTGGCATTTGCTCTTTCAGCATCGAGGCAAGTCATCTGACCAAAGGTGATCTTGTCAGTCATTCCATATCTCTCGAACTCATCAGCAGTCATATCCTCTATTTCCAGTTTTACTTCCTTTAGTGGCGGAGGAACATATGATGCTTGAGAGGATGGCTGAGTCTCAGATGCTTCCCCAAGCTGAGTGGGTCTCCCTGACCCATGCTCCTCAGAGTGATCCTCTTCTTCACTTTCTATAGGCTCAGAGGTATCAGTACCCTTTCTGGCAACATGCTTCTTCCTAGACTGGCTGTAGCTGACCACTGGAGGAGAAGGTGCAGAAGATGGCTCAGAAGGAGGGATTGGCTTGGCTATCACAATAGGTGGATGATTTTGCCTCTTCAGCCCATACTTCATCATAATTTCTTCAATAAAATTTCGGGCAGGTTCAGAGGGAGGAGGCTCAGCAGAAGAGGCTTCTGGCGCTGGTTCAGGCTGCTCTGGTCCAGACTCAGGCACAGAAGAAGAAGGCTCATTAGGTTGGCTGACTAACACCATTGCCCATTTAGATCTTTGCTCATCCAGGCGCTGCTGTTGCATATATCGCACTGCTTCCCCTCTGATCAGATACTCAGCATTACCCATCTGCCTTAGATCATTAGGCGGAGGGCAGCAGCTATGTCCTCTTCAAGCCACAAGGAGGGTTGAGACCTTATCTGCTCCAAATCATATGCCCGACGAAGGGCAGCAGCTGGTAGAGTCTCTCTCCCCCTTTTGGCATCATCAAAAAGGGCGAGGGCCAAGGAGGAAGGGTTGGGTGAAGAGGATGGTGGAGGTTTAGGGCTATAGGTTCTGGGTGGGGAGGTTGCGGGTGAGGAAGTGGGTGAGGTTTCTGGTGAAGGAGTGGGGCTAGGGAACCAGGAGGGATATGTGAATAGGCCATCGAAGGGGTAGGTAGATGAATAAGGGGTGAATGGTATGTTTACCTCAGATATCCTCTGAAGGCGGGGGTAATCTCTCAGATATATGTGACTGAGGGGGTGAATGGCAGTGTGGAAGCCAAGGTGCTCGCCCAGTTGGTTGGAATGGGTTGGGTTGGTGGATTGTGAGTGGTTGGGGGAGTTTTGGTGGTCGAATGTATTAGAATGACTAGGAGAGTGGTGAGGTGAAGGTGAGCTATGAGGTGAGGGTGAATGATGGGGTGATTGGCGAGGTGAGTTTTGAGGGGTTTGGTGAGAGGAGTTGTGAGTGTCAGACTCATTTTGTGGTGAAGTTGGATGTGAGTCATTCTGAGGGGGTGGTTGTTGTGTATTAGGAGGAGGGAGTGATGGTTGGTTAGGTGGAGGAGGTGGAGGTTGGTCATTTTGTGGAGGAGGGGGTGGAGGTAGATTTCCCTGAGGTTGGGGAATTTGGAAGTGGTTAAGTAATAGGTCTAATTTGGTCTCGACCCTTCCTAGGCGATTCTCGAGGTTCTGGATCCTCTGCTCCTGCTGCTGGAAGCCATTGTCACACTCATCACGAAGGGGAGCCACCAAAGAATCAGACAGCCGAAAAAGGATCTCCTCCTTCACTTCCTCAGCAAAGGCCTCCACTGCGGCTGACACCTTCGGAACACGGCTTGGACCAGCATGAGAATCAACCTCTTGATCCCCTGCGCCAGAGACGGAGGGAGCCGTTGTATGTGAGGCACTCCCAGCCTGAGATCCAGATCGAGTGGCCCTTGCTGGCTTGTTGTACTTGATACCCATCTTGCTGATGTTTACTGCGCTTACGGGCAAGCATTTTACATTGTCAGCCTCCTCAGTAGATTTGATCAGGAATTTCTCCAGGAGGTAGGCGATGACTGTTGGGTAGGGAAGATTGCCAGACTTCTTGTTGTCAATCCACCTGTGCAGCTCCAAACTAATCAACTGCCCAGGGTTAATCGGCTGCTGGGTGAGGAATCTGGGGAGTCAGGGGTTGTCAAGCAGAGTGAACTCGTTGAAGTTTCCCCCTTTGTGAGTCATCATCCGGGAGTAGATGTATTGGAGTACCCGGTTGGAGTCAGACATGCCAGACACCTTCTTTCCCTTGGTGTCATAGACTTCCTCAAGCTCCTCCTGGCTGAGTTTCTCAGGGTATATCCACTCGTTCATCTCTTCCTCAGTGACCCCGAGCAGGCGGTTAATATCTCTCCAAGTAAAACTGAAAGTCCTCCCCCTCACTGTGGCTGTAAAGGTGACTCTGCGAATGTGCTCCTTCTCATTCACCTTCTTATACTTAGCCTTGGCTTTGAGAGACTGGCAGAACACCCTCAGGACGTTGATGTTGTATTCATTGCTGATCCCCAACCAGCACATATACTTCTGGAGATATACCCTCAAATGTGCAAACCCTAGTTCTTCAATTTTGTCCAGGTCGACGAACATACCATTTGTGAAGTAGGGCTTTGCATTCTCAAGTTTCCCAGAAACAGCCTCTAGTGGCCCATCCTTGTAAACTGATGGATCATCTTCCTCGACTCGTTGTCTCTTTGATGGGAATTCCTCCCTGAACTGTACCCTCTTCTTACCCTTCTTCTTTAACTGCTCTCGTTGTTGCCCAGAATGTTCTTGCTGTTCTTGAGATTTCCCAGTTTTCCCAGAACGCGAATGCCCAGAATGCCCAGATTTTGACTTCGATTTCTTGGAAGTAGTGGTTATCTCAATGTTGGGGTTTGTTCCATGAGAGCCAGCCATTTTGTGAGTGGTTTAGGGTTTGTGTATGATGAAATGCACAGAATGCAGAAGATGAAGAAGAAGGTGCGATGAAGATGAAAAATGATTTCAGAGAGTTTTGGGTGTTTGATTTGTGTGAGAAGTAAAAAAAATGAATGACAATGGCCTATATATGCGAAGTGATAAGCGATGTGATGATTCATAATGACTCTTCATTGAAAATATGCACCTTTTGTGGGAAAACGTAAATATTTAAATTGAAACGTCGCACCTTTGTGACACGTGTCCCTGCACAATGTCAGAAGAGGCACAGTTTTTGGTGGAGAAGGTGAAACGTTTTCTGAGGTGACGTGTCCTTTCTCTTCTCCGACACTGGCGCTTCCGGTTGCTTAGAGTCATCACCCAGCGCCAGCAAAAGAGCATCCGGAAGTGCGTTTGCTTCCGGTTGGATTTAACTTAAGATTCAACATTGTGGGGGACCTGCAAAACTAATGATTGACACTCCGATGCCTAAGTTAGTATAGTTGCAGGTTTTAATCAATTAAGCACAGGTTCATTCTAAAGATTAAACTTCATTTGGGTTTACCATTCCCAAATTTCCCCTTATAAAGGTGAATTGATCTACCCCCAGAGGCTTGGTGAAGATATCTGCAAGCTGATGGTGAGTGGGAACAAACTGCACCTTGACATCTTTCTTCTGAACATGATCTCTGATGAAGTGATGTCTGACGTCAATGTGCTTTGTTCTTGTGTGCTGAACAGGGTTCTTGGCCTTGGTCCAGTGTTAGTCTTGACCTTGGGCTTATTATTAATCTGTGCCTCTGGCCTAGTGTTGGCTCCAGGCTCTTGGGCTTTCCTTGAGGATTGTTTCCAGGCTCTGGATCCCTGTCCTCCCTTAGTTTCTTTTCTTGGGGGAGGATCCTTTGTCGCCTTGGTTCCTTTTGGGACCCACTTATAAGAGTTGTTGGCTCCATGCTTCTTAACATTACAGGTGGACGTAGAATGTCCCTTCCTGTTACAATAATTACAGAAGCTAAAAGGTGTGGAGCTGTGATTAGTGGCTTTATGAAAGAATTTTAAGTAAGGCTTCACTTTTGGTTGCACCCACTTTTTCCCTTTAGGTGTGTAGCCTAATTCAGTCTTGTCCCTATATGCCCTCTGATTCATTAAAATAATGTTTAACATTTCAGATCCATTAGTAAACTTCTGCAGGGCATTTTGCAGTCTATCTCTCTCTCCTGAGATCTTGCTGCAGTTAGAGCAGCTCTCTAACGTTGAGGCTCTGGGTTCTACTTGGGGAGAACCCTCGCCATCCGCTACCGGAAGCTTTTTGGCTTCCGCTAGCTCCTTACTAGGTGAGTCCACCTTAAACTCAAGTGATTCCTTTTTAGTTTTCAATACTTTATATGCTTTACATAAGCGGAAAAATTCTTCATGGACCTCATTATATGCTTCTTGTAGTTCAGGAAAAGTTACCTCACTGTCCTCCTGGATGGGATCAAATTCTGAGGATGCTTCCTCATCATCTTCTCTGGCAACGAGACAGAGGTTGGCAATCTCTTCCTCATCACTTGCTTCCTCATCCGAACTATTCACCCAGATAGAGGACACAAAGGCTTTTCTTTTGTCCTTCCCTTTTGATCTCTGCAAGCTTGGACACTCAGCTTTGAAGTGGCTAGGCTTCTTACACTCAAAGCACACTGGGGCCCTTTCCTTCTTATATCCTTTCTTCTGGCTGGATTCACCTTTCTGAAAGCCTCCTTTCTTCTTGAAGAACTTTCTAAACTTTCTTACCATCATAGTCATCTCCTCATCATCGATGTCTTCCTGATCATCCTCATCATCATCATTATCATCAATCTTCTCCTTGCTGGGAGCAACAAGAACTAGGTTCTTGGTTTTAGATGTAGCTTGAGGAGCTCTATGAGCCAGCAGGGTTGGTTCATATTCAGCCAGAGAACCAAACAGGGCAGTGATAGAACTGGTTGACTCTCCTTGGACTTCCTGCAAGATGGTAACTTTGGTGATCCAATCACCTTTCAAAACTTTTAAGATCTTGCTGACTTGTTCTTCTTCAGGAATGTCTTTACCCAGGGAGGCCAGGTTATTGATAAGATGAGTGAACCTGAGCTCCAGCTCTCTGATTGGCTCAGTTGGACTAAGCATGGCAAATTTGTGGAACTCCTCAACCAGCATCTCGACCCGTCTTGCCTTCACTCCCTTGGTTCCAGAATGAGCAGCCTCAAGAGCCTCCCACATATCCTTCGCTGTTTTGTGGTGGCTGATCCTGTGGAACTCCTTAGGACTAAGGGCGCATTGAATGTAGTGCATGGCCCTGTAGTTTAGCTGTACTAGAGCATAGTCCTCATTGGTGTATCTGGATCGCTGCTTTGCAAGACCTTCATCATCTAGAGGGACGTTATTTCCACGTTCAATTACATCCCAGAGGCGGATGCCGCAGGATTTGATGTAGGTCTCCATTCTGAACTTCCAGAATGGATAGTTGTGGCCATCAAAGCAAGGAGGCTTGTTTGGCTGAGTAGCAACATCGGGCAAGGAATAATCTGCATCCATTACTAGATCTTTTCTTTCTAGATTCGTTGGAATCAAGTCAGAAAGACCAGCTCTGATACCAAATGAAAGAGGTGGATGCACAAGAGGGGGTGAATTGTGCTACTAAATAAAACATAAAACAATGAAACACGAGATTTTATACTGGTTCGGTCTACCTGACCTACGTCCAGTTCTCAACCACCCAGGTTGAGTTCCACTATCCCCAGGTTTTACAAACGGGTTCACCTGGAACCTTTACAACCGCAAGTTTTAGACCGAGATCACTTGCAACCTTACAACCACAAGTTTTACACAGGTTCACTTGCAACCTTACTGACTCACTCCCCCTTACAACCTGCAAGGGTTCAACCTTTACAAATAAAGGATTTTCTAAACTTAGTTCTCTTTAAGAACGGATAATGTTACACACTTAAGTACACTTAATGCTCTCAATAAATGAAGAGACTTAACTACAAAGAGTACAAGATAAGTAGATG
This sequence comes from Mimosa pudica, assembly GCA_029929735.1. Taxonomy (NCBI): domain Eukaryota; kingdom Viridiplantae; phylum Streptophyta; class Magnoliopsida; order Fabales; family Fabaceae; genus Mimosa; species Mimosa pudica. The sequence goes on along the minus strand of JAKELP010000014.1, from coordinate 5,749,254 downwards.
AAAAGAACTCTCAATGTGTTAAATGCTCTTTCGCTTTTCTGGGCAGCTTTGAATGCTTGAAGGATATTCTCAGTTTCTCACTCTTATTTTCTCCAAGATGTCAAAGTTGTCCTCATAAATGAAGATGAGCTTCCTTATATAGTCCTCAAGCATTCTCACTCTTGGTAGGTGGCATAGCCGTTTGAATATAGCTGTTTATCCCAAGTTACCGTTGGCTCATTTAATGCTCCATTAATGCTCAGCAGGGTTGACTTTGCTTTATCTCTGAAAAGCAGTTCTGACAACTCTGCTCTGCCAAAAAGCACTCTGACACTGCACTGCTCTGCTCTTGCTGAACGTTCTGACATTCTGATTGCTTGCGGAAGCACATCCACATCCAGAAGCAACATCACTCAGTGCTGCACTTGAACGTTAGTCTAACAATATATTAACACATAGTCACATGCAGTGGGAGTTCATTTAGTCTTAGGAAGTTCTCTTACTTCCGGAAGCAATTCCACATCCGGAAGCACTCCTACTGGACGTTGAGTTATGGCTTAGTGTTATACTCACTGACGCTCGGTGTTACCTAACCCAACAGGCAGCGCTAGTCATTAACCATCCGGAAGCAAATCCACATCCGGTTGCATCCTAACTTAGTCTCAAGGATTTTATACAACTAATGTTCCTAGACTGAGTTATGACTTAGTGTATTACTTGCTTCCGCTGGGGGATGAGTCGTTCATCCGCGAGCGCTAGTCCTAGTCCATCCGGAAGTAAATCCACATCCGGTTGTACTCTTACTTGTGGTTCTATATTAACCTAATTTTTCTTGTTCTTTCATATTTTAGTCTTCATCAAAACTTAAGATTCTAACAATGTATATTCAGGGGAAATTGAGATGGAATATGTGAAATTATGAAGTTTATCAGGGGTTCGATCCCTAACCCTTGTGAATGGACCAAAGTCACAGGCAGGTTGTCTACCCCTTATAGGGGACTTCAGAACAATGAAAGATTAGCCTCATTTGACACTCGAGTGGGATACCCTTGGATAACAAAAGAAAAGACTTCAAATAAATTTTTTCCAACAAGTATTTTTTTTCTCTTGCAATATTATGTTTGTTATGGTTACAATCAAATTTTATTGTACTTTTTAATTTTTAATGTGTTTTACTAGTGATTATTAATATTAATATATTCTTCTTTCATAAATTAAATTTTATTATTTTAATATAACCAGCCCGTCTAATTTTTGGTCACTAAACTAATATTTATTAATATTAAATTTAAATTTTAAAACATAATTTGTGATTTTTTAACAATAAACTATTTTCATAAGAATTCAATCAACAATTCACTAGATCATTGAGTTTGTTTGGGTCTATCCTCACTCCGCCGACCCACTTTCTCCTCCCTTTATTGTCATCCCGTTTTCCCCGCCCTCTGCAACCTCTGTGCCTCTCTCCCTACCTTCCGCCGTTGAACCTCTTACCCTACCCTCTGCCACCGAGTGGTTCACTCCTTACTCCGCCGCCGACCCGCTCCCACCTATCACCGCCATGCCTCTCACCCCACCTTCTGCCGATGTCAGATATACTCTTTCCATAGGAGACGTGTTGTTCTCTCTCGCCTACAGGGTGGTTCCTCTCTCGTCCAACTTGCCACTAGCTGTCATCGCCGACAAGAAGCTGGCCATGAAGACTATGCTCAGGCTCTTGGATTCAAGCTCCTCACTGAAGATGCTTATTGCTATGATGTTCATTTTGTTATTAGAGATTTGGAATAGGTTTTGAAGGCAAAGATGAGGGCTATGTTTTAGAAGCTGAAGTTGACTTGGAATATGATGCAATGGGATTGATATACAATAGATCCGAAATTTGGTGACCAATATCTGAATTTGGGTGGCTGCCAAGCACAATGATTCCTCTAGGGTGGTACTACCAAGAGTTTGGGAGATCTTTGGAAGTATCTTTAGAGTCTTTGTTCCCCTTCGTAGGTATTATGTGTGATCGTATGGCTGGTCATGTGTTTCTCTCCTTTTGTGCGTTAGTCCATTTTGGGTTGGAAGCTAGCTAACGGTATCCATGATTTGTTCTTCCCTGGTGTTTTCTTTGCAAATCCAAGTGTTGTTTTGCCTTTCTCGTAAAGGGGAATTTGAAACTGCTTCACTTGTTGCAGCTTTGGCATCAAAGAGGGTAGGCTTAAGAGAGGATGCCTTTAGACAACCACTCTCTATAGCACTTTCATATTCATTTAGTCATGGTGAACCATTAGTTTGCTTTCTTATCATTAACTTTGCATGAAGATGGCTATCATTTGTCTGATTAATGTTGTTTATTTAATGTTTGCTTTACTGTTTTTCAGGTGTATGAATCGATATTACGAGAGTCTAGAATGTTGGTCTTTGCTTTTCAATCACAGATCTATGAGTCTATATGAAGTTTGATTTTAAGTAATGAAAAACTCTATGTTGGAAAAAAATAAAACTTTCAATCCAGTGATTAAAGGTACAAAGTTAGGCTTCTAACTTATACAAATTGTGTGGAGTGTGTGTTTAGTAGTTCATTGAAATTATGGTACTATTATAGGAGTAGAGCTTGTTCCTAAACAATATATTTTTTTTTCCAAATTCTCATTAACATTTTTTAAATTGTCCATATTAAATGTGTGAATAAAGATAGATAATTAGGGTATTTAAATTATGTACTTCTTCCGTTGTTAATTATAAGACTCATTTGACATTTTGTAGAAATTAATGATACTAAATTAATCATTTTAAATTTTTTATAATTATCATTTTCCTCAAAATTAATTCATTCTACTTATAAACGGGTTAAATAACAAATTCCCCCTGGAAGTTTTCTCATGGAGCATCCCCACCCTGGAAGTTTTTTAGGAGCAATTCACCCCCTAAAGTTTTAATTTGGAGCAATTTCACTTTTTTCTAACCCTAAGTTAGTTTGACATTAATTTTGACCCTCATTACTCACATGGCAGCCACATGTATTTTATTTTCCACCTCATCATCACATGCGGGTCCCAAAAATCACTCTCCCCCTTCCTCCTTCTCCCTCACCGTAGTAACTCTCTCTCCCTAACCTCCCTACCACCTCCTCCTCCTACCGGACTCCCTCTTCCAAACAAGAGGCTTCTTGTAGCAATGTTCTGAGAGAAAGGTCGGTTTCGGTGAATACGAGGTTGCCGATGGCCGAGAAGTCGAAGGCAGAGAGAGAGAGCAGAGAAAGAGGGCTTGAAGATCTTATTGGGAGAGCGTTGTTGTGTCTATAAGAGGAAGCAATTCTGATTTTAAGGTTTGTGACGGTGGTGGAGGAGCGGTGGTCATTGTTTCTCTGAAGTTTCAAGTTTGTTTCTAGTGTGGAGTGGAGGTTTTGGAAAGAATGATTTTGACTGGGTTTAACTACTTTGATGGCTTTACTAAGATAATACTGATGTGATGCTAAATAAAGAATGAGACTTTTATGGGAATGAGTTGTTCTTGTCAGAGAGTTAGTCCGGTGGAAGGAGGTGGTGGTAGGGAGGTTGGGGAGAGAGATATTACGGTGAGGTAGAAGGAGGAAGGAGGGGAGTGATTTTTGGGACCCACAAGTGATGATCAGGTGGAAAATAAAAGACATGTGGTTGTCATGTGAGCAATGAGGGTCAAAATTAACAATCAAACTAACTTAAGTGTTAGAAAAGAGTGAAACTGCTCCAAATTAAAACTTCATGGGGAGAATTGCTCCTAAAAAACTTCCAGAGTGGGGAAGCTCCTATGGGAAAACTTCCAGGAGGAATTTGCTATTATAAACTAATAACCTATAATGTATTTGTATGCGACATATATTATAATTCTTTGGTATAGTTTTCTTGCTTATCTTTTAAAAAAAACTTCAAAGGGGTATTATATATAGCGTGGGAGGGAGTAATGTAAGTTTAAGTAAATTAATTTTATATTTATAAGCAAAGAGAATAGTATTGATGAAAGCTCGATCCTACAATTGTTTTTGAAAAGAAAACAAATTGAAAGACGTGTGAGCTAAAACGTTTTCGTAGGTGATGATAAATATACTAATATTGTCTTTCAATACTAACATAATTTAAAAATAATAATGCACGCACGTATGCAATCTAATGTTATTATGATTATATATAATATATCCAATGGAAAAAAATTCAATTAAATACTAATTTCATACCGCTTTCCATTTTATTTTATGCACCTTATAAATTAATAAATGACCTGACTTTTCCCTTTTCATTCGCTCCCGTTTTCACCTCTAACTTATGTCATTTCGCGATCAAATTTTTTTGTAGCTGTTTTATCATTAGGTTTTACTAAATTTTTGTAACATCTTGATATTTATAGGAGAAATGGCTAACTTTTGAATTTCTACGATTTCCCAAAGATGTAATCATATGAAGTATAAGATTTCTTCAAATTTAAGGATTTATAATTTTAAAAATCATAGAAAATTGAAAAATTTAACCTTTTTTCGCCAATAATTTATCGCTTTTACACAAATTTTATGTAGAATATAATGATAAAAACAACCACAAAAACTATGACCCCAAAATAACATAATTTGGGGCAAAAAATGGCGGCAGTTAAGAAGGGAAAATGAGAGAAACTAAGTCATATATTAACCCATAAACGCTTGAGTCATATGTACATAAATCCTTAAACTCTAAGATATTTGAAGATAAATAATGAACAAAATTAATAATATGGAATTATATGTACAAATGTACAAGTTTAAGAATCTTTTTCCTACATTGTCAAGAGTTAGATGAGTTATTTATATAAGACATAAAACTTTAGCGTGATTTTGTGTAATTTAACCTGCGAAGATTGACATTCAAAAGTACCCATTCATCACGCCATTGCTTCAATGATTCACAAATTTGATATCATACAAATTTAACCAAACCCTTTTACTTTAGCATGGATGACTCCCTGAATTAGCATATATATATAATGTAAAAACATTTTTAACGGGATGACATTTTCGCCCAATTTAAAAAAGCATAATGTGAAATAAATCATAATAATGTAAAAACATAATGTGAAACCTACTGGCTAAAAAATAAATGTCTTTCAAAACATTTAACGGGATGACATTTTCGCCCAATTTAAAAAAGCACATGCGTATTTTTAGACCTAAAATAAAACATGCTAACATGCAAAAAGTAAATGGTGGGCATTAGTGATTCATTGTTAATCCTTAGCTGGACTTTTTATCTCAAATTGCATTTTATAGAGGATAAAAAAGAATTAAGAGATATATTCTTACCAAGAAAACTTTTTCGTATATTTCACTTTCATTTGCGTGTGTTGTTTTCAAGAACAAAAGCGTGAGAAATCATCCCATTAATTGTTATTTATAACTATAATTTTGCATTCTCATAAATTATATTCTGTGTATGCTATAAGTCATGATGATTCATATTATGTGCAAGTTACGCAAGATATATACATCTTACATCTCCTTACTAGACTAAATACATATTTTAAAACTTATAGCGTGGCAACGTAAATCAAATATATTTTTTTTGAAGGTAATGAATCTACATATTCACGTGTATCATAAATACTAATTAATTTTTTTCATTTAATCATCGAGATACCGTCTGATGATTAAGATTTATCGTATGCTAACGTGTATGTTCTATTAGTTATTATACACGCACCAACCCATCCTTAACACACTTCTTGCGGGTATAAATAGGTTGCACAAACAAGAATATATTGCAAACATTCAGTGTATTTTCTCTCAAACAATATGGCTTTTCACAGTCACTTCATTGCTATCTCTTCCACGGTTATCATAGCCTCCTTGTTCCTCTCAAGTTCTCCATCTTTCAATGTGATTGCTGCTCCTGAAAAAATAGATTTCACTGATAACGATCTACTTGAATTCCCTTTGAATTTAGAGTTTCTGGAAGCTGAGTTCTTTTTATTTGGGGCTCTGGGCCATGGGCTCGATGCTATTGACTCAAAGTTGGCCCAAGGCGGCCCAGCACCACTTGGGGCGAAATTAGCCAAACTTGATGCGGTCACTAAAGATATTATTTTGCAATTCGGCTTCCAAGAAGTTGGGCATTTAAGGTATTTTTATCTCTTTATCATGATATTAAAACTTAACCCTAAGTCATCTTTTCAATCAATCAGGTGATGAACTGATAATTTTGCTAGTGAAAGAGTCAGCCAAATTTAGTTTTATTTTCTTCTCTTTTTGGTGAACAGGAAACAATGTAGTGGGGTTTTATTTCAAAAAAGGGGAAAGGTGCAAAAATATGACTAAACTTTACCCTAAGTTGCATTTCTATGACTAAAGTTTCGCAAGGAGCAAAAATACCATTAAACTTGGGATCGAGGTGCAAAACTATGATTTCCGTCAATTATGACGGTGTTGACCGTTAGTTTTCGACTTGTAGGATGCTGAGTGTGCAATAATGACCATGTGCCATGCTGAATAGACTCTTTATTGGTGTTATGTGGAATAAGGGGTAAATGTATTTAAAATAATGCAAAAAATATGATTATTTTATTCTAACAACAGACCCATATTTGCACTCAAAGTACATTTACTTTAAATACATTTACCCCTTATTCCACATAACACCAATAAAGAGTATATTCAGCATGTCACATGATCATTATTGTACACTTAGCATCCTACAAGTCGAAGACTAACGGTCAACACCGTCATAGTTGACGGAAATCATAGTTTTACACCTCGATCCCAAGTTTGGTGGTATTTTTGCTCCTTGCGAAACTTTAGTCATAGAAATGCAACTTAGGGTAAAATTTAGTCATATTTTTGCACCTTTACCCTTAAAAAAAACTATAACATTACTTTATACGTGTGATTCAATATTTTTGTTTTGCGAAATTATTTGAATGATTTACATACAAATGTTTCATTTGCATTGAGATAAATACCTTTCTTAAGAATCTTTACTCTTTCCACGATTATATACCAACATTTCGATCACATCATTTTAATAATGACTGAGTAGTTCTTGTTTAACCTTAGTTGGACTACTAAACTTTTAAACGTTTTATTGTAGGGCCATATTGAGCAAAGTGAAAGGATTTCCAAGGCCATTATTGAATTTGACCAAGGAATCATTTGCCACAATAATGGAGAGTGCTATTGGAAAATCTTTGAATCCTCCTTTTGATCCCTATGCCAATTCTGTAAATTACTTGCTAGCCTCTTATGCCATACCTTATGTTGGTCTCACTGGCTATGTTGGAGCCGCTCATTTGCTCCAAAATGCAACTGCCAAAGAGGTATTAGTTTTGTTCATTTTAAAAGGAATTAAAATTTAAGAATATTACTTAATGTATAACCTGTTTTGTAATGGGGAAAAATTATAAGGATCATCTCCATAAGCAGAATTTTTCAATAATGGTCATTCAAAAATAATTTGATCCTAATAAATTGTTTAGGGACTATTCTGAAAGATATTTTTGTGAAATGACCTAATCACCCTAATTATTGTTGTCATATGATGCGTTAAATTAAAATGGTTACTTATTAAATCATTGTTTTAATTTACAAAACAAAACAATTTGATTAAATGAGAATAATGCATGTATATGTGTGTAGCTAGTTGCAGGGCTCTTGGGGGTAGAGTCAGGGCAAGATGCCGTTATTAGAACACTTCTATACCAACGTAAAGATGAAATTGTGCATCCATACCGTGTGACTGTGGCAAAAGTCACAAACGCAATCTCCAAGCTTAGAGACAAGTTAGGGAAATCAGGAATGAAAGATGAGGGACTTGTTGTACCCAAAAAGTTTGGTGCCGAGGGTAGCATTTCTGGCAACATCTTGGCGGGTGACAAGTTTTCTGTTGCGTTTCCAAGATCGCCCCAAGAAGTGTTAAGAATTGTGTATGGTACTGGTGATGAGCATGTTCCTGGAGGGTTTCACCCTAAAGGTGGTGATGGTCGTATTGCCAAATCTTTCCTAAAGAAGGCATAATATATGCATGTCAATGTATAAGTAATAACCAACTCCTATCCGTGTGCTTGCAGTTGAGAATTAAAAAAAATAAGCCTTCATTCTAAGGCATGGTTTTGAGTCATAAAGTATGATCACTTTCACATACCTTTTTTATGGCACTTTTCACTTATCTTTTCTTCCTACTTCCTAGCACTTAATTATGTTATCTCCCGTTCCTACAAAGGAAATAATATTGATTTAAATTAATAAGCTAATCAAATAAATAACTACTACCTTGATTTAGTATAAAACTTGTTAGCCTTATTTCGACCAATTTTATTTTTGAGATTTTCCATTTCCTTACAACATGAAACATGTTGAGAATGTGCATGATTAAGATCATTGGTACATCACATACAAGCCATTTCCATCTTGTTTAATTTTCTAGAAAATAATTCCAATTGATCATATATTATATATTAATAAAATAAAAGAAGCAGAATGTTACTCTTTTTTTATTAACAATATTAACTATTTCAGATTGATTAAAACTAGTTAATATTAGTTATTTGTAAAAATGTGTCAATTTATATATAATATAGTTGATTGAACCATTTTTATTTATACTGTCCCATAGTGTGAATTATTTTAACACATACCATCAATATGAATGGTTTTTTGAGAACAATAATAATTCAAATTATCTGTTCGGAGTATTTGACAGCGGTTTGGCCAATCACAAAAGATGTTATTTGTAGCGCTTGAAACCTCTAAACATTTTATCAAAAAAAAAAAACCTCTAAACATATGCTTACTTTTTACTGTCGTAAAACCTCCATCTTTGTGTGTAGCAATGTTTTGTAGATAATTTTTGGATGACAAACCTGATCAAATTATATTGTGAATGATGCATGACCAATTTCTTTCAAGTACATTTTGGAGGGCGCATGACCATTTTCTCTCAATCCTAAACTCTGAATACTTCCTTAACAAAGAATGTATAATCACTACTGAGAACCTCCCCAAACCACCTTAGTCAAGCCTAGAGTGTGAAACTTCTCTCGGATTCACTTTGTGTAGGTGTTAAAATATGCTACTTGACAAAATGCAATGCGGCCATAAATATAAGAGAGAGGGCAGGTCATTGGAGGTCACAGGAATTGGAACGACCAGGGAATTGATAACAAAACATTGTTGAGTGTTAAAGTTGAATTGGCTATTTTATATTTGAGCATTTATAACAGACTAATTTTCAGAATTGGAAAATATGCAGGGGTTGCATAATCCATGTGTATTGTCAATGATGAATAAACCATGTTTCTCATTTTCTAAGTAGAGATCCCTTTCGCAATTACCCAACTAAGCTCCTAATGAAAAGGGTGAAAATCAATACAAAATCCTCTTACAACATATTTTATCAATTTTCTTATAAAACCATGTTGAGAATGTGCATGATTAAGATCAATGGTACATCACGTACAAGCCATTTTCATCTTGTTTTCTAGAAAATAATTCCAATTGATCATATATTGTATTAATAAAATAAAAGAAGCAGAATGTTACCTCTTTTCATTAACAATATTAACTATTTCGGATTGATTAAAACTAGTTAATATTAGTTATTTGTAAAAATGTGTCAATTTATATATAATATAGTTGATTGAACCATTTTTATTTAGACTGTCCCATAATGTAAATTATTTTAACACATACCAACAATATAAATGGTTTTTTGGAACAATAATAATTCAAATTATCTGTTCGGAGTATTTGACAGTGGTTTGGCCAATCACAAAAGATGTTATTTGTAGCGCTTAAAACCTCTAAACATATACTACATCCGGTCCTAAATATAAGGCCTAATAGACTTTTTTTTGGAGAGATTAAGGTTGCGAAACAGGCTATCAAATCATGACATATTTGATATATTTTTAGATTATACATTAGTTAATAGGTAAAATAAATTAGTTTAAGGGGAAAAATTAGGTAAATCAATTTATAATTAACTTATTTTGCTTTTGTATAGGATTTTCTAAAAAAGTCATCTAGGTCTTATATTTAGGACCGGAGGGAGTACTTACTTTTTACTGTCGTAAAACCTCCATCTTTGTGTGTAGCAATGTTTTGTAGATAATTTTTGGATGACAAACCTGATAAAATTATATTGTGTATGTTGCATGACCAATTTCTCTCAAATACATTTTGGAGGACGCATGACCATTTTCTCTCAAGCCTAAAGTCTGAATACTTCCATTAACACAGAAAGTAATCACCACTGAGAACCTCCCCAAACCACGTTAGTCAAGCCTAGAGTGTGAAACTTCTCTCGGAGTCACTTTGTGTACGTGTTAAAGTATGAAACTTCCCTAAGAGTTTTGCCTAGCCTTCACTGTCTTTTTATTATTCAGAATAAACCAATCTAATATGCTGATTTTGATTCCAAAAATTAAACAAATTGAAATGCATTTAGAACTCCTAGATGAATATTGAACAATACTCATTAAAAATCAATCAACTCAGCCACAAAGTTTGACTTGAACAAGCCAAATATCACCATTGAATCTACTCTAAATCAGAGAGCATTAGCACCTAAAAACATATCAATCCATAATCTGACTGAACAGCCATAAAAGAATCATGTAATCAGAAAAGAATTAAGAACACCAAGTTCTGAACAGAGACAAGTTTAATCCTAATCTAACACATTAATCAGATTTACTCTCTTGAAGATCAATGACTCAGGCGCTGGCTCATCTCTTAGAGAAGAAGAAGAATCTAGCTGCTCATGGTTCTGAAATAAAGCTCAGCAGGTTGAGAATTGAAGGCCTCCATTGCAGCAATTAAATGGAAGAAGAAGAAATTTGGACTGAAGTGGCGATGACACAAGAGAGGAGGAGGTGAATCTTCAAGAAGAAAGAAAAATCAAGAAGTCCCCAAATACCAAACGTGGTCTTCTCTAACTGTTTTCTCTCTTTCGTTTTGGATTTCTCTCGCCCACGCAACTGAATTCTGTTTTCCCCTCTAACTAAAATCTGTTTTGCTATGCCTTTCTTTTTAATTCAGCAGCTCAAAAACTTTGCTCAATAGTCACCCGAGAGTGCAGCAAAAAATCTGGAATGACTTCCGACTTCCCCCTTGCCACATGTCAATCATCTAAATGCCTCAAGTCAAGCTGGATCCATTTCCTTATTTTGCTCCATGTGCCTCACGTGACTTTCTTGATAATTTTGCATTATCTCAAATTTACCCCTGCATTGAAAGACACAACAAACATACAACCAAAGGGTAATTCTGGACTTTCACATTTAAAATATAAGAATCACACTAAATTCTCATTTTGTCTACTATGTGCATATTCTTATTAATTCTTCTATATCTCTCAATTTTTGGTCAATTAAGTCCACTAAATATAATTAAAATGCACACATTGACAAGCTAATTTTATGGTTCATCACACAGGAATTGGAATTGATAACAGAACATTGTTGAGTGTTAAAGTTGAATTGGCTAGTTTATATTTGAGCATTTGTAACAGACTAATTTTCAGAATTGGAACATATGCAGGGGTTGCATAATCCATGTGTAAATAGTCAATGATGAATAAACCATGTTTCTCATTTTCTAAGTAGATCCCTTTAGAAATTACCCAACTAGGCTCCTAATGAAAATTGTGAAAATCAATACAAAATCCTCTTACAACATATTTTATCAATTTTCTTATAAACTCATTCTTGAATACCTTGAAAAAGGACAAAGGCAAAAGCCAACATATTCTATAATTTTGCAATTTCCCTAGAAAGTTATTGATAATATGCAAATTTTCAGTGTCATCAACATTATCATTCTCTCGTGAGTTAACATTAGTGTTTTCTAAATCAAATCCCAAATAATTATTATTAGCAGGAGAAAACCGACCTAGTGTTGGTTTGTTGCTCCTGAAGGTGGGTCTTAATTTGTTTAGAGACAACGCCAACAGCAAGAAATACAACCAAGTGATTGGAGGTTTTTGAAGATGAACACCAAGCTCCGTGATCAACGATTGAAACCACAAATTAAACCCAACTAATAAAAGCCTCATGGATTTTAAATTCATTTCTTCTAGTCCCCTCATAAGTTTCTCCTTTAACCCCTTCATATAAATATAACAGAACAGTAACAATACAACATCAGAAGTTAAGAAAGAAACAATAGTGAACCGAAACAAAGAACAAAGGAAATCCAAAGCTCAGAAATATTATGAGGAATATACAAAACTTAAGCCACTCCAATTATTAAGTCATATTCAACAGCTAGTGTTATAGCACGCGTAATGATCTTATGCTTATTCTGATAGATGTTGAAGCAATGGTACCTTGCAACTCCAATAAATATCTTAGCCATTACCGGTCCCTACTGTTCAGGTTTTTAGAGCAAAATAAAGGTTACTATGTAAAATAATATAAATCCAACATATCTTAGCCATTACCGGTCCCTACTGTTTACGCCACTTTGGCGCGGCATGTTTTTTAATTAAAAAATAATATAGATGTCGCGCCACAATGACGCGACATCTAGTAACTTTTAATTTAAAATTATTTCGTGCTACTATAGTGCAACAGGTGGCAAAACATCCTGTTATATTTTTAAAAAAAAAATCTATGGGTTTATGTCGTGTCACCTTATACGAAATAAGCTGTTAAATTTTTGTACGAAATATTATTGTTGAGAAAGAGTTGGAAAAATAATTGACATAAAATTGGATAAATAATGGATAAGGAGTTGAGAGTTTTTGAATGAAGAAAAGTAGAGGAAAAAATAATGAAAAACTAGTATTATATGATGAAATAATAGAATTGGAATCATAATAGATGATGTAAAAACAAGTATTAGATGATGATTAAGTTCATACCTATTAAGAAAGTTAAATTGTGGAGGATAGAAATCAACCTTGAAAAAAATTCAACACAATTAGTTAACTGAGAAATATGAAGAATAAAAGTGGAGAGAAAGAAAATAAGAAAGTAGAGATGGAGGAGAAAAGATAGTGGGGACAGATGAGGAAAAAATAAAGTGGGCGAGAGAGAAATCTAGGAAGAGTGGAGTTTATATTGATTTTTAAAAAAGTGCAGCTTGTCACACCACAAGGCACGACAAGATACATAATTTTTCGAGAAAAAAAAAATTTTGCCGCACTTTATTTTGGTGCAATATCTAGTCACGATTAATTTTTGAGTCATTTTTCTTGTAGTGAATAACCCATTAACTTTTGAGTCATATGTAAATAAATCTTTAAACTCTAAGAAATAATGAACAAAATTAATAATATAGAATTATATGTATAATTGTACAAGTTTAAGAAGCTTTTTCCTACATTGTCAAGAGTTAAATGTGTTATTCATATAAGACATAAAAATTTAGGGCGTTTTTGAGTAATTTAACCTGGGAAAACTCACATTCAAAAGTACCCTTTCATCACTTCATTAATTAAATGATTCACAAACTTGATATCAAAACAAACAAAAAATGGGGAGTCATCAGTCCTCCATGAACATAAACCCGATTGGAAGAGTAAAAGTCACGTCCATGCTCTCAAGGCCCAATAGTGAAGGAAGCTCTAAGCAAAGAAACATTAAGGTAGCCAAGAGAGGCAAATTTACAAGCTTCATCGATTCCATATTTCTCATTAGAATATGACATAACCTAATATAAATTAAATACGAAATATTTGATATTGAAATTTTTAGAGTGAATGTGCAAAAATGATATTAAACTTTGCCTCTATGAGCCTTTCTAATACTTAAGTTACGCGAGGTGCAAAAAGAGTATTCAACTTAGGGTTCAAGTGCAAATATAGTATTTTCACTTAAGGGAAATAAAATTGGGAAAAAGACACATAAAGTCTTCCCATTTATTAAAAGGACAATTGAGGTTGCTAAATTGTGAAAAGGACAAGTTGGGTCATAGACACCTAATACACATTATCAAATTTGGGGAAAAGACTCAAATAGCCTTAAAAATTCACTTAAAATAGAACTGGGATATCTCACTAACCAAAACTCACTTACCAAATTTGTGAAAAGTGAGTTTTTAAGGGCATTTGAGTTTTTCCCCTAAATTTGGTAATGTGTATTAGGTGCCTATGACTCAACTTGTCCTTTTCACAATTTAGCAACTTCAATAGTCCTTTTACCAATTGGGAAGACTTTATGTGTCTTTTTCCCAATAAAATTTAGATATGAAATGACTTTTATATTCCTGATTATATTATTCTCTTCTTCAACTACCCTCCCTTCACCCACGATTTCCGGCCTCTCCCTCACCCACTCGTCGTGATCGGACGGACGTGGTCGGACAGCGGCACCGGCCTTTGCGCGGCGGTGCCGGCCAAGGTGAAGAGAGGGAGGATGGAGAAGAGAATAATTTAATGAGGGGAATAAGAGTCTTTTCATATCTAAATTTTATTTCCCTTAAATGAAAATACTATATATGCACTTGGACTGTAAGTTGGATACTATTTTTGCACCTCACGAAACTTAAGTATTACAAACGCACTTTTGGGTAAAGTTTAGTATCATTTTTACACATTCGCCCAAATTTTTTATTTTTTATGTTTTCATATATGTTAAATTCTTTTTTATTTAACATCGTTCGATAATATATTGCCTATAGATGGCAACCTATGGATGACAACCGATTAGTTAGGACTCAAGAGCACAAATTATCACATAGACACATGTTTGTTACCTATTCAAACTAGAGGGTTTATCGGGATTCAAACACAAATTTAATTATTAGGGATGATCCCACAATACCAGCTCGACTAACAACATGTTAGTTCAAAGGTTAACTGAATTAACCCTTGTTAAAAGTTCATGAACATTTTTAACAACTAACAATTGTTTAACTGGATGACATTTTTGCCCAATTTTAAAAGGAACATGCGTATTTTTAGACCTAAAATAAAATATGCTTACTAACATGAAAAAAAAGAAAACGGTGGGCATTATTGATTTATTGTTGATCCTTAGCTGGACTTTTTATCTCAATTGCATTATATAGAGGATCAAAAAGAATTAAAAGATATATTCTTACCAAAAACACTTTTTCGTATAGTTCACTTTCATTGGCGTGCGTTGTTTTACAAGAGAAAAATCGTGAGTATCATCCCATTAATTGTTATTCATAACTATAATTTTTTCAGTCTCAAATCATATTCTGTATATGCCACAAGTTATGATAATTCATGTTCTGTGCTAGTTACACAATATATATACACCTTATTACATCCATACCAGAGTACATACATGCATATTTTAAAACTAATAGACTTATAGTCGTTCCCTAAATCAAATAAGGTAATGAATCAACATATGTATTCACGTATATAAAATAAGTACTAATTAATTTTTATTTTATTCAAACAACGAGATATTGTCCGATGATAAAGATTTATCGTATGTTAACGTGGCTGCAAGGTTGTCAAACTTATGAGTTTAAGTAAACTCGTGGAAAGAAGATAAATTTGTATTATAGACTCAAATCGTAAATTCGTAAGAATTTACGTTTATTAATAAACATGTGTTTCTTGTATATAATTAAAATACAAATAATAATAATAGTTTGACTTGAATATATTTTCAATATAGACAGTAGATTTTAATATATCAATATTCATACTATATCCACTTTGATAGAGAAATTTCTATGAAATTCATATTTAAATTCATTGAATTTGGTCAATTAAAAACACTCCTTCCGTTCTTGATTATAAGTGAACTTTAACTTTTTTGAAAAAAAAAATTCAAGTTACCAACTTTATTATTTTAAATTGTTTAAAATTATATTTTTTTCCTTAAAACTAGTTTATTCTAGTTATAAACCAACATATATTGTAATTACATTGGTTATATGTAATAATTTTGTGGTCTAGTTTACTTCCTTAACTTCTGACCAAAAAAGCTAAAGTAGACTTATAATTAGGAGCAGAGGGAGTAATTACAATGAGTTTATAAGTAAGTTAACACTTTTTATAAGGTAGAAATCTAAAGATGAATTAACAATGCAAACACCAGAGTTTCTATTGAACTTTTAACGATTAAAAATTTAAGTTCCTCGTGACACGTTTTTGTTAGGTAACACCGTAAAAACGGTAAAATCAGAGTTTCAACTCGTGAGTTTGACAACAAGGTGTGTATGTTGTATAAGTTGTAGAGAGATATACATGCACCGACTCGTACTTAATACAGTTCTTAGGTGTATAAATAGCTTGCACAAACAAAAATATATTGCAATTCAAGTGATTACAAACCTTCACTGTTGTATTTTCTCATCTCACAATATGGCTTTTCAAAGTCACTTCATTGCTATCTCTTGCACGGTTATCATAGCTTCCTTGTTCCTCCCAAGTTCTCATCTTTCAATGTGATTGCTGCTGCTCCTGAAAAGGTAAATTTCACGGATAACGATCTTCTTGAATTCTCTTTGAATTTAGAGTTTCTAGAAGCTTAGTTCTTTTTATTTGGGGCTTTGGGTCATGGGCTCGATGCTATTGACTCAAAGTTGGCCAAAGGCGGCCCAGCACCCCTTTGGGGCAAAATTAGACAAACTTGATGCGATTACCAAAGATGTTATTCTGCAATTCGGCTTCCTAGAAGTTGGGCATTTAAGGTAATTTTATCTCTACGTCATGATATTAAAACTCAACCCGAAGTCCATTTGGACAATCAGTTGATAAACTGATAATTTTGCTAGTAAGGTCATCAAAAGCTTTGAAAGGGTCAACCAAATTTAGTTTTGTTTTCTTCTCTTTTTGGTCAATGAATAAACAATGTAGTGGAGTTTTATTTTTTTAAAAAAAACAATAACATTACTTTATAAGTGTGATTCAGTGATTTCGTTTTGATCAATTATTTTTATGATTTACATACAAATGTTTCATTTGCATGGTGATAAATACCTTTCTTAAGAATCTTTACTCTTTCCATGATTATATATACGAACATTTTTTGTATGGTTTTATCAAATTACAATATTTTAATCATGATTGAGTGGAGCTCGTTTAACCTTAGTTAGACTACTAACCTTTTAACCATTTTATCGTCAATTGATTCAATGTCCAACCTAATTTTAACCATCCTTGCATTTACACTATACCTTCTCGCATGAAAATTACTACTTCATGAATAATAATATTGAACTTTGAATGTTTTATTGTAGGGCCATATTGAGCAAAGTGAAGGGATTTCCAAGGCCATTATTGAATTTGAGCAAGGAATCATTTGCCACAATAATGGAGAGTGCTGTTGGGAAACCTTTGAATCCTCCTTTTGATCCCTATGCCAATTCTAGAAATTACTTGCTAGCCTCTTATGCGATACCTTATATGTTGGCCTCACCGGCTATGTTGGAGCCGCACATTTGCTCCAAACTGAAACTGCCAAAGAGGAATTAGTTGTGTACGTTTTAAAAGGAATCAAAATTTAAGAATATTACATGTTACCCGTCTTGTAATGGGGAAATTAAAAATTATAAGGATCAACTCCATAAGCAGAAATTTTTAATGGTCATCATTCAAAATAATTTGATCCTAATATGCATTTTTTAGGGACTATTCTGAAACTAATGTTTGTGAAATGACCTAATCACCCTAATTGTTATTGTCATATATTGCTTTAATTTGAATTTTTTTGTTATTAAATCACTGTTTTGATTTACTAAACAAAACAATTTTATTAAATGAGAATTATGCATGTATATGTGTAGCTAGTGGCAGCCTGGCAGGGCTCTTGGGTGTAGAGTCAGGGCAAGATGCAGTTATTAGAACACTTCTACATCAACGCAAAGATGAAATTGTGCATCCATACATGGTGACTGTGGCACAATTTTTGATCGAGAGACTGTGGCACAATTCACAAACGCAATTCTCCAAGCTTAGAGAAAACTTAGGATCTACTTGGATGGAGGGAGAATGGGAGAGGAAAGAAAAGTGGAGAGAAAATGTTATCCTTCATCATGCTTGGATGGATGAGAGAAAATAGAAAGGAAGGAAAATGAGTGGGTGAGGTGGGACATGGTCATTGGACAATGTTGTGTAACTTTTCTCTCTCTTATAATCCCTCCATTTTGGGAGGAAAAACTTGGGAGGAAAATGGGGCATGTAGCCCACCCACTTTTCCTCTCCCCTTTTCTTTCCTCTCTCATTTTCTCCCCATCCAAGTAAGGGAAAATACTTCCCTCACCCCATTTTCCTCTCCCATTTTCTTTCCTCTCCCATTTTCCCTCCATCCAAGCACACCCTTAGGGAAAATGGGAATGAAAGATGGACTTATTGTACCCATAAAGTTTGGTGCCGAGGGTAGAATTTCTGGCAACATCTTGGCGGGTGACAAGTTTTCTGTGGCATTTCCAAGATCACCGCAAGAAATGTCAAGAATTGTGTACGGTACTGGTGATGAGCATGTTCCTGGAGGGTTTCACCCTAAAGGTGGTGATGGTCGTATTGCCAAATCTTTCTTAAATAAGGCTTAGTATGCGAATGTAATAATATAAGCAACTCCCATCATGTGTGTTTGCTTTGGAGAATTAAAAAAATGAAGTCTTTATTCTAAGGCATGTTTTTGAGTAATAAAGTGTGATCACTTTTCTCTTAGCTTTTCTTCCTACTTTCTAGCACTCAATTATGTTACCTCCTTTTCTTACGTAGGAAATAATAAAGATTAAAATTAATAAGCTTGTCAAATAACTAACTACCTTATGTTATTAGTATAAAACTTGTTAGCCTTATTTCCACCAATTTTATTTTTTATATTTTCCATTTCCTTAACACATGAAAAATGTTGAGAATGTGTATGATTAAGATCAATTGTACATCACATACAAGCTATTTGTGACACATGAACAAACTTAATGCACTGGGACACATAAGCTGTTGTTTTTGATATTTTTCGAAGGCCATTATTGAATTTGAGTGGTGGAGCATTTGCCACAATTATGGACAGTGCTTTTAATTTGGAAAACCTCTTAATCCACCTTTTGATCCTTATGCCAGTTCAATAAATTACTTGCTAACTTCTTATGTCATACTACCTCTGGTCCTAAATATAGGACCTAATTGACTTTTTTTGGAGAGATTAAGGTTGCGAAATAGGCTATTAAATGATGACATATTTGATATATTTTTAGATTATCCATTAGTTTATAGGTAAAATAAACTAGTTTAAGGGAAAAAAATTAGGTAAATCAATTTATAATTAACTTATTTTGCTCTTTTAAGGATTTTTTAGAAAAAGTCAATTAGGTCTTATATTTAGGAACAGATGGAGTATGTTGGAGCCACTCATCTGCTCTAAAATGAAACGGCCAAAGACGTACTATTAATTATTTACACTTTTTTTTAACTGATTAACTAATTAGTTATTTACATCTGAAAAAAACTTTTATAGCTTATTTATCTTATGAAGGAAAGATGAAGGAAATTCTTATGAAAGAAAGATGAAGAAGACGGTAGAGTTTTTGCGATGGCGGTGGCTCACTCCTACCCATGTTTACCTTTTAAGTGTTTCTATGTATTATCATTTGAATTTTCTTTTTACAGACCTATTTTGTATTTCAATTTTCTAGCTTAATAAAATCATCTATTCTATTTGAACAAAAAAATCTTATCTAGGTGAAAACGAATATAAAGATTAATGATAACCGTGATAAGAGAATTCCATGATGGTCTCTTGAAACGATCCTTGTAATGTTTTTAGGTGAAGGGTTATCAGGCGTACTTGGATGTCGATTAACTTAACTGGGTATCCACACGAAGTCGGATCACCAATTGGAATCTGACTACGATATACAGCAGATGCACCATGAGGAAGAAATAGAGAGACTGAGAGAAAAGAATTTGTTTTTCTGCTCATAAAAAACAAATGTAGTGACTTGACTTTTCCAATAGGCTTCATGTATTTATAATGAATCAATGGAAAAGTCATATCCCCATGTGAAAAGACACATTGATTTAACTTTAAATCTATGGGGAAAAATACTCCTTTCAAACCATATTTTCCATATTTACACAATTGTCCCAATTCCAAATGGGTATGGTCATAACCCACTAAGGGTGGACCCTTATTTTCCAACATCTCCCACTCACACTTAGTGGGTTAAATGTTAAGGGTCAAATCTCTTTCTCTTCTATCCTTCTTTCATACTAAGTGCTCTGTCGTAACCGCGTGGGCGTGACGTCTTCTTTTAGGTGTCTTGAACTAGAAATCTCATTTATTGAGACCAGAACAAAACTACCTTGCAGTGCAGCACGAATGCACGATCATTCTGTCATAATGCCTCAGATATCCTAGATTTACACAAATACACTTTTCTCATGGCTAATCTAATCCCTTTTGAATCAAGATAAAACTCAGATAGCCTTTCTCATATGCTTAGCATCCACACTTATGATCTTAGCACACTAACATGATAATGGGTCGACCTCAGACACTAGCATAGGTGTGCATCCTCACATAAATCTTCCTTTCGCCCAAATTTCACTTCGATATGAATTAACTGCTTTCCTAGCATAATGCATTTAGATCACAATTTTCATGACCATATAGCATATACGCTAAAGTAGCAGACATCAAAACATATTTCCATGAAATTGTCAAAGTCAAAGGACATCAAGAAAGTATTGAAACTGTAACATCCTGTAAATTTAATACAAGATTAAAAGAGTGTTTTGGGAAATAATAAATGGAGAAATTGGGAATTTTGGAATTATTAGGTATCTTCGGTGATTTTGGAATATTTTTGGAATTTTAAGTATTAAGTATGCAGATAACTAATTAGGCAAATGAAGAATTTGAAGTATGGGAGAATGGGGAAACTCAAAATATTATGAAGTTTAAGAAGATTGGAGGCTGATTTAAGTGGTTTTAAATTAAAAAGAGTACACTATGGCAAGTTTAGGCTATAATTATCAAAAACAACTCTTATTTCTTCCCATCCAAACAAGTCCCTCCTCCTTTCTTCCTAAAAACCGACGCCCCACCCCCATTTCTCTTCAAACTCATTCGGCCACTCCTCCCTTATCTCTTCCTCACCATTTTTCTTCACTCTTTCACTTCCAATCTTTCCCAAAACAGCCCCAACCTTCCATTCATCGTTCTTCTCCTCCCAAGCTTCACAAAAATCGCATGCTCCTCGGATTTCCTCACTGTTCTTGCGGCTTCTTCACTATTCTTCACTCCTCATCTTCGTTCTTCCTCGTTTTCCGGCGAGCCACGGCGGCCGACGGCGTGAAACGGTAAGATTAAGCCGTTTTGTGTGTTCTACAAGTGATTTCCTCTTTGCAAAGTCTATTTCTCATTTTGTTTTTCTTCTTCCTCCTCTTTTGTCTCTGATTCGGCCTACCTGCTTCAGTGGCCATTTTCCAGTACGGCCGGCGGCGGCCGGCGACGAGGTTTACCTCTTCCTCTGACTTTTGAACTCCGTAAGCATTTCTACCTATTTGTGATTTTAGATTCTTGGATAAAATGTCTTTTGAAGTTAGGGTTTTGATATGCTTGGGCTTTTGGAGCTTTAAACAAACATTAATAAATATTTAAGTGGTCAATTGAAGATTTCTTGAAGGCATTTGAGTTTTCTTGAAGTTGGTAATTATTTTGGAATTTTGGGGATATTTTTAAGCTCTTTAAAATTATGGTTTGGTTATGTGAGATATATAGAATAAATTGGTGGTTGGGAAATGCTTGCTAAGGTTTTAGGAAGGCATTGGAATTGATTGAATTGGTGTTTAGGAAGAAGTTTGTTAATTAAAGAGTTGGATAAAGAGGAAATTGGTTAGGCATAATTTATGTTTGGATTGTGATGGAAAATTCGTGAAGTTGGGAGGCACATTTAGTTGTCATATGGATATGAATAAGGTGGTTTTGGTGGGGTTTAGATTGTTGGTTAGTGTTGCCAAGTACAATGAGAAATTGTGAGAACTTAAATATTTTGGGAATATAATCAAATGGGTAAGAGAAAAAGAAAGGTATGAGAGTAATGAGTGTTTCTTGAAGATTTGGGCAAGTTGTTTTGAAATTATGTTAGCCTTTAAAGTGCTTTAAAGTTGGGATTTGATGATGTGAAAGGTAGTAGTGACAAAGATTAGTGGTTAATAAATGTTTGTTAAGGTTATATTAGGATGATGAAATATTTGCCTTAGTTGGATTGCTGTTGGTAAGGAAATTTGGTAGTTAAAGTGTTGATTAAAGGAGAATTTGGTTAGGTAAAGGTGTGTTTGAATTGTGGTGAGGTACTTGTGAGTTAGGAAGCCACTTTGAGTGCTAAATTAATATTAATGGAGTGATTTTGGTGAGTTTTACATGATTGGGGTAATTTTGGCCAAGAGTGATGTGACAATGGTAAAGTAAGACTTTAGGAGTTATAAATAAATGATTAAAGGAATTGTGAAGGGTTAAAAAGAATATAGAAAAGTATGGATGTTGGAAGTAATTTATTACTTCAACAATTTTTTGGAAATTGTTTGATAGATTGAGTCAAAGCCACTTACAAAGTGTCTTGACCAATTATGATTTATGTTATTGTAGACGGCGGTAATTCTAGCGGTGTGCGTGAGGCGACCTTAGCTTGGTATACCTGCGGCTATTGAGTTGGAACAGGTAATCACGCTTAACTGACTGTGATACTGAGGGTGACGGTAGTTGAGGATTTCTAAAATCCTCTTCTACTTTATATATAAATGAAATGTGTTCTGATTACTTTATATTTAAACGTGGGCTATAGGGTACCTTTCTAAATAAACTGTACTTTATATATATATATATATATATATATATATATATATATATATATAAATCTTTTGTATTTTGCATGACACTGATTATTAGTACCGTCGGCCGATGTAACCTATCGATTTGCGCAAATCGATAGGTTAATTGTACGGGTTCCTCGGATTGTAAAGGAACGTAACCAGGGATTTTCACATTGATTAGAGTGGTCCCTTGTTATGTTTTTCGGATTGTAGACCGGGCACAGTGTCACACACGTTTATTTCTGCCTATTGAGAGATAGATGTATTTGTTTTGTATATATATGTATGTATTGAGTGGTTTATGCAGGTTTTGAAATCCGTGGTACCCTGTAGACGCTCCACTACCCCACTTCTGAGTCTCACAGTGAGTTAAGTTGTGATTACTGAGACATAGTTTTGTCTCACCCTATTCCCTTTATTATTTTTTTTTCAGGTGATCATGCTCAGAGAGGGAAGCAGAGAGGAAGGGAAAGGATCGGCCGGCCCACACGAGTAGGCCGGAGGTGATTTATAAGGAATATATATTGTCATTTATTAGGCTGCATCAGCTTCCGCATTTGTTTTTTTATTGTGAATGATTGATTTGTTGGATGATTGTATTAGCTGTTTTTGCTGGTTTGTTGTTTGGTTACTGATAGTTAAGGTGTAACTATGACAGATGTCATAGTTGTAGCTATGCTACGTATTCAGTTTGGTGTAATGGTTGTTTATGGAGAAAATGAGATATTGGTTTGATGAATAGGGTTATGATGCAGAAATGTTCGTACAGGATTATTGGTACAAGAGATTTGCCTGATAATGGAAAGGCAATCCCTATTTCAACTGCCTGTTAATGGAAAGGCAATACTTGTTTTCCTGATACATATGTAGCAGATGATTGTGGCTAAGAATATTTGATTGTGCCTTGCGATGCTGACATGTTTAAATCAAATGTTTGTTTTTGATATAATTATTTGTACAGGTGTTTCGGAGTAATCATGTTCAGGAAATCCTTTTCCTAACATGGTTATATAAAATATTGACGACGTGATTGATTTAATGTGATTTCTTTATATAACCATGTTAGATGGGCTCCGCTCTAATATGGTTAACTTTTATGTAGTTTGTTTGATTATTTTTCTAACCATGTTATGTGATTCTTTTCTAACATGGTTAGATTTGTGTTATTACGTTGATTGTATGAATTGGTTAGGATGATGATAGTTCTTTTGCTAACAATGTTAGGTGAATCCTTTACTAACATGGTTAAGGCATCTAATTTTGATTGATATCGTTTTCTTTTTCTAACCATGTTAGATGTACTTTTGCTAACATGGTTAGACACCATTTGGTTGGATTATTTTGAGTATGTGTTTTATTAGGTGGAAGTGAGTAGGTTAATAAGGTGTTATTAGGAGGTATATTTCAGAAACTTTCTAGGACTCACACAGCAGTGAAACAGGGATCCATTCACTAGCTTGCTGTTTGCGGTAACTTAAGCACATGCGGTATGAATCACATGCTATGGTGTTACTCTTCTTCTATAAGAGCATACGTCGATTTAATTTCACCATTAACACCATACAGACTTTAGTATAGACACACGCAGTATCTAAACCCAAATTCTTCAACTTTTCTCATTCTGTAAGACGTCAATTTTGAAGAATTTGTTATCTGGCTACAGGTAATACGGATGTGGGTGTCCATAAGTCGATCCATATGTGTAACCACGGATTTCATCTCGACTTTACTGCACTTTTAAGTCGAGGCAACATATTGATTGTGTTTCTTCTCTACCATATCGGTATGATCAATACTGCAGGTGAACACTTTGTCTCATCTTTGCACACTCTCACTGAGTGTCAAAGGTGATCGCTCGTGTGAGAAAGCGACCTCACCAACCTGTACGACGTACTAGACATTATATACTATCACATACACATGTAAAGCCATAATGAAGTATCTCTTACTCCAAGTCCTATGCATGCCAGAAGACTTAACATGTCACACATGTAC
This sequence comes from Mimosa pudica, assembly GCA_029929735.1. Classification (NCBI taxonomy): domain Eukaryota; kingdom Viridiplantae; phylum Streptophyta; class Magnoliopsida; order Fabales; family Fabaceae; genus Mimosa; species Mimosa pudica. Next base: position 5,724,544 of record JAKELP010000014.1, on the reverse strand, counting down.
ATCCTTGGCCTTAAGCTTAAGTAGGGGACTTTGCATAGGAACACGTTGTTCAACAACAACCTTTGCGCTACAACTTCTCACATATTTATCCTCATATTTTATTCATGTTATGATACTTAGGGTCTTCTATTTTAAGTAATGGTCACAGTGTTTACACAATGTACTAACACTAGGTTTGAAATCTCATTTCAAAACCAAGATGTTCTCTTAAACACCCTTGACCATACAGTCATACGTACTACCATAGTAAGTACTTTAAATGCGCACAATTACATGTCCTTTAAAGTATCCATAAGCATTTTTGTGGATTCATAAAATGTCTCTCACAATGGTTGAACTAGTATTCACTTACATAATTCTACCACAATAGATATCTGTTATTTTATACACCACTGTGTACATTAAACTACCAACAACATTTACATGGAAACCCTTTTCCATTTTACATTAACGTGTATTCAGTTTTGGAATATTTTCAAGACTCAAATTCACTTTTGAAGTCATTGAAGTATCCATGGGATCACATTCATTCACATTGGAATGACTTAAGAATTTCCATATTGTTGCTCTCTTGCTACAAAAAAATGGATTTTTCTTAAGCTGTAACTTTAAATCTCAAAACCTGACTTAATTATTTCTCAAAAAATCAATGTCATTTTATATTGCATTCTTTCATTCCTTCTTAGGAATAAGCAAGACATCTTGTACAAAACACTTATATTATCCTCCTTTAGAGAAACTAAGAACATTTTTCAAAGTTAAACTCTCTTTCAAGCTCCCACTTACATGGGAAATGGAAGACTATAAGTTTGCTCTGTATCACCTTGTCACTAAGTCCCTTAAAGAGATATAGTAATACCATGTGATGAGCTTCTCCAATATTTGAAAAACGCATCCACAATAAATATGGTTCATTGTGATTCTTTTCAAATACAAATCCATTTTCATTTCTACTTATAAAAATGTAACCATTATAAGCTCCCACTTACAATGATCATAAGATCGTGTAACTGACCGTTATGGCTTACGATCACAGAAACTTATAATTTGACTTGTTTTGAAAATACACACTGCATGTGGTTTTGGAACTAACCACATTGGAGTTACATGGTTAAGTATAATGTTTGCATCTCTCGTAAAGAGAAAATCATACTTGATCTATCAAATATGTGTACTAATCCACCAAAGGTGGAGTTGGTACCACTCTCCCACTCACTTTTGGTGGGTTAGCTTAAAACACTTTATACTTGATCATGTTTAATGCATTTTACTATGCAAATGGGCAACTCCATCTAGTGATAGAATATGAGGGACCATTTAAATGAATAAATATCTCTTTTCTCATAGTGCTCCTCAAAACAGGTCATGAAAAACCTCTCTTAATGCGTAGAATTCTAAAATTCTATATGCACTTTATTTGCAACTTTATTCACTTATCGTCTAAAGCGCTTGATGTAACATCCTGAAAATTTAATACAGGATCAAGGAGTGTTTTGGGAAATAATAAACGGAAAAATTAGGAATTTTGGAATTTTTAGGAATTTTTGGTGATTTTTAGGACATTTTGAAAATTTTGAGTAATAAATGTGCATATAATTAATTAAGAAATTGAAGAGTTTGAAATATGAGGGAATGGTAAAACCCAAAATATTTTGAAGGTTAAGGAGATTGGAGGCTGGTTTAAGTGGTTTTAAATTAAAAGAGTACACTATGGCAAGTTTGGGCTGCAAATTATCAATAACCCACCCTATAAACACTAAACCAAACACTCCCTCCCCTTCATTTTCCATTTTCTTCTTCTTCCTCACTTCCCTCACCGACTTCCCTCTCTCTCTCCTTCGATCCCTTTTTCTTCTTCTTCGTTTCTCTTCTCTCTCTTCTCAGTTCCGTCGCCGGCGGTGGCAAGGGACGGCGGAGCAAGCAGCCACCGGCGCGGCCTCTCCCTCACAGTCTTTATTCGCGTTCTCCTTTCCCCAAACCAGACCCCTCGCTCTTTTCTCTCTCCTTCGATCTGGCCACTTCCTCCATTCGTTCGGCATGTTCGCCGGCCACCGGCGACGATGGAGCAGCTCTATTTCTCCTCTGGGTACTCGAGTTTCCTTTGTTTTCCTCATTTCCATCGGGTGGTTTGCTTTCTTTCTTTTTCCGGTGAGCACATGGCGGCCGACGGCTAGAATAGGTAAAGGTTCAACCTTTTTAGCATATCTTGAGTTATGTTTCCATTTTAATGTTGATTTCCTTACTCCCTCTTCCTTCCTTTCCCCAAATGCGAGTCAACGCCTTCGTTTCCTTCGTTTTCCGGCCAGCCCACGGCGGTCCACGGCGAGAAGAGGTAAAGAGTCAGTCTTGTCTTGTATTTCGCTGTGTGTTTCTTTTCTGTGTTAGTTTTACATTCCCCTTTCGTTTTCAGTTCGGCCACCACCACAATACCGTTTTCCGGCGGCATTTCCGGCGACGGCAAGTTCATATCAGATCGGCGGAAGCATAGAGCGAGCTTTGGTGAGCTTTTTCATGGGATTTATACTCTGTTCTTTGATTTCTCTGCGAGTTGAGAGGGATGTCCGAATTGGGTTTGAATTGTTGGTTGTTGTGTGCCTTGTTTTGGTTGAAATTTATGGTTGAAGATTCTGTTTGGGCCTTTCTTGTTCAGTTTGATTTTCACCTGGCTTTGGATGTGCAAAATTGTTGGTGTGTTTGCTCAATTTTGAACACATCCTTGTGTTTGTGAAATCTCATTTTTACTTAATCAATTCCTGCGCTAATCATGGGTGATGGTAAAGGAAGCAAGAGGGGTTTCAGGTTATATTAGATGGGTTTATTATTTTGGTTTAATGGTGAGTAGGCTAGTGGGAGATAATAGCTTGTATATTGAGCCTTTTTGGTCTGTAAACTGTGTGTGCTCTTTTATTAATAGTTTTGATATCAAGGGTAACATGGAGTAAATAATTCCATGGGTTTTGTTACTTTGTATGTGGTTATGCAGTGACCTAGTTATTAGGATGTAAAATGAGAAATGAAATGAAATCATAGCTTCTCTAAGTTCTTGGCTATCTCTGGCAATGTATGTGAGTGTGATTCTTTATGGCTTGTTGTTGGTAAATTGTTGCATGGAATTTGGATATATATGGTATACTTTTAGGCCATTTATATGTTATTGATTTTCTCCCTTTGGCATCTTTGTTTGTTGGTGAGATTGTGTTGTTTAACTTCAATTTTATAGTTATTGTATTTTAGTTCTTTTGTTCTTGATCTTGTAAGTATGGTGTTGCAATTTTTGTAGTTTTAGGTCTGATTCTTGGTTATTATAATGTCCAGTGGAATTGGATTTACTTGCTTTGTTTACTACAGATATTTGATTTTTGTTATATGGTTCGTATTTAAGAGTAGGCATTATTAATTATAAGCTATGGAATTTCCTATGTGGTAGTCGTTGCATGCTCATCTGATAATTGGATACAAGTATATAAATATGTGTTTGGAAAAGTGAATTGAGTTTATTGTCATGTGTGGGTAAGAATTGTTTTGATTCCTTTGTAATGCTTTGATGGTATTGAATATAATCCATTGTGCTTCTTGTGAAACTTCTTCCGTATTTGGGTGAACAACATTGATGATAGCATGATGCGGTTAGTAAGATAAGGGTAATATGAGTAGATGTGTACACTAAAATATAATGTGTTTGGTAGCTAATTAGTAGAATTGATTTGGGAATTAAGTTATTCATAGCAACAATATTTCTTTTGTTTAATGATTGAGATTGATTGTACAAGTTGATAGTTAGGTAAATATTAATTTTAGTTTGGTAAAGATTACTTTAATATTGTGAATGTTGTTTATTGCTGATCGGTTATATTTTCTTGAGTGAAATGTTGTGGTGTGACCAACTAGGTGATTATAAGTATACTTGAATGATGTGATTCCCTTGGATTGAAATTGATGATTTTGAAATTCATGAGACTTAGGATTTGAATTGGTTAAAGGATTTGAAGTAAGAAAAAGGGGAAATGGGTAGTAACATAAGAATCGAGAGAGAGACGTGTTAATCATTATATAGATTTATGAATAGTTGTTTACCCTTATTATTACTTTTATGTAATAATAGGTGAATCGAGTAAGGAAGGGTAAGGAAGAGCAACAGAGTGCTAAAGGGCGACAGGTAATCACACTTAAGCTTACTATAACATTGAGGGTGATGTTAGCTAGGATTTTGAAAAATCCTTTCTTACCCTCTATATATACATTATCTTTAAAAGGTTATTTTTATACAAAACAGGCTATCGGGTGCCTTTCAAACACGATTATTTTCGTATAAAGGATTTGTATACGTTATATATATTATTATCCTGCTTGGTGGTTGCCATTGATCTGGAATGGCGTGAAATGTATATAGGGATAGTGTTGGGTAGTGGTTTAAGAGGTGATGAGGATAGAAAGAGGGTTAAATGTTGATTTGAGAGTTTATGATGATAGAAAAGGGAGAGTTATGTTGTGGAAAATCTGAGATGTTGAAATGTTAAGATATTGTAGGGAATTGCGAGAGTACATGACACTGATAGTGATATTGTGATATTGAAGTGAATTGTGGTTAAGAAGTTGAACATGGTGAATGAGATTGAAACATGGATATTGTGAACGTTGCATGACAATGAATTATATATGTACCATCGCGCGATGATAACTGTCGATAGGCCAATCGACAGTTATTTTGTACTATCCTTTCTGAGTAGAGACAGGGGGATCATAGGTCGACTGATTAGAGACAGTGACCATCAGTCAACTGTATTGGAATAGTGACCGACGACCTTTCTGAGTAGAGACAGGGGGTCGTTCCCTTTCCGATTAGAGACGGACTGGGGTTCTCTCTCTAGGGGGTTCCCAGAGAGAGAAATTGCCTTCTGAGTAGAGACAGGGGCACGGTGTTAAATCATATAGTGAAGCTTAGACGCTTGAATGCCCCGTGATGGCACAATGCATCTATAGGTGAGTGTGAGAGTTGTGGTGATAGTATCAGTATAGTAGAGATGGTGAATTTGAGTTGAGTTGGATGTGATGGAGGGACTTTAGTGATGAATGGAAGAAGACTTGACGGAAATATGTATATATTATTGGTTTTAAATGTGGTACCCTTTAGACGCCCTCGCTACCGCACATCTCACTGTTATAGTGAGTTAAGCGGTGATTACTGGGACAAATTGTCTCACCCCACGATTACTGACATTTTTGCAGGTATTCATGCACAGGCGCAAGCTTCAGGAAGGGAAATTAGGTAGTGAAGGTGATATAGGTTATTTAGAATTGTATATTGCCAATTTGTATAGGCCTGCATTCGTTTCCGCATGTATATATCTATTTATTATTTATTATCAACTAGTTTTGTTTATTTACCATGTTAGACAAATCCTTTCTAACATGGTTAGCAATAAATTATCCATGATAGCAGCTGTGCTGTATTAGTTTATTCTTTTCTATCATGGATAATATTTTAATCATTAGGATGTTCTTTTTCTAACTATGATAGAGATATTGATATTATCGAAATTCCTTTTTCTATCATAGTTAGTAAAGATATTATTGAACTAAAAGAGATGTCACAGGTTAATTAGGAAATTAGTAACAGTATGTTACAACTTGGTTATCAGTATTTGGTATACGATAACCTCGGACTGTGCTGCATTGCATGTAGATTGGCAATATACATTCTTAGTATTCCCTTCCTTATGTGCATGAATATCTGGCCTTTTGAGAGGAATATCACTCATCCCGTGGTGGGGAGAGAGTGATAAGAGAAATTGAATAGATATTGTGGAGAGATTGAGATGAACATAGAAAGAATAACAAAATAATGTTGATATGTATAAGAATTTAGGAAGAATGACGGAATAAGGATTCTATAGTGGGGTCTCGAATATAATTATGATCCGGACATAATCATAGTCGAGGCATCACAAAGGACCTTATTGGGATTAAAATAACTTGAAAATAACAAGTGATCATGAATGTAAAGTGAAATAGAAATTATTGACATTATCTCCTTGTTTGTTTTGCTTGTGTGTTGAAGAGTAGGATTAATTGATGAATTGACTTGTTATGATGATTGGAATTCTATTGAAATTGTTTGATTTGCAATTTCTAACTTGATGTATGTTATTAATTGTGAAAGTTGTGTGAGAAATGTGTGCCTAATAAATTAATTGTGTAAAGGTGGTATATGTTTATATTTCAAGTAATTGGAATGTTATTGCAAATTGGTTGTGAAGTATGTCTTGTGTTATAAATATGATTTGAGTTGCTTGGAAGAAACTGTTTTCCTTGTGTGAATGATTGAGTAACAAATATTCATAATGAGTTAACTTGTTTGTATATGGCATGGGTTTCAAAAACTTTGTTAAATTTTAGAGACTTTCATAAAACTTCAACTATGTCACTTAAGGAGTTCGACCTCCTTTATTGAATTGATTTCCGATATATAATGAAAGAAAAATGATAAATAGTGTAACATTGATTTACAATAAACTAAGACATCAATGGAAGCATAATTTGTGAAAGAATAATATACATTTGAGATTACAAAAATAGTGATTTGAATGATGATATGAGAATATTAAAGAAAGCCTTGAATTCAATTAATTCACAACAAATTGCTTATGAACTTGTGACTGGTAGTTATAGATGAAATTGATGTGTGAATTGAGTTTCCTCTACTTTGATAAATGATTTAACTAAAATTTCTGCTCTATCATATATGTGTTTTGTATGGTTATTGTGGTATATGAATGTGAGTTGGAAAAGCCTAGTACTTGTTTATGTATAACCAGCATCACTTGTTTGAAATTTGATGTAGAATTAATGGATGGTGTTTATATGTCACTGTGAATATAATGAATGACTATTGCTGTTGTAGGTGAGCTCTTCTCTTTAACAAGTGGATTAAGTAAGACAAGAAAATACTTTAAAACTTGACTGTGAATTTCTATTCTTTCACCTTCATGTCTGGACTGATTTTTTTTTTAACTTGGAATTGTTTTAGTTAATTAAGTAGGTTGTCAAGCATGCAGAATTATGAGTATGGGCGTTAAAATTCTAGTGGATTCTATAAACTTCCTAAAATTTATGAATCAAAATTAATCTGCAATTGGAGCTGATTATTGTTTAGGTAATTGTGCTTTGGAAACTTTTCTCCCTATTTCTCTTAATAATTGAATGGTATTTGGGATATGAATATTTTAAATGATGATGGAAGTGTATCAAATGAATGTACCGTGTTATTTAATATATGAATCTGAATTGTTGGATCTTTGCATGCAACTTGTATTTTGCTTTGAATTGTGTTATTAATCCTTAATGGTAACCAAATTGTCTTTGCTTGGGAATGGAATAATGAGTTGTAAACTCATTCCTACATGATAATAAACAAGGAAGTTTTATTGAGTTAACATACTCAAAAGCTTAATCATAAATGATTAACCATCACTAAATAAGATGATAAATGCAATTATTAATTGGGAACAAGGTCAGATTTTGGTTCTCCATCGTGTATGTGCTTGTTACTTGGTGTGGATATGTTCTACATGCTTTTAAGCAGTAGGACGAAATATTCTGGGAGTGCATGTAATTCTGCAATTTTGATGAATAATGAATGGAAATTGAGGGATATTTATGTGACTGATTTACATAATATGGTGTTTGAATGCTAATTTTGTTTTTTTTTTCTTTGATTAAATTGGATTAAATGTATTGTTAAATGAGTGTTTGCATATTTTCTACAGTCTCTTTTATCAAGGCTGAATTTAATTTTAGGAGAAAGAGATGCTGGTAAAGTGTTGAGAGTGGATTTATGAAATTGTATGTGAACTTGGGAGAAATGTTTGAAATTGGGAAGCTTGTTTGTTAGGAATTATGTAAGGTGGATTCAAAATCTGTTAAGGGTCAAAGAATTGGTTTCAATGATCTAGGTTGCTGAAGGAAAAGGCTTAAGTATACATTAATTTGGTTGGAAGTGGACGTAAAAAGAGTAGTGTTTTTCTTTCTGTTTATGCAGTGAAATTGATATTGCTATGACTTGTGTATTGTGATTTTTGACATATTTATCCATTAATCTGCTAGTATAACAGAATCAATTGGGATTTTGAAAGGAATTCTAGCTATAATCCTAGTTATCTTACGTAGTGCTTCTAACCTTGTTCAAAAAGTTTATATACATTCAATTCAATTTGACTTGATTTCACCTCTTTTGAATCCCTGAAAGGAACATGATAATGGGTGCTAGTATACTTAACTTCACCTTTATCATAAGAAAACATGTTCATACCCCACAATTGACTATACTTTCTAGAAAATTGTGGTTAGCAGCCTCGTATAGAATGTTCATAGTTCCTCTAAATCCTTGATATCATCTCCATTGTGTCATATGGATGACACTCATGGCAAGAAATCCTCAATGCCAATGAGTTGAATTTCCCTGAATTATATCCAAATTTCTTTTCTTCTTCTTGAAATAGGATTATCAATCCAAGAAACTGTTATTTTCCCTTGTATTTAATGATAATTTCTACTAATTTCGAGGACGAAATTAATTAAGAGGGGTAGAATTGTAACATCCTGAAAATTTAATACAGGATCAAGGAGTGTTTTGGGAAATAATAAACGGAAAATTAGGAATTTTGGAATTTTTAGGAATTTTTGGTGATTTTTAGGACATTTTGAAAATTTTGAGTAATAAATGTGCATATAATTAATTAAGAAATTGAAGAGTTTGAAATATGAGGGAATGGTAAAACCCAAAATATTTTGAAGGTTAAGGAGATTGGAGGCTGGTTTAAGTGGTTTTAAATTAAAAGAGTACACTATGGCAAGTTTGGGCTGCAAATTATCAATAACCCACCCTATAAACACTAAACCAAACACTCCCTCCCCTTCATTTTCCATTTTCTTCTTCTTCCTCACTTCCCTCACCGACTTCCCTCTCTCTCTCCTTCGATCCCTTTTTCTTCTTCTTCGTTTCTCTTCTCTCTCTTCTCAGTTCCGTCGCCGGCGGTGGCAAGGGACGGCGGAGCAAGCAGCCACCGGCGCGGCCTCTCCCTCACAGTCTTTATTCGCGTTCTCCTTTCCCCAAACCAGACCCCTCGCTCTTTTCTCTCTCCTTCGATCTGGCCACTTCCTCCATTCGTTCGGCATGTTCGCCGGCCACCGGCGACGATGGAGCAGCTCTATTTCTCCTCTGGGTACTCGAGTTTCCTTTGTTTTCCTCATTTCCATCGGGTGGTTTGCTTTCTTTCTTTTTCCGGTGAGCACATGGCGGCCGACGGCTAGAATAGGTAAAGGTTCAACCTTTTTAGCATATCTTGAGTTATGTTTCCATTTTAATGTTGATTTCCTTACTCCCTCTTCCTTCCTTTCCCCAAATGCGAGTCAACGCCTTCGTTTCCTTCGTTTTCCGGCCAGCCCACGGCGGTCCACGGCGAGAAGAGGTAAAGAGTCAGTCTTGTCTTGTATTTCGCTGTGTGTTTCTTTTCTGTGTTAGTTTTACATTCCCCTTTCGTTTTCAGTTCGGCCACCACCACAATACCGTTTTCCGGCGGCATTTCCGGCGACGGCAAGTTCATATCAGATCGGCAGAAGCATAGAGCGAGCTTTGGTGAGCTTTTTCATGGGATTTATACTCTGTTCTTTGATTTCTCTGCGAGTTGAGAGGGATGTCCGAATTGGGTTTGAATTGTTGGTTGTTGTGTGCCTTGTTTTGGTTGAAATTTATGGTTGAAGATTCTGTTTGGGCCTTTCTTGTTCAGTTTGATTTTCACCTGGCTTTGGATGTGCAAAATTGTTGGTGTGTTTGCTCAATTTTGAACACATCCTTGTGTTTGTGAAATCTCATTTTTACTTAATCAATTCCTGCGCTAATCATGGGTGATGGTAAAGGAAGCAAGAGGGGTTTCAGGTTATATTAGATGGGTTTATTATTTTGGTTTAATGGTGAGTAGGCTAGTGGGAGATAATAGCTTGTATATTGAGCCTTTTTGGTCTGTAAACTGTGTGTGCTCTTTTATTAATAGTTTTGATATCAAGGGTAACATGGAGTAAATAATTCCATGGGTTTTGTTACTTTGTATGTGGTTATGCAGTGACCTAGTTATTAGGATGTAAAATGAGAAATGAAATGAAATCATAGCTTCTCTAAGTTCTTGGCTATCTCTGGCAATGTATGTGAGTGTGATTCTTTATGGCTTGTTGTTGGTAAATTGTTGCATGGAATTTGGATATATATGGTATACTTTTAGGCCATTTATATGTTATTGATTTTCTCCCTTTGGCATCTTTGTTTGTTGGTGAGATTGTGTTGTTTAACTTCAATTTTATAGTTATTGTATTTTAGTTCTTTTGTTCTTGATCTTGTAAGTATGGTGTTGCAATTTTTGTAGTTTTAGGTCTGATTCTTGGTTATTATAATGTCCAGTGGAATTGGATTTACTTGCTTTGTTTACTACAGATATTTGATTTTTGTTATATGGTTCGTATTTAAGAGTAGGCATTATTAATTATAAGCTATGGAATTTCCTATGTGGTAGTCGTTGCATGCTCATCTGATAATTGGATACAAGTATATAAATATGTGTTTGGAAAAGTGAATTGAGTTTATTGTCATGTGTGGGTAAGAATTGTTTTGATTCCTTTGTAATGCTTTGATGGTATTGAATATAATCCATTGTGCTTCTTGTGAAACTTCTTCCGTATTTGGGTGAACAACATTGATGATAGCATGATGCGGTTAGTAAGATAAGGGTAATATGAGTAGATGTGTACACTAAAATATAATGTGTTTGGTAGCTAATTAGTAGAATTGATTTGGGAATTAAGTTATTCATAGCAACAATACTTCTTTTGTTTAATGATTGAGATTGATTGTACAAGTTGATAGTTAGGTAAATATTAATTTTAGTTTGGTAAAGATTACTTTAATATTGTGAATGTTGTTTATTGCTGATCGGTTATATTTTCTTGAGTGAAATGTTGTGGTGTGACCAACTAGGTGATTATAAGTATACTTGAATGATGTGATTCCCTTGGATTGAAATTGATGATTTTGAAATTCATGAGACTTAGGATTTGAATTGGTTAAAGGATTTGAAGTAAGAAAAAGGGGAAATGGGTAGTAACATTAGAATCGAGAGAGAGACGTGTTAATCATTATATAGATTTATGAATAGTTGTTTACCCTTATTATTACTTTTATGTAATAATAGGTGAATCGAGTAAGGAAGGGTAAGGAAGAGCAACAGAGTGCTAAAGGGCGACAGGTAATCACACTTAAGCTTACTATAACATTGAGGGTGATGTTAGCTAGGATTTTGAAAAATCCTTTCTTACCCTCTATATATACATTATCTTTAAAAGGTTATTTTTATACAAAACAGGCTATCGGGTGCCTTTCAAACACGATTATTTTCGTATAAAGGATTTGTATACGTTATATATATTATTATCCTGCTTGGTGGTTGCCATTGATCTGGAATGGCGTGAAATGTATATAGGGATAGTGTTGGGTAGTGGTTTAAGAGGTGATGAGGATAGAAAGAGGGTTAAATGTTGATTTGAGAGTTTATGATGATAGAAAAGGGAGAGTTATGTTGTGGAAAATCTGAGATGTTGAAATGTTAAGATATTGTAGGGAATTGCGAGAGTACATGACACTGATAGTGATATTGTGATATTGAAGTGAATTGTGGTTAAGAAGTTGAACATGGTGAATGAGATTGAAACATGGATATTGTGAACGTTGCATGACAATGAATTATATATGTACCATCGCGCGATGATAACTGTCGATAGGCCAATCGACAGTTATTTTGTACTATCCTTTCTGAGTAGAGACAGGGGGATCATAGGTCGACTGATTAGAGACAGTGACCATCAGTCAACTGTATTGGAATAGTGACCGACGACCTTTCTGAGTAGAGACAGGGGGTCGTTCCCTTTCCGATTAGAGACGGACTGGGGTTCTCTCTCTAGGGGGTTCCCAGAGAGAGAAATTGCCTTCTGAGTAGAGACAGGGGCACGGTGTTAAATCATATAGTGAAGCTTAGACGCTTGAATGCCCCGTGATGGCACAATGTATCTATAGGTGAGTGTGAGAGTTGTGGTGATAGTATCAGTATAGTAGAGATGGTGAATTTGAGTTGAGTTGGATGTGATGGAGGGACTTTAGTGATGAATGGAAGAAGACTTGACGGAAATATGTATATATTATTGGTTTTAAATGTGGTACCCTTTAGACGCCCTCGCTACCGCACATCTCACTGTTATAGTGAGTTAAGCGGTGATTACTGGGACAAATTGTCTCACCCCACGATTACTGACATTTTTGCAGGTATTCATGCACAGGCGCAAGCTTCAGGAAGGGAAATTAGGTAGTGAAGGTGATATAGGTTATTTAGAATTGTATATTGCCAATTTGTATAGGCCTGCATTCGTTTCCGCATGTATATATCTATTTATTATTTATTATCAACTAGTTTTGTTTATTTACCATGTTAGACAAATCCTTTCTAACATGGTTAGCAATAAATTATCCATGATAGCAGCTGTGCTGTATTAGTTTATTCTTTTCTATCATGGATAATATTTTAATCATTAGGATGTTCTTTTTCTAACTATGATAGAGATATTGATATTATCGAAATTCCTTTTTCTATCATAGTTAGTAAAGATATTATTGAACTAAAAGAGATGTCACAGGTTAATTAGGAAATTAGTAACAGTATGTTACACTTGAGCTTTAAACACGTGTGAAATGAAGTAATGATAATTACGTGAGTAATCATCAACAAAGCTCATTTTAGCACTATGTCATGCCCTCACATTCATTGAACCATAGGTATCATTTGGAAGAATTGCAAAAATCTCACAATCATAGATCCCATACTTAAAAACTTTTCTTATTGTTTTACCTACAAGGCAATTCCACTTTGGGACACCTCCCTATTGGGTAATGAACATATCATTACTGGAAAAAGACAATTCAATTTCCATACCCTTGTCAAGAATGACATGTAATCAAGTCAACACTTGAATTACAGTGGTAAAACAAACACACATGCAAAGATTACCAACAATATCAAAAAAACTAAATAATCTCAAGGAAAAACACATCACAAATTGTTGATTTTGTCATGAATATCAAGATAGTTCATTTAGAACTCATAAAAATGATGCTTAAATCATATCATGGAGAATTAAGGTTGTTTTTCAATGAAAAACATTGGACTTATAGGCTCTAAAGCCTTTTACCTTAATCCTCGCGTTAGTACCAATATAAAGTCTCTTGCTTTAATTTTGGTAACCAACGACATTAGGCTAATCCTTCCATTCCATTTCAAGGAATCTCTTACCTTATCTCATTTAGGTTTAGAGTGTAGAGAATGTCTTTTCTCTACTTGTAAACTAGCCATAAGAGGTTAAAAAAAACTTCAACCTCAAGACATCAATGATTAAGCACCACATACTTTGATAAATTATCAAAGTAACAAAGCTTTCACTTTGATTTTTACTTGACTATCATGTGCTCATAAACAGAGAAGCGTCAATATGAACAATTTTCACTCATGGCTCATTTGATAATATACAATCAAATACGTTTAATTTCCTTGTATTGTTAGTTATCTTGTATAGATGTTGTCTCATTAAGGTATTAAACCTCAAGTTATGTGTCAAACTTAAAATTGACAACATTTTTCAACTTGTGTAATAGAAATTCTACAAAACATTTCCTTTTACACATTTGACATGACTATGTTGTTGGATTTCTATCCTATTTGCACTCTATAGGATAATCGGTACTAATTGTTTCCCTTTCCAAGTAGTCATGTAGGTCTCAAATCATCTCATAATAAGTTAAGTTGAGATAACTTCTCAACTTCAACTATGTCATGACCCTCTTAGTCAATGATATGACAACATCTACCCAATCAAATGAGACCTCTCAATATCAGATATCACGTTTCCCCCCTTTAAGTTTACATTTCATTGTCGTTCTTGGCAGCCCTTCTTGGCGGAATTATTTCAAATCATCCCACTCCTCATTTGGATATTCACAATTTGATTTGAACCAAGAACTAATCTATTTGTAGCACATTGAAGTATACAATGTCATGTACTTGTATGATTCTTAACTAGATAATAATAGTACAATTGGGTTCATGATCGGGAGAATGCGTTTAAAGACTCCCATCACACGAATTCCAATAACAATACTATTATCTATCAAGAATTTTAAACAAGTACTTTCTAGAATATGCTCAAATTAGTCTCTCAGAAGACTTACTTTCTGAAAGCTCCTACTTAGATAGAGCAATGTCATTAGCTCCCACTTAGATAGATTATTTGACATTGGCTCCCACTTAGATTTAGTGTATGAAACTCCTAGAAAACTTATTTCTAAGAGCTCCCACTTAGGTAAAGCATATAACACTCTTAGAAAACACATTTTCCAAGAGCTCCCACTTAGACTTCGTGCATGAAATTCTTAGAAGACTTTCTTTCTAAGAACTTCAACTTAGATGGAGCATTTATCCATTTGCTCCCACTCACTCAGAGTATTTGACATTTACCTCTTCATGTCTTTCATTGTTTCAACTTAAGTTGAGTTGGACTGGGTTTAGGATTCTCTCTATCCTAACATGGACTTTGAAATCACATTCTAAGTGTATTCTTTTCTTGAATTTCACCAAGATCCGGAGTTCAAACTTGAATATCTCTCTTTTGAGATTTTCACTCACTTTGATCTAATACTATCTCTTTAGTATGTGATCCTTCATTTTAACCTTTTAAAGGTTATCCAAATCACAATCCTACACTTAAGGATTTTGGTTATACAAGATTTCTTCTCTAGTGCATCAGCATTTTTTTTCTCATGTTACACCTCTTATTTCATTTCAAGTTCAAATGAACTTTACTTTAAATTATATACCTCTCTTTCGATCCTCTTAAGGATCTTCCCTTCTTGATCATATATTAGAGTTTCATACTCTAATTCAAAACTCCCTTATTCATAAATTATTTAGAGACTCACATTGCTCTAAATAATTAGTTTTGGATTAACATTGAGAAACAATATCTCATTACATATTCCTTTTCTGATCTATTACTATGTAAATCATACTTAGAATTAAGCTACTCTACATAAATATAATCCAAAAGAGTGAAATTCTTTTGGTTGGTGCATTTTAGAACTCTCTAAGTTCATATTTACCTCAAATAAAATATTTATGATTTTTCATAAATATTTAGGATTTTTAAACTAATAAAAAACACAAAAAATAGCACCAAAATATTTATGGAAATACAAAACATGTTAGAAATATGCAAATAATATTTCTAATCACAGATCTCAAATTTAGGGGTTTTTAGAAACAAACATTGTCTCAATCGGAGCTAATATGGTCCGAATGATCCGACCTTTTGACCGTCGTTCCTCTACCGTCCGGTGTCCGTTTTCCGCGTTCTTATGGTTCATTTTCATCGTTTTTTCGCGCTCTACGCGCTGGGACTATTTTCATGGCCTGAATCTCTATATTTCAGGAAACCCAATCCAAAAACGTGTCTCTATGTTTTGTCTTCTCTGATTCTATTGTTCTAAATCTAAGGGATTAAATACATATTTTGTGTCTCTATTCTCTACTCACAGCAGTAAGACAGAAACATTCAGAACAACAACAATATATGTACACACAAACATATATAATAAGAAGCAAAATAAAAAGCATACAGTTTTATACTCAGCCACATATATCAATACGCATAAACATACATCATAAACATATCTATTCACTATGCATACTGGACAGAGAAGAATATAAAACATCATTTTTCTTTACCTAATCATACTATACATGATAATTAAATAAATTAAACACATGAATGAATATGCATGATTTCATTTTTTTCTTCCTACATGCACTCTCTCGGCACACAGTAAACACATGATAAAAAAATGAAAAACACACAAATTCATAATATGCACAATTGCACAGCGGAATAAAATCATCTAATTGCCTCAAGAACAACATGCTCTGATACCACTGAAGGGTTATCAGGCATACCTGGATGTCGATTAACTTGACTGGGTACCCACACGAAGTCGGATCACCAATTGGAATCTGACTACAATATACAGCAGATGCACCATGAGGAAGAAATAGAGAGACTGAGAGAAAGGAATTTGTTTTTCTGCTCATAAAAAACAAATGTAGTGACTTGACTTTTCCAATAGGCTTCATGTATTTATAATGAATCAATGAAAAAGTCATATCCCCATGTAAAAAGACACATTGATTTAACTTTAAATCTATGGAGAAAATTACTCCTTTCAAACCATATTTTCCATATTTACACAATGGTCCCAATTCCAAATGGGTATGGTCATAACCCACTAAGGGTGGACCCTTATTTTCCAATATTAGGGATCTTGCTGAAACTAAGTTTTTAAATGACTGAAGTACCCCAATTACTACTGTCAATTTTTTCTTTCATTTCATGAGTTTAAATTTATTACTTATTAAGTTGTCGTCAATTCTTAAACTAGACCTTTGATTTGAAATAATGTATTGCGGCATTGCCGCCCTAAATATTACTGTCATTGCGTAAGTTATAAAATTGATAGCTATTTAAAAATTATCGTTATTTGACTTTATAGTATAGTCTTTCTACTAATAGTTTCTACGAAATTCAGAGTAATTAATTCATTTCAGGACCTACATTAAGGGTACGTTTGGTTGGTTGAATCCAATGAAATGGATTTGAAAATAAATAAAAAAGTTAAGGGTAATATGGTCATTTACATATATCCCTAGGCCCACAAGTTTTCTCTCTCCATCTCACACTTTTCGTGGGACCTACAAATTTTACTTTCTCATCATTACCTCTACTTTCCATCTCTTATCCTTTCCATTTCTAATTCTTTACTTTACTTTCTTACATCCAAACATACCATAAGATTTCATATTCCGAAGGTATTACAACACACATCACCATTTTAAAATCGATGAAATTTTTATTAGGTATTTAATAATGTCAAAGCTTTAATAATTTTTTTATTGATGTGAAAAATCTAACTTTGATTTCATTTTGGAGAGTCTATATATATATATATATATATATATATATATATATATATATATATATATATAGACACAAACATGAGTCACTTGAGACTGACTTAGAACACAAATATTGAAGTAATGTTTAAGTTGCAACAGGGTCAAGTCCTTCACATATTTCGTTTTCAAATACCAATATATATTATTCTCATGTAATGATATATATATTAAGTTCATAGAAAAATGTAACATACTGTCAATAAGTACTACGATAATCTTATTTTGATGTGAAATTTGTGTGTGAATGTGTACAGTACAGCAAGTGGCAGGACTTTTGGGGCCGGGGTAGAATCAGGGCAAGATGCAGTAATTAGAGCAATAATGTTATATCAACACACAGATGAATTTGTGAATCCATATAATGTGAGTGTGGCAGAATGCACAAACAAGATCTCTATGCTTAGAGACAAGTTATAGGGAATATGGGAATGAAAGATGAGGGAATTGTTGTAGGTTGTAGCCAATAATTTTGGTGCTGGGGGCAGCATTTCTGGAAACATACTAGCTGGCGAAAAATTAAATTTTCCGTGGCATATCCAAGAAACAAAGCATTGTCTATGGTACTAGTAATGAGAAGTGTACCTGGTGGGTTTCACCCTAATGGCGGTGATGGTAGCATATCCAAATCTTTCCTAAACAAAGCATAATATTGTAACCAAAAATAAATAAATAAACAAAGCATAGTATAATTAATAAGCTACTTTCACTATGTGTGTATCGTACAAGAAAAATAAGCCTTTAATCGAAGGCATGCTTTTGAATGGTTAAGTATGACTAATTTCCTTGTTCCCATTCCTAGTACTCAATTATGTTACCTTCTATATATTTTTATATAACAATGAACTAATAAAGAGGTGAATACAAAGTTTATTATATCATTGTACCGAGTCTCGTGTAGATTATTATACAGAAAACTTTTTAGTTACAGAAAACTTTTTAGTTTTCTTTCCCTTGATTTTATTTTTAAAAAATAGTATCCTTCTCTTAATTAACAGGTGAATTATTTTTTAATATGTATGGTAAAGTACATCAAACTTGCCTCTTGAACAAACCTTATGTCATGTATTACCTCAATTAAAATAAGAGTTTTGACACTAATTATTTTCAGTATAAGATTTCTTTGATTAATTTGAACAAATTGATATTCTTGCATAATTGTCAGTTTTCTTTATAAAGAAAACCCATGATCGACAGAGGGTATAAGATATAAAATGCTGAATTCCTTAAATTTAGATATGTCAGCATATACAAACTCTGGTGAATAACAAAATCTAATCTGAATAACCATATTTATTTTTAATTTTATGTTAAATCTATTAGTTCAGGATTTTCTATAGTTTCATAATAATATTTGTTCTTGGATCATAACCATGAAAGAATCGAAAACCAAACTTGGTTCAGATCCCAAGCAAGAACCTTTTACTCTTCTATTCTTCTATTGTATATATATCCACTGCAAACTACGTTCTCATAATCATCAAATTAATTTGGCAATATTTGGAACGCCCACATCGCCAATAGTTTGACACAATCTAGTATATTTAAGTCCACTAAATGCTTCAAAGTTTGCCGAGCTTGGTAACTCAAGCTTGTCACTCAAGTGAGGGCACTAAGATGATGGGCTAGCCTAGGGCCGGCCCGCACCAGGTTGGGCTGACTGTTGCAAAAAGTAAGACTGCCCGCTTCAAGTGAAGAGTTGGCCCATAGGTGAACCTCACGAGTAGGAGTACCGAGTGGGCCCTAAATAAGAGGGTACGCCGCGGCGTAATCGAGATCCCCTCTAGGCTCTAAACTGTGGAGGGATTACAGGCTGCTGCAATATCAGCCCATAGGCCTAGCCTGGTGACTCCTATATGCTACACCATCATCTTTTTACCATTTATGCATAATACAGTTATGCATATTAATCTGAAGTATTTTCATAAGGGACACATAACTTTGCTAATTATGCTCAGCGTATGTCACAGTGAATGAGGAAGCTGAGAATATGCCATTCATTTACATTTGCTTTCAAATGTTATGGAAATGTGTCATTCTTGTACACATGACTTGGATGTTCATCCATTTTTTATGGGGAAGCAGAAAAATTTGATCCCTTTCACATTTAGCCGAGTGGAAAAAAGTTTTTTTCCTTATTCTTTGAGTCAAGTGGGTATTTTTGCAACTTAACCAAAACATTATTTATTCCAATCGTCCATGTCAACTTACACCTGGAAACCATATGATATTTGATGGCAACTTTAATGGATGTCCTCTTGAACTAACAATTATGGGTATTTTTACCCCTATTTTAAAATATTATGGTTACTTTTACTAAAAAACACATGATGTTGGGTGTACTTTGACCACAATCACAAAGGTATCTTTGCACCTTAACCCTTATTTTCAAAATAATTATCAAAATAAGTTTTAAATTTAGGCAACTTACAATTGTCACCGACAAATCAAATATAAATCATAATAGATAATTTGATTTTTCTTCATCTTAAATTTGTAAAAATCTAATTAATTTTTAAGTTAGTGAAAGTTTATCAGTAAGATAATCCATCGTTAACTTTCAAATGAATACAAGCAAACCTGAATTGGGACAATATACAAATTATCGATTTGGTAAATGAATAATTATATTACTCAAAAGCAAACCTTAGTCTTTATTCTAAGGCATGTTTTTGAGTAATAAAGTATGATCACTTTTCTCTTATCTTTTCTTCCTAATTCCTAGCACTCAATTATGCTACCTCCTGTTCTTACCTAGGAAATAATAATGATTAAAATAATTAGCTTATCAAATAACTAACTACCTTAAGTTATTAGTATAAAACTTGTTAGCCTTATTTCGACTAATTTTATATTTGATATTTTCCATTTCCTTAACACATGCAAAATGTTGAGAATGTGTATGATTAAGATCAATGTACATCACATACAAGCTGTTAGTGACACCTAAACAAACTCAATGCACTGGGACACATAAGCTGTTATTTTTGATATATTGAGCCAAGTGAAGGTGTTTCCAAGGCCATTATTGAATTTGAGCGGCGAAGCATTTGCCACAATTATGGACAGTGCTTTTGGAAAACCTCTTAATCCACCTTTTGATCCTTATGTCAATCCAATAAATTACTTGCTAGCTTCTTGTTATTTCCTCACGTTGGCCTCATTGGGCATGTTGGAGCCGCTCATCTGCTCGAAAATGAAAAGGTCAAAGACGTACTACTACCTCCATTCCTAAATATAATATCACTTAATCAAATTTGGAGAGATTAAGGAAGACATTCCAATAAGTTATAATTACATGAAATTTTCAAAATACCCCTCACTTAAGTTTTAAAAGTATCACCTTCTTTAAACCACTATTTTTCGGGTGAAGGGAGTATATAGGTAATTTGGGAAAAACTTGAGTCAAATTAAGTGATCTTATATTTAGGAATAAGTTATCTTCCCTAAAGTGATCTTATATATAGGAACGTAGGGAGTATAAATTATTTACATTTTTTTGAACTGATTAATTAATTAATTAGTTATTTACATCTGAAAACAAACTTTTATGGCTTCTTAATCTTATGAAGGTGAAAACGAATATAATGATTAATGATCACCGTGATAAGAGAATTCCATGATGGTCACTTGCAACGATCCTTGTAATGGTTTTAGGGATCTTAGCTTGCTGAAACTAAGTTTTAAAATGACTGAATTGCCTCGATTACTGTCAATTTTTTCTATCATTTCATGATGAGGTTAAATTTATTACTTATTAAGTTGTCGTCAATTCTTAA
Source organism: Mimosa pudica (assembly GCA_029929735.1). Classification (NCBI taxonomy): domain Eukaryota; kingdom Viridiplantae; phylum Streptophyta; class Magnoliopsida; order Fabales; family Fabaceae; genus Mimosa; species Mimosa pudica. Next base: position 5,703,621 of record JAKELP010000014.1, on the reverse strand, counting down.
ACCAGACCTTTAATTTGAAATAATGTATTGCGGTCTTGCCGCCCTAAATATTATTGTCATTGCGTAGTTATAAAATTGATAGCTATTTAAAATTATCGTTATTTTACTTTATAGTATAATTTTTCTGCTAATAGTTTCTAAGAAATTCAGGATAATTAATTCATTTCAGGACCTACATTAAGATTTCATATTCTGAAGGTATTACAACACACATCACCATTTTAGAATCGATGAAATTTTTATTAGGTATTTAATAATGTCAAAGCTTAATTTAATATAATTTTTTTATTGATGTGAAAAAGCATTGTGTATGGTACTAGTAATGAGAGTGTACCTGGTGGGTTTCACCCTAATGGTGTAACTGGTCTGAATTGTTGTAAACAACGTATAATTTTGTAACAAAAAAATAAATAAACAAAGCATAATATAATTAATAAGCTACTATCAAATGTGTGTATCGTAAAAGAAAAATAAGCCTTTATTTTTTGAACTGTTTTTTTTTTTTTGAACTGAAAAATAAGCCTTTATTCGAAGGCATGCTTTTGAACGGTTCTGACTAATAAAGGAACTAATAAAGATGCCATACAAAGTTTATTATATCATTTTACCGAGTCTCGTAGAGATTAATATACAGAAACCTTTTTAGTACCCTTTCCCTTAATTTTATTTTTTTAAAATAGTATCCATCTCTTAATTAACACGTGAATTATTTCTTAATATATATGGTAAAGTACATCAAACATGCCTCTTGGAAAAACCCTAGCTATATCATGTATTACCTCAATTAAAATAAGAGTTTTGACACTAATTATTTTCAGTTTAAAATTTCTTGGTCAGTTTTCCTTATAAAGAAAAACCAATATCGACAAAGGGTATAACCGTATAAGATATAAAATGCTGAATTCCTTAAATTTAGATATGCCAACATATACAAACTCAGGTTAATAACAAAATCTAATCTGAATAACCATATTTATTTTTAATTTTATGTTAAATCTATTAGTTCAGGATTTTCCATAGTTTCGTAATAATATTTATTCTTCGATCATAACCATGATAGAATCGAAAACCAAACTTGGTTCAGATCCCAAGCAAGAACCTTTTACTCCTCTATTGTTATTGTATATGTATCCACTGCAAACTATGACGTCAGACTCATCAAATTAATTAGGCAATCTTCAAGGCATTTGGTGGACTTAAATATACTAGATTGTGTCAAACTATTGGCTGGTGGACTTAAATATACTAGATTGTGTCAAACTATTGGCGATGTGGGCCTTCCAAATATTGCCTAATTAATTTGATGAGTCTGACGTCATAGTTTGCAGTGGATACATATACAATAACAATAGAGGAGTAAAAGGTTCTTGCTTGGGATCTGAACCAAGTTTGGTTTTCGATTCTTTCATGGTTATGATCGAAGAATAAATATTATTACAAAACTAGTATATTTAGTATATTTAAGTCTATTTAAGTCCACCAAATAAATCTAGTATATTTAGTATATTTCATAGTTTGCCTAATAAATCTAGTATATTTAAGTCCACCAAATGCCTTGAAGATTGCCGAGCTTGGTAACTCGAGCTTGTAACTCAAGTGAGGGCAATAAGATGATGGGCTAGCCTAGGGCCGGCCCACACCAGGTCGGACTGACTGTTGCAATAAGATGATGGGCTAGCCTAGGGCCGGCCCACACCAGGTCGGACTGACTGTTGCATAAAGCTAGTCTTAGGCCTAGCCTGGTGACTCCTATATGCTACACCATCATCTTTTTGACCATTTTATGCATAACATAGCTATGCATATAATTCTTAAGTATTTTCATGGGGACACATAACTTTGCTTATTATGCAGCGTAAGTCACAGTGAATTAGGAAGCTGGGTATATACCATTCATTTACACTTGCTTTTAAATGTTAAATATACCATTCATTTACACTTGCTTTTAAATGTTAAGGAAATGTGTGATTTTTTTTACACAGGAGTTGGATGTTCATCCATTGCCTAGAAAAAATTTGATCCCTTTCACATTTAGCCGGGTGGCAAAACCCTTTTTCCCCATTATTCTTAAAATAACATGAGTATTTTTATACCTTTACTCAAAAATGAAAGTGATGATGCACAAGAGGGGGTGAATTGTGCTACAAAAACAATATAAAATAAAAACACTAACACAAATTCTTTTAAACTGGTTCGGTCTAACTCTTGACCTACGTCCAGTTCTCAATCCCTTGATTGAGTTCCACTTATTCCCAGGTTTTCAACGGGTTCACCTGGAACCTTTACAACCACAAGTTTTACGGGCTAACTTGCAACTTTACTCACTCCCCCTTACTACCTGTAAGGGTTCAACCTTTACACAAAGGATTTACTATACTAAGTTCACTTAATGAACAGATTGTGATAAACACTTAAGTACAAAGAATGCTCTCAATAAATGTAGAGACTTAAATACAAAGAGTACAAGATGATAACAATAAGAATAACTCTCAAGGTATTAAGTGCTCTTTAGACTTTAAGGCTTTCTGAATATTCTTTGGGTATTAGGCTTGAATGCTCTTGGCTTTTTGTGAGTTCTTCGTGTGTTGTTCTCTTCTCCATAAATGATGAAGTTGTTCCTTTTATAGTAGCCTCTAATACTCCAGTTGTTTGAACGGCAATAAGTCCGTTTGAATATATCCGCTAAACCCTTATTACCGTTGTCCTCATTAATGCTCATTAATGCTTAGCAGGGTTGACTTGCTTTAGCTCTGAAAAGTAGTCCTGATAATGCTGCTCTGACAAAATCAATTCTGACATCTGAGCACTTGTACGGTCTCTGACTCTTGTACTTGCTATCGGATGGATCTTTGCTACCGGAAGTAACTGCTTCGTTCTGCAAGTGTTGGTCAAGGCATGTGTAATACAAAGAGTATTCACTATCGGATGCTCATTGGCTATCGGAAGTGAATCTAAGTTCTGCACACAAATGTTAGTCCCAATAGAATAATATAATCAAGTGCAATGGGAAGCGTGTTTGCTATGGGAAGCTATTCTACTTAGACTGGGTTAACTAGGATCAGACTTAGTGTTCAATTGACTTCCGCTATGGGATGTGTACTACATCTGCAAGCGCTAGTTACGTTGTTTTTGCTCTAAGTCATCCAGTTGTGATTTTACATCCGATTGAGTTCTAACATGGGATTTTTAACTTCATCTAATTCTTCCTAAGTGTTCATTATGTTCTTTCATGTCTTAGTCTTCATCAAAACTTAAGATTCTAACATTCTCCCCCTTTTTGATGATGACAAACCTATAGTTAACTATGAAAGCATAATTAAAATCATAACCGTCTAACACATGCATTCATATAAGCGAACTTCATTGATTAAACAGAATAATTACAAGTATAATAGACAGCAAAGAAGTTACAAGTATGATAAACAGTAAAGATGTTACAATTATGATTAAAAGCAGAATGATAAGTATGATATTCAATGCATGAGGGGTTTGGTTCTAAAGCCTATATCTTCTATTCCTCTCTCTTCTGAGTTGTTCATTCTCCTCATCACATTTTTCACAAAGTTTTTTCAGCTCTGCTTCCTCTGCTTCTCTGATTTTAGCTAAGTCCTTGAGATGCTCTCTCTCAGCCCTTTCCTTTCTTTGCCTTTCGAGCTCAAGGGATTCCTGAATAGCCCTTCTCATATCTGCAGCTTCATCCATCCCAATTGGCTGTTCTTGTCTTGATGATGAGGCATCACCAGGCAGATGGAGATTTCTGACCTTGAACGCCCAGGGTGAGTACTCTGTCAGATTTGCCTTTGCTTTTCCAACCCGAGAGTTTGCTCTCATTGCATCCAGCATCTGAGCTTGAGAGAAGGTAAGGTTGGTGGTCCCAAAGTACTCGAACTCCTCTTGAGTCATCTCCTCTACCTCAACCTTGACTTCAACCTCAGGAGGTATGGCTTCAGCTGCCTTTTGAGCACTCTCAAATAAGGATGGAGTCTGAGTCTCATGAACTTCTCTTGAAGGTGATTCTGCTTGTTCTTCCTCCTGATGAGGCATAGACTCATCCTCAGTCACATTTGATGCAGAGGCTCTGGGAGGAGGAGGAACCCTTTTCCTGGCTGTTTTCTTGATTCTTCCTTGAATGAAGGTAGAACCAGGAGTAGGATCTGATGGGCTTGAGGTAAGAGTAGGAGCAGTTGTGAAGGTTGAACTTTGAGACTCCTTGGTGGTAGGAGTGACAACCCGAGGACGAGTCATGAACTTCAACCCGTACTTCTAACTGAGATGCGCAAACCAATCGTCTGTGGAGGCAAACTCAGGTGGCAGTGCAAAAGACTGAGACCTAAGGGGAACGTCCTCAGGCTCAGGGGGTTGATCAGCCAACACCATTTGCATATCAGCTTGTTGACTTGAGGATGCTCTTGCTTGTTGGCGCATGAATTGAACAGCCTCATTTCTGATGAAATCCTCAGCACGACGAGCTTGTTCAAATTCCATTGCCCTTCTGATTGTAGCCTCAAGGTCCATGTCTATCCACAGGGAAGGCTATCTCAGTGTATCTCTCCCCCTTTTGGCATCATCAAAAATAGCAAGTTCCAGGGAGGTGCTTGGGGAGGAAGCAGATGGAGGCAACTGTGGACCAAAGGTAGGTGGAGGTGTTTGGGGTGGTGAATCATGGTCATCATCAGACGGGTTGTCTGAGGATGATTGGCTTGAGGATGGGGAGGAGTGGTGAGATTGGTTGTGTGAATGGTCTGATGGTGGTGAATGTGTATCAGAGGGATGAGTTGTGGATGGTTGGTCTTGGGTATGGTGAGGTGATTGATGGGTGTCTTGACGTGGGGAATTATGGTGGTCTGGGTTAGGTGGCTAGTGGTGGTCTGGGGAATCTTGTAGTGGTGGATCTTGTTGTGGGGGATCTTGTTGGTTTGGGGGAATCTGAGGGTTGTTGTCTTGGTGGTTTGGAGGGTTTTGGTTGGCCAACAGCAAGTCCACCTTCGCTTAAACCCGTGCAAGATCGGCTTGGACCTTCTTGATCCTGTGGTGCACCTTGTGGAAACTCCGTCCAAATTGGTCTTGGAACGAAGCTTGAAGCTCAGCAGAGAGTCTGAAGATTATTTGATCTGCTAGAGCTTCCAAGGTAGCAGCATTTAAGGGCTGGCTGTGGGATTCCACTTCTTGGTCAGCAGCACCAGACGTGGATGGTTGATTAGATTGAGATGTGCTTGCCCCACGTGAACCGGATCCAGCAGCCCTTGGGGGTCTGATGTATGAGACTCCCATCTTTCCCAAGTTCTTCTTCTCAATTGGAAGACACTTCCGGTTGTCAGCACCCTCAGTGGATTTGATATTGAACTTCTCAAGGAGGAAGGAGATCAACTGGGGGAAGGGAAGAGAGACATTCTTCTTCTGGTTCTTTCCATCAACCCACCGGAGGAGTTCCATGGAGATGAGTTGCCCAGAGTTGATGGGTTCCTTGAGCAGAAGGCGAGGGAGCCATGAATTGTCCAGGAGGGTGAACTCTGAGAAGTTTCCACCCTTGTGAGTCATTATCCTTGAGTATATGTATTGGATGACCCGGTGGAGATCAGACATCCCAGAGGCCTTCTTGCCATCAGTACCATAGATATCCTTCAATTGATCGCTGGGGAAGCGCTTGTGGTATTTCCACTTGTTGAGGTTGGGGTCTGTGATACCCAGAAGTTGGTTGATTATCTTCCAATCAAAATCAATGTTTCTTCCTCTCACTGTGGCAAAGAAGCGAACATTTGCAACCAGGGTTTTTTCTCCCTTTTCCCTTCTTTTAACACGTGCAAAGAGTGATTGGTAGAAGCCTCGCAGAACTCCTACATTGTACTCATTCTGAATCCCCAGCCAGTTCATGTATGGACCCAGATGTTCAGTCAAATCATATCTCAGATTCTTCAGAGTGTCCAGATCAACATACATTTCGTTTGTCAGATATGGACTTCTGTGCTCGAAGGCAAAAGAAATGGGCTCGAGAGGACCATCTCTATAGACGCTCATATCATCTTCCTCCTCAACCCTTCGTCGTTTGGAGGAAGTAGGCTCTTCTGCAAACTGAACCTGTTTCCCTTTTCTTTTCCCAGATTTGGCAGTGGAGGTATGGGGGTTTGTCTCACTCGATCCTACCATTTTTGTGTGTGGATGATGATAATGACAAATGTATGGAGATATGAAAGAAGGTTTGGAGATGGGAAGAACACAGATGAAGAAAATGGAGATGATGTTTGAGAAAGTTGAAAGAAAAATAGAGAGGCGTTTATGAAAGAAGATGAGTTGTGAATGAGGAAGATGAAGTGATAAATGTCTATTTATATGAAAAGACGTTTAGATGTGAAAGGTCATGATGAGAAGGCATGGGAAACGTAAACATTTAATGCTGAAACGCGGACCTTTTTGAAAGGGCATGGGAAATGTAAACATTTAATGTTGAAACGGCGTACTTTTTTGCCACGTGTCGTTTCAGAGTGTCAGAGAAGACGTAATGTTTCAGAGGTGTCGTTTCACTCTAAAGTATAGACGCTTCCGGATGCTGAGCAGCAATCGCAAGCGGCATGATCCCACGCTGAGTGGAAGAAATGACATTCAGCCACTCTACTCCTTCCAAGGTTCAATAGTTGTCCTTGCTATCGAAAGCAATATTGCTGGAGAATGTCATCTTTGCTCAGGCTGAGGGATTGTTCCTGCAAGTGCTAGCGGAAGTGGATCTGCTTCCGGATGTGAAAAACTTAAGATTTAACATTGTACGTTCACATGACCCTTTCAGAAGGGGACCTGCAAAACTAAACATTGGCACTCCGATGCCTAAGTTAGTACAGTTTATAGGCTTTAACATTTAAGCGCATTTTTGAATGAAGAATTAAACTTCATTTGGCTTTACCATTCCCAAATTGCCTCTTATGTAGGCAAATTGATCAACCCCCAGAGGCTTGGTAAAGATATCTGCAAGTTGATGCTGGGTTGGAACAAACTGCACCTTGACATCTTTCTTCTGAACATGATCTCTAATGAAGTGATGTCTGACATCAATGTGCTTTGTTCTTGTGTGCTGAACTGGATTCTTGGCTAGGCTAATAGTGCTCATGTTTTCACAGAGAATGGGAACCTCTGGAAATTCTAAGTCAAGATCTCGAAGTTGGTTTTTCAACCACAGCACCTGGGGACAGCAACTTGCAGCAGCAATATACTCTGCCTCTAATGATAGTGAAACGCAAGTCTGCTTTTAGCTTGCCCATGACACTAGACCGCCACCAAGGAAGGCACATTGACCACTAGTGCTCTTCCTATCTGTTTTATATCCTGCATGGTCAGCGTCAGAGTAAGCCCACAAGAATTCTTGGTTACCTATGGGATACCAAAGACCAAGTTCTTGTGTTCCCTCAAGGTATCTCAAGATTCGTTTAACACATGTAAGGTGAGATTCCTTGGGGTTGGCCTGAAATCTAGCACACATGCCAACACTAAATTGTATTAAGGTCTGCTAGCAGTTAAATATAATAGAGAACCTATCATTCCTCTATACATTGATTGACTAACAGAACTTCCTTTTATATCAGCATCGAGAGCGGCTGTGGTGCTCATGGGAGTATCATACTCCTTGCATTCATCCATTCCAAACTTCTTGAGGATTTCTCTACAATACTTGGTTTGGGAAATGAAGATGTCATTTTTCCTTTGTTTGATCTGCAGGCCTAGGAAGAAGTTCAATTCTCCCATCATTGACATTTCGAATTCTCCCTGCATTGTCTTTGAAAACTGTTCACAGAGTTTCTCGTTAGTTGCTCCAAATACAATATCATCAACATAGATTTGAACAACTAACATGTGTCTATCCTTATGCAGTATGAACAGAGTATTATCTAGTTTGCCTCTTGAGAAACCTTTCCCTAGCAAGAAGTTGCTAAGTCTCTCATACCAAGCTCGTGGAGCTTGTATTAGGCCATATAAGGCTTTCTTCAATTTAAAGACATGATTAGGATGTCTAGGATCCTCAAAGCCAGGAGGTTGTTCAACATACACATCTTCTTTGATATAGCCATTAAGAAAGGCACTTTTTACATCCATCTGATATAATTTAAACCTTTTCATGGATGCAAAGGCCAGAAGAATCCTTATGGCTTCAAGTCTTGCGACTGGAGCAAAGGTTTCTTCATAGTCTATGCCCTCTTCTTGGTTATACCCTTTTGCTACTAATCTGGCTTTGTTTCTAGTAATAAGGCCGGTCTCATCCAGTTTGTTCTTAAAAACCCATTCGGTTCCAACTATGGATTGGTGAGATGGTCTAGGTACTAGTTCCCAGACTTGACTTCTTTCAAACTAATTAAGTTCTTCCAGCATGGCAATGATCCAATCACAATCTTCTAAGGCCTGTTCAATTGAAGTTGGTTCAATTTGAGACAGGAACGCTCCATACTCAACTTCATTTTGAACTTGCCTTCTAGTTCTAACACCAGAAGAAACATCACCAAGTACTAGGTCTAGTGGATGATCCCTATGATGTCTCCTAGCGGTTGGCATTTGTACCTCATCTGGTACAATCTACATTCTAGACTCATCAATGGGATCATCACCCTCTTTTGGGTCTATTGTTGGTGTTTCTTCAGGTGTTGAAGATGATGGTTTTGAAATCTTTAGGTTATCATCATCTTCTGTGGATCTTTCCCATGAGAGGTTTTCATAAAAAACAACATGCATAGATTCCTCTACAGTCCTAGTTCTCATGTTGTACATTCTATATGTTTTACTTCTAAGAGAATATCCTATGAAAATACCTACATCCGCTTTCAGATCAAACTTACCCAAGTTTACCTTCCCGTTGTTGTGGATGTAGCATTTGGATCCAAAGATCTTCAAGTGGCTGATATTGGGCTTCCTTCCCTTGTACAGCTCGTACGGTGTCTTATCCAGGCCCTTGCGAATATAGGCTCTATTTTATATGTAGCAGGCGGTGCTCATGGCGTCAGCCCAGAATACTTGGGAGACTTCCTTCTCATTGAGCATGCTTCTGACCATCTCAGTTAGAACCCTGTTCTTCCGTTCGACCACGCCATTTTGTTGTGGAGTCCTAGGAGCTGAGAAGTTGTGATCAATTCCATTTCCCCCTCATACAGCTCAGAGAAGTCATGATTTTTGAACTCTCCACCGTGATCTGTTCTTATTGCAGCTATCTTGAGATTTCTCTCATTCTGCACTTTCTTGGTAAGGACAACAAAAACATCAAAAGCATCATGCTTTGAGGGAAGAAACATAGTCCAAGTAAACCTTGAATAGTCATCCACTACCACTAGAGAAAAAAGGTTTCCACCTAGGCTCTTAACTCTAGCTGGCTCAACTAAGTCCATATGGATTAGTTCCAAGGGCCTGCTTGTGCTGACTTTCTTCTTGGCTTTGAACGAGACCTTTGTTTGCTTTCCCTTTTGGCAAGATTCACAAATAAAATCATGCTTTACTTTAAATGATGGAATCCCTATGGCTAGCTTCTTTTTAATGAGCATGTCAAGCTGTGTAAAGTTCACATGTGCTAGTCGTTTATGCCACAGCCAACTATTTTCATCACTAGTAATAAAACATGTTTCGGTTAGTTGTTGGCATAGATCTAAGGTATATAGGTTTCCATTTCTATTAGCCTTAAGTTTGCATTTCAGATTGGATTTATCTATATTGAGATCATGCTTATCAACTATCAGACATTCATGAGAGTCAAAGATTACCCAGTTGCCTTTGTCTGCGCTTTGACTCACACTCAGCAGGTTGTGACAAAGACCATCTACAAGATAGGCATCTTGGACAGGACCAACTTCACCAACGCCAGTGATCTTCCCACTTTGGTTTCCACCAAAGCTGACCTTGGCTCCATCTTTGACCACCAGTGAGTTGAACTTGTCCCTCTCTCCCGTCATGTGTCTCGAGCATCCGCTATCGATGTACCACTTGAGGTTGTTAGATGATTTGAGACAAACCTGCACAGATCAGACAGATTTAGGTACCCAACCTTTATTGGGTTCTCTTTCATTAGTATTTGGAACCTTTGGTCCAATGTTGACCTTAGGTTCGTGTGTGACCTGTGCCTCTGGCCTTGGTTGGGCTCTAGGCGTTTGAGTCTCTTTTGGAGCAGGTTTCCTTGCCCTAGGTCTATGATTGACTCTAGGCTTATGTACTTCCTTAGGCTCTTGCCTTGGAAAGGCTTTAGGCATGTTTGTTCCTTTTAGAACCCATTTATAGGAACTATTGGCACCATGCTTCTTGGCATTACAAGTGGACGTGGTGTGTCCCTTCCTGTTGAAATAATTGCAGAAGCTAAATGGTGATGACATGTAGCCAGTGACTTTATGGAAGAATTTCAAGTAGGTTTTCACTTTGGGTTCCACCCACTTCTTTTCTTTATGTTTATAGCCTAAACAAGTTTTATCCCTATAAGCTCTTTGGTTCATTAAGATAATTTTAGAATTTCAGAACCTTTAGTGAATTTTTGTACAGCATTGGATAGCCTATCCCTTTCAATAGAGATCTTGCTACAATTAGTGCAGCATTCTGAGCTTGGGACGTTGGGTTCCACTTGGGGATTTCCTTGGATGTCCGCTTCCGGAAGTCTTTTGGCTTCCGCAAGCTCATCACTTAGTGAGTTCACAGTCATCTCAAGTGATTTGTTTTTTCTTTTTAAAACTGGAAAAACTTTAGCCATTCTGTGAAACTCCTTATGCATATCATTGTAAGCATGTTGAAGATCAGTCGTGCTTACCTCTTCACCATGGATGGATTCGAAGTCTGATAGGGTTTCTTCTTCACCATCCTCCTTAGCAACGAGAAAGAGGTTAGCAACCTCTTCCTCATCACTGACTTCTTCATCGGAGCTGTTGACCCAGATGGAGGACATAAAGGTTTTCCTTTTGTCTTTTTCTTTAAACCTCTGAAGGCTTGGGCATTCAGCTTTGAAGTGTCCAGGCTTCTTGCACTCGAAGCAGACAGTCGCCTTTTCTTTCTTGTAGCTCGACTCTCCTTTCTGAAATCTCCCTTTCTTTTTGAAAAACTTCTTAAACCTTCTTACCATCATAGTCATTTCCTCATTATCGATGTCTTCCTCATCATCATCATCTCTTCTCTTGCTAAGGGCAACTAAAGCTAAATCTTTTGCCTTTGAGGTTGCTTAAGGATTTCTTTGAGCAATTAGGGTAGGCTCATATTCAGCTAAAGAACCAAACAGTGCAGTGACAGACTTTGTTGATTCTCCTTGGACTTCCTGCAAGATAGTAACCTTAGTGAGCCAATCACCTTTCAGTACTTTTAGAATTTTATTCACCTGTTCCTTCTCAGAGATGGTTTTTCCTAAGGCTGCGAGGTTGTTTATGAGATGAGTGAATCTGATCTCGAGATCTCTGATAGGCTCATCCGGAAGCATAGTGAACTTGTGAAATTCCTCAACAAGCATTTATACTCTTCTGTCCTTGACCTCAGTGGTCTCTTCATGAGCAGTCTGAAGAGCATCCCACATTTCTTTTGCAGATTTAAGATGACTTATCCTGAAGTATTCTTTCTGACTCAAGGCACAATCAATCATTAGGATAGCCCTATAATTCAGCTCTACTTTGGTGTAGTCTTCTTCAGTGAATTGGGCCTTAGTCTTTGGCTTGCCTTCAGCATCTTTTGGAACAAAATTCCCACTTTCTATAACATCCCAAATTCTGAGGCCATGAGCCTTGATGTAGTTTTCCATTTTGAATCTCCAGAAGGTATAGTTGCAACCATCAAAACCAGGAGGCTTGTTGGGAAGAGTTGATATGTCAGGAAGTACGTTCTCTACAGCATCCATCACTGGATCTTTTCTTTCCAGATTCGTTGGAATCAAGTAGGGAGGACCCGCTCTGATACCAAATGAAAGTGAGGATGCACAAGAGGGGGTGAATTGTGCTACAAAAACAATATAAAATAAAAACACTAACATAAATTCTTTTAAACTGGTTCGGTCTAAACTCTTGACCTACGTCCAGTTCTCAATCCCTTGATTGAGTTCCACTAATTCCCAGGTTTTCAACGGGTTCACCTGGAACCTTTACAACCACAAGTTTTACGGGCTAACTTGCAACCTTACTCACTCCCCCTTACTACCTGTAAGGGTTCAACCTTTACACAAAGAATTTACTATACTAAGTTCACTTAATGAACGGATTTTGATAAACACTTAAGTACAATGAATGCTCTCAATAAATGTAGAGACTTAAATACAAAGAGTACAAGATGATAACAATAAGAATAACTCTCAATGTATTAAGTGCTCTTTAGACTTTAAGGCTTTCTGAATATTCTCTGGGTATTAGGCATGAATGCTTTCGGCTTTTTGTGAGTTCTTCGTGTGCTGTTCTCTTCTCCATAAATGATGAAGTTGTTCCTTTTATAGTATCCTCTAATACTCCAGTTGTTTGAACGGCAATAAGTCCGTTTGAATATATCCGCTAAACCCTTGTTACCGTTGTCCTCATTAATGCTCATTAATGCTTAGCAGGGTTGACTTGCTTTAGCTCTGAAAAGTAGTCCTGACAATGCTGCTCTGACAAAAGCAATTCTGACATCTGAGCACTTGTACGGTCTCTGACTCTTGTACTTGCTATCAGATGGATCTTTGCTAACGGAAGTAAGTGCTTCGTTCTGCAAGTGTTGGTCAAGGCATGTGTAATACAAAGAGTATTCACTATCGGATGCTCATTGGCTATCGGAAGTGAATCTAAGTTCTGCACACAAATGTTAGTCCCAACAGAATAATATAATCAAGTGCAATGGGAAGCGTTTTTGCTATGGGAAGCTATTCTACTTAGACTGAGTTAACTAGGATCAGACTTAGTGTTCAATTGACTTCCGCTATGAGATGTGTACTACATCCGCAAGCGCTAGTTACGTTGTTTTTGCTCTAAGTCATCCGGTTGTGATTTTACATCCGATTGAGTTCTAACTTGGGATTTTTAACTTCATCTAATTCTTCCTAAGTGTTCATTATGTTCTTTCATGTCTTAGTCTTCATCAAAACTTAAGATTCTAACAAAAAATTATTTATTTATTCTTCTATGTTGTCAATTTGTCCATTTAGATTTAATCTAAAATATATGTTTTTGAAGGGCTTATAGGTTAATTTGGGTGTGCATAATGTTTTTAGATTTTCTTACCTTCTTGAGATATAGTTTATACTATAGTAAAGTATTTACATAGTTTCTTAATTAGTTGTCAATTCATTCACAATTTAGTTTATTACATGGTTTTGAATATTACTCATGTAAGCTTTGTTAATTTAAAGCATAAAATTATAGTATGATACATGTTGGAATTAATCTTCCAACATATTGGAATTGAATCAATTGTATTGATATTTTGTATGATAAAAGTTGTATAATTATTTGATATTTTGATTGACAAAATGAGAATTTATTTTATTTATGCAAATATGGTAATTTTGGTTTGATTCATGCAAATAGAATTTACGAATAATGCTTAATAGAAATTCGTGACATACAAATTTATGGGTATTTAATAATTAGATTGAAAAAGAATGTGATATTATGAATGGTTGATATTTGTTTTGATTTTAATTTGTTGTACAAAATAGTTTTGTGATGCTTCAATTGTATATGTATGTTGATTATGGTATCTGTTTAAAACTCTTTATGTGGTGGATATAATTATATAGAAATATAATAGTATATGTTAGTTCTTGAAGAGAACGTATCACAAAATTGAAATAGTTTCTCAAGAACAAATGATTGTTTTTCTCCTTTTATGGAATAATAATTTATTATGTAAATTATGCTTCGATTTATATTACAAATTTAATTCATTGAAGCTAATGAAAATAATGACCCAATTGGATTGAAATATATAATTTTATGTCAGAGAGGTAAAATTTGAGCTTATAAATGAAATGTGTTTTATTAGATTATACTTTAATTGTTTTTGAAATGAATGAATAGAGGAATTTTATTGTATGACGTATTACTTGATGGGGAGATTGTTGAAGTACAAGTGTGGGTTGATGTTGAATAAAATTCAACTCATATTTTTCCTCACATAGTCTAATGTATCTTGCAAAGATGAATTATTATTTCCTCACATAGTCTAATGTATCTTGCAAAGATGGATTTCATGTTATTATTTTATTATAGAAATTTACAAGTCTCATGTTGGTTAAGAAACTTGATAAAGTAAACTAGCTAGAAGTTTACTAATCCAAATGCATTCATTGTTGTCATGACTTGTTTGATCATCTCAGTTATATATATGAAACATTAAGTTATTATTGATCACATCCATTGAACTGCCAGAAAATTCTTCATAAATAGTTAAATTATGTTGTGCTACTTGTTCTCAAAGAAGATTACTGGTTGTAATATGGAATTGATATATAATTTTGGAAATGTGATATATTAGTATTCAATAAATACATCAATTATGAGAATATTGTTTTTATTTCATTGTTAACATGTAGCATTTATTGACATCAAGCCAACAAGATTCCCCGGTTATTGGCTTTTGGTCAGGAGCTAGATTAATTCCCATTTCAAAAAGTTTGATTGTTTGAATGTGCATAACATATGCAATAATAATCCACCACAAAACGTATCACGAGTCACCTAAATTTTCAGTCTTTAAAAATTCGGTAGAAATTTACATGTTTACATTATGAATTAACCTTTTTTACATTTCTACCTTATAAAAAATTGTGTTAACTTGCTACAGAACTCATTTTAATTATTTTTAATTGACAAAATTCAATGAATTTAAATATGGATTTCGTGGATATTTATCTATTGAGGTTGATATAATATAAATATTGATATATTTAAATATACTATTTGTATTTAAAATAAATTCAAGTCAATTTATTATTATTTTTTGTATTCTTATTTAATTTTTTTGCCAGTATGTATTCTTATTTAATTATATAAAAGAAATACATGTTTTTTGATAAATGTAAACTCTTAAGTTTACGATTCGAGTCTACCGATCCGAGTTTACCTTGTCTCCACGAGTTTGCTTAAACTCACGAGTTTGACAACCTTGGTGCTACTAATTTAATAGGGCATTTTTATACATTTATAAGAAAATTACATCATTTGCCAACAAATTTTACACTCTCTCTCTCTTCTATAAGTAGGAAGGAGAAATATTTTCTTTAGATATCAAAGAAAAATCTTGGGAAAATTATTCAGTAGTCCCTGACAAGGGACTTAATAATAGAAAAACCCTAAAACTTCACATATTAAAGTAGGGTCTCTAGGGATACATATTAAAGTAGGGTCT
Organism: Mimosa pudica; assembly: GCA_029929735.1. Taxonomy (NCBI): domain Eukaryota; kingdom Viridiplantae; phylum Streptophyta; class Magnoliopsida; order Fabales; family Fabaceae; genus Mimosa; species Mimosa pudica. Next base: position 5,688,330 of record JAKELP010000014.1, on the reverse strand, counting down.
CTAGGGACCGTACTTTAATATACTTCAAATACAAAAAGATCATATGGTGCCCATTCTTCCACTGCCCATTAACTTGTCATGCTTGCGCATGACCTTGTCATTCCTGCCCATGATCTCGTCAATACTTACCCATTATTAACTTGTCACAGGGTGGACCATGACCTTGTTAGAGTTGTCCATGATCTTGTTATACGTGCGCATGACCTCGTCATTCTCTACCAATGAACTTGTCACAAACTCACAGGGAGGAGCAATCTGATCTTTTTGTATTTGAAGTATATTAAAGTAAGGTCCCTAGGGAGGTTACTTTAATATGTGGAGTTTATTAAGACTTTTCTACTATTAAGTCCCTTGTGAGGGACTACAAATTAATTTTCCCAAAAATCGTTAGGGTGAATTTTAGATAAGATTAGAATTAGAAATGTTATAAAAAAAATATTTCACTTAAATAAATTTACTACCAAAAATACCCTTCTCTCTCACAAAAACGACCAAAAACGACGCGCCTCCTCCTCGCATCACCCTCGCTTTCTCTCATACTCTTCTCTCACTCTCTCCTCTTCTTCTTCTCCGGCGACGGCGATCCACGGCGCTTCCGGCTCCAACTTCATTTGCAAAGACGAAAATACCCTCAGGTGAAGCTTCTCCACCTTTCTCTACCCATTTTTCTCTCATTGTCTCTAGTTTAATGGGTTTCTTATTTTGGTTCAAATAACTGAAGAAACCAACAATAAACTTCGATTCTTCGTATTTAAGGAAGGATTTATAGATTAATTTGAGGTTCGACTGAGAATTCACAAAATCCCCAAAACTTTACATTAATTATTTAATGTATAAGTTCACGAGAGTTGTATTATACTCCATCTAGCTTTGTAAGTTTTGTATTGCTTGAGTTCGATTGTTCCATAAATCTTTCTTTTTCTCATGTTTTCTGATCGCCTCTATTTTGTATTTATAGATGTGATTGTTTGGTTTGATTTTCTGATCTGTTTGTTCTTTGTTGATAATTAAAATGATTGGAGATATGATAAAAGTAATATATGGTTCTGTGTGTTCAATTTATGATTGGAATATGAAGTTTTGGGTTTGATTCTTCCTGTCTCTGTTTTGGTTTGAAGTGGTATGATTAAAGCATGTTGCTTCTATTCTCTGATTATGTGTTACGCAACAGTGAAATAAAGAGAAAAAGCAATGTTGTTTTGTGACTTGAGCCTTTGGAATTTTCACAGTTTTGTAAATATGGTATTCAAATGATTTCTTTTTATTATAGTGAGCATAAAAGAATTCTTTTAGAACAAGGGAGAGCCAGTTTCAAAGTTTCAGAAACTGATACATTTTGTTAATTATGTTGTGAATGAATTTTGGGTAAGAATATGAAATGAGTTGTAGTTAAAGAGGAAGCAAACAGGTTCAGAATGATTAACAAATACTCCCTCTGTTCCTAATTATAAGCCAACTTTGACTTTTTTAAAAAAGTTAAAGTTACATACTTTATCATTTTAAATTGTTTAAAATTATCTTTTTTCCTCAAATATAGTTTATTCTAGTTATAAATTAACATATATTGTAATTACATTTATTATATATTATAATTTTGTGGTCTAATTTGCTTCCTTAACTTTCACAAAAAAAGTTAAAGTAGTCTTATAATTAAGAACGGAGGGAGTGTGTGTGTTGTAAAGAGGTAATTAATTATAAGTTATCAATTGGGGATAATATATGTTAAATAAGAAGTTCTGAATGATTTGTAATTGAATTATGATAAGACAATAGCTTATGTTGGATGAGGTAATTAAATTGTGTATAGAAGTGTATGATCCTTGCGAGTATTGTTAGAATTCAAAAGATACTATAAGAATATGGAGTCTCCAGATTGTAAAGGGAGTGGTGCTTGATGTTTTAATTTCTTTTGCATCTGCATTATTGATACGTGGTAGTTTCCTATTGGCTATTATTGTACATAGGTTAAAGGATATTAGTAGTATACTTTGTGGATAAGAAAGAATAATAACATGTACATTTAAATATAACTGAATTAGTTATAGACACTAAATTCGGTTAAGTGGTTAGGGAACCAATTACTATATAAAGGTTCCTCATTGTACATTGATTGGTTGTTGAATAATAAGATCATTTTGTCTCTCTCTTTCTTTCTATCTTTTCTTTCTCTCTCTTCCGTTGCACTCTGTATCAAACTGGCATCAGAGCCTTCATCTGGATTCATGGCCCCAGATGTGAGATCCAAGGAACGTATGGGTGATATTGAGAAACAGACGGAAATTCATAAGGTTCAACTTGAGCAAACTGCGGTGGACATTGGGGAATTGAAAGAAGCGGTGTCCAGGATTGAGGCTCTTCTCACTTCTTTGTCGACTCAATCCCAACAAAATGCTCACACCCAGACTTCAACTGGAAGCAGTGGCGGTAATGGCGGAGGATCACATCGAAGAGGAAACCCTAATTTCCAATTCGGTTCTTGTGGCACTAATAATTATTCCGCTCCGACGAAGCACTCAAGAGTGGAGTTTCCCAAATTCGATGGTACGAATTTCAGGGGATGGGCTTATAGGTGTCGTCAATTCTTTGTTGTTGATGCAACACCTATGGAGCAACGAGTTCGATTGACGAGTATTCACTTGGAAGACAAGGCCTTGAAGTGGCATTTGAATTTTATGAAGAATCGGAGGGAAGAAGATCTTTCTTGGGATGATTACTTCAAGCAAATGGAAATTAGATTCACCGATGTGCAGTATGCTAACCCCATGGTGCAATTGAAACAATTGCAGCAAGGAACCAAGAAAGTCGAAGATTACATAGATGAATTTGATGAGCTTTTGTCAGAAGTGGATATTGCGGACGATGTAGCAATGAGTTTTTTTTTAGGAGGTTTAAGGTCGGATATTCAAGCGGCTGTGGAAGCCTTTAAAACTGAAAGTTTAGCAAGTATGATGCAAATGGCCAAGATCCAAGAAAGATCAATACAGGCTTTGTGTGATGTGGGAACAAGAACGAGCACGAGATCTTGGGGTTCCAATTCTGGGGTAACTTCAAAATTTTCGTCATCCGCTGATTTTTTTCCTAAGGTTTCATCGCCTATTACAGCTGCAACCAAGAATTCCGTTCCAGGGGCTAAATTGTCATCTGTTACCTTATCGAAAAAGGAAATGGAGGAAAAGCAAAGGAAAGGCTTGTGTTACTGGTGTAATGAACGTTACACAACCTCTCATAAGTGTCAAGAATCGAATGTCACGATGCTAATCATTCAAGGACATGATGATGAAGAATTTAAAGATGCGGAGGATAATTTAGGTAGATTGGAGGATGAAAAAGGTGTGGTGGGGTCAATTAATGCCATTAAAGGTCAGGGTCAATTTTCTACTATGCGGATTGCAGGTACACTTAAGATGCAACCTATCACTATTTTAGTAGATACAGGTAGCACTCACAATGTGGTTCACTCTCTCTTGGTTTAGTGTTTGAATCTTTTGGCACAATCACACCCAGGGGTGAAAGTGGGAGTTGCCGGGGTTGGTGTGGTCAAAGCAGACAAATTTTGTAATCAATTGGAGTGGGTTATGTCTGGTAATCAATTCAGAGATGATTTCATGGTTATGAATGTAGGTTTTTTTGATCTTATTCTTGGAGCCCAGTGGCTGGCGAAATTGGGCCGTTTTCTTTTGGACATGGAAAACTGCTTTATGGCTTTTAATTATCAGGGTCGGTATTATGAATTGACAGGAATTAAAGTTGCAGACACTAAACCATGGCTGGTTCCTTCTTTGACTAAGGAACAACATGATTTTGACAAGTTACTCCATTGTTATGAGGGTAGTGAGAATGCAGCTGGTGATGCCTTATCTTGCCTTCCTGAAGCATTTGTGAGTGCTATTACATGTTCTAGAAATGACTTGTTGCGGCGTGTCAAGGATTCTTGGACTACCGATAAACATATTCAGCATATTATTTCTGATTTGGAGTTGGATCCAACTGCTCACTCTCACTATACTTGGCACAATGGACTTTTGAACCATAAGGAATTTTTGGTAGTAGGGGCAGATCAACATTGTAGACAATATCCTCATTTTAAGATTGTAGTTCCTTCTGCTGATCCTTGTGGACAAGGATAATTTTTAGGGAGGGTGTATTGATACGTGGTAGTTTCCTATTGGCTATTATTGTACATAGGTTAGAGGATATTAGTAGTATACTTTGTGGATAAGAAAGAATAATAACATGTACATTTAAATATAACTGAATTAGTTATAGACACTAAATTCGGTGAAGTGGTTAGGGAACCAATTACTATATAAAGGTTCCTCATTGTACATTGATTGGTTGTTGAATAATAAGATCATTTTGTCTCTCTCTTTCTTTCTATCTTTTCTTTCTCTCTCTTCCGTTGCACTCTGTATCAATTATTAGGTTTGAGAAAACTAGTCTTATGTGATTATAGTGTTTTGCCCCTGGGATGAAATTCAGTGTTTTGGGATTTCTAAACGCATTGAAGGAAAATATTGTTTTATGTTATTGAAGCATCATTGACAACAAATGAAGTCTTGAGCTAAACAAGCATATTAAAGGATTCTTTATTAGCGAAACAAATTAAAGTGTTCAAACCCCAAAGAACAAGTGCAACCATTCCAATTGTTTTAAGATAATTACATGAATTTTGGTAAATGTTAGACTTAACGAATAGAAGCTGGAAATTCCAGATTTTATTGAAGGATGTGATCTGATTCATATTACCTTTGAGTGATGTTTGAGTCTGTTATGTTTGTTAATATCTTCTTAGAGTATGTGATTGATTTCTTAGCTATCTAAACTAAGTTTAGGTGTATTTGATTGTGGCAACTGGCAAGTATGCGAGATGAACATAAGACACGGTAAATCAAATAAAGCTACAAATTATGGGAAACTTTGGTTTTATAGGATTAAAGTGCTAAGTTCGATTTTGATTATAGAGGTGAAAAGATCCATAAGATTTTTCTAAGTTAGACATTAAAAATTTGAAATTTTAGTTTGTTTAGATTGCTAAAAATGACTCTTTGATCTTAAAGAATCAATATAGTATTGGCAAATTATAATTTGCCTAGATATACATGATTTGGGTAGTTTATGATTTGCCTAGACAATGAGTTACACGATCCTATGAGACCATGAGTTATATTAGGATTATAGCTGGTTTGAGCTTTTCAAGTATAATTAAACAAAGTTCAATATTAAAGATCAACTTAGCTACTTAATGGATTTATAAACCCACTTGAGTTTTTTAGATAGTAGATTATAATTTCACAATTTGTGATAGAAGCTTATTTTATGAAAGAAAAGATTTTTATGTAGCATTAAAAAAATAGAAAAATTTTATATTATTCCTAGTTTTGGGATTCTAATATTGGAAAAGTGGTTATTAATTGATTAAATTGTTATAGTATGGTGGAGAAAATTTAGGTGTTACAGACACCTGTATTTTTCTTGTTAGTATCACTCCCTAGATTGATGTTGAAGCCTTTGTAGTTTATCAAATTTAGTTGAAGTTTGGCCTGCTTCTCTCCAGAATGATTTAATACTGTCTCTCTTTTCAGATATAATATATCAAATTGTATATCATGGGTGGACATAATGACTCAAGTTCATCAGAGAAGAAATCAGGCAATGGATTGTATGACTTACCGACCTTCAATGCTGAGAATTTGCAACAAAATATGAAAACAATCTATTACAGGTTTGTTTAGACTTGGCAGATTACTTGAATTCTTTATCTGAAACATGTATATGTGAATTGCATCATGTTTGGATTGGTTTTCTAAGTGTGAATTGCATTTTATGACTTTACTTGCAAGAAACACTTAACTGAGTGCATGAGATATATATACAGATTAATAATAGAGCAATGGGTGCGGATAATATGTTGCTTAGATGATAGGATGATACTAAATCAAGATATCTTATCTGGATTTTTCTTTTGCAGCCGAACATTTATGTCTATAATTGGTGGAGTTGTTGCTGGAATTTTGGGCTTTACTGGATTGAAAGGATTTATCCTTTACTTCCTTGTCATGGCATTTACTTCTGTTGGACTCATAGCAAAAACTAAATTTTCAATTCACTCATACTTTGACTCCTGGAACCGGGTGCTGCTTGATGGCTTTTTTGGTGGTCTAATGGTACTTCCTTTCATCCCTTTCTATCTCATCATCATCATTTTTATGATTTCATTGATATCTCTGAAACCCATCACTGAGATCCCCTAGAAGGAACAGCTGAAGCTACTACATTCACCCCTTCACAAAGATGCTTCTGCTGATAATTTTTATCCATGAAATTGTGCCACTTGTTTTAGTTGTTGAAAAGTTGCTTGAACCGAACCGAACTGACCCTTGAGAACCTCTCAGATACAAAAAATAAAGTAAATTAAAGAAACAGAAAGAGAGCTATCCCATCTCCTTTTATTTATCAAGAGGTATTAAATTATATGATTAGTGAGAAAGAGAATTCATGGAAAAGGCAAGTCTAGGGACTATGGTCATGTATCTTCTCTTCAAAATATGAACATTCTACTCCAGCTTATGACACACACCAAGGGATAGAAGTGAAACCTAGCTTTTGTAGTACTTGGCCTTTTTTACTTCAGCCAGACCTCTGAACTTTGTTGAAAATAAAGGTCTCCTATTGTTAAGGGCAGGGCTCACCACAATTCTCATTAAACTTATTCCAGTTGTAGTTAGCTGTTGTACAGTACAGAAATTGATGTGCAAAACTCCTGAATTATTGATACACATTACATATTTTTTTTGAAGCAAAGCCTTTTGGGCTTATGCGTCTGTGACAAATGATTAATACTAATAATAGTGTCATTATGCAAGTGAACTTCTTTCTTAACCTTAGGGGAGTTTGGGTTGTGAAGGGTGTTCTCTCGAAGACATTTTGGTTAGAAAGTTGAATAAAGGCTTCGAGAAGATGACATAAGTATTATTAAGAATTTATGTTCTATTATCTAAGTGAAAAGTCAAGAGGAATTATCAAGAAAAGTACAAGAAAATCCTTTTAAAAGAGTTTTGAAAGGTTCAACTTAGGATTATCCCCTTTTTCACGTCATAATGAAATTTAATCTAGTAATGTTTTTGTAATCTTCAAAAGTACATTATCCAATTTTCAATCTCCGTTTGTGTCAAATAGCTTGCTTGACCCTTGTATACATCAAATGGTGACCGTGATACATCTTTTTTACATTTGAGCAATCTTCCCTTAAACCCCTCCCTCGCCTTCCTTCTTGTGTGTTGTTTACCTTGTTTTAACACTTTTCCTCTGAACTTTTTGCAGTCCTTTGTGCTGTTCTGGACGTATCCTTCTCATCTATAATACTTGGTAAAGTATGCCCCATATTTAAATAGCTAGAACTATATATTATACTCCCTCCGGTCCTAAATATAAGACCTAATTGACTTTTTTTAGAAAATCCTTAAAAAAACAAAATAATTTAATTATAAATTGATTTACCTAATTTTTTCCTTTAAACTAGTTTATTTTACCTATAAACTAATGGATAATCTAAAAATATATCAAATATGTCATCATTTAATAACCTATTTTGCAACCTTAATCTCTCAAAAAAAGTCAATTGGGTCTTATATTTAGGACCGGAGGTATTAGTTTTTAAGGGTAAACTATATGTCATCATAACTATAGCTGGATTGCGACTTTGGTAAGAAACATACAAATATGACCCTCTAAACTATCAGTGTGAAATGGATTCGCACCCTGGTGTATCATCAAATTACTACATCATCAGCATTAATAAGACTGCCCATTCGACTTATGCTATGTTTGTATGGGTTGTGAGGGTATTAAGTTACATTTTATATAATAAAACACAATTCAGCTAATATTTTAAAGCTTCGCATCCTCTAATGACCATAATATTGTTCTGTTGTCTATGTTCTTTCTTGACATAACTAAGATTTGCATATGATATTGCTCATATATTTTGATGGAGAGCCAAATGGAAGGTCACAAGAGAAGGTATATTGGCGGTTTCTGCTCATCATGACGCTTTTTTACTCCATTGCTTTTCTAGTCAATTTTCATGATGTTTGCTTTTTCAAACTTTGTAATTTTGTTATGTTTTTTTTTTTTTTTATATTATCCTATAATGGAATCATCTTTATAAGTAGATAGAGTGGACAAGTAGATCTTTGATAGACATTTCTCAAGTAATACAATTTTACTGAGATGATTTGATCAAGGATGTTCGATGTGCTACAAATATACCTTATCTGGATAGAGATAATATTTACATTTTTCTTCTAAGCTTCTTGGCATTTGATGATGGAATGTGTAAACTTTAAAGATATGGATGATAATTGACACTGTTCATCAGTGACTTGGTGTTTTGATTATTCCCAGGATCATACCCCTTAGTCCTTCCATCTCTATTTGAATGAGTGCATTTTTTTTACAAGAGCTTGCTTTGAGTTGTCAAATTTGAACATTAAAAACTATTCTAGACATATTTATTATGTTAAACTACTCCCTCCCGTTCTATATATTAGACATAGTTGACTTTTTTTTTAAACGATTAAGGAAACAAAATAGGTTAGTTTTTTTTTATTTCTCAAGGGTATCCCACCCGCGTGTCAAGTGAGACTAATCCTTCGCTGTTCTGAAGTCCCATATAGGGGGTAGACAGTTGGCCTGTGAATTTGCTCCATTCGCAAGGGCTGGGGATCGAACCCCCAACCACTTGTTTAAGGGACGAGAGTACTTACCACTCACGCCAACCCGCCAGGTTACAAAATAGGTTAGTTAACTATAACATATTTGATATTTTTTTAAATTACCTATTGATTTATAGGTCAAACAAACTAGTTTAAATGAAAAAATTAGGTGAATCAATTTACAAGTGACTTATTTACTGTTGGAATTTAGAAGGTAGTCATTGGTTCATCAGAGGAGGTTTTCTTGTCAATAAATGATTGAATATGCACTCCCATATTTATTCAATTTGATTTTATTAAAGATGTTAGTTAAAATAACATGTTATTATGAAAACATTCCAACCACATTCCATTATACCTAAACTCCCTCTCATACTTGTTTATTATGAGTAGCATCAATAGAGATTTTTTGGACAAAAGCAATAGGGATAATCTAAAACAAAGAAAAATGGAAAGTGTTATTTTTATCATTTTTAGCGGTATTTGTCATTTTGGTAGAGAAAAATATAACATATAAATAGTGAGGGCTTATATGGTTTTTTCTTTATCCAAATACTGATTTGCTAATTTTTTTATTTACTATACTAAACTAAATAGAAGCATAGAAATATACCATAATCGTCTCTGTTCCCATCTGTTTGAAGGAACTAGCACTTGGTACCCGCGCGTTGCGCGAGGAGCAGACTTCCACTACTTTTTAAAATAGATATAGCAATTAAACATCTGCAAAACAATTCTTCCTACAATTTCTATTCATCAAACATTTTTAATCACTACACACAAAAATATAAGTATACCCTTAAAATGAGCTCTGAACCCACACATTGTGCGCGAGCATTATTTTTATTACCTTAAGAAACACAAGTGCATATAAAAATTTCTTATAATTGTTAAACATTATTTTTGCAAAGATGTACCATGCAAATAAAATAGCAAAGAGAATCAAAAGGGTTTTTATGGAAATTCATACTGTTAGATTTTTTTGACCGAAAATAATGTTAGGTTTAATAGATAAATAACAATGATGACAACTAAAAGGGTTCCCCCCGCTTCGCGTGGTTAAGATAAATAAATCCACTTTAATAATCTTAAATCTAATTAACTTAAGAGACCCATGAAGAAAATAAAATATGTAAATGAAAATGAATGCTACAAGTATATTTTGTAGCTTGAATTCATATCAACTTATACTTTATATTGTACTTTTTAGCTTGCATATATCTTTATCCTCAACAATCTTCACTGAATTTCATATTCGATATCACTCACACGTCTCTAGCAAAACTTTCATGCATGAGCGCTTCTTTTAAATTGAAAGTAAAAACAAAATTAAAACTCAGTTTCTCTTTCTTATATGCAATTATTAAGCCACTATGATTATTTACATAAATTAATGATGTAACATTAAATATTTTAAAACATCTATGACTATTTTCTTCCCGAAAACTAATTTATTCAACTTAAAATTAACAAATAATTTTATTATATAACATATGTTCTAATTTACTTCCTTTAATGTTTTAAAAATAAATTTATTTTATATTGAAAACATGTGGGGGAAGTATAAAAAATCCGAAAATGATTAGATATCTTCCATTTTAATGGATAAAAAATAGTGGTTTGTGACCAACAGACAATCTCATAATTTTCCAATTTTTTTCATCAACTTCCGTAGTCAAAAAAGTAATTATGACTAACTATATAATCCTAGCAACCATTTCTCTTCCTAATGCTTTCATCCCACTTACAAAAATAAATCGATGTCAATTTGCTTTAGATGATTAAGAGCAATCATTTGGCTAGGAAATGGGCAATATTTTCATGAAGTTGAGGATTGGGCGCAGAAGCTATGATATTATTGCATATATGTACAGTGAGGCGAGGACAAATCATTAACTATCTCTAGAAGATTGGTGAGTCCTATGCAAAACATATCTTTACAGATTATTTTCTGGCGTAGATATGGGAAAGGATTTGCAATCAGTATAACTTCAGTATTGGGACAAGAAGCTACATCAGTATTGCATAAACATATAACATAGTGAGCCCACATAATATAGTTCTAAATGATTATGAATTCCTATGAAAAACATTGTAATAGCTATGCAAATTTGTGCCGAGCTATTTACACCGATGGTCAAAACTTTACGGAAGAATCCAGTGATATAACTCATGAAGATTTGCATGGGAAATGGGGACACTCATTAACTTGGGCGTCAAACACATAAGCTACAAAACTACTGCACACATGTACTGTGAAATGACAACAAATAATAAAGAATATTTAGAAGATTGGTTAGACCTATGCAAAAGGGGATGAGATTTTTAAGAATCCCTCCCCCCTCATAATCCCTCATTTATCACCTCTTGACACTATTGGATGAAAGATCCAATGGTTGAGATTTAATATTTTTATAAAAATTTATAGTTGAAAATAAAATACCTGTATTATAATATAAATTAATTTTTAGTATAAAAATTTCAACTATCTAGACCTATTTCATTTCAAAAGAAGGATCTATAAGAGATACAGACTTATCCAGTTAACTGTAAAATAATTTTGCAGTTAACTGGATAAGTCTGTATCTCTTATAGATCCTTTTGTTGAAATGAAATAGGTCTACATAGTTGAAATTTTTTTATGCTAAAAAGTTTTCAAAAATAAAAAAAATTAAAAGTTTTCATTTATTTTATATTATAATATAATTTTTTTTATTTTTAATAGTACAAGTGACAAATTATGAGTCTAGATGAATTTTAATGGACAGAATGAGTCCTATAGGGGAGATTATGAGGGATTCTGAGAGGGTGGGATTATGAGAGAATCCCAACCCATGCAAAAGATAGTGAGAGCTTTACAAATTTTGTGTCAGTAGGAAATCTGGAAAAAAGATTGCAATAAGAGACTACAAAGATCAAGCACTATTAGAAGGATGAAATGGACATAACCCAACAACCGTGCTTACTTTTCAAATTTGGAAATGCTCTGATTAACTTCAGCACTGGGACAAGATGTACATCACTTCTAATTAGATAAAATATCATAGCTAGTAGAAATAAATCAGTTCTAAAGATTGGTGAGAACTACATAAAACAAAGTGAGGGCTATGCAAAAGATAGAGGTAGAATACACTAAAACTAAATATAGTTTTTAAATATAGTAAGAAGGAAATCTAATATAGTGAGAGCTATGCAAATTACTCTCTCTGTTTCTAAATATAAGATCACTTTAGGGAGGAGAGCTTATTCCTAAATATAAGATCACTTTCTAATTTGACTCAAGTTTTCCCCAAATTACTCATATACTCCCTTCACCCAAAAAATAATGGTTTGAAAAAAGTGATATTTTTAAAACTTAGGTGAGGGGTATTTTAAAAATTTCATGTAATTCTAACGCATTGGAATATCTTCCTCAATATCTCTAAATTTGCTAAAGTGATCTTATATTTAGGATTAGAGGGAGTATTAAATATAGTAAGAAGGAAGTCATTGTTTGAAACGCCTAATTAACAACTTCTACATTTGCTGGCTTTTGGTGCAATGCTCAACTAAACTGTGTTCAAGGCATAGTAAAGGAAAATATCTAGAGTTGGGCAAGACTTTAATAAAACTTTGATACACATGAACTCTATATATACACACAAGTACGAGAACCAGTTTGAACTAATCATACATATCAAAATCATCACAAACATATGAAAGCGTACATAGTTTTAGTCTATTTAATAAAGAAGTGGTAAGACAAAAGCAATTGTCAGATGTCCTTGTCCATCCACCTGTTTTTTAATCTTAGCTCATATTGGACAAGTATTCAGATGTAAACTCAAAAATTAAAGGTACAGCCATAAACACAACATATTTATTCAATTATTTCTTTAAGGAATAGGCCAACCATTTTTTTCTTTTGAGATAGAAAGGAATATGCAAAAAGTAATGACCAAAAGGCCCGCATTAGTCAATTTAGTTAGCCAGTGAGCCTTTTTATTTCAAGATATAAGTCTAATGAGCTTTACATAAACAACACATCCATCAACTTGAATGAAACTTCAAGTGAACAAACATAACAACATGAACTAACATAACACCACTTGCAACTCTTGCAGAACCTTGCTAAACTAAAAACTCTTGCACAAACTTTCTAAACTAAAAACAAAAGTTACATGAGGAACATTAAAGAGAACATCACAGCAATGGTTGCAACCATTGGTGCGGTTCAAGATGGACACTGATGCAGAAATGGTCATAGCAACCATACTGAAGTTGGGCTAAGCTATGCATTGAAAAGAGAAGCACTCTAGAGCTCAGGCATGGTTACACCAAAGCGTCCAACCATGCTAGTCTGCAGCAAGATCATGTAATATTTTGTATTCTTGGTTCCATGATTGATTTAAACCTGAAAAATCAATTATCTTGTAAGTTTTGTGCTACACCAAATGAGCACAATCACAGTGTGGTCTTTAAACAATTTAAGCATCCTATCAAGCTGTGAACAAAATGCAGAAAACATGGGTTAATATACATCTCGAGACTACAAAAAAATATACAAAATTCAATGATACACACCGCTTCATCAAAGATGACAAGCTGCATCACAAATTCCTTCATATGACAGTTTGACTTGCTGGATGTTGAAGAGCTTCTTTATAGATAATTCTGTCAATCTTCACAACAACATGATATTGACACCTACTTGCAGAAAGACGAGAAGGAGGAGCAACAGATTTCTCATCAGCCATGGTAGAAAATTTAAAAGGAGGAAGAGAAGCTGTTTGATGTGGTGTCAATTGTGTGTGGGGGCAAGGTCCTTTAAATAGGCAAACAAAAGCAATCTTACTTACACGAGGGAAACAGAAAGGTTTTCAAATTTTGGGGGACAATTGTGAGGCGTGAAATAAGGAAGCAAGGAATTCACAAAACTATTGGAGTACAATCTACTCAAGAAAAAGTTTGTCCATAGCTACAAATTAGGTAGGAATTTCAGGCGAGGATTGTGGGCAGAAATTTTGGTAGGAAGAAGAAACAATAACTGCTTACAGAGCAAGAGATGAAAATTTCTAACATGTGGCTGCAATACGTTTGTCTCGAATCAAATCAAATCAACATCTACAATCTACACTTCACTTAAATCATAGGTAACAAAGTTAAACAACACATAGAAACCAAAACAGTTGTAGAGCTATAAATCCCTAATAAATTTAGATTCAAAAGCTAAACAATAGTAAAAATCACGTACAAGAAGGATATGAGGGAACCACATTTATATATGATATATAGATAGATTGTGTTTCCTATTTGTAGAAGTAGAATTCAAATTTGAAGGAATTGGAGAGTAATATGTAGGGGGAATGAACTAGGCCAGACTAAACTTTTGTTAAATAGGGTTAAACTTGAAATATGGAAATGAAAATTGAGTCTAGCTTGAGCTTGAATATAATTTTTTTTAGCCTTAGGACTATTTAGGCCTAAAGCCTTTTCAAACATCTATTTACAATGTAATATGTGTATAATATCTAATAAAATTATTTATATAATATTTTTTAATATTAAAACAAGCAAGATCTGAAAGTTTGTATGCTCATGAAATAAGTTTAATCTATTTACATAATAAGCCTGGTAAATGGGCCTTGACTTGACCTGTTTAATAAACAGGTTAGAACAAGCCAGGATGAAGGTCACTAGTTTAAGGTCTGGTCTTTTCTTACCCCTAATAATGTGATAACAACGACAGTGAACAATTTGATATAAACCAACATGCAAGTGTCATATTAGCATTAGGAGAAAAAAAATCACAATTATGCTCCTAAAAATGATGAAACTTTTTCCCATGAAATGAAAATGGTGAAATCTATTTCAAAATTTCAAGTTCTTGGGGATTTGGATAAACAACTTTGATTAGCAATATTGACTACTACGATTTATTCTCACATTGAAGACTTCAAAATTTCATAATTTATAGTGATCTTATTATAACTTTTTTGTCTAAGAGATCACCTTATCTGTCATTTTTCTAAAATTGATGTATTGAGTTCACAAAATTGGAGTTTGTAATCAGGTGTGAATGTCCGATCTTCTTTAACTCAATTGACTTGCCTATTAGCTCCCAAGTTAGTTTTCTTTCCGCCTAAAAATGCCCACACATTTACCAAAATGGTTTAAAAGTGCCCATGTCATTGAATATACACTAATGACTTCCAAATTTTTCAAAGTCAGTAAAAATAATAGATGTAAAAATATCCATGAAATTTGGTGTGGATGTATCCAGCCATCCAACACTGTGAAGAATTTTTTTTTTCAAAGCGTGTTGGCATTGTTGGGTACACTTTGAATCAAACTTCATGGATATATTTAGAGTTTTTTTTTTGCTAACTATGAAAAACGTAACTCCATTAATGTATGTTTTAGCATAGGAACTTTTGACTTGTTTTAGTAAATTATCTAGGCATTTTTAGGCAAAAAACAACTTCACAATGTTAGTTGCACTTTGAACCAAATTACATGGATACTTTTGCACATTTACCCCTCTCTTTTTCAAGTTTGTTTTCTTTGATAAAAATATCTTGTTTGTTTTCTTGGACAAAAAATATCATTTTTCACTTAAACCTAAGCATATTCTTGTTTGGACTTTGGATCCATTCAAAAATGACACAGGCACCAGTTAAAAAATGATATTCGCCACTTTGGTTTGAGTAAAAAGGATTTAGATTCTTTCAAGTCCTGCGAGCGGCATTTACAAGGAAAAAAGTCAAAAGAGAGCAATTCAATTCCTACATGTTCCCTAAATCAAGTCAACCTTTTAATCTTTTACTATCACAAAATAAATGCCACAACACAGCTTCCATTAATTTCGTCAAGACGATTTAATTAAGGGTATTTGCAGTTTAGTCCCTGGTAAAGGAAATTAATACTGGAAGGTCCCAATACATTCCAAAATAATTATAAAGTCCCAGGAACCCTTTTCTGCAATTGTTTGCTTATCTTCAATGACCATTTTGCCCTCATTAAAGATGGTTGTCATCTCACTGGTCCCTACAGGGAGACTATGCTTTCATTTTATGAGGGCAAAATGGTCATTGAAGATAAGCAAACAATTGCAGGAAAGAGCTCCTGGGACTTTATAATTATTTTGAAATGTATTGGGACCTTCCAGTATTAATTTCCCTTACCAGGGACTAAACTGCAAATCCTCCTTTAATTAACCGACAAAACCTAGTTACAACTTGTAACCTTTTGCAGGTTAACTTAATCACTGTTCGTTTTATTTCCCACATGTGCAAAAGCCAAAAAGATAATTAAATACCTTTATCCATATTTGACCATCTAAAGGTGATCAAGAGTCGTAAAAGAGAGCTCCAAAAATAGTTACGAATGACAACCAAATTGATGAAATAAGAAGCCAATAAACATAAATTCAGAAGAAATTCTACCCACAATTCAGAGTAAACAACTACACAAGAACTCTATCTACAACCCTATCTAATGAAACTCAAGTTCAACACAACCTTAACCACAACTTCAACAAAATTCTCCATAAATCACATTCATCAGACTAATCCCCAGAAGAGACTAGTAGACTAGTACACCTAAAAAAGTACTGTTGCAAGTGCATAATAATACAGAATAGTAGTAGTAGTTTCTTTGAAAATTAAAAAAGAATCGCACCAAGCATGTTGCACTTTCTATGAAGAAAGTTTATAAAAAGATTGCAATATACCCCTATTGTTTGGATAGCTAATCCCTTGAGTTTTAAGTGATGTCCCAAAACCCTATCGCTTGGAGGGTCTCTCATCGTCTTCTCCACCATCGTCGTCATCTGAATCATCCTTGTCGGACCTCTTTCGTTTCGGCGGAACCCCGGCCTCTTTAGCTTCATCCTCATTCTCATCATCAACTTCCTCTTCCTCCTCACCATTCTCTTCAGGCTCAAAATCACTCGATGCTTCCTCTTCCTCAGCTTTGCCTACGGGACGGACAAGATATTCTGTCCCCAAATCCTAAAAATTTCAAGTGTTACCAAGAGCTGAGTAAGTTGAATAGGGAAAGGCATAACAAAATAGAATAATCTAATAAAAAGTTGTGTGGAATATGAAAAAAAAACATTATAAAAATTACAAAATGAAAGCTCACACAAAACAATGAAATATAGGGCAATCAAACTTCAAATTGAACATGAACTCCTTTTTTTCATTCACTCAATCAGATCAACCATGTGACAATAAAGTAAGACACGGTTATATACGTGATTTTAATATTAAATCCAATTCCATTATCACTTATCAACCCATCTAAAATAAGAATAAAAATGATAATAAAAGTCCAGATGACCAAACCTAGAACACTAATGGTGTAACCAGTCTCGGAAAAATTACACAAATTAATTTTGATTTTTTTTTTAAATGCGAATTCATGGATGGATTTTCAAAACTTTTCAGACACAGTTTTATCAAAACCTCAAATGGTCAAAAGCTATAACTGAAACCTATCTCTCTTTCCTTTTCGACCAACGCTGAATTTATAACCCCACCAAGATAAACCACCGAGAAGATTTAAGGATAACAAAGGAAAAGGACATGGCAGGAACAGTATTAGTCTTTTCTCCATCAATTTATGGTATAAACAAACAACGAAATCACAGTATAATTGAAGCTGCAACATATGCAGAAGCGAAATTTGTTCCACAGACATATTCTTGCTAGATCTAACCAGGGATTATCATAAAAAGTTAACTGCAGATTCAAGCTAGACCAAATTTTCTTCTTTTCTCTCTCTTTAAGTGATTTTCAATTATTAGACCATAGTACACATAAAAAAGACCCAAAATTCCAAACAAATCAAAAGAAAATAAGGTAATAAACTGGATTAATGTTAAATCTAGATAGGTAGAAAAGCAAAGTTGAGTTATTAACCTCTTCCTCGCCATCCTCATCATCATCCTCACCATCATCATCCTCATCATCATCATTATCATCATCATCATCACCACCACCATCACCATGCTGAGCAACACCACCACCTACATCATCATCATCTTCTTCATCATCATCATCATCATCATCACCATCTGGATTATCATCATCTTCATCATCATCATCTTCTTCATCAACCTCATTGTCCTCATCATCGTCATCATCATCATCTTCATCTTCATCATCATCTTCTGCATCTTCTACCTCATCTTCAGACTCAAAGACTTCATCTTCTTCCTCAAATTCACCACTTTCTTCATCCAGAACAATGACCTCATTTTCAGCCACTTGTTCTTTCAATTCTTCAGTACCCTTCATCTCAAAATCCAAAAACAATGGACCCCACAAAGATTTCTTGGTAAAGATCGAAACTTTGTAGGAAAAAACGAAAACCCAATTGATGGGAGGATGGGGAAGAAGAAACAGGATGATTTTCCACCTTCTTCCTTCGTTTCCTCCAGTTAGCTCTGCAGCACTGATCTCAGCCGTTGAAATTAGAGTTCACGCGAATTGATGACGTGGCTGTAGATCGGACGGTTGACGTGAATGCATTAGAAGTTTCAGTGGGGATTTTGTGATTGCGCATTGCGGCGCACACGGATCTGTACTCCTATAAACACAGTCACGTGTTTCTCACGTGATTCTGTCTCAGTTTTTAGGGTTTCCCTCACCTCCCATGATTTAATTTTACTTTCTCTATTTAACTGTTCAAATTCAAACTTCATCTATAAAATTTTCCTCAGCTCCCATGATTTAATTTTACTTTCTCTATTTATTTTCCCCATACACATACTCTCTCTCTTATAAATAAAGGTAAAGTTGGAAAAAAAGATATATATTAGATACATTATTTGCTTTTAACTATTTTTTCGAATACAAGAAAGCAATTATTTTCACTTTATATTATAGTATAGACCCTTAACCAATTGTCTGGGGTTCGATCCTTGTCTTTGGGTGAAGAAACATTAAATCTTCCAAGTCAGCTATCACACCCTTTAAAGTGCCGACAAATCAGCGGGGGATTAGTCTTTCATTTGTAGAGTGAGGGATACCTTGATCTTGGATAAAAAAAATAGAGAGGGTAAATCAAGATAGGAATCTCAACGGTCTATGTTTTTGTATTAGTCCTTTAGCTTTATAAAAAAAACTTTAAAAGTTAGCACTACAAAAGACGAGCTGTTTAGCGGCATTTTTTTTGCCACATAGCAACGTTTAAAAACGAGAGCTGGGTAAAACCTGGCGGGTTAGCGTGAGTGGTAAGTACTCTCGTCCCTTAAACAAGTGGTTGGGGGTTCGATCCCCAGCACTTGTGAATGGAACAAATTCACAAGCTAGCTGTCTACCCCCTACATGGGACTTCAGAACAGCGAAGGATTAGTCCCACTTGACACGCGGGTGGGATACCCTTGAGAAATCAAAAAAATCAAAAAAACGAGAGCTGGGTAAGATACTACCGCATTTTATCAAAAAACCAACATTGTCTAAGGCTGCAATCATAGAAAAACAACTAAACACACAAATTAAAAACAATAGAAGAGAGGAAGACAAAGAGAGAACATAGAGAGAAAAAGACAAGGGGCACAATCGATGGGGCGGGGATTATTTATAGGGTGAGTTTTCTACTTAGGGACATTTATTAAATGCTGCTATATATTTTGAATATAATAAATAAAAATAATTGAATGTGTTTGGTTTACACATAGTGGCGTTTCACGAAGCGCACCTATGTGAATTATTAAAAAATAATGTACACTTAGCCGAGAGTTAAAAATGTCGCTATGTTAAAAATAAAATAACTTGATAGTGTTTTATCCACTATGTAATTATATATTATTTTTTGCTAGAATTATTTAATAAATTTAATGAATAAGTAAATTTATGAATCAATTTTGAATATTTAGCTGCGCTTATAGAAATGTCTCTATGTGTAAATTTATCCTTTAAAAATTAAAAAGATTTTTCTGGCATTTAGTAAAACGATGGAAAAGTCTATTTTTTAAAAGAAAACCTATCACATGGCGGTGGTGTTGCCCAAAAAGGTGATTTGCAGAAAGAATATAATCAATATGTTTGGAATAATGGTGAAAACGAATGGATATATAGAGCCAAAAAAAATGGAACCAACCATGAAGAAACATGAGTTCTTATTATGACAAGTGATTACGAGAAAAATATATGAATTCACAACTAGTTTACAAGAGTGAATTACAAGGGAAGGTGGGTACAAACTAGCAAGAATGATGTGTGGGCCTTATATATGCTCTAGACGAGTGGATTCTTAACCTTGCTTTCTATACTCAAAGTTATCTCCCCTAGTGCTTGATCTTTTAGCATATTTATCGACATTGACGCTTTGTAAATGTCTCCTCTATCTTAGACCTATTCTCTGTAGATCCCCTCATCCGCGGATTCTCGTTTCATCCGCGGATTCTCGTTCAGTCTTGATCACTCCCTAATGCTTAGTCTACCTTCTTGGACTTCGTGGGATCCCCAAGAAGAAATCTTCGAGAAGTTATATGACTTAGCCATGTTCTACCGGGCTTTATCAGTGGTAGGCTATCAGAAATGCTTCTGGGTTTTTAACAATCACTTTGGACTGGACTTGCCCAAAGGTTAACTCTTTGGCACCACAATGATGTTTCTTAAGCATTGCCATGTATTCAATTTTTAAATAAAAATATAAAGGTTTTCCGGCGTTTACTTAAACGCCATAAAAGCATATATTTTTTTTAAAAAAAAATACCACATGGGGGCATTTCTAGGAGCCATTACATATTCTTTTTTTCAAAAAAAGAAACTTCGGAACGTTCTGCTACTTTTTTTAGTGTTTAATATGTAAAGATACATTAACTGTGTACAAGAACTTTCACATGATCTTAAATTTAGATTGAATAGTTTCATACTTTCATCAAATATAAAAGTTAAAAATGGTTAACTTAAAAGTTAAAGAATACAATCTCTCTCCTTTATTGGTGTAAAGTTAAAAATACAATCTTTTTTCAAAACAATAAAGAATTCAATCTTAAGATCAAATATTTAACAATTTTTCTAAAAAATTCAGTTTACAAGTATAGCCGTAATTTTCCATATATCTCTAATTTATGAGAGACAACTAAGTTTTTCCCAACAAACAAATGCAGCTAGTTAGGGTCAACTATAAATATTTAAAAAGTGGGGATAAAAAGGATACCCAGCCACTTGTTTTTCTATATTTGCAACCTTATCGAGTTTATGTACAAATAAATTAGGTTAAAAGATTTATGTTACACATATAGCTTGCATGTTAGTACAAAGATTTAATTTGTTATTCAATTATATGGCGTAGAAAACAAATAACGCTAGCGATTGGATGCATGCTGAATTCTAGAAGGGATGCTCTATAATTATTAGTACAAAAAATTAACATCCAACTGACCATGTTTTTAGGTGATCCATAAAAGCTTTATAAACATTCTTAGTAAAATTATCATTGAAAAGGCTGATAAAACTACAACACTTCAAATGAATATTCATATAAAGAAAATAGGGTTAAGGGGCATTTTTAGTACTCAACAATATGTCAAAGTGCACCCACAGTAATACACAATTTCTTGGGGCATTTGTGGTAAGCAAAAATAAATTTTGTTGCCTCTACAATAACTCCGTTAAATAAGACATCTTTGACCGTTAGGAGTAACATTTGACTGTTACAAGGTGACATGGTGAGGAATTACTAATGACATGACAATGACTGGATGGGACATGTGGCAACCCATGCTGACTGGATTAATTTGTCAGCCCAAATAAAATAGAAAAAAAAAGACCAACATAATGTTGTCAGCCCTAAATACTCACTGTGGTTAAAAAGAAAAAAAACGAATGAAAAAAGAATAGTAAAGGAAAAAAGAGGGCAAATCCTCATCCTCACTTACTCAAATTTTCGAAGCCATTGATCTAGGGTTCCTCTGTGCTTGAAGCGACTGTGCGACGCGATGTGAGCAAAGTAGAGATGGTGAGGTGAGGTAGGGTGACAAATCGATTGTGGAAGCCATAGACAAAGCTAGGGTTCCATTGTTGAAGCCATAGACAAATCAATTGTAAAGATATTGTGAACAAATTGAGGTTGACTGAACGGTGGGGAAGCTTTGATAGAGGTGGACCACAACGCACATGCAAATATTCGACAGATGTGAAGAATCTTCAGAGGTAAGTACTGTGGTCCAAAAAAATGGTTTTTAAATAGGTAAACAGTGGAATTCCTTGAAAGCCCTTGATGATTTTTGCATTATTTAATTCTTGCTTATTTGCAGATGGTGACAAAAGACGGACATAAGGACCACAACAGTGAAGGAGAAGAGAACACAGTAGATGCCACATAGGATAAGCTTTTGAAGAAGGTGAGTGACCTGCCCGCTAAGGCTATTGAAGGGTTTTCAGGTCCTGTGGGTGGAACATCTAGAGAATATAATAAGGACATAGTGGCAGGTGAGTGTGGGGAAAATAGTGGGAGAAGTGGACATGAAAATTTGGTAGTGGAAGGAGGGGGGCGTAGAAGAAGCTGTAGTTGATAATGTAGAAGTAGGGGTTGAAGTAGGTACTAGTTTAGAAGAAGAAGATGTACCTGGTAATGTGGAAGGATATGTGGAACTGTTTGATAATGGAACTGGGCTGTCAGATATTAGTGGAGGGGAGTCTAATGGAAATAAATCAACAGACGAGAGCAGCGATGAAGATGAGGATTATGTTGAAGAGAGCAGTGAGTCGGATTGTGATGAGAGTGTTGATGAGGAGTCTGCAGAATTAGGTGGAGATAATAGTGAGAATAGTGATGAGGAAGGTGAAGAAGATGACCAGGCTGACTTGGATGATGTTATTATCCTTGCTGAAATCAGGGGTGAGGGTATTGAGCATAATATGGAAGGAAATGTTGTGGTTTTTGAAGTGGGCATGAGTTTCTTAGACAAGGCTGCATTGAGGAGGTCACTTGACACGTTTGCTATTCGTAACAGAGTTAATCTGAGAGTTGTTATGAGCAACAAAAGTAAGGTATTAGTTACGTGTGAAGTTGTTTGCCCCTTCAAATTGTATGCTTCCAAAGTGGCGGGTGAAGTAGGGTATACGCTAAGGACTTTGTGTAGGGAACACAATTGTTCTAGAGTATACAAGAACAGAAGAGGAAGTATGAGGTGGCTGGCAGAGGTGTTCAAGGAAAGGGTGCAGGAGCGGCCTCAATTCAAAGTTAGTGAGATGAAGATGGAAGTAGAACGTGTGTGGAAGGTGCATGTTAGCATACATAAATGTAAGAGGGCAAAGAGGATTATTATGCAAGAGCTTGATAGGAGCTATGATGATGAATATGCAAAGCTTGATGCATTCTGTGAAGAGTTGAGGGCATCTAATCCGGGGACAGATGCATGGACAGAGGTCAGTCAGGAAGAGCTAAAGAAGGACAAAAGGGTGTTCAAACGCATGTATATCTGCTACAATGCAAGCAAGGTTGGTTCTGTACCTATTTTACACATTTAATGACTTCAGTTAAATGTTTAATTACTGCGGTGTGGTTCCATTTTATGCAATGAATAGCTGATGTGTGTGGTTCCAATGTAATTAAATACCTAAGTTAGCCACTGTTTAGTATACTTAAGTTAGCCTAATCGATAGCATAGTTTCTAAGAGCTATATGTAGTACTACTTAAGTTAGCCACTATGTAATTGCTGGTGTGTGTGTGTGTATGCTTTCCCTTGTGTGTGTAGTTGCTGGTTGCAATTTAATTAAATACTTGTTTAATTAAATGCTTTACCTTGAATGGGTGGTATGCTTATTTTTTTAGAATGCCTCGTTGTGACCATCTTGAAAGGGTTCATGGCTTGCTAAATGAGGTGAAACTGTTGGCTTATCTATGCTCTGAGCTACCTTTCTACTGGTTGAATAGGCTTACAGATTAGACATGCTGCTTTAGTTTTTCCTTTAACTCTATATACTACTCCTATGTAGGCTTACATGGTAACTCTGAGCCATGGTAACTCTGTTAACTACATGCTTCAGTTTTTCCTTTAGTTTTTCCTTTAACTCTGTTAATAATGGATGGACAGGTTGGATGGCATGTGGGTTGTAGGCCACTGATTTGCGTTGATGAGACTTTTTTAAAGGGCAAAGCTAGAGGTTTATTGCTGACCGTTGTGGGAACGGATGCAAATGACTCAATATTCCCATTAGCTTTTGCATTGGTGGAGAAGGAAAACAAAATCACTGGAATTGGTCCATGCAATGTCTTCAAAGGTCTCTTCAGCTTGAAAATGGAGAAAAAATCACGGTTATGTCGGACATGCAGAAGGTAGTGTGTTGATTCAATTTAATCTTGAAAATGTCTTTTATGTGTTGATTCAATTTAAAATTTCGTTTGTCACTGTTAGGGCTTGGTGCGTGTTGTGAGAGATGTGCTTTCAGAGGTGGAGCACAGACTTTGTGCAAGGCACATATATGTCAACTGGTCAAAGACACATCGGGGCGCCAAACTGCGGGACCTTTTATGGGATTGTGCAAGGAGTACTTTCGATGAGCAATTTAATGACAAATTGTGGCTAATAGATAATGAGAGCAAGGAAGCTGCAAAGGCACTTGTGGAGTATCCTGTGAAGTCCTGGGTACAGGCATATTTTTCTGACTGATGCCTATCTCCATCGGTGGATAACAAAATGAGTGAAAGCTTCAATCAATGGATTGATGACTTTAGATATTTGCCGGTAATTAGGATGTTTGATGGCATGAGACAGAAAATGATGGACAAGTGGGCAAAAAGCGAACAAAAAGTAAGGAAATGGAAAGGAGATTACAGCCCCAAATGCCTGGAATTGTATGAGTTAAATAGGAGATTGACTACCAATTGTAGAGTGAGATTTAATGGGGATAAGGGATACGAGGGACGTGATAGGCATGTAGTTTGTCTGGGGAGAAAAATTTGTACATGCCGGCTGTGGGACCTCACCGGTATTCCCTGCCAACATGGTGTGAGTGCATATTGACATGCAAAAGAAGATCCTAAGGTTCACATCTCCCGCTTTTATCAAAAGAGACTTACATTAGCACATACAGAACCAAGTTTGAGGCGGTTAAAGGACAACAGTTCTGGAAAATAGACTTAGACAATCCAATGATACCTCCACCGATTGTCCCATTACCTGGAAGGCTAACTGTGAAAAGGAAGAGGACTGAAGTAGCACGGAGAAGGGTAAAAATATGTAGCTTTTGGTCTCCATCTGAGGTTGTGGAAGGTCAAACTGAAGCTCCAAGTGAAGTTGTGGAAGTGGAAAAGCTCAGCACAGTGGGGAGGATTCTCAAATGCTCCGTGTGTAGGGAGGAAGGGCACAACAAAAGCACATGCGCGAAGGTATAACATGTGTTGTATTAATTTCTTTTGCTAGTTATGGTGTGATTTGTTATTGTTATGACACTCGTTTTTTCTTTTAATGTCTTTACTAGGCACCCCCCTCCACGGGAAAAAGGCCTGGACGTCCTAGGAAGATCTCCCAAACTGCCCAGCCCTCTACACAGTCACCCCCACAGCCCGCCCCACAGGCACAGTCCTCCCCAAGGCCCAACACTCGCTCCCAACCTGCCCCACAACCCGCCCCACAGGCACAACCCTCCCCAAGGCCCAACACTCGCTCCCAACCTGCCCCACAGCCCTCCCCACAGGCACAGTCCTCCCCAAGGCCCAACACTCGCTCCCAACCTGCCCCACAGCCCTCCACTCAGTCCCAGCCAGCACCAAGGCCCTCCACTCGCTCCCACCCGGCCCCACAGCCTTCCACTCAGTCCCAACCAGCACCAAGACCCTCCTCTCAACCCCAACCAGCCCTAAGGCCAGTATATGCTACACGATCCAAAAATGTGGTTGGTTATGGTTTCACTGTGGATGAGGCGACTGAGAGAGCTATTTTCATTGTAACTAGCAGTGTGACCCGCGAGTTGCGCGGGAGCATTATTTTCATTACCTTGAAAAATAATAGGCCTCATCAATCTCATATAATTGGTTGAAGCATTTTGTAGAAATGTATGATGGAAATAAAATAGCTACATAAACTAAAGGGTGTTAATGGAATAGAACTCAAGCATTGCAATATGTACACAAGCATTGCGAAATTTACTCAAGCATTGCGTTGGAGCATTATTTTCATTATCTTAAAAGACAATAGAACTTATAGAAATATTTCATAATCAGTTGAATTATTTTGCAGAAATATACAATGAAAATAAAACAGCTACATAAAATAAAGGTCAACACGTGAAACAAAATCAGTTATATAATAACTAATTGGGATTAACAGCTACATAAACTATAGGTCAAACATGTGAAACAATCAGTCCAAAAAAACATGTGAAACAAAATAAGTTATATAATAACTAAATGGGATTATCATTGTTGTGTATAGAGTGTAAAACTTCCCTTGTGTCACTTAATGCAGAGGCAAAGAAGAGAAAATGTGCAAACTATTAAAAGTAACAACTACTATGAAAAGCAAGATAAAGATAAAATAATTATGAATTTACAAATCTTCATTGTGATAGATGATATTAGAGAGATGTTTTGTATGTGTTTCCCGCGATTCGCGCTGTTTTGTTTAAAAATTAACATTAATCGTAATAATTGATCACGATATGATCTTAACCTAAGAAGGAAAAAATCTTCATTGACAAATTCCATTTTACATGATTAAGTCACCTAGAGAAATGTGATTTTAGTACTTACCAGTTATCATAATGCCTCAATAGATTTAATGGTATATAAACTTCACAAGGTGTAATGAAAATTGAAATAAAATCAAAGTGAACATATCTTATACATCCAAAAATGAAAAAAAGAACCAATGTCTTCCCTCTATCTACTATTGACAAAAATTCAATTATAAAAATCACTGACAATAAATGAAGAATAGAGTAAAGCAACAACAATCTAGAGAGGGTTAACAATAAAAAGGTCAAATGTGAAATACTCCTTAATAAAGTAATATAAAAACATAGATATCATGTATCAAAAATATAAGAACATAGATAGTAGAAATAACAATTTCTTTATAATTAATCATTGAGATTTATTTGAGTAATAATATTCTGCATTTAATTTTATTAAGAGATTTAAGATGCAAGATAATTATTAGTTTAAGGTAGGTATTAAATTGTAGGAACTATTTAATAACGAGGGACTAAACTGAAATTATAACAATTGTGTGGGTGGCAGAAAGATAAATTTCCCTAACTTCATATCAAATCACTTTTTACTTCCTCCGGCATTTCTTCGCGATTTTAAGATCCACCCTCCACATTTTTGCTTAGATTTCCCTCTTCCTCTCTGCTATGTCACCAAGATTCTTTTTTAAAAAAAAATAAAAAAAATGTCTGAATGCATTCTCAGTCTCACACCCTCCCTTTTATCTCTTACTATTTTGCTTTTACTCTCTCATTTCAAACCTGTCACACTCACTCTCTACTTTTTACTTTTTACTTACTCTCCTGCCACATGTCCTTCATCACCCTTTTTTACATCTATTACTATATCACACGCAAGCCCACATTTCCATCTCCCTTTCTTCTTTTCATCTTTTATTCCTCTTCACTTCCTCAACCTAAGCTTCTCCACTGAACCCATCTCTGTGGTGAAACCACCGACTACCGCCGCTTCCCAACTACTCTGCCGAGCTACTCCCTCATTTTTCACGCTCTTCATCTCCGTTCTCATCTCCTCTAAACACCATTGAACCCCCACAATCGCTGCTACTCATCTCTTCTTCTCTTCTCTTCATTTTCATTTTTCCATTCCCTAGCTCAAAACCTCAACCACCTTCTGCACGACCTTCACAAATTTTCTCGGAGATGCTTTGCCTAAAATAATGCAGAGTACCAGAAACAATCAAAACACATATCAAATAATGCAGTGCCTAACAATAAGAATCGCGTTTCAAATGAGCTGAAATTTGAGACATATGATTAGTTGACTGGAATATATTTTGATTGGAATCAGGGATCTAATGGCATTCCAAGAGACATTAGATCAAGTTTGGTTGCAAGAAAATCAAAAGAGAGAGAGGACGAAAGTACCATGTTTTCCAAAATTGGTAATGGGTTTTTCTGGGGATCAATGATGGTTGAAACTTTAGGATTAAAGGATAAAAAGAAGATGAAAATGTAAATGGGTGTGAACAACTGTTACAGACGATTTTAGATTTATATCAAAATGCAAATATGAAAAATCAGACTAGATGGATACATACCGATTCATCCAGCACAGCAGTATCGTGTTGGAACATACTTTGCAAGAGGAAAGAGGCGAGAAATAGGAAATTTGGATTTTGAGCCATCCATGCTAAGATTGGTGTGGCATATTCCTAGCACCTTAAATAGACAGCACCAAACTTCATGAGTGGAGGGAATTTTGAAATTTGAAATTGAAAAACGGGGGGAAGTAAATGGGAGGGAAATTTTCAGACTGATTTCAATAAGCTACTCTACAGGGTTTCAATGGCTATTAGAACAGTGATATGAGTGATATTTGGAAAAAGTCTACTAAGCTACAGAACATTGAATTTGGGAAGAGATTTATATGATATAAATATGTCATTTCTTTATGCTAACATGACTAGTGTTGGTTTTGCCTTTATGCTGATATGTTTTACTGGCATTACACACACAAACACGCACACACATATGAATCACTATGATGATATTCGCATGCTGAACTATGGTTTGTATTAGAACTGATTTGTATTCTGATTTGTATTTGACTTGAATTGAACTTTCTTTTATATTCTAATTTGTATTTGACTTGAAAATTTTGTATGTTGAACTATGGTTTCAAATCTTGAGATGTATTTTCAATTCTGAGGTACCATCTCGTTTGCTTTTATGTAACCAAGGAGTATTTTCAATGCTGAACTATGGTCTTTATGCTGAATATCAGTGTTGTATATCAGTTATGTAACCATAAGTATTAGAACTAATTTGTATTCAGTTATGTATGTTGTTTTGATGGTCTTTATGTATGTTTGCTGCTTATGTGTTCTGTTATGTATGCTGGTTTTCCTCGCTTTTATGCACCTGGTTCATCAACGCAGCAGGTTCTGAGTGAGGGTGTGGCAGCCCAACCGGGCCATGATGCTGATCCACAAGTGAACTTCCCTGTTCCTAATGAGAAGAAAAAGAGACTTGCTTCCTCAAAGGCATCCAGCTCATCGGTCGCTACAAGAAAGATTGGATTCAAAGGCAAAGATCCTTCGGTCAGCTCCCTCCCAATTCAGCCGAGAGGGCACATGTGGATTGGTGACCCACTAAGTAGCATGGGACGAGCCATGGTGACAAGAAGCATGCCCATGGATAAGTCCTCAACTCAGTAGTGGAATATAATGTGTATTTTGTAAAGACCATTTGACAAACTTGAATGTCTTGGTATATTTTGTGAGTGACCATTGCTGCAAGACTTGTGAGAGGCATGATCAATCTTGTGTATTTTGGAATGGCCATTACTTAGGTCATTATTGGTGTATTTTGGAATAGTCATTACTTATGTCATTATTTTGTGGTCAAACAAGCCATTTAAACATGGATTGTATATTTTGGAATGGTCATTACTTAGGTCATTCTGTTGTGGTCAATCATGTGTACTTTAAACAGGGAGGCCATTACTTAGGTCTATATTGGTGTATTTTGAAATGGCCATTACTTAGGTCATTATTTTGTGGAGTACACAGGAACATGTTTGCAAGCTTGCAAAAAATTGTTAATGAAATGTTGCTGAATTTTCTACTTGCAAACTTTCATATCAGAAAACTGGATTTATACTTGGTGGATTGCACACAAAAACATGTTTATAAACAAGTATATTCACCATTGATTCCGGATTGGGAGGTGAAAGTTGTTTAAACAACTTTGTTTATAAACATATATTCACCATTAAACAAGTATAATCCCACCATATATTCACCATTTTATGCTGCTGATTTTATAAACATATAATGAAAGTAAAAACACAAACACATAGAGGGGGTGAAATTTAGATACCATTAACGCAAACATTGGCATAATAATCCCACCAAAGGAACGCCAACATTGGCATAAGTACAAACCATAAAGTGAGGTGTTACAGACATCATTAGTCTAACAAAATAAGCTTAAACTAGTACTATATTTATCATTACAATGTTGAGGTGCACCCAAAATATAGCTCTTAATGCCCTCATCAGCCCTTAAACATCATGTAAGCAACGAACACAAGCCATGTAAACAACACAACAACCTTCAATCTTTGGTACTTCATTTTCCACCTATTCGCCTCATCATCATTCAACTGCTGCCTGCGCTTCATCCTTTTCAGTTCTCTTTCAATAGCATTAATCTCTTCAGTGACATCCAAGAGATTTTCAGTGGCAGCTTCAGTGAACCTACTACCAGTGTCAATCGGGGGTACACTTCCCTGCCTCAGCATTTCATTTTCATCAAACAGCTCATCAATAACATTCAAAAGCTCCTTAATCACAATGTAACCTCTCCCTTCTATTGCTGAATCATGCCATTTAAAGAAACTACATCTTCTTCTCTGCATAATTAAAATCACAAAACCACATATATCAGACATTGAAACCAGCTTCACCCGCCAACCACTAACTCCAACAAAGATATACATATTAAACCAAAATTGTAATCAGTCTTAATCAGTCCTAATCAATTCATTATGAACTTTCATGCTAATCAATTTTGTCCTGAATCATTGTAACATCCCAAAAATCTTAATGACTACTATATTTAGGTAGATAAGAAAAGGAAATTTAATTATTAGATGAAAACTATCACAAAAGAAATTAAGGGGAATTTAAATAGATAATAATAATAATAATTTAATCTTGTTGAGAGAAGATATGAACAGAAATGAGATATTACAAAGGGTGAAAGGAGCATTTTATATGCTTAGTCAAGGGCAGAAAAATTATTCAATTAAAAGGGCATTTGACTATAATACCCCTCTCTTCATAAAACGCATACACACATACACGTTTGCCTAGCACCTTCTAGAAAATTCTGCCTCTCCTCCTTTCCTTCTATTCATTTGGGTTTTATTTCAATTACTCTATTTCAGGTTATTTGTAAAAGTTTGTATGCAAAACATTGTCATTCTTTCTTCTACCTCTTCATGCTGCAAAAAGGGGTTTGGTAGGATATATGATAGTTCAAATACCTTCTACATAAGATGAGTTTAGTGATTGATAGAGATAATAGTAATTGCAATACACAATGGTGCAAGCTTTTAAATGTGAAAGCTATGTAAGAAGGAATATTTACATTCTAAACAGCTAGGATTTAAACTGTAGTATACCTTAATAGATTGGGCTGAAACTTTGGAGTATTGGTAAAGTGAGTGGCAGTGGGAGGGATTAATAATATCATTTGATTTTGGAATGCAATTAAGGTGTTTGATAAAATGTCTAAGAGAAGAAGTTGTCTGAAATTTTTGGTTTTTGTTAGGTGACTTAAAGTGTTGCAAATGTATTTGAGATATTAATGGTTTTTGGACTAATAAATTGAAAATGACTTGACTTTTTACCATTAATGGTGAAGTAAAAGTATTGTTGATTTTATGGTTGGTCATTGGTTTTACCGGGTTCCTCTTTGATGAATGGAGAATTAGGTATTGAATTGTTAAGGTTAAATCTGACTTTTTGGTTGTCATTAAGATTAGAATTTTGTTCTCTTTTATAAATATTTAGTTCATGTTCAGATCTTTATGAAGGTTACGTTGATTTTTGTTTCCATTGCTCCATGACCGAAAGGATTTGAAAGGAGAATTATTTGAACTGTAATCAAGGTATAGGTCGATGATCTAACCAATGAATGTATAATGTGTGCTCATTAGAATTATTGAGAAAAGAAGTTTAAAGATTTGATTGATTGAGTGATGTTTAAAGGTTAAATGTGATAACTATGTGATGATCACGAGTTAGGTAGTTAAGGGGCTTTTCTTTCCGAATGAGTTATTCAAATTCATTGGAGTTAGGTGTAAAAGAAATGACAAAGGTTTTGGATGCTTTTGTTAGTGGTATGGGCACTTTATAAACTCAATTTTTGTTTGATGTGCATGGTGTGAAGCATATGTGACTAGAATAAATGAGTTATGCTACTGTGGAAAGTGTTGTTTAAAAGTTTGTTCATGTGATTTTACTCAATTTCATTTGGGAAAATGTTCATTTGTCTATGTTTATTGGACTCTTGTTAGGGAGTTATCTAGATGATGGTATGATATTGTGATGATGTGGAAAAATAGTGTTGAAAAATGTTTAAATGTGATGAGAAATTTGTGGATGCTCAAGTAATAATTAAAGATGGTGTATCATACTTGTTGCTCTTTCTCTATGAAGGATTGATCTAATTTGAGGTGTAAAAGTAGTGTTAATAGTATCAAAATGCTGTTTGAGAATTTATTTAGGATTTTGAAATGACTTTATGTTAATTCCTTGTTTTTATTAGAATGAAGATGAATACTTATGAGTACCAACTTGGTTTGATTTACGTAAGGCTTATTCTTTGAAGGGCTGAATTAATTATTGGTGTTTGACTAAGGTGTATTTTGATTTACTTTGGCTATGCTTAATAATTTCTCTTGTTCTCCTTAGCTTGTTTCCTCTTGGCGTGGGTGGTGGGATATGGGTGTCAATCAATTTATATTTGGATCCCTAGATCTTAACTTATTACAAATGGGAACAATGTGATTATTGAATTCATTTTGGATCTGAATGGTTGTGGTTTTATTGGAAGCGGATTGGATTCCATAAGTGAAAGTTTTGATTTTTGCCTAATCAGGACAACTTGAATCTATTCATTGGTATTTTGAATATTGCTATATATGTATATTATTCGAGGCTGTGAGTTGATTTAAAATGAGAAAATGTTCTTGGACAAATATATTGACTCGACTAGAGTTGGAATGATAAGAGATTTTGTTTTATTTTAAATGAGTTATTATTATTCAAATCACTTTATTCATTATTATAGAATTATATATTTTTTTAGAGGAACTAGACACAAAGCGCTTGATTCACGTGGGTTATATACCTGCGCTTGTTTCGTAGCTTTTATACGCTTGTTTCTGTTAGAATCTTAAGTTTTGATGAAGACTAAAATATGAAAGAACTAGTTGATCACATAGGAAGAATTAGGTTAAAAGTGAATCCTAAGTTAAGTCACAACAGGATGCAGAATTACTTCCGGATGGATTAGAACTAGTGCTCGCGGATGGAATACCCATCCCATAGCGGAAGCAAGTGAGACACTAAGTCTGAACCTAGTCTAGGCTGTTAGTATACTGAACCTAGATGAAGACTAAGTTAGGACACAACCGGATGCAAAATCGCTTCCGGAAGACTTAGAGTGAAACAACGTGACTCATGCTGACTGTTATAATACACATCCCATAGCATGAGTAAATAACACTAAGTCACTTAGGGAGAAATAGACTAAAATCAAATCCTAAGTTAGGACACAACCGAATGCAAAATCGCTTCCGGAAGACTTAGAGTAAAATAACGTGACTAACGCTCGCGGATGAAGAATTCGTCCCACAGCGGAAGTCAATAACATGCTAAGTCAGAACCTAATCTAAGTAAGATTGTTTCCCATAGCAAACACGCTTCCCACAGCATATATAGTTCTTACTGCACTTGATTATATACTACTCTGTTGGACTAACAATTATGTGCAGAACTTAGTTTTACTTCCGGATGCAAATGAGCTTCCGGATGCAAATACTCTTGGCACTGGAATTCTGAGACTAACACTTGCAGAGCAAGATTGCCGCTTCCGGATGCACATGATCATCCGTCAGCAAGAGTACAAGAGACAAAACATACATATGCTCAGAAGTCAGAATGCTTTTGTCAGAGCAGAGTTGTCAGAGTTGCTTTTCAGAGATAAAGCAAGTCAACCCTGCTAAGCATTAGTGAAGATGTACTTCTCAACGGTAACAAAGGATCAACGGCTATATTCGAACAGACATATCTCAAATTGTCGTCGAAGCCATTGAGTGTTAAGAAGCTGAGTATAAAAAGAAATATCTTCAACATTCACGAAAAAAAGAAAAAAGAAGAACAGAAAGCTTATTGTCTGAGATATTGTATTCTACATTCTTCTTATCTTCTACTCTCTGATCTTAGAGTTGTAATAGTCTTAGAGAGAATTCTTGAGAGAATCATTTGTACTTAAGTGTTTATCACAATCAGTTCATAGAGTGAACATATTATCAAATCCTCTAATTGAGAGAGGCTGTTCTAAAGCTTGGTGCTTGAAGAACAGTGTTGTAACATTACAAAGTAAGGGGGAGTATTTAGAGGTTTTTCTAAATCTCCAAGGTTGCAAGTGAGCACGTAAAACTTGTGATTGTAAAGGTTTGCAGGTAAGCCCGTTGCAAAACCTGTGGGTTGTTAGGTGAACCCGTGCTTATAAAACCTAAGGTGTAAAGGCTTTCTTGTGCCCGGAGTAAACAAGAAGTTTAGTGGATTGAAAATCTCAGGTGAAACCTGGGGACTGGATGTAGGTCTGGGAGTGACCGAACCAGGATAAATCTGTGTGTGCTTCTTCTGTTTTGATCTTCATATTTCCAGCACCACACCATCACATACTTATTTGTGCATAACATGAATCATAGTCATTTTCGTCAAGCACAAGAAGTAATGTTTTAAAAAGAGAATTTTAATTTTAATTCCGCCACCCAATTCACCCCCCCTCTTGGGTGACAGCCACACATTTCATTTGGTATCAGAGCAAGGTCACTTGTTTAAAGGATCCAACGATCTCAAGTGCAAAGACCATGGCTGACTTGGGACACAAAATGTCTTCTGAAGGTTTTGATCATACCATTTCACCCGTGTTAGAAAATATTGATTTTTGTCTGTGGAAAGCGAGGATGAAGAATTTCATACAATCCTCCAGTGTCAAAATGTGGGACGTTTTTATGAATGATTTTGATTTCAAACCAAAAGGGAACTGGATTGAAAAAGAGAAGAATTTATTTTCCTTAAACATTAGAGCAATGCAAATTTTGTACAAAGGCTTAACTGATAGTGATTTCCAGAAAATCAAACATTGCTCTAGTGGTAGAGATATTTGGCTCACTCTTGATGCTATGTATGCCTCTAATCACTCTCTTAAAGGTAAAGCTATCCAAAGCTCATCTCGTGCCTCTTGTGGATCAACTGTTGGTGAGCTACAGGAAGCTGATATTGAGGAAACTAGCAGCAGTGAAGAGAGTGTTGATCTCTACCTAGAAGATTCAGAAACTGAAGAAAATGAGGTATCTGAACTTGAACCTTCTGAATTGCAAGACACATATAATGAGCTACATATTGAATTCTGTAAACTTGCAAAAGAAGTTCTAGGCTTAAGGAAAAAGAACAGGAAACTTGAGGAATTCATTTTATCCTCTACATCCAAGGTTTCCAAAGTTCCACCCATAGAAGAACAGCTATCGCTACCGATAGCTAGTCCCCTATCGGGAGCGGAAGCTCCAATTTGTTCTGAAAATTGTTCCAATTGTGAATCCCTGTTGAAGGAACAAGAAAAGTTTTCAAAAGGCCCTGAGACTTCAAAACTTGTTTTAAAAGAACAGAGAGTCTTTGAAAACAAAACTGACCAACAAGATAATGATAGGAAATCCTATTCTGAATATCATTCCATTATCTGTCATTATTGTGGTAGATCAGGTCATATTTCTCACACAAGTAGTCTTAGAAGAAATTTACATGTGAGAAATAAATTTGTATGAATCCCTAAAGGACAAGTAAGGTCCAGTGCTAACCATGTAGGACCCAAATACAAATGGGTACCAAAACTTCCTTCTAGTGCCTTACTTGTGTAGGAAAGATCAAGAGTTCCTCTTGCCCCAAAGAAGAGAACTCATGGTGATGTCACTGCTGCAACCACCTGGTCCAATCATAGGAAGCAGTGCGCAACCACAAGGAACAAAGGTTCTGTCTCAAGGATGAGCTATCACAGAGTTCCACTCAACTATCCTGAGAAGAACAAGAGAGAGAGAATTCCTCGATCAACATGGAGAAAGCCTATGAATTCTGTCACTCATAAGACAATGCTTCATGCCAAGGATAAGTATAGAAGATTTCCTTGGGTAAGCAAGGGATCACTTAGGGTCGAAGCATGCGATAGTAAAATCTCCTATGCAAATGTTAGATGGAATTATTGAGACCTTACATCCTAGATATGAACATTATATTCCTTATAGAAGGAAGTTTAAAGAAATTCACAATGTTCATAATCTACATGCTGTCTATGACTATCATGATCAAAAACCATGTATACTCTTGTGCGTTTAGTCATGATTGATTCGCAATGCAATATACATAGTGAATAATTCTTAAGTGCATGTGAATTATACACCTCCTACAAACT
The DNA here is from genome assembly GCA_029929735.1 of Mimosa pudica. Taxonomy (NCBI): domain Eukaryota; kingdom Viridiplantae; phylum Streptophyta; class Magnoliopsida; order Fabales; family Fabaceae; genus Mimosa; species Mimosa pudica. Next base: position 5,652,235 of record JAKELP010000014.1, on the reverse strand, counting down.
GACCAGTCAGATCCAAGGTTGGATACTGGAAAAAGGGAGAAAGGAGAACTATTTGGTATTTTGTAGGAAAGGAGATCCGAAGGAACAGCAAGACTCAAGACTGTACCTCATCTGAGCAATTAGACAAATCTTGATGAGCCGCTCTTCACGCTTGACTTTTGGTACTGCTCTTGAAATAGAAGAATCTTTACATTGCCTGCCAAAATCAAGCAAGCTACTGCTTGACGCAAATGTAGCTTTGGTGATGTCATCTTTACCCTCTCTTCTACTTGAATGATTATTTGGGTAATGAATGCATGTTGCTCAGTTCATCGGCAATTGACACTCATGTATCTAAGGATAAAAGTCAAATTGCTCTATGGAATGGATGTGAAGAACATGTAGCGTCTAACTACATGTTTGGCTTAACAGTTTTCATAATAGCTTATGCATTCACTTTGACTTTTGGAAGATCCTTGAAATGCAAACTTACAAATCAAGGATTGCTTGCGCTACTGATGAATCATAAAACATCTTGACTGATAATCATAATATTGACCTTTGTTGTGCATCAACTAGGATCTTGTGTTTACAAACTAATCCTGAATATTCTCAGCTTAAAAAATTCAGTGGTTAAAGTCGTTGTCCATAGCGATAAAATGACTGGCTATGAATCCAAGAGCAATATTTTTTTAAAACACATCTTAAGTTTCAATCTACTAATGATCTCAATTTAGGCCTGTGTTTTAAGTATGTTGACAGATTATGAAAGCTTGAACAATGTGGATGTAAGAGAGAGCGTCAACAAATATGCTCTTTATCAAGATGAGAGGAAATGACTGTACCGAAATCTTGAGGAAATCTCGCCAATCAGTTTCGTGACTTTGTGTCACGCTTTTTTCGTGGTTTTACCACGCTTGACCTGTTTTCGTAGTCTTGAGCTACGCTTGACCTGTTTTCGTACACTTGAGCTACGCTTGAACTGTTTTCGTAGACTCAGTTACGCTTGAACTGTTTTCGTACACTCGAGCTACGCTTGAACTGTTTTCGTAGACTCGAGTTACGCTTGATCAGTTTTCGTAGTCTCAAGCTATGCTTGAACTGTTTTCGTAGACTCGAGTTACGCTTGTTTTGTTTTCGTAGTCTCTAGCTGCGCTTGAACTGTTTTCGCAGTCTTGAGTTACGCTTGACTTGTTTTCGTAATCTCGAGCTACGCTTGTTTCGTGACTTCGTGTCACGCTTGTTTCGTGGTTTTGCCACGCTTGGTTACTTACCCTCGTGTGACTGTGTGTCTACGCTTGTTTCGTGACTTCGTGTCACGCTTGTTTCGTGGTTTTGCCACGCTTGGTTATTTACCCTCGTGGACTTTGTGTCCACGCTTGTTTTCGTAGTCTCGAACTACGCTAGTTTTTCGTGAACCTCGGGCTGCGCTTGACTTGTAGATTTCGAGCTGCGCTTGTTATTCGCTTGTGTCGGTTCCTCTATAGAAAACCAGTTTTTCATAATAATGAGTTTTCATATTTATTTTAAAATACTTGAAAGAAATTATTTTTTATGTGATATAAATTTTGCTCTTTTGGTTTCTATTCTCAAATACGAGTGTGGTGATAAGAAACTGAAGTTTCCATATTTTTATATTTATTTAGTGTTTATTTTTGGTCAATTTTATATTATTTATTTGATTATCCCTCTTTGGAGGATTTAAATAAAAAGTCATGTAATGAGATTGCACGTATTGATATATTGTCTTGTATTTCAGATTGAAGAATGTGGATTAACACTTTGTGCTTTAAGACAATGGAAAGTATAATTAGCTTTTTAAAGAAAATTGATTCTTATTATCATTGTAAATTATAATATTTATCTATACATTCAATTACTTTGTGTATTTATCTTTATATGCATTAAGATGAAAATGATCTAGTTAAATGCGTGAAATGATAAATTTTTAGAATTATTGGTTAATGGAAATGACTTACGAAGTTTCGATACCTTAAACTTCGTGCCGATCACGTTTAAAATTTCGGGCGTGACAATCATAATCAGCCACTAAGTCCAACAAAGACATACATATTAAACCAAAATTGTAATGAGTCTTGATCTCAAGATAATATCCATAAGCTAGTGTGTATAATACATAACCAAGAGTTTCCAAATACGACAAAGACTGGTAAAGCTAGTGTGTATAATACATAAGCATCATCATAAACATTGTGGAGTATCCTGTACATATAGTAGTTGAGCTGCTATATTATTAATGGTTGAGGAGTTTAATTGCGGACAAAAGAGCAATCACTCATAGCAAGCTATTTCTTCATCTGCAACAAAGTGTGTCAAGCTTACATTGAGAATGATGCAACAACAATTATAACCTCCTAAATTAGAGCCAATCAACACAAATAAATAAAACAATTAGAGCCAATAAACACAAATAACTCAGACCATGAATCAGAGCCAATCTCTCTAGCATGATACAGAATAGGCTTGGGGTTGCTATAAACACAAATAAATCAAAGCCAATAACCCTAAATCAGAGCCAACAACCCAAAAGCTTCCTCTTTTAAAAATTAAAAAGTAGGCAGTGTTGCTATGAACACATACAAACAGAATAACAAAATCATCTTGGGGTTGATATAAACACAAATTGCTCACCTGATCATTATAGTAGGGGCAACCAAAAACCGTCGGTCGGGATTATCATCACTCCACTATGTCCACCGTGGCGCCACCACCATATGGTTACACAGAATAGGCTCCCCTTCATAGTGGTTCTCTCTACTGGTTTTGATTAGTTTCACTCTTCTCTTATTCACTCCTGTTGTCGACGACGACGATGAAGCCATTGCCGACCAGCTCGCGCCTTCACAGCTCACTCTTCTCTTCTCTTGCCGTCTAGAGTTTATCGGGTATGGTATGGGGTATTTTTTTTTCTCACTCAAGTTTTGTTTTGCTCAGGATCCCACTCAAGTTGAATATTGAATGCAGCCACTAAAAATCCTACCTGCCACTGTGGAGCATTAGATAAGGGCCACCTATCAAGAATTAATGTCAAATCAGCATTTAATTGACGAAAGAGAGCTCCACTTAACGGGTTATTATAGAGGCAACGAAATTTATTCTTGCTTACCACAAATGCCCCGAGAAATTTTGTATTATTGTAAGTGCACTTTGCTATATTGTGGAGTACTAGAAATGCACCTTAACCCAAGAAAATATAATCACGAACATTATTTTTATATTATATACTTTAGCTGAATTTCTGTAGAGTATATGTATGTATATGTTATATAATAAATAGAAGATCTATTGAATTAAGGGTTACATTATTCAACTATTTTTCCAGTAGCACTCAAGCATTTAATTAAATTTTGGTGTAATTTTTTCTGTAAAATACTTGATTTTAAGATAATTTGTACTACTACTAAAACATACTATGAATTCCATAAAAAAGCATACTATGAAACGTCAAATGAACAAAAAAATTAATTTCACATAGTTAGTTCTATTAAGAAACAACTACTCCCTCATATTCTAGATATAAGTCTTATTTATATATTTTAATTATATTAATGATGTTAATTAAATTAGTTGAAATATTTATATCAAGAAGTCATGTCATTGCTAGCGTCACATGTCACATGAGTTACTTTTCAGCATTTATGCAAACACCAAAAAGTATTTTTTAAAAAAATCTTATTACCACATAGCCGCGTTTATAAAACACTGGCATTCATCAAATGCAGCTGTTTATTTAATTTTTTTTGAAAAAATATAAAAACATTTAAAACAAGAAGTCACGTCAATGTTGACATTAACAACAAAGGTTGATTCAGCTGGTAAAGGGGTTTGACTCATAACTAATTGGTTGCGAGTTCGAATCTCGCCGATGTGAGGACCTTATTGGTGTGTGATCTATAAGTACCTCTGTAAGCACTTTCTGAGCCTAGAGGCCTACCCTGGCCCTGGTGAGCCTTGAGACCCAACTCACCTAAACTTTTTTCATAAAAAAATCTCATTAACACATAGCGAAATTTATTAAACGCCACCATGTTTAAAAATTTTATCTAAAAAACTAAGGTTGCATAGAAGATAAGGTCTACTTGGTTATTATTATATTTAGATACAAATTAATGAATTGATTGTCTAGTTTCTATATCAGACTAAATATATGTCTTTAAACCTCATAGTAAATATGTGATTGGTCGTGTACCATGCACATGATACATCGCTAAACTTTCAAATTATGTTGACGCATCGCTAAAATTTGCAAACGATAAAAAGAAAAATTATTTGTGAATCGCACCTAACTGATAAAAGTAAATAACATTAAAATATGGTATACCCTTCTCCTGTAAAATCTAACATTAAAATATGTGGCAAGTAACATGGCCTAATAGGGCGATGTGACAAGTGACATGATCTAATCAGGTCAAAATTAAAAGTCAAACTCATAAAAATTGATGTAGTTGCTACATTTGAACCATTTTGTAACTGATGCGTGCTAGATTTGAAACTCAATTGTTATTTTATGTTGGGTGAACTTTACTAATACTTGAGTGCTAAATTTGAACAGTAAATTTTTTCATATATGTGGTGATGACGTGGCAGGTGACATGGCCGAACTGGGTGATGTGGCAGGTGACGTGGCCTAACTGGGGTGACATGGCATGCCCGAGTCGAACTTAAAGGTCAAACCAGTCAAAATTGACGATTTTGTGATAAACTCCATAATTTCACACATTTCACCTCTATTTCCTTCTAATTCACACTCTTTTTGATGATACATAGATAACAAAACACACAAATACTAATAGAAAGTGATTCAAATAGAAAACCATTCATTTGTGTGAAATTTGGAGTTTAATGTTTGTATATTTGAGACATGGAAACTCTTCAACCCTCTCTCTAGCTTATGTAGGAAGAGGTGGACAGGTGTTAGAAGCTCGATGAAACCCAAATGATACAACAAAGGAGAAAAAGAAGCAAGGGAAAGCAAATCATACATCCTTAGAAAAGTTGCATGCCAGTGGCTCGCCAACTGGCGAGCGACTGGCGAGCCACTGAAACCAAATGGCAAGCCAGCGGCGTGCCCTCTCTGTATTCTCGCCAGTGGCTCGCCAACGGGCGAGCGACTGGCGAGATCAATTCGCAGCTGCGCGTTTTGATCAAATTTTCAGCATATAAAAAGAGAAACTATGGCATTTCGAAAGGGAGGCGGAAAAACACGATTTGGGACACTTCTAGGGCACTTCTTGGAGGCTTGAAGAGCTTGAAGAACCTTGGGATCTCTTGGGAATCAAGTGGGGAAGCTTGGAGAGATTTGGGTATTCCTCATTTGTGGTTGTATCTTTCTCCCTCTTCTTCACCTCTCTTCAATGCACTCTTTCATAGTTTTAGGGTTTGTTTTATTTGCATTTATGTGTAACTAAAACCCTAATCTAGGGTTGTTATGAACTTATTTATGGATTGAACCATCTACTCTCTCTTTCTTTAAGTAATTAATGAAGTATATGTGTAGTTTTTATCTTACTCTCTATTTGTTTTAAGTGCTTGATCACCACTTAATTAGTTAAATGGAATATGACTTGAGAAAGTGTATTTTGTTTTAGAACTTGGATAAAAACATGTTGAACTTAATATTTATGATTTTAAATGGATGGTTTGTGGATAACATAGAGATATAGTTATTGACCTAATGTGGTCATAATTAGGGTGGTTGAGGAAAAGAGCTTGTATTTATTGTGACAAGAGATTGTGCAATAAATGCAAGCATAAATTTGATCTTGACTTGAGAAAGCTTTTTCAAATGGTTTTGAACCCTAGACTTGCACATATTTTCATTTAATCACTTAAAAAGGAGAGGGAAACCTTGGTTCATGAAGTAAATAGGGGATTAGCAACTCTATGCCTTAATTATCATTGTCAACTTGTGTTTGAAACTCCAACTCTCTTTGCATTCAAATTTAAAACTCTTATCTTACTTGAACAACAACTCTCAATATGTTTTTACTTAAGATAATTAATGATATAATTAGCACTAATCAACGTTGTTTAAACTACAATCTCTGTGGAACGACAACCCTCTACTATACTACTTTTGACGACCCGTATGCTTACGGAAGCGCACCAAATCCGCGTTAAGTCAATGGCGCCGCCGCCGGGGATTGTAGTTTAAGCAAAAGTTTATTCTCTTGTGTTGATTAGCTTAATTGTGTGATTAATTGCTTTTAAGTAACTTCTTTCCTTATCTTGTGGTAACTTGGTGTTTTGTTGTTTCTAGCTACCTTAGGTGTTAGAAATAGCTTTACCTTGGTTGCCTTACTTATTTTCACTTTTGTTTATTGTGATACGTGTGATCTAGTAGTGCTTGTAGGTACTTTTCTCTTAGTGTATGCAAAGCATTGAGTTTGGAGACTTGGAAGTAGTACTTGAAGGGTTAGTGGATCTTGAGCAAGAGGTTGAGGTTGAAACTGCAGCTATGGCGGATGATGAGTATGATCATGCTACGGTTAATGACTTTGCTAGTCGGAATTGAGAGGAACCCAATCTTGCAAACACTTGATGTATTTCTTGGAGGTATGTGATTCGTTCAAGCAGAATGAGGTTTCAGCTGATGTTCTTCGTCTGCGTTTGTTCCCTTTCTCTCTGCAAGGAAAGGCTAGGGAATGGTTCAACAACCTACCAGAAGGTTCTATTACCTCTTGGAATGAGCTTGAAGCTAAGTTCCGAGCTCGGTTTTTCTCTGATGACAAGTCTGTTGAGGCTAGGGATGAGTTCTTGAGTTTCAGGCAACATGATGATGAGACTCTCTATGCTGTGTGGGAAAGGTATAAGATGTTGATGAAACAATGCCCTAATCATGGAGTGGACAAGTGGGTGATTGTTCAAATTTTCTGCACTCTCCTTAATCCTCAGTCTAAGGCAATGGTGGACTCTATGACTAATGGTGGGTATCAGAATGTGCCAGTGAATGAAGTGTTCCGATTGCTAGATCAGTTATCAGCTAACAATTCTCAAGTGTTGTCCCTCTTCTCTCATTTGACCACTGACTTTCCTTTGCCCTCTATTTAACTTCAGCATCTCAGAAGTAAAGTTTTCCTTCACATGTCTGTAACAGAAGGCATGTCTTGCATCTCCAAACACGTGTTGTACTCCGAATGATTGACTTGTGACGGTCAGACACAATTACTATCTCTTTCTCACCAACTATCTTCTTTATCTTCTCTAAAAACCAAGTCCAATCCTCATTTGTCTCAGCCGGGACAATGGCAATTGCAAAGGGCAGCAACTCATTGTCCGCATCATACCCAGAAGCCGCGAGCAAAGTTCCCTGATAAGGGCCAGTCAAGTGAGTTCCGTCAATATATAGCACAGGTCTTGCACCTTCAAGGAACCCATGAGTGCAGCATCCATATGCAATAAAGACACACTCAAATGTGTTGTCTGGAGTTGCCTTAACCTCCGCCACTGTTCCGTTGTCTGTCTCCTTCAAGCGTTCACATATCCATGGTATCATCATGTAAGACTGTGAAGGACTACCTTGTATTTCCTCCGGCGCTTTTTTCTTTGCCCGATACGCTTGCTTATATGTCAGCTTCACCCCATACTCTCTTGACAAAGTTGCCATGAGTTCCTTCGGCTTCTTATCTATGTGATCCCTCACCTCATCAATTATTATTGTTAAAGTTCGTCTGGCTGTTGCACTGTGTCTCATTCCAAGGATTTCTTGACCATTGTGAATATGATCATTTTTTAACATTGTCACACGTATGAAGGTTCCACCTTGCCCAACTTGTTTGGCATTGATCCTCCATGGACAACCCACAACTTTGCATCTCACATACATCTTGCGTTAGAATTTTATGAATAATGGTACTCAAAATCATGTGCGATGCTAAACTTGTGCAATGCATCCTTGAATGCATCGACATGTGGAAATGTTTGATTTACACCAAGCAATACATCCTTCCACTTACTACTGTTCCTTTCTGGCACTGGTGTTGCTGCAATTTCTACTCCACATGGCAGCATTTGAGTGTGTCTCACATTGCTGCTAGAAGTTCCAGGAGTTCCATCTCCTTTGTCAAATTGAGATGCATTCATATCAAACATTGATCCTGGAAGTGTTAACAGCTCATCCACCCTGTATGCATGTTCATCAGTTTAGAAAGCAACTAACTATAGTAGTATAACAATTAACCACTTTGAATGAAGAATTAAATTCTTACTTACATTAATGTATCGTCCAGTTCTGCTGCATAGTTATCTATGGATTTTGTTGCCACATACACATGTGCACAGTTGTCATTATATCGAAACAAATTTTCCAATTCATCATCATTGATCAAGTCCACTAACACTTTGTCATCAAACTTCATCGTATATTTCATCTCACATACCATCTCATCTATGTTGAACCATTCCCCTACCAAACCCTTCAATTCTTCAAATGTAACCCCTTGTTGTAAACCTTTAGACCTGGTATTGCCACCACAATATCTATCTCCACCTTCAACATTCTTTTCAAAATTCCCCCCAACATGAAAATAGCACATGAGTGATTTTGAATGTGCCATCCTGCATGCTAACCTACATAAGAACAATCAAAGATTAATCAAAATATGTGTTCTTATACACTTATATTTCTGCAGCTTCAATTATGATCCAACAGATTCACATGTTTCGTTAACTACTATGATACATGTATTAACTGTCCAAGTATCAATATTAACTATAATGTGTGGCGTGTTCTGGTAACTACTCTAGAATCACGATTCCCTACTTTTGTTAACGTTATTTACTATCAAATCCGAGTCCACCTACTGTGATACATTTTCAGCGGGAACTCAATTGTCAAATGACGAAAACAACAGAGTCATCATCTTTCCCATGCAACAGAGACCATTCCTACTCCCTTGAATGAGTCATCTCATCTACCATCATCCAAAGGTGTTCAAACTAAAAGAGATATATAATTTTTATCTATATTATTCACATAAATCAACTATCCAACTTTATATTATCATCACTCTTTAACCCATGATTAAGAAAAAAGCAAACTTGAAACCATTTATCAACATTGAAGAAGACCCAACAAAATAATGAACCAAAGTATCATTTTTCACCACATACTTAAAGGGAGAATACCATCTTGATCAAAATAATACGTAAAGTTTCTACCTTTTTCTCCTTCACAAGCTTCACCTTGGCTAAAATGGCTTCATTCCTCCCTCTGACTTGCAAGGAATGCAGAAAAGCTTGCAACTTGTGTTTAAGTGTGTTATCTTGATCACAATAATACCCAAACTTCCCACCTTTTTCACATTCCAAGCTTGAACTTGGCAAGCAACAAGAAGAAGATGAAGCCTTGGTGTCTCATCCACGCAAGAAGAAAAGGAGAAGAAGAATATGTCATGAAATGGGTAGCTTTGTTTTGTTTTATGTAAGGGAAGGGTGATTTTGTCATTTGTAGTGAATTTCATTTGGACAAATAGGGGACTGACCCTTATTTGTCCAAGTTGCACCCTTATTTGTCCAAGTTGCAATTGGAGACCCCATTTTGTCCAAATGAAATTCAAGTGGCATTTTATTGTCATTTTCCCTAAGAAGAAGTCAATAAACTCTTATATTGCAAGAAACAGGGGTTATAAATAAAACATGAATAATTTACTACACTATATTTTATTTTATATTTTGGCGCGTTCGTCATTCTATTTTATCTTTTTAGTAGGACACTACTTGACGAGCCATAAAGAGCAAGGAGCATAAGAAATGTTTTCTTTTAGTATATTACATCTTTAATTATGCTAATAGTGATGTTCATTTCTATCAGAAGCATAAGAAATGTTTTCTTTTAGTATATCACATCTTTAATTATGCTAATAGTGATGTTCATTTCTATCATGTTTGTTCTTACTTTTAGCTTTTAGTTGTGATTTCAAGACCAGCCAAATATAAAAGCGAAAGTAGCTCCCTTTAAGGCACACTTCTTACTTAGTAGTCAAGAAAAATAAGATCTGCCCACCACCTTCTAGAGGATATATAGTAGGCAACAAAAGATAAAAATGGTTTCTTCAATCACACATCTATTTGCAAGTAAAATCTACTGTACTCTCTGTAAACCTAGATATAAATTAAAGACCAAGTTGATCTTTTTAGAAAAAATTAAGATACTATATAAACCACTTCAGAGTATTTATATATATTCATAATTTTTTCTAAAACAAATGTACCTTAGTTTTAAACTAATTACATGTAATATATACTCTCTCCGTTCCTAAATATAAGATCACTTTCGGGAAGTGGATAAGTTCCTAAATATAAGTTCACTTCCTATTTTATCTCAAGTTTTGCCCAAACTACCCTTATACTCCCTCTTTTCATTGAAAATCCCTCCTCCTTTTAAAGTTAAGTAATTGAGGGGATTTTGGGAAGATCATGTAATTTTATTGTCTTCCTTAATCTCCTCAAATTAACCAAAGTGATCTTATATTTAGGAACAGAGGGAGTATGTCACATAAAGTGGATCTATTACGCTTAACTCCACAGTAAAAAAAATTGGGCCTGATAAACATGACAGTCCATTAATCTATTTCTACAAGTTAAATGAAGAACTACTAACTGTGTAGGCTACAAGAAATTTTGTTCTTTAGTATTATACAAAAAGGTTCTAAAGTATATTCATATAATTATGTTGGGGACTATCCAATGTCAGTACTTAGTAGTGCTTCTTTTCTTGAACACAGACTTCACAAATAACAAACAAGCAGTTAAGAAACCCAGAGCTGCAAATCCTCCCACTGCTAGAGCCACTGTCTTTTGTGTATGCTGTTGTCCTGAAGCAGATCCTATTGAACACAATAATATATAAGCATCATTCACTAGTTTCAGTACAACATGTGTGTGTGTGTGTGCGTATTTAATATTCATCATCTTTTGATTTACCTGTTGAAGAAGATAATGACATACTTGGAACTCCATTGGGATAAAAACTGTAACTGATGTAGCACTTATGCAGATAAATTTTTGAATAAATAGAGTTGCCACACTGAACTTTGACCTGATCTTCTGCACTTTTAACACAATCTCCACAATCAGAACTCTCTAAATCACCCTCACACTGTCCCAATACATACAAAGATTGGTAGCTTCCTGTGTAAAACAAGTTGCTGCCACTTTTCAATACTCCACTAATCATCATGTCAAAAGCTGTTTCCCTCCTCTCTTCAAATTCATCTCTTCTCTTCACTTTCTTGCCACAAACTTTATAAAGCAATTGAGTCTCAGGGATTTGTTTGAACCCAACAATTTCATACCTCATGTTACACCCAACAAGCTGGACCCTACCTGCTGCCACTTTCCCACATAACTTGTCAAGCAAGTCAGGAATCTTGCTGACACAATTGTAGCAATCTGAGTTTGTGAGATCTCCCCTACATTGGTAAAGACCCATGATGCCGTTCTGATTATCGCCGTATGTTATCGAGGAGAAAGGCTTTTGTCCAGCTTGGCCTACCAGGGAAGTCATTAGAGCCTGGAGATTTTGAGAGTAAATTCCTGTTGGGTCTTCAAGTTTTTGTTCTGCACATCCCTTGTACACCAAGTTTAAGTTGTCAGCAGCTGAAATGAGATGAAGAAGGAGTAGCAAGAAAACATTGATGAGAAGAAGAGACAAGAGAGGAGAACATTTTGTGGTCATTCCCATTTGAGAATTTGAGGGAAAAAGTTGTGTTAGTCCATGTAAGGTTTTCAGAGAAGGTTTTTAATTAATTTTTCTATTGGGACCTTTTTCATAGTGCTTTTCCTTTCCTTCTGGGTTGGGTAAGTGTTAGGTCACATAATAATTTTTTTTCCCACAGTTTCAAATATAATGAAGTTTCACAAAAAAAGGTTACAATGTAACAAAAAAAAGGTTATAATGAATGAAAGCACCTGAATGACTACAAATGTTAACTAAAAATGAATGGACCTTTTGGGTTGGCATTAGGCTGCTACCGCATTAGTACATACCCTTGTCAATTAGTACTGGGAAAACGTTGATATTCCCCTCTTAGAAAAAAGAAAAAAAATAGGGTTTGATCTTTTTCCTTCACACAAGTACCACATTAGATTAAATTTATTCTTTAAACCAAATTGAACTATATGAGTTGTTTGTTTGAGATTAGTCAAACCACAAGTGACATGATAAACTGGGTTGATACAAGAATTTATTTCCTAGTGTACTCCCTTGGTCCCTAAATATTAGGCCATATTACCTCACTTGATTAGATTAAAATTGTTAGTCAAGTTATTTATTATTACATGATATTAGTAATTCATCTGTACTACCTTTATCAACACTCTCCCACTCTTGATTGTTTATTATTGATGAGTAATTAGTAGGGTAAATTTGGGAAAAGTTGGGAACAATTAAAATTTTACCTTGTAATTATGGACAAATTGAAAATCAAAAGTGGCATTTTAGGTACGGAGGGAGTACAATGAAGTGTTGGTTACTCTGCAAATGTCACCACAAGGCAACATATTTGACTACTTATTGATCAATAAATCAAAGACAAAGTAGAAAACCAACTGCATCAAGTAAATTGTCAACTGGTTCGAGAATATAAATTCAAGTGAAGTGCCGAAGTCCAGAAAAAGCACCTTGCTGGTGGGTAGGTTCCCTTTAAAAAAACCTGTAAACCAACAGTAAATTGCAATACAAACACCTTGTAACAAAGTTGAAGATAAGTCGTAAACAAAAAAAAAAGAGTTGAACACAGGTTCACATTACTTCCAATGGGCCAGAATTGACCCCGAATTAAATAACACATGTTTATCTAGAAAAAACGTGAAATGTATCAAGATTCAAGACCATTACATCAAATCTCAACGATAATTATTTGTAAGTAATGGTTAAATCTAATCGCTAGCTCTTTCATTTTAATTTGCCATGAAATGTCCAATGGCTAAAAAATGAGGGATCATATATATATATATATATATATATATATATATATATATATATATATATATATATATATATATATATATAAAGAGGGATTTTTAGGTCTAGTAACGATTACTTATAGCTTTATGTGCCCAATGCTACATTTCATTCCAATCATTAAGTACACTCCCTCAAGCCACTGAATCCACCAACCTTTTTTACTTTATGGCCTAATTTTATAGACCTGTCTCTGTAAACTCTGTTTCTTCCTGTGTAAATGGTAGTACTTCTAGAATGAATGGATCAAACTAAATTTCATAATGTGGTTATTATGCAGGTCCCAATTTCCAAGGGAGGTATATCTTTGTTAGACATATAAACGACCAATATTCATTTTGACCCGTCTTTTGTTGATCTAATTGGAAGGTATCAGCGAATCTAAATGAATTAGTTGACTTCATCATAAATCTGACACTACCTCTTTGTAATAACCTGTTATGCAATAATAGAATATATGATACCCATTTGTTCCTAAATATATTAATTACGACTTCATCATTAATTTATTTTCATTCAGAAAAATAAAATTAAATAAGTTACTTAAAAATGAATTTATCCAATATTTTTCTTAACCAGTTCATTAACTTTTAAGTTACAATAGCATATAATCCAATTATACGAAAAATATTATCTGATTCACTGGCTTGCATGGATAAAATTATTCAATAATGTTTAGCTGATAGAGTATATTAACATCATTAACTTTTCTCTGAAGAAAAACTTTATAAATATCTAACTGTCTTCTAGTTCTTGTTCGTGTAATACATATTAAAAAATTCTCATAAAAAATACATATTAAAAACTTTGGGCATATGAATGGTTTATAAAATTGTTTTTTAAAGAAATAAAGATATTAATAAATATAGGAACATGGATAATTTTTTTTTATCAGAAGGAACATGGATAATTAAGGCCCAAAAGAAAATATTGTTTTCTTTTGCCCACCAAAGAATCAATTTTCCTTAAAAATCTTCACTTTCAATAAATTATATTAAACAATTATCAATTTATATGAACCCCTATTGTATAAATGTATAATTTATAAAACAATGAAATTCAATCTAATTTTTTTAGTTAGAAGAGATAGCATGGATGATCAAGCCCATTGAAGAACTCAACAACGCATTTTAGCTTACAAAGAGGAAAACATATTATAGTGAGGCCTATGTATTATGCATAATAAAAGTGCAAAGCTAGTTACATAAAATTATTTTATTTAATAGTACATGTTCTGTACATATCCTTATTTTGCTTCTCAGAACGTTCCTGTAACTAACCTGACCTATAAGAAGGCTCAAAAGCAAAACACAAAACTGCTCCAAACCTAAAACTTTAGCCATTTTCTCTTATTCTAAATAACATCTAAAGGCATTAAGCAACCGAAAGTTGCAGAGAAGAAAACTAAGAGCATCATCATCAACATCATGAAGAACATGGCAGTATTACCCCCTTCCCACACAGATTAAAGCATACATCAGAAATAAAATAAAATAAAATGACTCATCTCAGAAGAACAAAGTATACTTCCCCAACTTATTCTTCCCTAATACAGGCCTCAGCATGCTTATTTTTCCCGGTTAAACTCGGATTAACCTGTTTCTCTTGCTTGTTTCTCTGACAAATATGAATTTGTAATTGGCTGTACAAAACTGCAAGAAAATCATCCAGTAACAGAAATTCATGTTATATGTCAGCCCCAACAAAGAAGTACAGAATCAGAATGCAATGAAATATATGAAATAGAATTTCTCAAAGTATTCTAGTTTAATTAGTCATAAAAAAGAAAAGCATCACCAATCCTAATAGTTCAACTTGTAAAACAAAATAAGTTGGCACTTAAAACCTTTCCAAACCCCATGAGTTTATTTCAACTGTTAATCAATCCCGAACTTCCTTAATAATCTACATGAATAAATCAAAAAAATCCCAAAGGGTAAAATCATATTCAATGAGCATAAGGCAATCACGCATACCTGTATGAATCTGAACCGGGCGAAAATTTGTAGCTGGCAGATGGATTAAGTTGCTGTTGAGCTGAAACTATACTGCTCTCTATTATTCCAGCAGGCTCAGGAGATCCCTGGAAATTTTCCACTGAACTTTTTCCTGATGACATCCCTGCAAAGAGAATCGAATGATCATAAGAAACATACAGGCAACAGTTAAGCCATAACAGATATAGATCGTCCACTATTTTAACATGATACCAAAAGGTTTGTGAATTAAAGGCAGAAGAAGTAAATCAGTAAATGCAGGCCAAATGTAAGGTGCAGTGTCCAAAATTGGATTTAATCTCTCACGATAAAGCCAACTGGTTATCCCAGTAGTGCTATGTACTTCTTCAAGATAATGCCCTTTGAAATTTAAATTTGAAGGCAAATATGATGAAGAATAAAACTTGAAAGCATGACAACATGGAAAACAAATGTAGGGAAAAAAATCACTACTTTATAAAACATTGCATGAGTTTGAAAAAAAAATTGTTAATGTGTCTAAATGCTCAATAATTAATTTTTTTTAAATGAATGCAAATATGCTTAACATTTTACAGAAATATTATATCAAAAAGAGGACTAAAAATCTTCATTCATCCTTTACCCTGTTTAGTTCTGAAACTAAACATGGTCTGTATCTTGCAATTCTGATTTAGTTACTAAGGTTGACGAAAGGACAATTAGAACTAGCAAACAATAGATACCGTTTTAACAATAAACAGAAACTCAACATGCATGTATTTCACAGGATAGTAATTAGCATTCAAATACATATGTAAGTACCACTAATAGATTGGTTTCTTATAGAGTCACGGTAATTGAAACATTCAAACACATTAAACAAAATTATTATTTTTAGCCACATAAATATCATAAAAAATGCAGAATTTGCATGAACATGGAAGCTAGTTTGAAAGCGAATAATACCTTGGCATATAATCATAATAAAGAAGACAACAGTGAAAATCATGGAAAACATGCAGCTACTTGATGATGAAGTTGATTTGGCAGCTTTCATTTTCTTCAAGGCTTTCATGCGATCCATCCTTGCACGCTTCAACGCGGCAATCTCAGAGATCTCCCTGATTAACTTCTGGTCAGCTGCATCCAATGACGGAGCTCGTGGAGGTCTTGGGGGTTTGGGAGCCTTTTTATTACCAGATTTTTTACGTTTCTCTTTCACAATCGTTTTTGTTGCACTATCTACTGAGTCATACCTTGCTAATGACACTCTAGTCCTTTTTAACACATCCACAATAGGAACCCCACTTAAATTTGATTCATTGCAGTATAAACTTGATCCATCACCACCTTTTACATGATCATTAGAAAATTTAGCAAATTGAATCTTCCCTTTTCCTACGCTGTCCGGAGTAGAAATTTCCCTCAAATCATCCACATTTACTAACCCGATTTCAAGATCTACTTCGTTATCTTTATCCCTTACATTCTTCAGATCCATCCCCATTTCTCAAAGCCACAAATCCAGACCAACTATTTTCCTTTTGTCACAAAAGTTCCAACAAAATTTCACGCTTGATAAAATCCTCAAATTCAACCCATAATGCAAATTGGCCTCCAGAACTAAAAAATAAACCATCAACATGTACTTATGCAACTCACAATAACAACTCAGAAGCCTCCTTGAATCATCAAAACTTTTCCTCACTAATCTCAATTGCCACTATCTCAATCCTGATTCCAACCCTGCAACATTTGAAGAAACACAATTGAGCTAATTAATTACATGGGAGCTGGTCTTGTTACAAGGTGCAAAACACAAATTGAACAAAAAAAACATCAATTTAAACATGCAAATAGTGTAAATCATCACAATTTTTTTTTATTATTACAAAAAATCATCACAAAATTCTACGAAAGAAAGGAATGGTCCAAACAGCCAGATAACATAATTCCAAGCAAAAGTTAAGTGAGATATGAGAGTACCCAACAAAGCCATATCAATTTCTTGGAAATGACTCTCAACCAGGAGAGACAGACTGAACAATATATATATATATATATATATATATATATATATATATATAGACACATACATACAAAAAACTGAAGAACCCCACAAAGCAATTAAGCAAAGCAAGAGAAAATCTTTCTGTAATCAGTACCCCACATCATATGGAGTCACATACTCACATTGCATCCCATATGATCAATAAATGAGGCATTAAAAGAGACCCACAAAAACCAAGAAGCACAGAAACTTCGCACTAGCTTTAACTAATTATAATAATTACATTATGATAGCAATAATAACATGAGAGAAATGATATTTAAGGAGAAGTAAAGAACATACCTTTATGCCAAAGTAAAGGTAACCCCAGATCCAATGAGAGCATTGAACGAAGTCACTCACTGCTGTAAAAGAGGATCAGTTGAATTTTGTCACAAGCAAAAGGGAGAGATAGACACCACCGCAAGGAAAGAGGGAGGTACTGCAATTTCAAAGATTTCAAAACAGAAAGAAAATGACTTTTATTTTTTGAACTTTCTAATTACTCTCTCACTCTTTGTTATAGGACTTACGTCACGTTCCTCCATCCAGGTTCTCCATTTTTCCAATTACTAGCCGTTAGATTGAATGAATGGTTGTTATAAAAGGACACATGTCACTCCTATATTAAAAGAACTTGAGAACCTGGAGAAAGAAACTTTATGTAAGTTTTTCCCTTATTATAAATCATTAACTGACATCAATTTTTTTATCTTTAACATAAGTCACTAACAACTACGTTAAATGCTATCTTTCCACTTTATCCCTGTTATTAATGAATATTCAAAATTGAAAATGTGAAATGTGAAACACATCATTTAACAAAGGGTGAAGTTAGAAAAAGTGGGACATTTAGCATGAATTTTAAGACCAAACTATCATTCCTTGGTATGTGAGAAATGAGTAGTAAGTAACTTATAATAAGGACCGGAAGAAGTATATACTTATATTATACTCGTTCAATCTCAAAACACACTTATTAACAAAGCATGTCAAATTTAGTTGGCTGTCTGGAATTAATGTTTTCTTTTAAATATTGTCTATATTTATTATGAGAGTGCTAAGAGAGAGAAATATATAAGAGTTCGAGGTAAAATAGAAAAATGCATAAAATAAAAAGATTATATGATGTGAGCTATTATATTTTGAACTAAAATCATTTAAATTTAAATTATAGGTTGTTATGTTAAGAACGGGAAAGAGTATCTATCATTTCTTTATCTTAATCTTTGAAAATTTTCTCTCTCCCATGTGCTGGAATGCAAATCTCTGCATATTTATGTGATGCATTGAGAAGAAAAAGACGCAATGTTGATGGAAGCAGCAAGCAGGCCTTGCTGAAGACAGTTGGCACATTCGCATATTATTCACCTCTTCGTGCCTTCCATTCATTTGCTGCTGTTTCTTTTTTTTTCTATAAATATTTGTTGAAAGCGAAATAAAAAAATTTTATGTGCCTTTTTTGTTGTCTTTTGTTTAAATCATTGTTTTGACTTTTACTTTTTGAACTTAATTTAATCTTCCATGCTTCCTCCTTTATGGCTTCTAGTTTTGACTATATGTGTGTGTGTAATAGCATGTCATAGATTCGATTTGCTATGTAAACTGCAAAGAAAAACCCTTTTTCCATTGAGGAGTGGATTTTTTTTTTTTGAACTATAAACCATATTATATATTGCTTAAACAGAAATTACAAGGTTCAACCGACTCCTTGCTTACAGTGTTCAGCATCTGATTCAAGAAAATGTAAAAAAGGGGATGGGGGAGAGACTACCCAACTACTATGACACATCCCCTTGTAGCCTGCTTTGGCCAGCCAGTCAGCTGCCAAATTACAATTCCTAGCCACAAAATGTAAAGAAAACTTCCTATGGTTTATAAACAAAACTCTTAGATCCAGCACCAGAGATTTTGCTTTCTAATCAGGACATTCAGCACATCCAGAAACCACCTCCACTAGGGCCTTACAATCTGATTCAAACTTCACCACCCCTGTATGAATATCTTTCAGAGATAGAGCTGCACATAACAAGGCCTTGGCTTCCATATGAAAAGCCGAGGCTGCTTCCTCTTTCTTGCAAAACACCTTAGAGACTTTGCCATACTCATCTCTGACAATAAAGCCCACTCCACCAGATCCTGTATCTGCAAAAAAAGCACCATCTATGTTAACTTTCAGTTCTCCTGCATCAGGGGGTTTCCATCGCAAATCTTGTTGCGAAGCTTTCAGCTCTTTCTTTTCAGGTTTAGAGAGAATTTTAATTTTCCAGAACTCGTTAACACTATCAACAGCAGAGTTTATAACCCAATTATCCTTTGGCTCCACATTAGAGAACACCTTATTACATCTAGCCTTCCATACAAACCAGCACAAATAAGCAACTAAAGCCTGGGCAAACTCATCATCTTTTAGGTGGTCTAGTGTCTGCCTTAACCAATCCTCAAAACGGTTCACATTATATTCATCCACCCTTACCCCAAGAGGAGAGGCAAACCACACCCTTTGAATCCAACCACACAGCAGCAGACAGTGCTCTACTGTTTCTGGTACAGATTCACATTGATCACAACATATACCCTGACTACATCTCCTATGCCAAAGGGCCTCCTTTGTGGCTAAAGCTTTTGAACAAGCTCTCCATAGGAAATGTTTTATCTTTGGTTGTACCTTAAGCTTCCATATCATGGACCAAATTTTGTTATTAGGAAGGATCGAGGAACTAGGTCTGTCACTCAAGCTTTCACTACCCTCTTTTTGAAGCCAATGGTAAGCAAACTTTGTAGTATATCTTCCTCCCTTGTGCCTAATCCATACCAAGAAGTCATTTTTATTTACCACTGGTAATGTTAAGGAATTAATGGCAGCTTTCACCTCATCTGATACATCTAACTCCCCTAAGTCCCATGTCCCTTCCTTAATCAAATTTTCAACCTTCCAGTCTTTAGTTTCCTCTCTTATATTCGTAGAAGGCAATTTAAAATCAGGTAGGTCAGGTATCCACGGTTCCTCCCATATATTCACTCTACTACCATCCCCAATTTGCCATATGGAGTTACCTTGAACTACTTTCCTACCCTCTAGAAGGCTGTACCATGCCCAAGATGCTCTTGCCCCCCTTTCTGCTGTCCAAAAGGATGATTTTGGGAAGTAAATACCTTTCAGCAGTCTCACCCAAAACTCATTAGGTTCAGTAAGTATTCTCCAGCACTGCTTTCCTAATAGAGCCATATTGAAGTTCTGGAAATCTTTGAATCCCATTCCCCCTTCCATTTTCCCATTACAAAGTTGTCCCCACTCCCTCCAGTGTATTTTCCTATGTATATCATCTCCACCCCACCAGAAATTAGCTATAATACTATTCAAATCTTGACAGGACTTCTTGGGGTATAAAAAACAGGACATTGAATATGTTGGAATGACATTAGCAACCGACTTAATAAGTGTTTCCCTCCCTGCTTGTGATAGAAACTTCTTATTCCAGCCTAATACTTTTTTCCTCACCTTATCCCTCACAAAGGCAAGAGCTTCAGTCTTTGATCTACCCCATAAGATAGGAAGACCTAGATACTTTCCTGGTGAGCTGTCTAAAGGAATTCCTAGTGTATGTCCTATCATCTCTCTTGTTTCTTCTGAGGCCTTTGGCGTTACAAACAGACAAGACTTTTCCAGATTAATTCGTTGCCCTGACGCCATACAATATTCCTCCAAGATACTCTTAAAGATATCACAATTCTTTTTTGTAGCACTTAGAAAGAACATTGAATCATCTGCAAATAGGCAGTGAGATAAAACTGGGCATGAGTTGGCTAACCTAATACCCTGTAAATCTCCCTTCTGAACATGTTCAGTAACCATCATTGAGAGGACATCCGCCACTATAATAAAGAGATAAGGTGACAAAGGGTCACCTTGTCTAAGACCACACTTAGGAATAACCTTTTTGATAGTTCTCCCTTCAAGTTTCACACTAAAACAGACAGAAGCTACACAATTCATAACATTTCTAATCCAGTCCGGGTGAAAATTCATTTTTTTAAGCACAGATTCAAGAAAGTCCTACTCTACCCTATCATAGGCTTTATTCATATCCAATTTAACCGCAAATTCAGCTTTATTGCCCGCCCTATTCCTCAAGTAGTGGAAGGCCTCATGTACGATGAAAATATTGTCCTGAATCAGTCTACCTGAGACAAATGCTCTCTGCTGCTCTGTGATGATTTTTTTAAGCAAGGGTTTAACTCTATTGGCTAGCAACTTGGAAAACACTTTATAGCTAAAATTACACAGACTAATCGGTCTGAATTGCCCCACTGACTCAGGAGCATCTACCTTTGGGATCAATATTAAGTCAGTGGAGTTAATCAATGCCACTTCCTCCTTCCCATCAAACAAACTCTTCACCATCCTGCAAATATCAGGTCCTACTGTTTCCCAACAGTGGTGGTAGAAAATACCAGGGAAACCATCCGGTCCAGGAGCTTTCAAACTCCCAAGTTCAAAGGCCACCTGCTTAATCTCTTCATCTTTCACCGTGGCCATCAGACACATGTTATCAGCTTCAGATATCACAGGTTTCACATATTCTAAGACAGCATCAAAATTTCTTGGCCCCGACCCCTCAAACAATTTATCATAAAAATTTGCAAAACAAGCTCCAATCTCTCGTTGATCATCTACCCACTGGCCAGACTCATTTTTTAAACAAACAACCTTATTCCTCCTTCTGTGTTGGGCTGTTATATTATGAAAAAATCTAGAATTCTCATCTCCCCAACTTAACCAATTGATCCTAGACCTTTGAAACCAATATTTCTCTTCTCTAGCCCAAATCTTATCAATCCTATTAACAATGTCATTCGCTTTATGCGCTATCTCCTCATTCCATACCCCCGAACAACAGTCCCTAAATTCACTCATTAAGGCCATAATCAGTTTATTGTTGTTTGGGAATTCTTTCTTGCTCCACTTAATTAGAGTCTCTTTCATATATTGCAAGCTAGCCCTAATTCCTTCCACTACCCCACTACCCTCTATCCTTCCATCACTATGCCTCCAATTATGTTCAATTAAAGAATCAAACTCCTCATGGTCAATCCAATTTAATTCAAATTTAAATTCCTTCTGTCCCCTTATACCAGAGAAGTTAAAATGTATAACTAGAGGTGAATGATCAGAGCCAACCGGTTCTAAGTTACATACCTGGGCTTGCTGATGAACTTTTCTCCACTGTGTATTGCAGATAGCCCGGTCCAATCTTTCTTTTATATGAGCCTCCTCCATTCTCTTATTTGCCCAAGTAAACTCCATACCTTTAGCACCCAAATCCTCCATATTACAGATACTCATGAAGTTCTGGAAATCAGCAAGGGAACTCATACTCCTAGGTCTGCCCCCTTTCTTCTCAAAATTATACATTAGATCGTTGAAATCCCCACAACATAACCATTGGGTGTGCTCACCAGGATCTAACCTCATCAAATGCTTCCACCATTGTTCTCTATCCTGCTCCTTTGGAGGACCATAAACCAAGGTCAAAAAAACCCCATCCATCCGCAAGCCTTTAATAATCTTCAAGTGAATTATATTTTTTGTTGACAGCACAACTTGTATCTGCTCACTATCCTTCCACCACACAGCTAAACCACCACCTTTCCCAACAGCTTCTTCATACCATTCATTTTGAAAATTCAATCTATTTTTCCATCTTGCTACTTTCTCTTTATTCACTCTAGTTTCCATAAGAAATACTAGAGAGGGCCTATACTTATTATTAAGGAACTTTAGGTGTCTCCCTGTCAAAGGCGGCCCTAGACCTTGACAGTTCCAACTCAAGATACTCATGGCGCCTTGGTGGTCTGTGAGGGCAGACCACCACACCCTTCATCAATTCAATCCACATTCTCAATCGGCCTAACAGGAACCTCCACCAGTGATAAGTTCACTTGCCTTCTCCTCCCACTCGCCTTCTTCTTTTTCTTAGGTGAAATTCTCTTTCCCTTCTCTCTTGACCGCCCCTAGACCTTCAGCTCTGGCATCTTTTCTCCTTGTTCCATCTTCCCTTTCTTAAACTGTCTTGCCTCTGAAGCCTCCCACTCTTCCTCAGCAGGACGTTTTAAGCTCACATTTGCCAGTTGTTTCACCAGAACATTTTCATATGTGATCTGGAGAATCTTAGGATGCAGCATCTTCTCCATCATACTATTAGTGCTCCTCCCCTCATGCTTCTCTTGTATATCTCCTTCCTCTCCAACACTCTCATCGACTTCCTCTGGTAATTCCACAAAATAGGGGGCAGATACCTCCTTGATTTTGGCCTCATTTGTTACTACCCTCCAGTCTCCTCCCTTCTTCTTTTCCCGAGTTCTACTCTCAATGGTGAGTGCTTGTTTTAGGCTCTCTTCTGTAACTTCAGTGTTCTTCTTGGGCCTCGACCAATTGACATTATCTTCCTTATCCTCCTTAAATATACCCTCCTTTGGGCTTTGTTTCATGTACATCTCTTTTGGCCCACTCTCCATATGACACTCCTGTTGGGCCTCATTCAGTTTAAGACTCCCTTCCGCAAATTCTATTCTCCTACAGGCTTTAGGAATTGTTTTTCTTGATTCCTAACTTTCCCCAAATACCCCTTTTCCTTTATTCCTCCTTAATGGGCCTGTTACTTCCCCTCTCTCCTTATTAGGTCCATATGCATCTACAATTCTGGCCTCATTTGTCTTTTCCTCAGGGCTATTCACACTGTTAGAATCTTAAGTTTTGATGAAGACTAAAATATGAAAGAACAAGGTAAACACTTGGACAAAATTAAGTTAAAATGGAACCACAAGTAAGAGTACAACCAGATGTGGATTTACTTCCGGATGGACTAGGACTAGCGCTCGCGGATGAACGTCTCATTCCCCAGCGGAAGCAAGTAATACACTAAGTCATAACTCAGTCTAGGAACATCAAGTGTATAAAATCCTTGAGACTAAGTTAGGATGCAACCGGATGTGGATTTGCTTCCGGATGGTTAATGACTAGCGCTGCCTGTTGGGTTAGGTAACACCGAGCGTCAGTGAGTATAACACTAAGCCTTAACTCAACGTCCAGTAGGAGTGCTTCCGGATGTGGAATTGCTTCCGGAAGTAAGAGAGCTTCCTTAGACAATTGAACTCCCACTGCATGGGATTATGTGCTGTTATAGTACACAAAATACTAAGTCAGAACATAGCCTAAGTAAGATTGCTTCCCATAGCAAACAAGCTTCCCACAGCATGTATAGTTCTTACTGCACTTGATTATATATACTACTCTGTTGGACTAACAAGTATGTGCAGAACTTAGTTTTACTTCCGGATGCAAATGAGCTTCCGGATGCAAATACTCTTGGCACTGGGATTCAGAGACTAACACTTGCAGAGCAAGATTGCCGCTTCCGGATGAACGATGATCATCCGTCAGCAAGAGTACAAGAGTCAACGTCACATACTCAGAGGTCAGAATGCTTTTGTCAGAGCAGAGTTGTCAGAGCTACTTTTCAGAGATAAAGCAAGTCAACCCTGCTAAGCATTAATGAAGATGTACCTCTCAACAGTAACATGGGATTAACGACCATATTCAAACGGACATATTCTGTCTGCCGGCCAAGCCTGAATGTTGAGGCCGAGTATAAAAGGAATATCTACATTCAGAAGAGAGGTTAGATGAACAGAGTCCATTGTCTGAGATATTGTAATCTACATTCTTCTCATCTTCTACTCTCTGATCTTAGATTTGTAACATTCTTAGAGAGTGATTCATTTGTACTTAAGTGAGTAACATCATCTATTCTTAGAGAGAATCATTTGTACTTAAGTGTTTATCACAATCAGTTCATAAAGTGAACATATTATCAAATCCTCTAATTGATAGAGGCTGTTCTAAAGCTTGTGCTTGAAGAACAGAATTATTATCTTACAAAAGTGAGGGGGAGCATTTAGAGGTTTTTTCTAAATCTCCATAGGTTGCAAGTTAGCCCGCAAAACTTGTGAATGAAAGGTTGCAGGTGATCCCGTTGTAAAACCTGTGGTTGTAAAGGTTTGCAGGTGAGCCCGTTGCAAAACCTGTGGGTTGTTAGGTGAACCCGTGCTCGTAAAACCTAAAGTGTAAAGGCTTTCTTGTGCCTGGTTCAAACAAGAAGATTAGTGGATTGAAAATCTCAGGTGGAGCCTGGGGACTGGATGTAGGTCTGGAAGCGACCGAACCAGGATAAATTCGTGTGTGCTTATTCTGTTTGTTTAATCTATTCATCAAGCACCACACCACTAGATACTTACTTGTGCTTGGGGTAATACATCGTCACTCTCATCAAGCACAAGTAATCAGTTTTCAAAAGAGAATTTTAATTTTTATTCTCCCACCCAATTCACCCCCCCCTCTTGGGTGACAGCCACGCATTTCACACACTTCCAGCACCCTCAGTCCACGTGGATTCTTGTTGTGTAACCACTTTCTGCGCCACTTCATTTCTGCTTTCCTCTCTCATCTCCACGCTCTTTCTAGAGGATGTAGAGTCACGCGCTGTCTCCATTTGCACAGATTCATACTCCCCTTCCCTGATCATGATCACCGGTGCTAATGCCCTCAAAGGATTAACCCTCAAATCAGCAGAATACATTGGAAGAGAGGGATTAAGCTCCGATAAAACCTGCTCATCAGTACAACTCTTGAAATCATGCCCCACTTTTCCACAATTGTAGCATACATTCTGCAACTTCTCAAATTTCACACAGGCCCATATCTTCCCCAATCCTTTCGGTCTCTCCACCCAGAACCCCGCCTTCAAGGGTTTCCTCATGTCCACTTCCACTCGTATCCTTACAAAGCTCCGTACATTACAGTCTCCATTACGAGGGTCTTCAAAACATATAACCTCACCTATCATTGCTCCCATGGTGACAATATTCTTCTTAGTCATGGCTTCCTTCGGGATATTGTGAATCTGGACCCAATACAAACATTTATCCATCAAAACCTCCTCTACAGTCAACAGAGACGTCCATGGCCGGAGATTGAGCAAACATCCGTCGAAGGCCCACGGACTGTCCCTTAGAACTCTGTTATAGTCCTCCTCATTCCCAAAATGAAACACAAATGAGTTCTCCTTCTCATCACTAATTTCTATTTTCTCGCTCAGATTCCAAATTTTGACAATCATCCTTCGGAATGTTGAGACATTGACCTGTTTTGGAGACACCAATTTTCCAACCAATGAGAATCCTCCTTTTAGACCTTCAGCATCATTCCAATCTATCGGGCATTTGTTGTCTTCCTTGTCAATTTCCATAGTTTCTGAATTCGTATCAGTATATAAAAGGTGAATATGAAATGGTATAGTGATATGGTAAAAAAGGATAAAAAATGAAATAGGGTTATATGATAATGGAAAGGGTGAGTGGAGAAGAAGTGAGTGTGGGGGATAGGGAGAGGGAGGTGGAAATAATAAGAACAACGGCCACAGGGCCCAAACGCTCACTGAGGAGCGATTAGACGCACTCACTAAACGGAGTGATAGACTCCCACCCTAAAATTCTAGAGAGAAGGCGGAGCCTCTCTCTCTAAAAAGGCTAGAGGAGAGATATTGACGAGTGGATTTAGTCACAAAGTTTCATTTCCTTGTGTTTTTATTTTTTTTTGTGGAATAAATCAAATAACTTCATATTTTATATTTGTTTTTTTTTCTAATTATTGTTGCAAACTAAAGGTAATTGTTTTGCTTTTATGTATCCGAAAATGTAATTGTTTTCCTAATTATATTTCCTAATTCAAAATTCACTCATTACTGAATTTAAATATTTTCAATTAGGAAGCAACGGCTTTGCATTTTCACTCTCTAATCAAATTTATACTAAAATGTGATAAAGAGCAGGTAAAATAAGCTATGTACGAAATTTTATGCACTAGAAACTTAACTTAATTAGACATGCCTATATTTTGTAATCATTTTAGTCTTCAACACAAGAGTTACATAATTAATTTATATGATTTAGGAAAGGGGTTAATACAAATTTTAGTTCCTGAATTTTTAGTCAATTTTGGATTTTGTCATTGAATTTTAAAGTTGGTTGTTTTGATCATTAAATTTTAAAGGGTTTTGTTTTGGTTCTCGAACTTTTGATCAATTTTTATTTTTATTCATGGACTTTGAAATTGATCGTTTTGGTTTTGATCTCTAAACTTTAAAATAAAACTTGAAAACATTTCGAATTCCAAGGATCAAGACTCAAAATTGACTGAAAGTTAGAAATCAAAGCAAAAATTAACCGAAAATTTATGGATCAAAACATCCATTTTAAAGTTGAGGGATCAGAACTAAAATTGATGAAAAGTTTGTGGACTAAATTCACAAATTTTAAAGTTTAGAAACTATAAAAAAAGTTGACTGGAAGTTGTACGAAACGCTCTAGAATGAGTTACATTAGTTAATTATTAGTTAATTATAGTAAAAGGAGATTGATCTGTCTAAAATATTCATGCATAATGTTGCATTGTATACCAATTTATCAGTAAGGCATATGAATTTTTGAGAAATTGATAAATATGTGAAATAAAAAGAATAAATATTATATTTGTAATCAAATTTTCAACTAGCTCTTATAGTAAAATCTTTTAAGTAAAAGGAGTTTCTTAAAAAATATGCTCTCCACCGAAGTTTTATATAAAGAACCTTTTTTTTCAAAAATTTTGTCCCTAATATAAATTACCTATCAAATTTATCAAACCATCTAATGAGTTTTTTCAACTTTTTATTCATCATTATTCTCTCCAGCCACATTTTCTTTCATACAAATTTATGGTACTATTATCACATTCTCTGTCTTATATGTTCAATCATAAATAAAAATAGATTTGACAAAACAAAATTATCTCAGACACATTTATATCCCATAACTAATTCCTTAATCTTTGTGATTTTATCCAAAAGTATTTTATATATAAGGACAGAGGGAGTAATAAACTTTAATTCCATACTAATTAAGAGTTCATAACAAAAATCTTTCTATTTATACATTCCATTTATTTCACCATGACTTTATCTCAGAAAAGCAGTTTCCACCGATTGATGAACTTAATATAGTGAGGGAGAGTAAGATCAAACCGCTAACTGATAGTTGTTCTTTTAATAACATTTAAAAATTCATTTCTCTTGCGAATGGAGAAAATTCACAAGCCAGCTGTCTACCCCCCTATATGGGACTTCAGAACAGCGAGGAATTAGTCTCACTTGACACGCGGGTGGGGATACCCTTGGGTAACCAAAAAAAAATCATTTCTCTTACTCAATTATATAAAATTAATAGATTTATTCACTAAATAAGATCATTAATAAATATTGTTCAACCTTCCCATTGTGATTATTAACCATAAAAGCATTATATATTCATCATAATCCATCCATGGATATAAGACCAATTTAGTAATTCAATTAAATTAAGGATATTAGTTAAGTTAGTTATTAAAATATGATATTACCACTTTATTTTAACAATATACTTTTATACACACTCTATCTCTCTTTCTTGTTATCATAAAAAAACATTATAAATGTTAATTTGGAAAAAATGGTAAAATTAGAAAATAACTTATAATTAAAAAGAAATTTAAATTTAACAATATAAGATCACTTTCTAATTTGACTCAAGTTTTCCCCAAATTACCCCTATATTCCCTTCACCCAAAAAATATTGGTTTGAAGGTAAGAGGATATTTTTAAAACTTAGGTTAGGGGTATTTTGGAAATTTCATGTAATCCTAACTCATTGAAATGTCTTCCTTAATCTCTCTAAATTTGCTAAAGTGATCTTATATTTAGGAACAGAGGGAGTAACTTATAATTAAAAAGAAATTTAAATTTAAAAGTGATATTATAGTGCCAAATAAAGAGAGTACTCCCTCCGATCCTAAATATAAGACCTAGTTGAATTTTTTGGAAAATCCTCTAAAAAAGCAAAATAAGTTAATTATAAATTAATTTACCTACTTTTTTCCTCAAAACTAGTTTATTTTACCTATAAATTAATGGATAATCTAAAAATATATCAAATATGCCATAATTTAATAACCTATTTCGCAACTTTAATCTCTCCAAAAAAAGTCATCTAGGTCTTATATTTAGGACCGGAGGTAGTAATATTTTTCTTATTCAAAATACTAAATGCATTTAAGCATGACAAGTTGCGCATCACTGGAGGTTCATAAATTACAAATGGTGTATAGGCTATAGCAATGAACTACTCATGAATTTAAATGTGTGTTGTAAAGTTTTGCAAGCAAATGTAAATTTTAAATATTTAATACTCCCTCCGTTCTTAAATATAAGACCTAGATAACTTTTTTTTTTTTGAAAGATTAAAGTTGCGAAATATGTTATTAAATCATGACATATTTGATATCTTTTTAGATTATTCATTAGCTTATAGGTAAAATAAACTAGTTTAAGAGAAAAAATTAGGTAAATCAATTTATAATTAACTTATTTTTTGCTTTTTTTTAGGATTTTTCAAAAAAGTCATCTAGGTCCTTTATTTAGGAACGGAGGGAGTAGTAATTTGGACACTTGAACAGATCTTATGATCCAAATATTGAAAATAACAGGCTTGCACAAATCACGTGCAAATTGTGGTGACATCTTTCAAATAAGGAGGCACAAACACGTGGGGGCTGATATGAAGAGATTCACCACTGGCCTATACAGATCCTTTGACGTGAAAGTGTGAGACCGGTGATCACATTATAATGTCTTCTTGGCCTAACGAAATTAATTAATCTAGTTTCGGCTTAAATTGTTGAAGTAACATCAAGGAAAGTGAGAAAAGACACACATATTTCTAAGCCCAACCGGATGAGGTGCACATCTTATTGGACTTTATTGATTTTGAATTTAGATGCAAGGGTTGTAAAATATAAAAATTTACTCTATCCATTGATAATGGCTTTCACAAACTACAGAAAAGTTAATGTGTTTCATTGAGAGTTGAAGAATAAACTTCAGGCGAAATATCTTTAAACACAAAGTAGGATAGCATTGTGAGAATTGACAAATAAAGATCAGGCAAAACATCTTTAAAACAAAAGGGCTTAAGTATATAAGTATTT
The DNA here is from genome assembly GCA_029929735.1 of Mimosa pudica. Lineage (NCBI taxonomy): Eukaryota > Viridiplantae > Streptophyta > Magnoliopsida > Fabales > Fabaceae > Mimosa > Mimosa pudica. Next base: position 5,622,146 of record JAKELP010000014.1, on the reverse strand, counting down.
AATTCTTTATTTTGTATCAAATTTTAATTTAGTCCTTAATGTTTGGAAAATACACATTTAATCCATTTTTATTAACAAAAAAGGACTAAAAATTTGTTTTCCAAACATAAATGACTAAATTAGAACTTGATATAAACATAAAAGATTAAATGTCTACTTAAGCAAATAAAAAATGATAGGTGAGTTGACTTTTAGTTCAGTGGAATGAGTTTAAATCGCATAAGGATTACTCTTTCCATTCTTAAATAGGAGTATAAGAGTTAGTTGACTTTTTTGAAGAATCCTAAGAAAGCTAAAAAGGTTACTTAAAAATTGATTTTTCTTAATTTTTCTCTAAAGTAGTTTATTTGACTTAGAAGGTAACATATGATCTAAAAATATATAAAATATGTGTATCATAAAGTGGTTCATTTTGCTTCATTAACTTCTCAAAAAAAAAGCAAACTAACTTTTATATTAAGATATAGAAGAGTATAACTCAAATTGGTGGGTGGTGGCCATGCAAATATGAATAAGTCGTTGGAAGAACTGCTCTCCAACTACTCTCAATTTCGTTTGGGCAATAGCTTTTTTAACCTAAGTTTGAGCCCAAACTTCTAGTTTCAAAAATAAGAGGAGATGAACTCCCTCAAGTTTTCAATGACAGCTTTCAACTTTTCTTGATATATTCTTTTCTATAATATCAATAGCTATTTTGCAGAATATATTCTCTAAAAGACCTTTTCTCAACTTTTATTTTTCAGGAGCTATTCTCTATAAGTTAATCCAAATAGGCCCTGAGTATATAGTGTGATTTGTCGTGCAATTCATACTACAAACTAAATCTTCTATTTAAGACATAAGGTAGCACTACTCTTCCTTTTCTTTCTTTCCTTTATTGTCAAACCTACTGAAATAGCCGACTCAAAATTTAGTTCTAGTGTGCCTATTTGAGTTTCTTTGATTAATATTTACAAGTACACCAGAAGAAAGAAGGATCAAAGCTAAATCTTAAAAATGGCAGCACCACTTGATGGCTTGGAAGCAAAGACATAGAGGTCAAGGTCATTCTTTGTGATGATGCCTCTCTCAATCCTAGACTGGTAGAAATTTTTCTGGAACACGTATAGAATCCACCATTAAAAACTTATTTATTCAAATCATAAAATTAGCACCATTAAGTATTTTCCAAAGCCAAACCTTCAAATTAAGGATAAACTCTGGAACCATGCTCTCTTTCACCAAAGCAACAGCACAACCTCCCCATCCAGCTCCAGTAAGCCTAGCTCCAAGAGCACCATTTTCCCGACAAATGCGTACAAGTTCTTCTAACTCTGGACAGCTGATTGCATTAACAGCAACAAAATATCAAGGTTTACTAGGCTGCTAGCCGGTGACAGTAGCAAAAGAAAACACACAAAATAAGCAAAAGCTAATGATTATTACTGAATAACTCAAAAGAAGGAGATGTTTTAATATAGGTTCTGAAGAATTTACCCAAAATCTGATTATTAATGTAATCAGATTGAAAATTTTGTAGAAGAGACATTATCGGAAGCATTCTTCTTCCAGACATATGAAAGTCAACCGAGAAAAAACTCATCTAACAAAGTGAAGATTAACCAAAGATGACAGACAAAATCCAACACAAGCAATAGAGCATGTCATTTATTAAAATAATAAAATAATAAAATGAAAGAAAATTCTTAAAACCCAGTTTTGTGTGTCAGTACCTGCATTCATATAGAACACTACAACTATAATGACTTTCATTCATCAGATCACCAAGCTTCATCAGCATCTCCTCTTGGCTGAAAAATGAATCAGTAGTTGAAGTTAAACCAGAGAAAGGTTGGGATTGGACCAATTCATACTATGATTATCAATCATATAACAAATTCAGCAGAATTATTAATAGTTTGAACTTGAAGTACTGTATTCATCACGTTAAAAATCCTTAGGAATGAAAGAGCATCCACTAAAGAGTACATCTGTGAAAGCCCATAGGCTCACTTTACTCGCCTTAAATATGATGATACGATTTCTTGAAAAGCATGTACCCTCCTGGCTTCTGAATACACATGGGTAGCTCTCTGGAAATACATACGAAAAATTAAATAATACTAATATCTTATAAAAGGGACCAGTAGGACCTGCAGCTAATGAAAAAATTTAATTCAGCATGCAAAATAAAAGGCACAAGAAATTCATTGATATTTCCTGATAGAAATTAGTTATACATAATTCACAGTTTCCTTCTACATGGCTTGCGGGATTTGTTTTTTTTTTTTTTTTTGGATTAGAAAATTCAAAAAGTCATTTCAATTTTTAAATATATAAAACATTAAATGCTAAAAAATAAGAACAAGTAAATTAAGACCTTAGCATGGTTGGTACTAATGAAATGAAAGTCAATGGGCATGGTACCTGATGTAACTTGAATTGTTTGGCAACTTTTACCACATTCAAATAAGCAGGTTTATCGATAAATAATGTGGTAAGTTTTTCTTCAGTAATTTTCTCTATTTCTTCATCTGTATAGGGATCTTCCTTCAAAAATTCCTGTATCAAATGGAAAGATTTATTTTTCCTTGGTTAAAGCAAGAAAGGGTGTAAGCATCTTAATCTTAAATGTCTAAATAAATGAATTTTGATTGCAACAGAATGTTTCAACTTTCAATGTTTCTAGACCCTAAGTTGATTTCAATGATTGTTATTTTAAAAGGAAAAAAAGGGTGGCATGAGCGGACAAAAATTACCTTGACAGCAAAAACAGGATCAGAAGATTTGTGACCATTAGCAAATGATAAGCATAACCCTTCAACATCAGACAACGTTTGAACTCTTGATTTTACCTCATCTGGTTTCATCCCTAGCTTTATACCAAGCACTATCTGAAAACAATTCTCAATAATAAATGCATTACTGGAAATTGAGGGTGAGGAGGGGAGTTCAGGCCACTTGAAAGTCAGGTACAGGGTGGAGCAAGATCATATTTCTTCATTTTTCTCGTTCTGTTATAATGTGATAGTGAGTTTGAATATAGTGAGATTTTAAAGCATTTTTTTTTCTATCCAGTAGAATATTTAATATATATCAGTGAGTTCTTTATAGAATCACTGCTTTATATTAAATATCAATTCAGTGTGACATATCTACATTTTTTCTTGGGTTCTATCAATATGACGTTGGCACCCCAAAAAAAGCAGAGGTAAAGTTGTCTGGTATATTCATTTCCCCAGCATCCCCACTAAGTGGGGACACAATCTGGGTTGGCCCTTTTTTTTTTTTTTTATTGCATATAAACAAGATTAAATCATCATTGTTATAACTTTTATTTTGTCTTTAGTCTAAAGTGTATAAAATCGGCAGCAGGAGAGGATCCATCTTCCATCCCTGGCTCCACAAGATTTCAGATTGAGTTAAAGGGCTGTCAAAACAAATTAAGAAAACAGAATAAAGAAAATAAATTCTTCACTTGGAAAGAACTTACAGAAGCTAAACAGCACTCAACGACCCTATTATTATAATTTTTGGCAGCAGTGACAGCCTTTTGAGACTCTGCCAAAGAATGGGCTATAATAAAGGTCCCACCAGGAGGAAGTTGCACGTCTGTCACCCGAAGAGGGTTGAAATCAATAAGCTCTGCAAATCCAATTTTGCCCATGACAGAGATTGCCTGTCAACCAGAGTATCAAAAGAGCAAAAATCATAGATCATGGAGAAATACCTAAGCTATCCAATCAGAAAATATCATAAACATAATGTAAACTCTTGCAAAATACCCAAAACTATATGGAAATTGGTTGAAAGCATAGTACTATAACAGAATACCACCACTTATTGCAGGCTATAATATTTATTTTCAAACTGATCAACTAACCAATATTCAACTGTAAAATGTTCAGGGAAAATACCTAAGATTACTTAGTTCCTACCTGACTTCCATTAGGGGACATTCTTGGCTCATTATCCTCAATAAATACAGTCCAGTACTCCAATAATCTAAAGTAACTTTTTTCATCACTTTATGCAAGGGCATTAGATGCACTCCTATTACTTTACATAAAGGGTTAAACCAACTTTTGGTCCCTATAGTTTCCTCTAGTTAATAAAGTTAGTCCCTGTAGTTTTAAAAGGACCAAAATATGACATTAATGGTGTTAAATATGATTACGCGTCGCTAACTCCATTAGTTTTTGCCATGTGGCCTGATGACAGGAGGGTGAGCTGGAAATAATAATATAGAAAGGAAAATGATTTTATTTATTAAGGGATATATTAAAAAAATAAAAAGTCATCTCTATCACAAATAACACTCGGCTGGACGGAGAAGATTGGAGCAAACCCAGCTGGAGAAGGGGAAGCGGTTGGGGTCACGGCGGCGGGCCTTCTTGTTGGGGTGGGCCGAGGGGAAGTCAGTCCAGTCGTGGCTGCGGCTGCGACTGCGGACCTTGAACTCAATAAACGCCGTCACCGGCGACGTCCCCATCAATGACCCCACCAAAATCGTAGTGGCATTCGACATAAACGCAAAATACTGCCCCTTAAAATCTCCATCATCATCAGCAAATCTCGCCATAGAAGACAAAGTCCTCGTGGTATCCAATATATCCACAAACAATAACGTGACCGAAATCACATAAATATAGCCCCTTTGATATTTTTCACAAGACAATAACCAATTATAACGAACCCCACAACTCTCAAACCATAATTTTGGACTTTCCATTCTATCTCTCAAACAGAGAATATCACCTCAAACTGTCCCACCGGCAACAAACTCATCGTGCCGTTGATTTACTCTTTTTGTCGCCTAAAAGAGCTAAGCAAATAAAAACTAGAATTAACTACAATAGCTAGTAGCAAGTCCTAGGTCAATTTCACAATTTGGTTAATTCACTTGCTTAGATCAAATAATCACAAATTAACAATGATGTTGAGAGTATTGATTATCAATTACTAAGAACAATTAAAATCTCAAATTACTTAACACTAGCCGAATTGAGAAACACAAGAAATCAAGTGAGAAACACCTCCCTCTCCAAAGTACTATGTGCTTAATGATAAATGTGACCTCATATACTTGCTATTCTTAGTATAACCTAACTAAATCCTTGAGATTCTTAAAGCTAAGAAATCTACAAGAGTTTAATTAGGTCAACCAAGCTAATAGCTCTTTGAAACCTTCAAATGTACCTTAGGCAACATTAACTCTAAATCATAGAGCTAAGAAAATCATTCATTCAACAAGAAACATACATAAGCAATCGCAACATATGATCTCATAGAACTACACAAGAATCAAACCCTAGGTTTTCACATACAAAGATTCAAAGAGAGATTTCAAACTAAAGTGAGGTAGAATACTTGAAAATACAAATACTCTAGTCTAATGAGTCTTAATCAAAGAATTCACAAGACAAAAGATGAAAATAGTTTGAAACCTACAAAGAACTAACACAAGTACATGAGGCCAAATGTTGAATCTACAAGCACATTTCCTTTGGAGAAGAAGATGAGGAGCCTAGCCACACATGGAGATGATGGATGGAGGAAGGAGGCCGTGAGAAATCATGGAGAATGGTGAGGAGTGAAGCTTGGCCGAAAATGGAGATGAAGATGGAAGGGAAGAGAGAAATTGAGAGGATTTGGGAGAAGAGAGAGAATGGGAAAGTGAGGAATGTGTCACAAATGAGCTTAGGGTTTATTAAATGGAAGTGGAGTTTGGTTAATGATGTGGGTTAGTGAGTTAATGAGCTGTCAAGAGAGGATTATGGGTTGTCAAGAAGATATTTTTGGTGTTTGGAGGGAGGTTTGGCCGAAATTGTGGGAGGAAATGTGAGGGAAAGTGATGAAATGTGAAGGAGGTAAAATAAGGGTAAAATGGTAAATGTGAGTGAAAAATGAGTTGTAAGTGAGATAAATGAGTGGTCCACAAGCTTCCACCTCATTCCTTCCTTTATGTTCTTCATTCTCTTTCCAATGGTACCCTTCATGAAGCTTTTGGCCTTGAAATTCAAATTGTGGCTCCAAATTACCCCTTTTAGTAATGTGAAAATCCCTTGTTTTTGACAAAAGGGGTAACTTTTGTCTTATGCCTTTGCCTTTCCCTCCAAGCCAATTCCTTGCACTCCAAGCAATCCCAAATGTTTGTGGGGCCCACGTGGGACCCCCCTACACATAGAAAAGCACCACATAGTCAAAATGACCAAAATACCCTTGGTTACTTAAAATGCAAGTAAATAAGCTAGGATTTTCTACTTAACCACATATAAGCATGTGCACATAAAATCACCAATAATGATCAAATATAACAATTAAATCACACTAATTAAGCTCAATTGCACATGCTTAAACATATAAAATTCGGTCCAATCAAATCCCCCACACTTAAGCTTTGCACTCCGGGCAAAGTCATGTAAAAAGACTAACTCAATCATATGGCATAATGAAGGCACTTGGAATTGTCATAGAGTACAAGTTGACGTTTTTGAACCTTTCCCTAAAGCATCACATGGGCCAAATCTAAGAATACAAAGTGAATGCAAGTTTAGCAAGCAACTAGAATTAAGGAGGAGTGCCAATTGAGATTTTGTCCTCACCGGATAAAGTGTTTACACTCATTCACTTAAGTTAGGAAAAATGCCTAACTAGGGTCTTTGTGATCACTCTTTTGGCTCAATGCACTTAACCTCTCCATAAGCTTGTAGTAGCTCTAAGTTCTCCACCCATTATTATGCATGGCACAATTGAATCTAGGGGACTTTAGGGGTTAGATGGAAGGCTAATAATGAATGATGAATGATGGAAAGTAGTCAATGACCAATGACATGAACAAGTAATCATCACATATGCATGCAATACAATGAAATCAATCCAATCAAGCATGCTACATATCACTCTCTTTTTTTCAAGCACTTTGTGCTTCTCATCATTTTTTTTCACTCTTATGCCTTTGGCATACATTAGCACTTTGTGCTTTTATTTCATTTTTTTTTCTTAGGCCTTCGGCCTCTTTCTCTTTTCTTTGCTTTTTCTTGGCCTTTGGCCACACTTTTCTTTTCTTTTCTCACTAAGGCTCTCGGCCAAATATTGTTCTCCCTCATGTAGCATGCTTTTCATAAGATACATCAATACAACACTAATATAAATGCAAGCATATGCTATAATCACTCATTCAAACATTGGTCAAGGTGGTAGAAAAGAATAGTGAATGGCCCAAAGAGGTTAAATCAAAGGATAATATTTGGTGGCTTAGTGTTTGGGTCAAAAGGGTTTAGAAATGAAATGCCCCTTTCATTTCCAATCATGTCATGCATTGTGATCTTGAACAAGAGCTAGGACAAGTTCTAGGAGGTCAAGTAGACTATTGGCCCACTCAATTCGGTTGGAGGCTTCTCACTTTTATGGCTTACTCTAATTAGTCACTTCCTCCCTAAGAAAAGTTAAGTGAGAAACTAACATCCTCTTTCTACCTTAAAAGTGCCCTATGTAATGCCCTAAGTAATCATTCCAAAAATTCCACTTACACACTAGAGGACAATTCCATTCACTTTCAAGAGCCATGATCAAGTTAAATTTTCAAGAAAATCATGCCAAATAAGTCCACAAATCAAGTGTGAAAGCTTTGAATTAGACCACTTTTAAGCACATAATACACCCCCCACACTTAAAGCATGCATTGTCCTCAATGGGACCAATCAAATCAAGTAGGAAGTCATAAAACAAAGGCAAGGCAGCAACTAATAAGGCCGGGCAGTCCACGCATGCAAATGACCATCATGTATTATTCACAAAACTACACTAAACACAACCTAACACAAGTTTATATATTTTTTTTCTTTTGTTTTTTCTAACAACCTATAACAAAATACTAGAAATTAAACCTAACACAATCCTAATTTTTCTAACATAAATCTTCCCCCACACTTAGAATAAAAGCAATTTAAAGCAAGCAAGGGAAGGAAAGAAACAACCTCTTATGGAGGCTTGAAGTTCTCCTTGTAATATTTCTTCCTTTGGCCCTTTTTGTTTTTTCGGCCATGTTTGGATCTTTTGCTCAAAATTGGCTCATCCACATCATGGTTGGCTTTAATCTTTGTGTCAATCTTGCCTTCCTTGGACAACTTCTCTTTCGGTCTTCTTTTCTTGTTGAAGCTTTTCTTTTTGCCTTTTAATGCTTCAACATTTTCCACCACATCATTGTCCTTCAAATGATCAAGTGTCTCATGAGAACCATGCTCCTTCTTATTCTTTTCAAACTCCAAATCGGATTCCTTCTCTTCCCAATAATCTTTGTGCATCCTAAATGAACCTACAACATTGAACAAACTTCCCTTTTGCAAAGGGTTGTAGGTATTGCAATATGGTAAGCAAGTGGAAGCACAATTAGAAGCAAATGGCACATTCTTTGAGGAAAAAGTATCATGCTTCTTGGTAATCCATTGAGGCCTTAAACAAGGATTTGGCCTCTTCTCCAATTCTATGTCCTCATCCCTCAATCGGCTCTTCCAATTCAAAATTTCATGGGAGGTGTAGCAAAACATCTCCTCTTCCAAGAGCAATCCGGCCCCTTTCATAAGAGCAAGCAATCCTTCCATCCTAGCTTTATAAACACAATTGAACAAACTCCCCTTTTCCAAGGGTTTGTAGCTAGACAAAGAAGATATGAATATACAAACATCATCAAGGTCACAATTAACATGCTTGGTCCTAGTAACATCAAGAGGCATGCTTACAAGACTAGAATTACCATCAAGAGGAATCATGCAAGCATCTTTAGTATCCACCAAGCAAGAATCAAATGATCTCAAAGATATGTGCACAACATCATGTGAATTCAATCTCAAGGGACCTACATGTAGTTCTAACACATTTTCAATCAACATTTTATGTGGCCTACATGCTTCCTTGTATATGCAAAGATCATTCAAAGGCTTAGCATAAGTATTCATTTGTTCAAGAACCACAAGCAATGACACATTAAATTCCAACATGGAAAATAAATCAAGCATCATACTTTGGGCTAGCTCATGATATTTCTTCTTTCCTAAGTTACATGAACTAGGAAAGGAAACAAGTGAAGAATCAAGAATTGTACCTTGGGAGGTGTCCTCCCCAATTTGATGCATGATTTGTGAAGTAGAGAAAGATCCAAGTTCTTGTGCCAATTTCTCTTCAACATTACATTTCCCTTTAGAATTTTCAAACTTGTTTGCTTCAAAGGGAGTATGACTCTCGGCCTCCTCTTGTTTCTCATCATTTGAATGAGGCAATTCGGCCTCTTCATGATTCTCTTCATGTACATTGTTTGCTTGAGTGCTAGGGTGATTTTCTATGTTCACTTCACCCTTAGAATCGGCCTCTTTCCTTGGAGCATCACACAATTCATCGTTTTGCTCAATTGCATTAAGAAACTCCATGATTATTTCATCATTAAATTCGTGCTCATCATTGGAATCAACAACCATAGCAACATCATCATCCTCATCATCATATTTGGCCATCAATTGGACTACATTCATGTCTTTAGGATTTACCACAATATTTGAAGGTGAACCCCCCTTTTTAACCTCCTCTTCACTCTTAGAATTGGCAAAATTAGACACAAATGTTTGAAGAGTGTCTTGTCTAGTTTCAAGCTTGTTGAAGTTGTCCAATATAGGTGTCACCATTTCGGCTAACTCATTGCCTCCACTTGGAAAGGATGTAGAAGCTTGTTGCACCTCATTTGGAGCTTTGAAATTCGGCCTATATCCATGAAAATATGGATTAGGCTTCACTTGTTGAGGAGCTTCTTGATAAGCATACATATTTGGCCCTTTAGTGATGGAACAAAAATTAGGCCTCATTTGGTAAGGGATATGTGTTTGATGTTGATGAACATACCCTTGTTGAGCTTGAAAATCATGTGAGGTATTAGCATTTCCTCCTCCCCCCCACTTGAAGCTTGGATGGTCCCTCCATCCTTGATTATTGGTTTGTGAGATGGGATCCCTCATTTGAACTTGATGGCTAGGGTTAGAATACATGGTCAATTCCTCTTGACAATGAGTAGGACAATTAGAGGATTCATGCATGGGAGATGCACAAAACTTACAAAAGGTATGAACCATGGCCATGGAGTTGGACATAGCCATGGAATTCACCGGCTTCTCAAGCTTCTCCTCCATTCTATCCAATCTATCACAAAGCTTATCAAAGAGGTTAGCCAACTTCACCTCATGGGAAATTGAAGGCTTTTCATTCATACACAAAGAGTCTCTTGCATAGAATTGATGATGGTTGTTGGCCATAGTGTCAAACAAGTTCCACCCCTCATTGGCCGAGAGGTTAAAGATTGAACCATTAGAGGCCGCATCAATGGTCATCTTGAGGTGAGGTAGAAGGCCATCATAGAAATATTGAACTAAATTTGCCTTTGAGATGCTATGATTCGGACAAGAGTTGATTAATGTGGTAAACCGGGTCCAATACTCATAGAAACTCTCTTGTAGTAATTGTTGAACCCCGGTGATGTCCTTCCTCAACTTGGAGATCTTAGAGAATGGGAAGTATCTATCCAAGAACACCTTCTTCAACTCTTCCCAAGACAATGTAGCATAATGTGTTGGAAGATTCAAGAGCCATTCTTTGGCTTTTCCCTCCAAGGAAAATTGGAAAACTCTCAAGAGCACATCTTCCAAAGAGGCATTAGGTGGCTTCATTGATGAGCATGTGTGGTAAAGACCGAGCAAGTGCTTATGGGCATCTTCATGAGATAATCCTGTAAATTTAGGCAAATGAGCAAGAAGAGACCCTTTGATCTCAAAGTTAGCGGGGTTAGCATAAAAACCTTGAGGTGAAAATGATGCATATGATTGTGTGAATTCCCTCATAGGTCTATCATCTTCATGCACATGTCTACCCCTATCATGATTATTCTCTCCTTGCCGCTCAGCCATTATGTAATGTCAATCAATGCAACTCAATGCAACAACACACAAGAATGACCTAGGTGGATGTAAGTGAAAGTAGGTGGATTTATGCAATGAATGTATGATGGTGTGAGATGTCAAGGCAGCCACTTAAAACTCAAAACAATGAAGAATTAGTCCTGCAAAACAAAGCACAAAACCACCAGCCAGCCAGCAAATATATCCAGTCCAAAACAGTCCAAGAAAGTCCAGCAAAAATCAAGGTAAAAAGCACTAAAGTGAGTGCTTAAATCTCCAACAAGAGTCAAAGCAATTAGACTCAATAGTAGCCCTGTGCAAAAGGACCAACAACAGCCAAGAAACACCTTCCAAATAGCCTTCAAATATGCACCGAAAAGTCCAAAATAGTCCTGCAGAAAGAAGCCAAGAAATCCACACAAAAACACAAATAGGGCCACAAGCCGAGTAGGAAAATGTGAAGGTAACTAGAGCACCTATCTCTCACAAGTTCCAAACCAAATTTTCCAGTCAACACCACAGTCAGATAAAGGAGTTAAAGAGCTTTCAAACAAGCCAAAAACTGCTCAAAAAAGATTACTACAAATCAAACAGTTTTGGTTCAAAGTTAATGCACCAAAAATGCACAATTGTTGCAAATTATGACCAAATGACAAGCAATTGAGGCACCAAAATTCCAGCAATTAATATCAGTCAAAAGCTCGTGAAAAACTGTTCAAAAGTAGCCAAAGATCAAGCAAAACAGTGTATGATAGCCACAAACAGTTTGGCTCCAAAATCAGCTCTACCGATTTCAAGTCCAGAAAAACAGGGCAACTTTGAAAATCCACTCCGGACAGTAGAGAACGAATTTTCTGGCAAATGATATATCAAATTAAATCTTACAACCTGTAGTTTTCCCAGTTAAAACAGTTTCCAGAAATTCATTGTGAGTCAGTACCAGTTTTGAAAACAAGTTCGGTTAAATTGCAGTGTTGTCCAGCCAGTTTCCAGCAAACAGGGCAGATTAGAAAAATTAATTCCTGGAGATGTATAATGAGTTTTGCTACAAGTAAGATACCTCTGAAAAGCTTAAAAGGTGTAGAATAACCACAAGAAACAGTTTCGACAGATTCCAACAACGCAAGTCACAGTGGCAAAAATAAGCAAGCTGATCACACAGTGAACTTTCACAGAACAGTCCAATTGCAACGAATTGTTCCAGGCAGTAGACAACTCAGTTTTAAACAAATAATATGTCTAAAGAAAGCTCAAATCTTGTAGATTCACCAGGTAAAACAGTTTCAAAAACTGCGTAGTAGATTGGTTCCAGTTTTGAAAACAAGGGACCTGAATTTCCAGTACTTTCAGACAAAAATTCCAGCAACTTTAAGCAAACTTTCTCAACAACAATTGGCTATCTAGAGCAGCCTTTTAAACACCAAAACAGTCAAAAATATCCAGCCAACAAATGAGCAATCTCCAGAATTGATAAAATCAGATTAATACTCAAAATCACTCAAGTAGCCGAATGAACACCAACAACAAAAACTAAGAAAATGTAACTAAAAACCTAAGACAAGTAAGAAATTAACCAAACCGGCAACGGCGCCAATTTGATTTACTCTTTTTGTCGCCTAAAAGAGCTAAGCAAATAAAAACTAGAATTAACTACAATAGCTAGTAGCAAGTCCTAGGTCAATTTCACAATTTGGTTAATTCACTTGCTTAGATCAAATAATCACAAATTAACAATGATGTTGAGAGTATTGATTATCAATTACTAAGAACAATTAAAATCTCAAATTACTTAACACTAGCCGAATTGAGAAACACAAGAAATCAAGTGAGAAACACCTCCCTCTCCAAAGTACTATGTGCTTAATGATAAATGTGACCTCATATACTTGCTATTCTTAGTATAACCTAACTAAATCCTTGAGATTCTTAAAGCTAAGAAATCTACAAGAGTTTAATTAGGTCAACCAAGCTAATAGCTCTTTGAAACCTTCAAATGTACCTTAGGCAACATTAACTCTAAATCATAGAGCTAAGAAAATCATTCATTCAACAAGAAACATACATAAGCAATCGCAACATATGATCTCATAGAACTACACAAGAATCAAACCCTAGGTTTTCACATACAAAGATTCAAAGAGAGATTTCAAACTAAAGTGAGGTAGAATACTTGAAAATACAAATACTCTAGTCTAATGAGTCTTAATCAAAGAATTCACAAGACAAAAGATGAAAATAGTTTGAAATCTACAAAGAACTAACACAAGTACATGAGGCCAAATGTTGAATCTACAAGCACATTTCCTTTGGAGAAGAAGATGAGGAGCCTAGCCACACATGGAGATGATGGATGGAGGAAGGAGGCCGTGAGAAATCATGGAGAATGGTGAGGAGTGAAGCTTGGCCGAAAATGGAGATGAAGATGGAAGGGAAGAGAGAAATTGAGAGGATTTGGGAGAAGAGAGAGAATGGGAAAGTGAGGAATGTGTCACAAATGAGCTTAGGGTTTATTAAATGGAAGTGGAGTTTGGTTAATGATGTGGGTTAGTGAGTTAATGAGCTGTCAAGAGAGGATTATGGGTTGTCAAGAAGATATTTTTGGTGTTTGGAGGGAGGTTTGGCCGAAATTGTGGGAGGAAATGTGAGGGAAAGTGATGAAATGTGAAGGAGGTAAAATAAGGGTAAAATGGTAAATGTGAGTGAAAAATGAGTTGTAAGTGAGATAAATGAGTGGTCCACAAGCTTCCACCTCATTCCTTCCTTTATGTTCTTCATTCTCTTTCCAATGGTACCCTTCATGAAGCTTTTGCCCTTGAAATTCAAATTGTGGCTCCAAATTACCCCTTTTAGTAATGTGAAAATCCCTTGTTTTTGACAAAAGGGGTAACTTTTGTCTTATGCCTTTGCCTTTCCCTCCAAGCCAATTCCTTGCACTCCAAGCAATCCCAAATGTTTGTGGGGCCCACGTGGGACCCCCCTACACATAGAAAAGCACCACATAGTCAAAATGACCAAAATACCCTTGGTTACTTAAAATGCAAGTAAATAAGCTAGGATTTTCTACTTAACCACATATAAGCATGTGCACATAAAATCACCAATAATGATCAAATATAACAATTAAATCACACTAATTAAGCTCAATTGCACATGCTTAAACATATAAAATTCGGTCCAATCAGCCGTTAACGACGGTTATCATTTACCCACCCCGGCGAGAAGGGCCGCCGCCGTGACCCTGCCGCTTCCCCTACTCCAGCTGGGTTAGCTCCAATCTTCTCCGTCCAGGCGAGTGTTATTTGTGATAGAGATGACTTTTTATTTTTTAATATACTTCTTAATAAATAAAATCATTTTTCCATTATCTATTATTATTTCCAGCTCACCCTCCTCTCATCAGGCCACATGGGCAAAACTAACAGAGTTAATGCCACGTAATCATATTTAACACCGTTAATGTCATATTTTGGTCCTTTTAGAACTACAGAGACTAACTTTATTAACTAAAGGAAACTATAGGGACTAAAACCTTTGAAACTATAGGGACCAAAACCCAAATTGGGGGAAACTATAGGGATCAAAAGTTGATTTAACCCTTACATAAAAGAATAAAGTTTTAAATATAATTAAAATTATAGATTATAAACATTATTACTTGTGGCCAGAGAGAATAATGTCAGTCCAAAAAAAGAGGCTAATGGCCATATCATGTAACTGCCCATTGATGTCCAAAATTGAGCATATCATCTTGTACTTGTACAATGTCAGTGCTACCAAAAGCTTACTTGATTTAAAAGAAAACAGAAACCCAAATATACACTAGAACCTTCCTGATATGAATTTTATCCATAATGATATGCTAGAAAACGTGAGAAAACATACATATGAGTTCACCTGAGGTGTTATAATTGAATCATCAGTTAAAAGGAAACTAGCCAATAAGAACTTGGCAAGACCATCCTTGAAAAATTTACTGAAATAAATTTGCACTAAAATTTCAAATAGAACATGGCTTTAAGGAAAGATGAGTTCTACCTGATCCATTCCCCCTGATTGTGTTCCAACATGTCGTTCACATTCACATGAAACTTGCGCAATTTGTTTCTATCAACACAAATGATATTATCATGAAAAGTAAAAAGGTAAAATAAAGGGCAAAGGTGCAAAAATAGTCACCGTAAATTTAAAAAAGAGCACCTGAAACTGGTAAATTTAAGGGGGGCAAACCATACATTGAAAACCAAAATGGGCCAAAAGTAACCTTTTCAAACAGAGGTGTTAAGTTTGACCATTAATTGACTAGAAATTCTGATGGGACTTATTGACGTGGCATTAGGTGTCAATTTTTTTTTTTTGACGTGGCATATGCTGACGGAACTTATTGAGACTTAAAACCAGCCCAACACAACACACAACACATCGATACCCTTCAGAGATCAAACCAACCTTATTTTGAACCTAACCTTAGAACCCTTATCAAAATGATTTTTGGGTTTAGGGTTCAGATTATTTGGGGTGGATTACATATGATTTAGGGAATGTATGAGTTCTAGTCGAAACGATTTGAGGGTTTAGGGTTCGTTTTAGATAATATAGGGTTCAAATGGATGCATTACAGCTTCCATAGTGGATTTTGGAATTGACACGTCATTTACTGATGGTGGGGCCCATGTCTGAAGAAACTTCTGTTTAACTATGCTTAACCGAGAGCTTACATTTGCCCCATTTTAGTTTACAGCGTACGGTTTTGCCTCCTTAAATTTACTAGAGTCTCAAGTGCTCCGTTTTAAATTTACGGTGGCTATTTTTGCACCTTTGCCCTAAAATAAATGACAAATCAAAAGCTTTTTACTGAAAAGGGACGCTTTAAATGAAAACCATGCAAATTAATCAAAATAAAAGTTAAGTAAAAATAAAAATATACACCAGATAAAATTGTAAAAATCCTGTTAATTCCACTATCAAATATGCATACCCGTGCTTCAACAGATCGGCAAATAGAAATTATTCAAGAAAGAAATAATTAAATAAAACTGAAAAAAGTTTTAAGAGCAAATGTTGCTGATGATATATTCACAAGTATTAGAGGCTATTTACACAAGTTGTTTCATAAATGCTATGAACAACTACCTAATACTCTCTAGAACATTCATACTCTAGAACACACACTGAAACCACCCTTGAACATAATGTACAATCTAGAAACTGCAATAATTATGCACATTATTTAACAAAAATAATTTCAATTTTTTTCTTTTGACCATGATGGGGACTAGATTATCTGAAAAGCAGCACATGAATTTGCAGTTAAACTACTGTATAAGCTATATGAAACATTATCATAACATATTCCACAGTTACTGAATCATTTAATCAGAAATCTTTTTCAAAAAAGAACTATTGTTTTCATTCAACTGATTTCAAGTAAAGGGTCAACCCAGTTTTAGTCCCCACTTGATGAGGATGCTGGGGAAGGGATATACTAGGCAGTGTTTCAGGTAAAGGGATATACTAGTATTACTAGGCAGCCTAACCTCTTCTTTTTGCAAAAAGGCTGATTTGAACCCATGACCTCAGACCCCACGGCAAGCGAGCTTACCGTTGAGCCAAGCCACCCTTTCATTCAACTGATTTCAGGTAATTTTTGAAAATTAAGCTTCCACAAAAAACAAGCTTGAGTTTGAAAATATATTTCAAAATAGTAATGCAAGAACTACCTTCGGCAAGTTTACGCCAAATGCAGCCATAATTGCAATCAAGGAGGAACAAACAAATGCTGAAGAGCTTGATAGTCCAGAGCCTGGAAAAAGGAAATGTTGCCCATTAAATTCAAACTTATCAACTATAATAAACATCAGAAAAAATGAACCCTTGTGAGTTCACTTAAAGTAAAAAAATTGGCTGTCCTCAGAGCATGAAGGGAACAAACCAGTTGGAACTATTCCATCAACAAGGACATCAATCCCGATGGGTTGGCCAACATCAAAACCGTTGAGTTTTGCATATTCATAATAACCTTTATACCTAAAGAAGATATACTTGTTTATTTTTTTAACTAAGAAGAAAATTTACTGATGAGAAGAGTAAAAAAGCGCAAAAACAGAAGACAAAATATCCTAAATATAAATTTTAAAAAGAAGTGATGCAGCACCCTTTAAGAAAATATAACTTCCACTGTTGAAGCTATTAAAATAACGGCCCCATTTGTGATTCCTTAAACTAGACAAACGTGCATTTTAGAACATACCCACAAATAAAATAATGACCCCATCTGTGATTCCTTAAGTCAAGTTCCTGCATAATAAATTAACCATGCTTCATATTTTGATAATCAAAATTCAGAACATTTTTAATGTCAAAACAAATCACAATGGCAACATGGCATAATGCAGACAGTTTAAGTTATCACACCTAAATTTAGCCAATAAAATCAATAGAAAGGTACTTTGTCCATCCCTAAATATAATGCCACTTTTGATATTCAATTAGTCCCTAATTATAAAACTCTTATCTACTTTCCCATATATTTATCCATCTTTTCCTAAAATACCCCTATATATACTTTTTAACAAACAAATTCTATCCTCCACATTCTCACCCATTTCAAATTTTGCAAAAGGGGCATTATTGGAAAAAAGCACATAAAATTAACAAACTTGACTACAAGCACATAAAATTAACAAACTTGACTACTTCCCTTAATCTCTCAAATTAGGTAAAATGACCTTATATTTAGGGACAGAGGAAAAGTCATATTGTAACACAAGAAGTTGAAAGAAAGATGGACCTAGTAAGTTATCACATATAAATTTAGCCAATAAAATCAATATAAAGTTACTCCCTTCATCCCTAAATATAAGACCACTTTTCATATTCAATTTGTCCCTAATTATAACTACAATTATAAGACCCTCATCTACTTTCCCATATATTTATCCGTCTTTTCCCAAAATACCCCTATCTATACTTTTTTACACACAAATTGTATCCACCACAATCCCACCCATTTCTAATTTTGAAAAAGGGCATTATTGGAAAAGCACATAAAAGTAACTAACTAGGCTACTTTCCTTTAATCTTAAAGTGAAAATCATAGTGTAACACGAGAAGTTGAAAAAAGATGGACCTGGTGAGGATCAGCAGGATAAGTACAAAGAGTGTATTTCTCATCATTCACATTAGCCACCCTGATTATCCTTTCATCCTCATTTTTCCTAATAGCAACAATTGTGTCCTGCCTAATTGCCATAGGCAACACAGAATATCCCTCATAATCAATGTGCTCCCCAATCAAATTCACCCTCCCTGAAACACACAAAACACAAAAAATTCTCAAATTTCACATTCAACAAAACCCTAAGTTCAAATGAAACACAACGTTAAGTTAAATTAAGAGAGAAATAGAAGTAGTGAGAACCTGGCGATCGAGAAAATAACTGAGGAGGATGGCCAAAAAGAGAGAGAAATTTGGAGTTTAAATTGTGAAAACGAATTTGAGCTTCTTTGAGCTCAGATTTTTCGCCGTAAATAGGCTCTAGAGTGTTGTACATTGGGACTGGAAGATCTTCGTGATTCGTCATGTGATTTATTCGGTTGAGTTTTGCGAGTTGATTGAGTTTCTTTGAACTTGAAGAAGTTGATATCGACAAAGATTTGTTTGCCGCGGAAAAAAACAGTTTTTCTTTTGGAAAAATAATACAATGACAATTAAATTTGAGCCATAAAAAAAGTCTCCAATTTTAACTTAAACATTTCAAACCAAAAAAAAAATTTTAACTTAGACATTTGCTCAGAAAAACTCATCCCCTCCGGTTCAAGATTGGGATTTGGTTAACTATGCTTGTTACTAGCTTGATGTTTTATTTGTTAGCGTTGTTTCATTGTTTTGCTTTATGCAGTAATTTTCTCTTGCAATGTCTGAATGGTATTTCTTGGTTGGCAATAGAAGAATTATTTCTGATAAAAAAATTCCAACTTAGACAAATAAAAGACAATCTTCAATTTGTACAAGTTTAAGAGTAGTTACTGCGATTCACAAGTAGTTATTGACGATATACTGAGAAATCTCAAGTAGTTATTGACGATTTACTGAGAAATATAGTTAACAATGATACAAAAGTAGTTAACTGCGATACATGAGGGTAACTACTAATGTATATCCGATAATTACTTGAGAATCGCCAATAACTACTCTTTTACCACAAAGTCACAAACAATTGAAGATTATCTCTTATTGTCCAAGTTTAAATTAAAGACCCTTTTTTGTCCAACTCAAATTCAAGTGTCATTTTTGTCATTTTCTTTTGGCAATAAACCGATAGGTAGTTGATTGAGCTGGTAAGTGAGTTATAATGCCAGTAAGGATGAGAACACGTGTTCGAATCTCAGGGAGCGCTCTCATGGGGACAATCTTGCATATGTGGACAACACTTTTACCCCTCGAGTACGGATTAGTCAGTTGACAATAGGCGCCAGGTTAACGAACGGTGATTAACCAAAAAAACCAATGTGTAGTTGCATGTTTGAATACTGGGAAGCACTCTCATTAGGATAGGGGACAACCCTTCTTATTTAGTTTTAACTTCCCTTAAATATATTCTGCATTAGCATTGTTTGGATGATTTTACTATTAGTTATGATTAGTTAGTTTTGATTGAGGATTATTTAGAATCATACTCCATTTTTGGATTGAAACTTATTGAAGCCTCTTTTAGTTGTTAATGATAAATTTATTGGTGGATTTTATCTTGCTCTTTTTATTTTACAAGTGTTGATCACCACTTGTTTTGTTAAAAGAAATATGATTTTAGAAAATGATTTTTTTAATTTAGATAAAACCATGTTGGAATCGCAATTTATCGTTTTAAATGAATAATTAGTTGGTAACATGGAAATATAGTTAGTAACCTAACATTGTCATTAGAAGATTGATTTTGATTAGAAGTTGTATTAACTGTGACAAGAGATTGTCAATTGATACAAATAGAAATTTGAACTTACTTGAGAAAGCTTTGTCAAATACCTATGAGCCTTGGATAAACACATGTTTTCATTATGATGCTAATTGAGGGGTTTTTAATCAAGTTTCATGATATAAAATTGTAATAAATAATCTTAGACTTCTATTGTCTCAATTTTAAGTTTTAATTTAGTCTTTTTCAAATTATTATTATTTTAGGCGCTTAAGAATTTTAAGACCAATTTTCACTCAACCTACTGATAGTATCATTGCAATAATTAATTCACTTTTGCCTTAATCTCTGTGGGAATGATAGCTTTACTATACTACTTTTGATAACCTGTTCACTTACTGTAAAAAACTAAAACAACTTACAATTCAGTTTGTTCAAGATAAATGGTATAAAATGAAAGTCTTAATCATCCTTTATTATATTTTAGTTCAAAAAAAAATCATCCTTTATTATACTGTTTGCATCAAGCTTTGACCAAAAATGCAAACAAATTCTAAAAAAGAGTGAAACCAAGTGGATTTCACACAAGAATGAAGAATTAAGCCCAAATACACCTTACAACATAGCTAATATCCCAAAGGAAAAAACTTACCTAAAGTTCCATACTTCAAGTTCTCCTCATCTGCACCATCCATATGTTCTAATGACTCATACTCAACACACTCTCCTACAACCCACTCCACCATATCCCTCTCTCCTTCATATCTCTTCTCTCACTTCACAAGATCCACTCTCCTCCTTCCTCAACCTCACCACCCTCGCGCGGCAACGAACATTGGGTTTGAATTTGTGACATCTTTATTCACCGTCTCCTTCCTCTTCATCCTTCTCCCTTTCTCATTCTCAGATTTCACTCCATCAATGCGTGGACCGAAAAAAGCGAGGCGGCCGCTGACGTCGAGACCAAAGAGTTGGGGGGCTGCCGGTGAAAAATTGGGTTTGGATATGGTATATAAGGGGGAGAGAGAGGGAAAGAGATATGATGGAGTGAGTCATAGGAGAGTGTGTTGAGTGTGAGTCATTATATCTAGTTAAAATATATCACATCTCTTGTAAACCACCTTAAAGTTGTAAAAATGACTCATCTTCATCTTCCCATTAAAGCAAGCTGCTCAACCGAAAAGCAAAGGGATGAAATTGAAATATTCAACCCTTCATCCTAGTCAACTGAGAGTCCATAAGACTAATCCTTAAAAGTTAAGCCAAAGTGTTGGTGGTGGCTCAATCCAAGTTTTCCGCTTTGCTTGAAAATAAATAAATTTATTAATGATGATATAAAAATATGAAATTAAAATTGAAATTTATTTAAATGTTGGAACAAATATGGTTGAATGATGATTAATTATTATTAAATGTTATTCAAGTGTATTTTAATCAAAACTATGGTTCAGTGTTATGATTTAATGGTCAACTAATGGTCGAGTGTAGGGCAGATAAATTTTTAAATTATAAGGGAAGTTTATGTAAAATATAAGTTAATTTGAAGGGAGGTTGTTATAGGTTTTCAAAGTAGTGGATTTATATGTAATTTTGATTAAATAGAATGGTGTTCAATGTATTTTTCTCTAATATGTTTTTCTGATTTTTTCAATTATGTTAATCCTCATGGATATAATACAATAACATCTTACGTAAGTATTTTCCTTTTTGAATGCTTTTGAAATAGAAAATTATGTATTTGTCTCAGAAAAAATATTTGAAAAATTTTCTAACCAAATTTATTCAAACATAAATAAAAAATATATTAAAAGCAGTTTAAATCAATAAACATGTTATTAATACAATATTTATTAAGAAAACGCATTTGACCTTACATCAAATTCATTTCTCCAGGTTCTCAAGTTCTTTTAATATAGGAATGACACGTGTCCTTTTATAACAACCATCTATTCAATCTAACGGTCAGTAATTGGAGAAATGGAGAACATGGATGGATGAACTTGACCTAAGTAAGGTCCTAAATTAAATGAGACTCTTTCATCACAATTTTTGTTTTTAATGAAGGTACTGTATTATACTTTTATATTTACATACTACCTCCAGTCCTAAATATAAGACCTACTAGTTGACTTTTTTTTTGGAGAAATTAAGGTTGCGAAATAAGTTATTAAATCATGACATATTTGATATATTTATAATTATCCATTAATTTATAGGTAAAATAAACTAGTTTAAGGGGAAAATTAGGTAAATCAATATATAATTAACTTATTTTGTTTTTTTAGGATTTTCCAAAAAAGTCAACTAGGTCTTATATTTAGACCTGAGGAAGTATTATATTTTCCTATTAAAAAGGGCCGACTTGACTCAATGTTAAGCTCGGTATTAGTTTCACTTGACACGCCATGGAAATAGCTTTGACAAAAAATAGGTAAGGAGAAATAGGAAAAAAATTTGTCTTATATGGGTCCACTCAGTAAGTTACTACTCCCACTTATACTAGCTGAGCGCTAACAACTACTAACAACTAACAACCTGGTCTATAGTTCGTTGAGAAATGACCACTGAGCTTCCCCGCGTACCATCCTCTCTCTCTTCCTCTTCCACTTCCACTTCTTCTCCTCCTTCTTCTTCTCTTGAGACGATGAGGCGTGAAGAAGAAGAAGAAGAAGAAGAAGAGGAAAACGAAGAGGAGGACGACGATCTTTATCCAATTCCTCCGCTTCCT
This sequence comes from Mimosa pudica, assembly GCA_029929735.1. Taxonomy (NCBI): domain Eukaryota; kingdom Viridiplantae; phylum Streptophyta; class Magnoliopsida; order Fabales; family Fabaceae; genus Mimosa; species Mimosa pudica. The sequence goes on along the minus strand of JAKELP010000014.1, from coordinate 5,599,590 downwards.
CTGAGCGACCAAGACCGTGAGGCCTTACTCGCCGATGTGATCTCTCAGGTTCAAATCCTCAACTCCTCCTTCTCCTTCTCCCTTCCCCATCGCACCGCCGCCATACACGCCGTTTACCTCCTTGCGCATCTCGCCAAAACCGGTACCTTTTTCTCTCTCATCAAAATCAATTCCACACTCCTAACTATATATATATATATATTACTTAATTACCTCATTTCAATGTTACTTAATACTACCTCCGGTCCTAAATATAAGACCTTATTACTTTTTTTTTTTTGAGATTAAGGTTGCAAAATAGGTTATTAAATTATGACATATTTGATATATTTTTAGATTATCCATTACTTTAAAGGTAAAATAAACTAGTTTAAGGGAAAAAATTAGGTAAACCAATTTATAATTAACTTAATTTTGCTTCTTTTAGGATTTTCCAAAAAAGTCAAATAGATCTTATATTCACAGGAGGGAGTATCACCTCAGTCCTCATATTACTCCACGGCCCTAATTGTTTGTATATTATTGAGGCCTTATGTATAATTTAGGAATTCTGTGCTCCTAAATTATATATACAACCTAACTATCTTATTTCATTAAATTTAATTTGTTAGTAAAGTTAGTTAAAATCACGTGATATTAGCAAAAGAAGCATCTACCTGTTTTTTTGTTATTTTTCTCTTCAGGAATTCTGTGCATTAACGAGGATAGTTTGGCAAATGGTTGAGAAAGAGGTGTTATATGTAGGAATGGAGGAAGTATTAGGGTTCTTTATATTTTCTTGTGTGTGTAGGAATTTGTTTTTTTTTTTTTTTAGATTTTGATTTTGTTTTGGTGGTTGGTCTTGGTAGAGGAATTGGCGGACGTGATTATTGAAGGAGGTGCAGTTCCGGCTTTGGTTAAGCATCTGCAAGAGCCTCCTTTTGGTGAAAACGATCATGGCGTGAAACCGTTTGAACACGAGGTTGAGAAAGGAAGTGTGACTGCTTTGGGACTTCTTGCTATTAAGGTAGCTTGAATTTCATGTGTTTAAATGTTATACGCGACGTTAATAATAGAATTCAGGCTGGTTGGGTTAAATGGAGAAAAACTACTGGGATTATATGTGATCATAAGGTAGAAGATAAGATAAAAGGGAAGTTTTATAGGACAACCATTAGACCTGCGATGTTATATGGTAGTGAATGTTGGGCCCTTAAAAGGAAACATGAACATAAGATGGAGGTGACAGAGATGAGAATGTTGCGATGGATGTGTGGTCATACAATAAAAGATAGGATATACAACGATCATATTAGAGCACGAGTTGGAGTAACATCAATTGCGGAGAAAATGGTAGAGTCGCTTGAGGTGGTTTGGACATGTTCAAAGAAGAGAATTAGATGCACCAATAAGAACAGTGGATCAAATGGTTTTGAGTCCTTACATGAGAGGGAGAGGGAGGCCGAAGAGAACTCTTAAAGACATTATCCGACGAGATCTTTTGATCAATAATATATCACCAGGCATGGCAATTGACCGAACACAGTGGCGACGTGTGATCCATGTAGCCGACCCCACCTAGTTGGGATAAGGCTCTGTTGTTGTTGTTGTTGTTGTAAATGTTATTCTCTCAGTTACAACAGAATTGTATGTTAAACACTAGTATTGTGTAGCCTTTTTATCTCTTTCTTTGGTATTCCTCAAGTTGTGAAGTATAATCGGAATTTCTTACTGTTGCTAAATATAAGGCCAATTTGCCTAATTGATTATAGTAATATTGTTAGTTAATTTGGTTAAAATCACTTGATATTACTAAAACACCATAACCACCTATCTTATTTGATTACTCTATTTCTACATATACGACATTTTTCTTTAGTATTATCCAAGTTCTGAAGTATGAATGTAATTACTCCTTTGGATCTGTTTACTTAGTTTGATTAGATTAAGAATGCTAGTTAAGTTAGTTGACATAAGATGCTTTAATCAAAATATGTCAGTCATAGTCCTTAGCCCCTCTTCCCCTTTCTTCCTTGTTGAGGGTAATTTTGTAAAAAAAAGGACAAAAATTAGAGCTAGATTGTATAATTAGGACCAAGATTGTCACCTGAATAGATATTTAGGATCAGAGAGAGAGGGGGTATTCATTATGTGTTGCTGCTTGCTAACTTTGTTTAACACGTGTGATGGCAATTCTTTGAAATATGTTTGTGGAAGAGGCATTGTTGACCATGAATTGTTATCATATTATGTATTTAATATTGCTTGTTTATTTAAAAATGCTTTCTACAGCCAGAACATCAACAGCTCATTGTTGACAATGCTGCCTTGAAACATCTTGTGGTTCTATTGAAGAGGCATAACTCTTGTGCTGTGGATGAAACTGTGAGTAGTGTCATCCGTAGGGCTACATATGCGATCGCTAATCTTGTATTTAACAACAATGACATCAAAAACAGTGTCAGGTTTGCCTTTTGCCGTTACCATTGTACCTTTAAATTCATAGGTGGTGTGTTTGTGTCTTTATGCTTATCTGGGCACTAAATATAGGATGGAAGGTGGGATTCCACCACTTGTTGAGTTGCTCAAATTCACTGATACAAAGGTTCAAATAGCAGCTGCTAATGCACTGCGCTCTCTGGCTTTTAAAAATGTTGAAAATAAAAATCAGGTAACTGCATTTCTAAAAATTGGTGGTTTGAAATTGAGTTGAATGTTACAATCAACTGACTCAAGCTCATAACTTGGCAGATTGTCGAATGCAATTCTCTTCCAACTCTGATTCTAATGCTTCGTTCTGAAGATCCTGCTATTCATTATGGAGCGGTACATATTTTTTAAGTGGTTTGTGAATTTAGTTTGGCCACTATGCTTATCCTACCTGTGTTCCACTTGATGATCCTTAATTGTATTGCAGGTTGGTTTGATTGGAAATCTGGTGAACTCTTGTCCTAATATAAAGGAAGAAGTTATTCTAGCTGGAGCTTTGCAGCCTGTGATTGGGTTGCTTCGGTATATGCTCTATTCTAAATACTATATTAGATCCCCACTGTTTCTGTTTTCCTTTCTTTGGTACATATTTTGTTGTATGTAACAGATCTTCCTGCTCTAAGAGCCGAAACGAAGCAGCATTATTGCTTGGACAGTTTGCAGCTACTGATTCTGACTGCAAAGTAAGCATATCTTTATTGCATGAACTTAATTTGTTTACCTTGTATTGAAGTGGGAGGGAGGAAGAGGCTTTATTGGGGGGGACAGAACAAACCTTAAACTCTTATATTTGTTTCCTGGAATATGATGAGGAGTAGAAAAGACATCTATTTCTTCATGAATTGTACATTGAAGTAATGGCTCCATTTTTCTCAATTTCCAATTATTTCCTCCATCCCTATATATAAAGTCCTTTTAATTGAATTGCAGAACTTCAATAATATAGCTAAAATTAGTTAAAACTTAAAAGTAATAATTGAGTGGGAAATATACCCTTTTCCTCCCAGAAGTCCTGTTATGTGAGGGAGGGAGGGTGGGGGTTAATAAACTGAAAAGTAGTAATTGAGTGGGAAATATACCCTTTTCTTCCTGAATTCCCGTTATGAGAGAGAGAGAGAGAGAGAGAGAGAGAGAGAGAGAGAGAGAGAGAGAGAGAGAGAGAGAGAGACTCTGGAGGAGGGGGGTAATGATGAGAAACATAATGAAAGAGAATGCATGGATGAAATCAATGTATGGGTAAAAATGCAATTACTCCCTCCATTCCTAAATATAAGATCACTTTGAGGAAGTGGATAAGTTCCTAAATATAAAATCACTTCCTATTTTATCTCAAGTTTTACCCAAACTACCCTTATACTCCCTCTTTTCATTGAAAACCCCTCCTCCTTTTAAAGTTAAGTATTGAGAGGTATTTTGGGAAGGTCATGTAATTTTATTGTCTTCCTTAATCTCCCCAAATTAGCCAAAGTGATCTTATATTTAGGAACGGAGGGAGTATTACTTAGACACTTTCTACTTCTGTTTGTTTCTAAATATGGATCACATTTGCCTCAAAGTATAATTAAATTCAATATGAGTGATGACTCCTGTTATGATGCATCAAGCATTTCTTCTTTCATCCCTTTCCTTCCAATCAACTTTATCTTAATATCTGTCTTACTTGAATTTTGTAGGTGCATATAGTTCAGAGAGGTGCCGTTCCAAATCTGATACAGATGATTCAATCCAATGATTTACAACACAAAGTAACGTCTTCCTTTGCCTTGGGGCGACTGGCACAGGTTATCTCCTATACTTATTATTTTCCAAGTTATAATTCACTACTTCTGAATAGGGTAAATTTCACGAGTGTATTCGAATTACATTAGTAATGATACACATCCATATCAAGAGATAGTTTCGTATGTGTCATGTTAGCCATATTCTAAAACAATAGTTGTTTGTCAAATTTCAATGGTCTTAGCTCACCTCGCTAACGTTACACTAGCTATTTGAATTTGAAATACGCGCAATGTAATATGCTTTACTTCTATAGGAAAGTTCAACACTCTTTTAGCAGCATTTCCTCTGGCCTGAAAAGAACCATTTGACTTCAGGACATGCATAATCAAGCTGGTATTGTATACAATGGTGGCTTAGAGCCATTACTTAAGCTTCTTGATTCAAAAGATGGATCTCTGCAATATAATGCAGCTGTTACACTATATGCCCTTGCAGATAATGAGGTATGGCATATTGTTGAATGTGTGCTACAGTAGATTATTTATTATTATTGTGTTTTTACTTGGTCTACTAGTTTGAATGAGTGGTTCCTATTTTATTTCATTGATTGTTATTTATTATTTGCTTTATTTATCAAATGTAATTCAATTCATATGTACAAGCCTATAAATAGGGTAGTTATAAATAAAATTGAGTCAGTATTATCCTGACTCCCCTCCTCCTTTTCTCCCATCGGTCCTTCTATTTTGTTTTTCCACGTGCACACATATAACTGGATTTTAATGAAATTGGGATAATCTGTTCCTAGATTTTTTAAAAAGCTGAGTGGGCAATATCAATTGATTGTTCTTTGTTATTTTATTATCTTCCATAGGATAATGTAGCTGATTTTATTAGGGTTGGTGGTCTTCAGAGACTGCAGAATGGCGAGTTTATTGTTCAAGTAAGTATTATACTCTGCTTTCTAAAAAGTAGCTGACATTATGATATTTTGTAATTTCATCCTTTGATGAGCGTAGCGTCAGGAGTCGTGTACATTGGAATTGCATGGTGCAGCCTTATTTTTTAGAACTGGGTTAATTTCCTTGGACGTTTTTGATCTTTCATGGAATTCATACTTATTTGCAGGTGATAAAAGATTGTGTTGTGAAGACATTGGAGAGATTGGAGGAAAAGATTCATGGCCGTGTAAGCAGAAGTGCATGTTATACCTGTTACTTAAATACTTATTAATGGTCGTGTAAGCGGAAGTGCATGTTATACTTGTTACTTAAATACGTATCATGTTGATTAATTTTGATTTATTGTGAACTTCTGTTTTGATTATCACTCTAAGTTTATTTGATCACGATGTTCAGACTTGTAAATCTCTATTTTCTCCATCTAGGTTCTGGATCATTTGTTATATATCATGAGACTTTCAGAAAAGGCTGTCCAAAGACGAGTTGCTTTGGCTCTTGCTTATCTTTGCTCTGCAGATGACCATAGATCAATATTCATTGATAACAATGGTATGCTCCAATGAATCATTTCATAGTTTTGATCTTTGATTTATATTGGCTCTTGTATAAATACTTCCTATGTCCGTGTCTTTGATTATCTGTTTGTGCAGGTTTAGATTTGCTTATTGGGCTTCTTACCTCTTCTAGCATCAAGAAGCGACTTGATGGTGCTGTAGCTTTATGCAAGTTGGCCAAGAAATCTATGAATATATCTCCCGTAGATGCTGCTGCCCTGTCTCCAACACCTCAGGTAGGCCTTTATCCTATTTGCTTGGCCTCACACCTCCATTCCCATGAGCTCACCATAACAAAAAAATCTTTCATTGATTTGATATCTTCATAAACCATCCAGAAAAATAGACTTAATCTCCTTTGCTTATCCTTATTTTTTACGTATCGTGCTAATTGCCACTACTTGCTTTTGACTTTTTTCCTTTCTATATATAGACGCATAGACTCATCCAAATAGTCTAACTCAAAAAGTATGTAGATGTTTGATAGAACCACATTTGTCACATATGTTATTTAGTTGACTTGACAAGTAGTCTGTCCTTATACAATTGAATAATATTTATTTGTAATTTTGTATATGTTGTTGTTAGAAATTATGAAAATATTGTTAATATTCTATTTAATATTAGTAGACTATTTGTATATCTTATTCATAATTGTGAAATATAGCGTCAGGAAATATTTAGAGTAGAAGAATATTTGTTATTATTAGGGAATCATATTAGGTAAACTTGTCAAAGAAGTTTAGTATCTTTCAGGAAGCTTTTATATTATAAATGTGATATCATATCTGTTAAGGTTTGTTGTAAATATGTGTATTTAGGGTTTAGTAAATAGTTGGCCTTATTGGGCCTTATTCTCTTTGGGCTTCCTATTACCTATATAATGTAATCACACATGCTTCATTGAATAAGATTATTATTTTTCTTCTTCTTTTTGTACATGGTATCAGAGCATAGGCTCTTTAGGGTTTGTGATTTTTCGTTTCTGGCCGCCTGAGTCCGGGCACTGTTCACGTGAACAGTAAACGAAGGAGATTTCGGCCGATCTGTGCTCTTCTGGACCTCACCTCGTGACACGCGCCACATCCACGGGTTCGCACCGCGACGGCGAAAAAACCCCAGCCGGCCGCTCCGCCATCGGAGGTTCCACGCGCCGTCACGCGCCGCCGCCGTGACGCCACGCGCCGCCGTCTCTGATCCACGCGCCGCCGCACGCGCCATCGGAATCTGCCGCTTTCCACCGCCGAGAGCTCGCCGTCCGTTTCTGATCTGTTTCTGGTCTTCATTTGGCCGTTTGGAGCCCCTGGTGAGGCTATTTGGTTGTTGCCTTCTTGTTTGTTGGAATTTCTTTGGATTTCCTTTTTGAAGTTTTATTGTCTTCAATGGCTGAAGGAAAGGTGGCTGTTCTGTCTGATAGTGTTCCTATAATTAGTAAAATTTCTGAGCACAAGTTAACTCGTAAGAATTACCATGATTGGAACAAGACAATTCGATTGTATTTGTTGAGTATTGGGAAAGAGGGTCATTTGACTGAGACTCCTCCAACCGATGATTCTAGTAAGACGTGGATTAGAGATGATGCACGTTTGTTCTTGCAAATTCAGAATTCTATTGATAGTGACATACTTCCTTCTTTGACTCATTGCTCTTATGTGAAGGAGCTCATGGAATACTTAGAGTTTCTATTCTCTGGTAAAGGAAATATTTCACGTATCTATGAGGTGTGCAAAGCCTTTTCAGTCCTCAGAAGCAGGAGCAGGAACCTTCATTGACCTCTTATTATATGAATTTTACTCAGATTTATGGGGAGTTGAAGCAATTAATGCCTCTAACGCCTGATGTTAAGGTGCAGGCGTCTCAACAGGAAAAGTTAGCAATCATGAGCTTTCTTCATGGTCTTCCTACAGGTTATGAGACAGTTCGGTCTCAAATTTTATCTAGTGATACTCTTGCTTCCCTTCCAGAGGTTTACTCTCGTGTTCTACGTGCTGAAGTTGACTCTCCATCCTCATCTGTTCCTATTGCTCCTGCTAGCGCCCTTGCTAGTCGTGGTTCGTGGGATAATAAGGATAATCGTGGACCACCTACTTGGAACTCATCTAAGTCAGGGGGAGCTTCATCTGACTCCAGTACTATTACCTGTTACTACTGTAAAGAGTCGGGTCACACAAAGCGTAATTGTCGTAAGCTCCAGAACAAACTGAAGCGAATAGGATCTGCACATGTAGCATCTTCTACTGAATAAGTTACTATTTCAGCAGCTGAGTATGCCAAGTTGATGGCTAAATACAAGGAATCCATGGCTCTATCTGCTTCACCAGTTTCTACTGATACAGGTAATAATGCCACTTGTCTGGTCTCTTCTTCCTCCAAGTGGATCATCGATTCAGGTGCCACTGATCATATGACAGGTAACCATCATCTTTTCTCCTCTTATGCTCCGTACGCCAATCCCTCTAGAATCACGATTGCAAATGGATCTAATTCTTGTGTTATTGGTTCTGGCTCTGTTCATCCAACTCCATCTATTCACTTATCTTCTGTTTTAAATGTGCCTGACCTTGCCTTTAATCTCCTCTCTCCTAGTAAACTAACACAACAACTAAATTGCTTTATCTCACTCTTTCCTAATTATTGTTTGATTCAGGATCTTACGACGAAGCAGATAATTGGTAGAGGTTACGAGTCTGGAGGCCATTACTTTCTTGATGATCGAGTGCATCGTTCGGTTGCTTGTTCTGTCGACTCCACCCCATTTGAAGTGCATTGTCGTTTGGGTCATTTGTCTTTAGCATCTTTAAAGAAACTTTATCCACATTTTAATTCAGTGTCTACTTTAGAATGTGAGTCATGTCAGTTTGCCAAACATCATCGTCTTCCACATGTGTCTCGAGTCAATAAACGGGTTGCGTCCCCTTTTGAGTTAGTTCATTCTGATGTTTGGGGTCCGTGTCATATTGAATCCAAATCTGGTTACAAGTACTTTGTAACATTTGTTGATGATTATTCTCGTACTACTTGGCTATATTTAATGAAAAATCGTTCTGAAGTACTTTCACAATTTTCTCATTTTTGTTCTGAAATTCAAACTCAATTTGGTGTTTCTATTTGCACTTTGCGTAGTGATAATGCTAAGGAATACTTTTCCTCAAACTTTCAGAACTTCATGCTTGAAAAAGGTATAATCCATGAATCCTCTTGTGTTGATACTCTAGCTCAAAATGGTGTTGCTGAACGGAAAAATCGTCACTTACTTGAAGTAGCTCGTGCACTAATGTTTCAAATGAATGTCCCTAAACCTTTTTGGGCAGACGCTATTTCTACGGCTTGTTTTTTGATCAATCGCATGCCTTCCGCTGTTCTTGATGGAAATATTCCTTTTTCAACAATTTTTCCTTCCAAACCTCTGTTTCATCTTGATCCAAAGATCTTTGGTTGTGTTTGTTTTGTTCGTGATGTTCGGCCGACTATTTCTAAGTTGGATCCTAAGGCATTAAAGTGTGTTTTTCTTGGATACTCAAGGTTTCAAAAGGGATATACTTGTTTTTCTCCTACTCTAAATCGTTATTTGGTATCTTCTGATGTTACCTTTCACGAGTCCACCCCATTTTTTCCCATAGCATCTTCCCCGTCTTCACCTAATGAAGCTGATGATCTCTTGGTTTATCAAGTTGTTAGTACACCTTTGCCAGTACAGGTACCAGAACGACCTCCAATCCACTACGTTTATCAGAAGCGTAAAAAAGAGAGTAATGTGGCTGTTCCAGATGGTGACCCTCCCATTTCTGCTTCTTCGTCGGATCTCGAACCACATGATGAGGAAAATTCTGTCCCTCCCATTGAGCCATAACATGATATTTCCCCTACTTCTGATGACTTGCCTATTGCACTTCGAAAAGGTAAACGTAGTTGCACTTATCCTATTTCTTCTTATGTTTCCTATAACCATTTATCTCCTACTTCTAAGTCTTTCATAGCTTCCTTGGACTCCATTACTATTCCTACCACTCTTCACCAAGCCTTAAGTCATTCGGGTTGGCGTGCGGCAATGGAGGAGGAGATGATGGCCCTTGAACAAAGTGGTACTTGGAATCTTGTTGATTTACCGAAAGGGAAGAAGGCGATTGGGTGTAAGTGGGTCTTTACTATCAAAACTACGGCTGATGGCTCTCTTGAGCGTCTTAAGGCTCGTCTTGTTGCTAAGGGTTATGCTCAGACCTATGGGGTTGATTACTCTGAAACCTTCTCTCCAGTGGCTAAACTCTCATCAGTCAGATTGTTTATCTCCATGGCCGCTACTTATGATTGGGCTCTTCATCAACTAGATGTCAAAAATGCCTTTCTCAATGGCACTTTAAATGAGGAAGTTTACATGGAGCAACCGCCTGGTTTTGTTGCTCAGGGGGAGAATGGGAAGGTTTGTCTTCTTTGTAACTCTTTGTATGGTCTTAAACAGAGTCCTCGTGCTTGGTTTAATAGATTCTGTTCTGTTGTTCGGAAGTTTGGGCTAATTCAAAGTAAATGTGATCATTCAGTATTTTACCAGAACTCGGATGCTGGCTTGATTCTTTTAGTTGTGTATGTTGATGATATTGTGATTACAGGAAGTAATGTCGATGGAATATCGTCTCTTAAGGTCTTCCTTAACTCTCAATTTCAGACAAAGGATTTAGGGCCGTTAAAGTATTTTTTGGGTATCGAGGTCATGAGAAGCAAGAAAGGTATTTTTCTTACCCAGAGGAAATATGTCCTTGACTTGTTAAAAGAAACAGGGAAGTTAGGAGCTGCACCAAGCAATTCACCAATGATTGTCAATCCTTACCTAGAGCTGGATAATAAAATACCATTTGAAGAGCTCCCTGAGCATATCAGAAAGAAAGTTGATCCCAAGAAGCTAGAACCATTTGAATATCCTGACAGATATCGCAGACTGATTGGTAAATTAAATTATCTGACTATAACTCGCCCAGATGTGACTTTCTCAGTGAGTTTTCTTAGTCAATTCATGGGAGCTCCAACTGTTGGTCAGTGGGAAGCCTTGGAGCATGTCCTTCGCTATCTTAAGCGGTCTCCAGGTCGTGGTATTTTGTATAAAAACTATGGTCACACAGACATTGAATGTTTTTGTGATGCTGATCATGCAGGATGTAAGAAAACCAGAAGATCTACTACTGGATATTGTGTTTTTGTAGGTGGGAATCTTGTGTCATGGAGAAGTAAGAAACAAGGGGTTGCATCACACTCTAGTGCAGAGGCAGAATATAGAGCTATGTCACAGTCTGTACGTGAGGTTGTGTGGATATATCAGTTGTTAAAGGAGGTTGGCCTCAAAACCTCTCTCCCTGCAAAGCTTTGGTGTGATAATCAGGCAGCATTACATATAGCTTCAAACTCAGTGTTCCATGAACGTACCAAGCACATTGAAGTTGATTGTCATTTTGTTCGTGATAAGCTAAAGGAGAATTTTATTTCTACTGGACACGTGCGATCTAGTGATCAACTCGGTGATCTTCTCACTAAAGCCTTAGATGGGAACCGGGTTAGTTATCTTTGTAACAAGTTGGGCATGATTGACATATATGCTCCAACTTGAGGGGGAGTGTTAAGGTTTGTTGTAAATATGTGTATTTAGGGTTTAGTAAATAGTTGGCCTTATTGGGCCTTATTCTCTTTGGGCTTCCTATTACCTATATAATGTAATCACACATGCTTCATTGAATAAGATTATTATTTTTCTTCTTCTTTTTGTACAATATCAATGAAATAATCATCGGACTATGCACCCATCTTTGTTTCCACATGGTACCAAAGCTAAAAAAGGTTTAGTTTGATCTCTAGGCACCCATCTAAGTTGCCTCAATCACAAACCCTAAAAAGGTTCCTCTCCTCTCTTCTCTGTTTCTTCCCCAATCCAAACCTAGATTTCGAGTCCTACCTTTTGCTCGATTCACAAAACCCCAGATCGGATTGTTTATGAGTTCGTGAGCTTGTGCATTCTGTTTGGCTTAAGTCGTGTCTTTTCTTTTTTGTGTTCGGCGTTCTTATTTTATTTTCTCTATTTGAGTCTAGAAAAAAATGGTCTTTTATTTTTAGTGAGAGAAAAAAAGTCAGAAAAAATGTATTTTATTTTTAGTAAAACAAAATCAGAAATAAAGGTCTTTTATTTTTTAGTGAAAAAAATAGAAAAAGAGTTTTTATTTATTTTTTTGATACTTTGAGTTTTTAATTTTTAGTTAAGAAAAAAAGTTAAGAAAAAGAATAAAAAGAAAGTCTTTTATTTTTATAGTAAAAAAATTAGATTCAGAAAAAAAAGGAGTCTTATTTTTTCAGGAAAACATGTGTGTTAAAAAGAGGGGGGGAGAGAAAAAGGGTAAAAAAATAAAGGAGTACAAGTCAAACCGGCCTCTGAGACTCAAAAAGTAGTCACGAAGACCGGTCTCTGAGACTCAAAGAAGTACAAGCCAGGAAGAGCGGCCTCTGAGACTCAAAGAAGTACAAGCCAGGAAGAGCGACCTCCGAGACTCAAAGAAGTACAAGCATTGCAAACGGGCATTTGAGACCTGAAAGTGTAAGGACCTTTCCCCTTTGTCCTAGAGCCATAACTGAGTAAGGATCCAAAAAGGAGTACGGCCCAGGCAGATTTGAAGGATCGACCCAAGGTGTACGACCGAAATAGACTGACTCAGAAAAAGGAGCTCGACCCAGGCATTGTTGAAGAGCATAGTACAATGGGATGGTCATTCCCCATGTACATGTGTTTGTGAATGTGAATTGCGATGGGATGGGATGGTCATTCCCCATGCACAAGAGTTTTTTATGAGATGGTCATTCCTCACATGTTTGCGATGGGATGGTAATTTCCCATGCATAAATTGTTTTTCAAATAGCGATTGGCTGTGTTCATTGTTCCTTCTCTGTTTAGAGAAATCTCACCATTGGAGGCATAATTGATCCATTAAAAAGGATTGGAGAATGAAGATTATGAAGATTTGTTGGCAAGTTGGTTCATAGTCCAACTTGAGGGGGAGTGTTAGAAATTATGAAAATATTGTTGATATTTCCTATTTTTTATTAGTAGACTATTTGTATATCTTAGTCATAATTGTGAATTATAGCATAAGGAAATATTTAGAGTAGAAGATTATTTGTATTATTAAGGACTCATATTAGGTAAACTTAAAGAAGTTTATTATCTTTTAGGAAGCTTTTGTATTAAAAATATGATATCATATCAATGAAATAATCATCGAACTATGCACTCATCTTTGTTTCCACAGTTATGAGCACCCAAGCCACAGATGCTAAACCTACCCAAAAGCAATAATAGCTGATAATGTGTAGAGCCACCTGCACTAAATGCCCTTTGAAGTAGCCCATTTACTTGATGTAAAACTAAGCCCAGTGTTGAGTCATCATCAATGTCCATACATAGTGGTCCAAGGGGGCATAGTCCAGCTGGTAAGAAAGGGGAAGGTAAGGCACCGCGTACCCACCAGGTCATGGGATCGAACCTTTGGGAAGTAGTCACCCCTAAAATGGGGAATCCCGGCGGTGACTTCGAATTAGTTGGTTCCCCAAAGGGGGGCCGGACACCGAAGGCTCTAAGCAAAAAAAAAAAAGTCCATACATAGTGAAAGCTGAAAATTTAGTCTGCAATTGGGAGAGACTTTTGCCTCTCAAAAGTTAGCTAGACATTTTTTTCTTTGTTCTTTTCCTTTTGCTGGTTTGCTGCTTGTGTAATTCCATTCAACCTATGCTTGTACGGGTGATTTGGTTGGGCAATATCTGTTTGAATAATTAGAATTTGGAGGATCTCCATTGAGTAAACAGTGCAATTAATTAGCATATGCTGATACCATAATTAGTTAGCATATTTTCATGATGTATGACTACTGAGTTTCAAAAGTTGATGCATATATCTAGTAAACAATTTGTTATGATAAATAAACGTTTCATGTAATTATTTTGCACATGTCAATCCAGTATTTGTTTCTGTACGATATAATTGATGCCCAACTATGCCTGCACTTGTAAGAATCCTTACACATATATCTGCTGACCATTCCATATTCTCATAAAGTTGGAATGCACGCAGTAATAAACTTTTCTTCTTGCAGGTCTATTTGGGAGAGCAGTATGTTAATAGTCCTACATCGTCTGATGTTACATTTTTGGTTGAAGGTTGATGCCCATCACAAACGTTTTTCGTTTTTTCTCTGAACATAGATTATTTGAAATGTAATTTAGTGTAGCATCAGGTAGAATGTGTAGTTTATTGGGTTATGTTCTAATTTCACTGCAGGGAAGCGCTTCTTTGCTCACAGAATGCGCCTAATTGCATCTTCAGCTGCATTTCGTGCTATGCTTGATGGTGGTTATAGGGTGAGTATCTCATGTTGTTCTTGACCTGTCTATAATCTTTCTCCCTCCACTGGCAAAAATATAGTTGAATGTGGTGTACTTCTTTTCTTAAATGAAAATAGAGAGAAAATCATTCATCAACAATGTTCAATCTTGTCAGTTACATCAATTATCACCTGATATATGAACATTATGCTTTATTCTATGCTCCATGTAGTTTTTCATTGGAGCCTTGTCAGATAAATATAAATATACTTCATAACTATCTTTGCCTGTAATTTGAATTGACAATCGAGGGGAAACACATCAGTTTATGAGTGTTAATTTACATTCTATGCCATTGCTAATGCCTCAATATTTTGTGTGGCAGGAGAAAGATGCTAGGGATATTGAAATTCCAAATATAAGATGGGCGGTTTTTGAACTAATGATGAGGTATAATAAACTATGAATTCCCGTGTCTTATGAAACATGCAATGTTAAAACATTTATTGTCTGCGAGTGGATATCTCATATTCTTTAATTGAATTTTACCAGATTCATCTATACTGGATCAACTGATGTTACTCTGGACATTGCTCAAGATCTCCTTCAAGCAGCTGATCAATATCTCCTAGAAGGACTTAAGAGACTTTGTGAGCGCACAATAGCGCAGGTGAGATCATGATGTTATTCTCATGTACTCGCTTGTGTTTGGATCTGTATCTGTATTCCCAATATATTCTGCACTTGATTTATACTTGAAGGAACTTGCTTTACGTGGTAAAACTGATTTTTCCCCAGGATATATCCCTAGAGACTGTGTCAAGTATGTATGAACTTTCAGAAGCCTTTAATGCAATATCATTAAGGAACACCTGCATCGTTTATATCCTAGAGCATTACGATGAACTCAGTGCCAGACCAGGGTAATAATCTGATCCTTGAATTTTGTGCACTTTTATGTTAGTTATTTTTTCACCTCAGTAGTGCAGTAATAAAGTTTTGTTTAAGAATTGAAATATGAATGAAATATTGAATAATTGTAAATATAATATATGTGGGAATATCTTGTAATTATCATATTATTATTATTAGGCTTTATTAGCATTAATTAGTCATTAGTAGTTTGTCTCTTCTCTTAGCCTATATGTAGACACACTTGTACATTGTGCAAACCATCAGTGAAAAATACATTGTTCATTCTCTCAAATTCTCTGGCCATTGTATGGCCAAAAAACAAAAAATCTCTGGCCATCGTCCACACGGTATAAGAGCTTTAGTCTTAAAAACTTAAAAAATTAGGGGTTTGAAAGCATGAGTCGAATGAAACTCTCTCTTCAAAGTATACGGTTGATTCTGTGTACGATGATCGAAGCTTTGTTAGCTCTCACCGTCCGCCCCATCAGAAAGAGGAGGGTCCGATTGGCCAAACCTCTAAAAACCGCCGCACTCTTCGCCGGCTGACGTGCCGTCCCGGCACTTGATGTGGTGGTTCCAGCGGCGAATTCCACCACTGCACTTGTTGCTCCATTCCCGTCCATATTCTGGTCTTATATGTTGGTCCGAGATCGGGTGCTCAATTTTCCAGATCGGACAGTGTTGTTTGGGCACTATTTGTTTATGTGTTGACCTTTTAAAGGTTGTGAGTTACCTTTGAATGTCACTAAAATGGTGTGTAGAGGCATTGGGACATGTTTTTTGTTAGTTACAGATTTGGGCATGCGACTTCTCATGGATAGGGTTGCTGCCCAGATGTTGTGGTTTTTGTTTTGTACCTATCTCGGAGGTTTATATGCTTTTGGAGTTTCAGTAATGGTGAAGATGATGACTACAAGCCTTTTAGTCAAAGCTGCCACGTATTTCTTAAGTTTGGTAGCATGGAAGATAACTCATTCATTAATTGAAACAACTGTTGCTATAGAGAGGGTATCCTTAACATTTCTAGCAAAGCGTTGAAACTTTCTCCAAGCCCTAAAAACCTCACAGGACCGACAGGTGCTTATAGACAGGATCAAAATATTTGTACCCTTTTTGAGTTGGAGAATACCCAATGAAAATATATTTCGTTGCACAAGGATCAAGTTTGTTATTGGGATATGCATGAACAAAAACAATACAATCAAAGACACTACAGGAAAGATATGATTCAAGGTGAGTGGTAGGGAAGATATTTCGTAATATTTTCAATGAAGTTTCAAAAGATATCACCTTGTTATGCATACAGTTGATAAGGTGGGTTGCGTTTAAATGACATTTCTCCAATAGAACTTAAGTACTTTGCAAGTAAGCATAGATGGTTTATTGACTTCCAGAATTGACTATTTTCCTTTGAGCAATCTCATTTTGTTTAGCACATCGTCAATTCTTCTTGTACCCATCGTCATTCTTGATCAATCTTTCTTGTTCATTTCTTACAATTTGACAATTGTACAACAGAAACAAACATTTATTTTAATCAAAATTTAAGAACATGTCAATGCTAAATTTGATTTCTCATATTCTAATCAAAATTTGGGTTGGCGTGAGTGGTAAGTACTCTCGCCCCTTAAACAAGTGGTTGGGGGTTCGATCCCTGACTCTTGCGAATGGAGCAAATTCACAGGCCAGCCAGCTATCTACCCCCTATATGAGACTTCAGAACAGCGAGGGATTAGTCTCACTTGACACGCGGGTGGGGATACCCTTGGGTAACAAAAAAAAAATATATTTTCATTAGGTATTCTCTAACTTAAAAAGGGTACAAATATTTTGATCCTGTCTATAAGCACCTGTCGATCCTGTGAGGTTTTTAGGGATTGAAGAAAGTTACAATGCTTTGCTACAAATGTTAAGGATAACGTCTCCATAGCAACAGTTGTTTCAATAAATGAATGAGTTACCTTCCTTGCTACCAAACTTAAGAAATACGTGGCAGCTTTAACTAAAAGGCTTGTAGTCATCATCTTCAACATTACTGAAACTCCAAAAGCATATAAACCTCCGAGAAAGGTACAAAACAAAAACCACAACATCTGGGAACCCTATCCATGAGAAGTCGCATGCCCAAATTTGTAACTAACGAAAAACATGTCCTAATGCCTCTACACACCATTTTATTGACATTGAAAGGTAACTCACAACCATTAAAAGGTAAAAACATAAACAAATAGTGCCCAAACGACACTGCCAGAACTGGAAAATTGAGCACCCGATCTCAGATCCAACATATAAGACCAAAATATGGTTGGTATTGGAGCAACGAGTGCAGCGGTGGAATTTGCCGCTGGAACCGCCACATCACGTGCCGGGACGGCGCGTCAGCCGGCGAAGAGTGCGGCGGTTTTTAGAGGTTTAGCCGATCGGACCCTCCTCTTTCTGATGGGGCGGACGGTGAGAGCTAACGGAGCTTCGATCATCATGCACAGAATCAACACTATACTTTGAAGAGAGTTTCATTCGACTCATGCTTTCAAACCCCTAATTTTTTAATTTTTTAAGACTAAAGCTCTTATACCATGTGGACAATGACCAGAGATTTTTATTCTAATCAAAATTTCGACTCATGATTCTAGTTCTATTTTTCACCCTTATTTCTATCACAATGACTATATGAGATCTTCTACTACGATCATTTTGACATATGCAGGGTAATCTGGTATAATCTGATTGATTGGTATAATCTGATTGATCCGAACACATCTATATTGACCCATTCATGCATATTAAAATAAATGGAAAACTGAATTCGGATCACCGATTTATGCATCAAATGTCTGCAGGCATTCTTTCATGATTCAACACATCATACCGGGAATACGCAACTACTTTACTAAAGCGCTTATGAAAGGATAACTACCCTACTGCTTGGTCATAGCTTGCCAACCATTTTTTGTTGACCTCTAACTGATGATTGTAGTTGTACAGAATAGCTGAAGGAAAGAGGGTCTCTCCTCGATTGAATACCACATAGATGTTCTTTCTGTTGTCATTTGTTGAGCCAGGGAAAGAGGGTCTCTCCTCGATTGAATACCATATGGCTGAAGGAAATAATTCAGAGCAGTCCATGCGTCCTGATGCAGTTTAAGTCCATTTTATCTGAATCATCATTGTGAATTTGTCATACATACAATAGAAAATGTAACTTTCACCAACATTGCTCTTTTCTCCTGCAATATTGTGATGATTATATGAATCTCTCTATATATACAACAACAAAGTCATATCCCATCATCATATGAGATCGGCTACATGGATCATACATTGTGCTCTATTAGTAACCAACTCCTTGGGTATATTATTCACCAATAGGTTACTATGTTCCCCAAACATTCATCTTGGTCTTCATCTTCTTTTAATTGAACACTATTGTTTGATCTACCCTTCTCACCAGCGCATGTGTTGGCCTTCTTTTTGAATTTCTAAACCACCTCAAATGATTTTATGATATTTTCTTAGTAATGAGAGCTTCTCCACTTATGTTCATATATAATCAGTCTGACTCTTATCCTTTCTTATATGATTACACATCAATCTTAATATCCTCATTTCCACTACTTCAATTTTATGTTCATGTTGTCCCTTCACAACTCAATATTCTCTACCATTTAATATTGCTTATCTTATAACAAACTTTCCTTTTACCTTATATGGTACTTTTCTATCACAAAGCTGTGGAAACAAAGGATGGGTAAAAGTCTGATGTATTTATCTGATTATTAGCTTCCATTATATAATATAACCTGATTCTATCTAACATTTATTTTTCCTAATCAAATCATATTATTTCATAATACTATAATTCACAATAATAACTAAGATATACCAATAGCCTACATAATACACAATAGAAAATATTAACAATATTTTATATTTTCTAACAAAAACACTCTAGTAGCTTTCCTCCACTTACACTTGATAGATTTGATTTTATGATTGACATTATCATCGATTTCACCATATTGCCATATAATAAATCCCAAGTATTTAGACTTCGTCACTTGATAGGTTATTTGATCTCTTAGTTTAACATGTAAATCTTTTTTAAGTTGTTTGTTTGAAAAATTGCAATGCATATAATTTGTCTTACTCTTACTTAGACGGAAACCTTTCGATTCTAAAGCGTATCTCCATAAATTTCTAATTTAGCATTAATCTCTTCTCTTGATTCCACCAAAGTACTATATCATCGGCAAATTAAAACATGTACACATGAACCTCCTCTATGATACTCTCGGTTAAAGCATCTATCACCAAGTTAAATAAATATGCGCCTAAAGAAGATCCCTGATGCAGGCCAATCCTCATAGGAAAGTCTTTTGTTTCACTTCCATGAGTTATAACCTTAGTCAATGCTCCATCATATTTATCTTGTACTGTTTTAATATATGCAACACTCACTCCTTTCTTTTCCAATGCTCTCCAAAGTACATCTCTTGGTACCTGATCATACATTTTCCCAAATCAATGAAGACTATTATATGAAAGTCTATTCTTCTATATATTTCGATAGTTTTCATCATCTCTTTTAGTAAATAAACTACTAAAACCCCATATACGATGCACGGGTTATGATAACAAACATGTTTGGACTAATATAATTGTTATAAGTAGTAGTAACATCCGATATTTTTGAATTGGAACATAAATGCCTATTTTGAAAGCAATTGAATGTAAAATGTTTTTCATTTAAAGAAATTGCTTTAAGTAGGAGTAAAATTTTCTATTTCATTGGACAAACAAAATATACTTTTATCTTTAATTGTTTTTTGAAACTATGGATGGTAATTAAACATAAGTTAGGTAGGTGCTTTTAGTAAGTTGGGATTCAATGTTATAGATGTGGCATCAAAAACATTAGTGAGGTAGGTGTTTCGTGTCAAAATTAGTGCATGAAGGTGAAAGTAATATATGTTTTTGTTTAGGTCAAGACAAACTTGTATTAAAAAGATAATGTGCTAGTACAAGTAGTAGTAATAAAATGAGGTAAAAAGACAAAAAAAAAAGTAAATTAAATGCAGATGGGAGGAGGAAAAGAAGGATTCTGCATTCTGAGCGACTGTGTGGTAATAATACAAATGTAATCATAATGTTTAAATTAGTTAATTTAATTTTCCTTTGCATTTGCATTTGTTGATTCTTTTTTTTATTATAAAAAGAAATAATCATACAAAATAAAACTAATAATCAACTACATCCTTGAGAAGATGCACCGCATCAGCTTTAGGCACGACATAAATGTCTAAACCATAGTTGAAATTGTTCCTTGCCAAAAAAAATCTGCAGCTACATTATCCTCTCGGCTAATCAGCCGAATCTCTACGATCCACTATTGTCGCATTAATTCACCAACTTCGGCAAATAAATTAGCATTCTCATGCAAGTCGGAAACGACATGCTCCAGCCCCTCCACCACTGAAACAACATCGCAAAATAAAGATACCCGTCGAAATCCAGAATCTCATGCTCGCCTAAACCCCCATAAGCAACTCATAACTCTGCCTCAACACTTGAAGATCCATAAATTGAATACATGAAGACTTACAAAACATTCCCCTCCAAGTCACGAATCACACCTCCACAACCAACAACTGATGAGCCTAAGGAGAATGCACCATAAAAAAAAACTTCCACACCTTACTCAACGATTGGAGTCTCCATGTCATCCTACATTCGTTCCGAAGCATGTTTAGCACATTCACCGAAATAAGTGCAGTTGACCAAATTACCACTACATTTAGATTTTCGATTTTATTAGTTGTGACTATTGAAAAAAATATTGACATTATTAAGAAATTCAAGAATAAGATGAAGAAAAATAAAGTATGTCATTTTTTTGGTCCCCGATTCACGTGGATGGTCATTGAGATCACCAAATGCTTGAACGAAACCAGCGTCATCTTGTTGAATGGAAAAGATTTTGATTGGTATTAGCAATATGCTAAAAAGTACAATTTAAAAAAGGGAAAGGGAAAAAAGCTCTGAAAGTTTTCATGGAAGGGAGCTCGGAACTTAGAAGATTTTTTGGCGGAAAAAATGTCACGAAAGTTTTCATGGAAGGATACTAGACACTCGAAAGGTTTTTAGGGGGCAGTTATGCCCAAAAAATTTCAAAAATGGGGTGATTTCCCCCTTGCATGTTGTTTATGATGTTAATATTAACTACTATTTATGACTACACATGAATTTTGTTGACGTAAGATAATCGATGTTAATTATCATGTGTACATATAGTAACAAATAACCGTAAAGAATTTAAGATATTTCATGGCAATCAATGGCAAGATTGCCCCATTTTTAATACTTCTAAGGTACAATTTCCTTCTAAAAACTTCTAGGTGTCTAGTACCCTTCCATGAAAATTTTCAGGGCATTTTTCTCCCTAAAAAACTTTCGGGTGCTTAGCATCCTTCTCTGAAAATTTTGGGGGCTTTTTCGACTTTTAACCCTTTAAAGAAAAGAAAATATTTATATTAAGGTTTAATATTCTTACAAAGTAACTCAGCATTGTTTTTTTTTTTGGCCGGAAGTAACTCAGCATTGTGGATGAGCGATCCGCAATGTCATGTATTTGGACGAAATTAAAAGCATGGAAAGGTTTGAAATATAGACTACTGTTGTCCATTGAAACCTAAGTTTCCATTGATGGTCAATGTCTCAGTGATCTTGTAGGCGTTGGACTTTAAAGTTTTCAAGGTAATACGCCTTCCCATCTGTTGGTTCAGCCTGATATTGGCAAAATAGTGATTTCTATGTGTTAAAACCCTCGATCCTAGATCACCACTAAAAATAAGGCAAAAACGCTGATATAATAATTAACTATTTTAGTTTGGGCAAAACTAATAATTATTTAAAGATTATTTCGCGGTGCATAAATAATATCTTTGTGACTTGGTGCAAAAATGATAAAACTGGTGCTGGATGTTAATTTGTAATTATGTGGAACCTTACTGATATTAATTTCAAAGTGAAAAAACATTTTTACTCATCCCAACTAAAACCTTGCTGATACTAGTTAGTATGGGAGGATGAAGGGCGAAAGGAAGAAATGTTGAATTTTAATTGTGAGGGGGTAAAAAGGTATTTTTACTTTAGAAAATAATATCAGAAATGTTCCACAAAACTACAAATTAACATTTAGTACCTGTTTTATTATTTTTGCACCCGGTCACAAAGTTGGTTATTATTTATGCACTGCAAAATAGTCGTTTATTATTTTGCCCAAATTAAAATTGTTAATTATTAGATTAGCGTTTTTACCCTAAAAATAAATTAGAATTGAAAAATATTTAATATGAATAGGTGTACACACACAAACAAACAAACAATTAATTAAAGGAATTTCTGTATTACTTGGTCATCCACCAACAGAAAAATGACTTTGAATATATGGCAAGGAGGAGAATTTCGGCGGGCAAACCACTTTCGCAACACGAGGGCTCCAATTTGCCATGTAACTTGACTCACATTAATATTCTTTATTAGAATATTCCCTGGTTCCATGATGAAAAAGCGTAGAATTTTTTATGGCGAAGGATCAATAGTATGAATTTTAGGAGTGTAGGAGCACACAATGAAAATGCTTGACTTATGATACATGAGTGGTTGAAAACTCCACGGTTTGTCACGTGTCAGAGTTTCCAACATTGGATTCCAAAGGTGAGGCACCAGAAAATCTTCCTTGGTTTTGTCGTAGAAGCTACATTGCATTCGCTCTTTCTCATTCGTTACTAATCTGTTGTAGACGGAAAGCCATATGAATGTTTTGACTCGTTGAGCTCCAGGCCATCGCCATGCAGAGTTCAACTTTTCTTCTTCTTCTTCTTCTTCTTTGGTTAAACCTCCTGGTAATCTAGCGCTCTTGAGAACCGACTAATTTGGACTCGAATGGTAGAAGTGTTACCAATAAGAGCGCTTACTAGGATTCGAGCATGCGTTCTCATCCTTACGAGATTGTAGACCACTTACCGCCAGCTCAACCAACTACCCACTCGTAGCGTTCCACTTTTCTTCTATTTCACTCCAACTCTCCTCAGTCAGTAATTCATAGGCCGATTTGGATTGAGAAGCCTTTGTTTCCGTTTCTTTCCCAAGAGCATTTATCGACGTTCGAGCTGGCCATCCGACAACAAATTCTTGAATATGTCATCCGACAACAAATTCTTGAATATGTTCCAGTTCCAGGTTCTTTTGTACGTGACAAAATCCTTCAGCGGCTTGTACAGATCATGTTGTAGGATATGCGAGAGAAGGGGAGTAGTCTAAGCAGCCCTCTATCTCCTACATTCCACTTTAGGACTAGCTTAAGTTCCTCTCATAGGACCATGATGTTGCGCCAGAGGTATGAAACTAGGCTTTTGGTTCTCTTTATAATATAGTGTTTTGGTCCTCCATACTTTGCTTGTAGGACTTATATATACCTAAAGTGTCTCTTGCTTGAGATGGATGGCGTTGGCGAGCTTTAACAGGGAAGCTGAATTCTGGTTTGATAGGCTTTTGATACCACCACCTCTATTGCTCTTAGGTTGGCATAGAGTTTTCCATTTAAGGAGGTGGATAGTGCTGTGATGTTTTGTTGAACCCCAGATGAATTTGCGAGTTAAGGCTTTAATTCTGGATATTGTGACAGCAGGAACTTTTATAGATTGCATGGCATAAATTGGTATGATTTTTTTTTATCCATGATCAAAGTATCCCTTCACTCGACAAGTGATCAAAATCATCACTTGATATTTGCTTTTCAAATTGTTTGATACTTTGGTTTTATACCTTGAATTCGCACATCAAGAACTAATTGTCTATGTTTAGTGGACGCATCATGCCCATAAATCACTTTGCAGCCAGTACACAATCTTCTATATTGGTTTCTTGCTAAAAAGGATTCAGTCAGATTTCTGTGAGTTCCACTCTTAAGGTTGTATGTTGAGGAAAAATCTACAATAGTATGTCCTTCATTGCTCAACTCCCAGAACCCAAAACCATTGTGGGCACTTGCATGAGAACCAACCTCTTTACTAACATGTTCATTAAGGTCTCTCTAATAAAAAATTTCTCTATTAACGGAATACCTTGAATGAGCCCCTCCATATCTGCCCAAAACTTGTACTTGAGATGTGATTTTACTACTACTTGAGTTGCATATGCACTAAAAATGTTAATTGTATCCTTTCCCAAAATGACTTTCACAAATATGATTTATTCTTCAATTTTATTAACTCTCACAACATTCTTTCTCCATTTATTATCAACAATGATATCAACATCAATCCTTCTATTTATCTTTCTTGTGTGCCAAAGTCTAGATCCATTAGCTTTCATTTCTCTAGTTCCCTCTCCAGCCCATCTTGTTTAATTTTAAACACAATATATTAATTTTGTGCTTACTCCTTACCTGTGTAACCTCAAAACTTTTACCATTCAGTGTCCCAATGTTCCAAGAATCAAACTTGATATATTTCTCTCATGAACTAGCTTTTTTAACCGCCTTCGTCCTTTAGAGTATTGTGGTCTTTGCTCATTTAACAATGCAATCAAGCGAGGATGAAGTTGCTCTTGCTTTCTTAGCAATGCATTCGAGCTATCCAGTGGCTCTCACTCTGTTACTATACTCTAGAATAAGCACAATATTTATGTATGTCCATGTTCATGATATTTGACTAAGTTTTTACGTTGGCTATCAAGGCTTAACACAACTCTTGTTTACATGGGCTTGAGACTAGCTATAACATAGGATAGACATGAAGTTCAATATAGGCGGAGTCTCTCTCTCTCTCTCTCTATCTATCTATCTATCTATCTATCTACACACACACATTGATTTTGCATTCAGAAATTGCATATCATGGTGTTGGTGATGGTAGTCTAATGTTTCTTAGAGCAAGTATTGTTAGAATCTTAAGTTTTGATGAAGACTAAAATATGAAAGAATGAATCAAGGACTTAGAAAGCAATAGGTTAACATAGAATCCCAAGTAAGAGTGCAACCGGATGTGGATTTACTTCCGGATAGACTAGGACTAGCGCTCGCGGATGAATGACTCATCCCCCAGCGAGAGCAAGTAATTCACTAGGGAAATAACTTAGTCCATAAGCACTAGATATACAAAAATCTTAAGACTAAGATAAGATTCAACCGGATGTGAATTTGCTTCCTGTTAGATTTAGACTGGCGCTGGCTGTTGGACAAAATGACACTAAGCGTCAGCGAACATAAGCCACGTCCAGTAGAATTGCTTCCGATAGCTTAGTGACTAGCGCTGACTGTTGGATTGAAGGACACTGAGCGAGAGTGAGTAATAGTGAACAAAATCCTTCATCCAGTGGATTTACTTCCGGATGTAGAAGTGCTTCCGGATGCAAGGAAGACCTCTTAGACTAGGTACACTCCCACTGCATGTGACTATGTGCTTATATTGTTAAACTAACATTCAAAGTGCAGCAACCAAGCGTGGTTGGTGTAGTGGTTACCTCACTTCACCGCTTAACCAGAGGTCTCGAGTTCGAGCTCTGGGAATGCAGCCTGCCCCTTGGCCAGCACTTTACCCTTAAGTGGAGGCCCCGGTGCGGATCTGGATTAGTCTGAGCCCGTTGAGTTCCCCGTGACATTGGGGCTGGCCCAGGATACCGGATTAAAAACTCAAAAAAAAAAAACATTCAAAGTGCAGCACACTAAGTAGAATTGCTTCCGGATGTGAACTTGCTTCCGCAAGCAATCAGAATGTCAGAATGTTCAGAAGTGCAGTGTCAGAATGCTTTTGTCAGAGCAGAGTTGTCAGGACTACTTTTCAGAGATAAAGCAAGTCAACCCTGCTATGCATTGATGAAGCATTAATTGGGCAAACGGTAACATGGGAAAAACGGCCATATTCAAACGGCTAACCCACCTACCAAGAGTCAGAATATTTGAAGACTATATAAAGGAGCTCAACTTCATTTATGAAGCTAATGAATTATCTTTGACATTCTTGAGAGAAGTTAGAGCGAGAAACTCAGAAAATCTTCAAGTATTCAAAGCTGCCCAGAAAAGAGGAAGAGCATTTAACTCATTGAGTGATCTTTTCATCTACACATCTTGTACTCTTTGTAGTTAAGTCTCTTCGTGTTATAAGAGCATTGATTGTACTTAAGTGTGTAACACTATCTGTTCTTAAAGAGAACTTAGTTAGAAAAATCCTTTATTTGTAAAGGTTGAACCCTTGCTAGGTGTAAGGGGAGCTAGTTAGAAAGGTTGCAAGTGAGCCTGAGTAAAACTTGTGGTTGTAAGGTTGCAAGTGATCCCGTTCAAAACTTGCGGTTGTAAAAGGTTCCAGGTGAACCCGTTCTAAAACCTGGAGATATAGTGGAACTCGGCCTGGGTGGTTGAGAACTGGACGTAGGTCAGGAAGACCGAACCAGTATAACTCTTGTGTTGTTTTTATTTGAGCATTTATTTTTGAAGCACAATTCACCCCCCCTCTTGTGCATCCATTACTTTCATTTGGTATCAGAGCGGGTCTTTCTCACTCGATTCCAACGAATCCAGAAAGCAAAGATCTAGTAATGGATACAGATTACTCCCTGCCAGATGTCTCTATTCAACCCAACAAGCCTCCAGGCTTTGATGGGTATAACTATCCATTCTGGAAGTTTCGAATGGAGACCTACATCAAGTCCAGCGACATCAGACTCTGGGACGTAATCGAACGTGGGGATCACACACCACTGGATGAGGATGGTTTCGCCAAGCAGCGATCTAGGTACACAAATGAGGACTATGATGCTCTAGTCCAACTAAACTATCGGGCCATGCACTACATCCAGTGTGCTCTCAGCCCTAAAGAGTTTCACAGGATCAGCCACCACAAAAATGCTAAAGATATGTGGGAGGCTCTTGAGGCTGCTCACTCTGGAACCAGGGGAGTGAAAGCAAGACGAGTTGAGATGCTGGTGAAAGAATTTAACAAGTTCGCCATGCTTAGTCCTACTGAGCCTATCAGGGAGCTGGAGCTCAGGTTCACTCACCTCATCAACAATTTGGTCTCGCTGGGTAAGGACATTCCTGAAAGAGAGCAAGTTAGCAAGATCCTAAAGATCTTGAAAGGTGACTGGATCACCAAAGTAACCATCTTGCAGGAAGTCCAAGGAGAATCAACGAGCTCCATCACTGCACTATTTGGCTCTCTGGCTGAATATGAACCTACCCTGCTGGCTCAGAGAGCTCCTCAAGCCTCATCCAAGGCCAAAAATCTTGCCCTTGTTGCTCCCAGCAAGGAGGTTGATGATGATGATGAGGATGATGAGGAGGAAATGGACGATGAGGAGATGGCTATGATGGTGAGAAAGTTCAGAAAGTTCTTCAGGAAGAAAGGAGGCTTTCAAAAAGGTGACTCCAGCCAGAGGAAGGGATACAAGAAGGAAAAGGCCCCTGTGTGCTTTGAATGTAAGAAGCCTGGCCACTTCAAGGCTGAGTGTCCCAGCCTGCAGAAGTCAAAAGGCAAAGACAAAAGGAAGGCCTTTGTTTCCTCCATCTGGGTGAATAGCTCAGATGACGAAGCAAGTGATGAGGAAGAAGTTGCCAATCTCTGCCTGGTAGCCAGAGAAGATGATGAGGAAGCATCTTCAGAACTTGACCTCACCCACGAAGACAATGAGGTAACTTTCTCTGAACTGCAAGAGGCTTACAATGAGGTTCATGAAGAATTCTCTCGATTGTGTAAAGCCTATAAAATGTTAAAAACCAAAAAGGAATCACTTGAGTCCAAGGTGGACTCACTGAGTGAAGAGCTAGCGGAAGCTAGAAAGCTTCCGGTAGTGGATGGCCAGGGTTCTCCCCAAACAGAACCCAATGCCCCAACACTTGAGAGCTGCCCTAATTGCAGCAAAATCTCAGCTGAGAAAGACAAGCTGCAAAATGCCCTGCAGAAGTTTACAAATGGATCAGAAATGTTAAATATAATTTTAATGAACCAAAGGGCATATAGGGATAGAACTGGCTTAGGATATACTCCTCGAGGGAAAAAGTGGGTGGAACCAAAAGTAAAGCCCTACTTAAAATTCTTCCACAAAGCCACTAGTCAGAGCTCCTCACCTTTCAGCTTCTGTAACTATTGCAACAGGAAAGGACACTCCACGTCCACTTGTAATGCCAAGAAGCATGGAGCAAGTAGCTCTTACAAATGGGTCCCTAAAGGAACCCAGGCTACAAAGGATCCCCCCCTGTAAAGGAAACCAAGGGAGGACAAGGATCCCGAGTCTGGAAACAATCCACAGGGAAAACCCAAGAGCCTAGATCCAGCACTAGGCCAAAGGCACTGAATGATCCTAAGCCCAAGGTCAACACTAGACCAAAGGCACAGAAAACTAATGACAGAGGACCCAAGAAAGGTTGGGTACCTAAGTCTACTTGATTCTTTCAGGTGTGTCTCAAAGCATCCAGGAACAGAAAATGGTATATCGATAGCGGATGCTCGAGACATATGACTGGAGACAGAGACAAGTTCAAATCTCTGGTGATCAAAGACGGAGCCACAGTAACCTTTGGAGGAAATCAAAGTGGAAAGATCACTGGAGTTGGAGAAGTTGGACCAGTAAAAGACGTCTATCTGGTGGACGGTCTCTGTCACAACCTGCTAAGCGTGAGCCAGAGCACAGACAAAGGAAATTGGGTAATTTTTGATTCACATGAGTGCATAATAGTTGATAAGCAGGATCTGAATTTAGATAAGGCCAACTTAAAATGCAAACTTAAGGCAAATAGAAATGGAAACCTATATACTCTAGACTTGTGTCAACAACTGGAAGAAAAATGTCTAATATCTAGTGATGAGAACAGTTGGCTTTGGCATAAGAGGTTAGCTCATGTTAATTTTACTCAACTTGATATGCTAATTAAAAAGGAGCTAGCTATAGGTATTCCATCCTTTAAAGTAAAGCATGATTTTATTTGTGAATCCTGCCAACGAGGGAAGCAAACAAAGTCCTCGTTTAAAACCAAGAAGAAAGTCTCCACCAGCAGGCCCTTGGAACTGATCCACATGGATCTGGTTGGGCCAGCAAGAGTGAAGAGCTTGGGTGGAAACCTGTATGCTCTAGTAGTGGTGGATGACTATTCGAGGTTCACTTGGACTATGTTTCTTGCCTCTAAGCAAGATGCTTTTGATGCCTTTGTTGTCCTGGCTAAGAAAGTGCAGAATGAGAGAGAGCTCAAAATCACAGCCATAAGGACAGACCATGGAGGAGAATTTGAGAACCATAGCTTCTCTGAGCTATGTGAGCAAAATGGTATTGAACACAACTTCTCAGCTCCTAGAACTCCTCAGCAAAACGGAGTGGTCGAGAGAAAGAACAGGGTTCTGACTGAGATGGCTAGAAGCATGCTCAACGAGAAAGAGGTTTCTCAAGTGTTCTGGGCGGACGCTATGAGCACTGCTTGCTATATCTCGAACAGAGCCTATGTTCGCAAAGGACTGGATAAGACTCCCTACGAGCTGTACAAAGGGAGGAAGCCCAACATCAGCCACCTCAGAATCTTTGGATCAAAATGCTATGTGCATAACAATGGAAAGGTAAATCTGGGTAAGTTTGATCCAAAAGCTGATGTAGGTATATTCATAGGATATTCTCTTAGGAGTAAAGCATATAGAATATACAACATGAGAACTAGAATTGTAGAAGAATCAATGCATGTTGTATTCGATGAAACTCCTACATGGGGACAATCCACAGAAGATGATGAAATACTTAATCTTCCAAAACCACCATCATCTTCTTCACCACCAAAAGAAACACCAGCAAGCAATCTCAAAGAAGAAGATGAACCCAGTGATGAACCTAGAGTGCAGACCGTGCCTGATGAGACACAGTTGCCAACAGCTAGGAGACATCACAGGGATCATCCTCTTGATCAAGTGCTTGGTGATGTTTCTTCTGGTGTCAGAACCAGAAGGCAAGTTCAAAATGAAGTTGAGTTTGGAGCATTTCTATCTCAAATCGAACCAACTTCAGTTGAACAAGCTCTTGAGGACTGCGACTGGATTATTGCCATGCAGGAAGAGCTAAATCAATTTGAGAGAAGCCAAGTCTGGGAACTTGTCCCAAGGCCGTCTCATCAATCCATAGTGGGGACCAAGTGGGTCTTCAAAAACAAACTGGATGAGACAGGTCAAATTACAAGAAACAAAGCCAGATTAGTAGCCAAAGGATATAACCAAGAAGAAGGCATTGACTATGAAGAAACTTTTGCTCTAGTCGCTAGACTTGAAGCAATAAGGATTCTTCTAGCCTTTGCATCTATGAAAGGCTTTAGATTATATCAAATGGATGTAAAAAGTGCTTTTCTTAATGGTTATATTAAAGAAGAGGTCTATGTAGAACAACCTCCTGGCTTTGAGGATCACAAGCATCCCAAACATGTGTATAGACTAAAGAAAGCTTTATATGGCCTGAAACAAGCTCCTAGAGCTTGGTATGAGAGACTCAGCAGCTTCCTGCTGGGCAAAGGTTTCTCAAGGGGCAAATTAGATAATACACTGTTTATCCTTCACAAAGATAGAGATATGTTAATTGTCCAAATTTATGTTGATGATATTATTTTTGGGGCAACTAATGAAAAGCTTTGTGAAGATTTCTCTAAGACTATGCAGGGTGAGTTTGAAATGTCAATGATGGGAGAACTAACGTTCTTCCTAGGCCTGCAAATTAAGCAAAAGAAGAATGGAATCTTCATCTCCCAAGCTAAGTACTGCAGAGAGCTACTCAAAAAATTTGGGATGGATGAATGTAAGGAGTATGACACTCCCATGAGCACCTCTGCCGCACTCGATGCTGACGCAAAGGGTAAATCTGTCAGCCTGCCCATGTACAGAGGAATGATAGGTTCCCTCCTATACTTAACGGCAAGTAGGCCTGACATTCAATTTAGTGTAGGCATGTGTGCTAGGTTTCAAGCCAACCCCAAGGAGTCACACTTAACATGTGTTAAACGTATTCTTAGATACCTTGAGGGAACACAAGAGCTTGGTCTTTGGTATCCCAGAGGTAACCAAGAGTTCTTGTGGGCTTATTCTGACTCTGACCATGCAGGTTATAAAACAGATAGGAAGAGCACCAGTGGACAATGCGCCTTTCTTAGTGGTTGTCTGGTGTCTTGGGCTAGCAAGAAGCAAACCTGCGTGTCATTGTCATCCACTGAGGCAGAATACATCGCTGCTGCAAGCTGTTGTGCTCAAGTGCTGTGGCTGAAGAACCAACTGAGAGATCTTGGCTTAGAGTTCCCTGAGGCACCCATCCTCTGTGACAACACAAGTACAATATGTCTCGCCAAGAATCCGGTTCAGCACACAAGGACAAAGCACATTGATGTCAGACATCACTTCATCAGAGACCATGTTCAAAAGAAGGATGTCAAAGTGCAATTTGTTCCCACTCAACAACAGCTTGCTGATATTTTCACCAAGCCTCTGGGGGTTGACCAATTTACTTTCATAAGAGGTGATTTGGGAATGGTAAACCCAAATGAGGTGTAAGTTCTATTTATTATAATTGATTGTTTAAAACCTACAACAATACTAACTTAGGCATCGGAGTGTCAATATGTGTTTTTGCAGGTTCTCAATGTTAAATCTTAAGCAACTGCAACCGGAAGCAAAATCACTTCCGGATGATCACTCGCTGACACTGGATGATCAAACCAAGAGAGCGCCAGTGCCAGACCAAGAGACACGTCACTTCAGAAAACGCTTCATCTCCCTCCATGAGAAGTTGTGCCTTCTCTGATAATGTGAAGCGACACATGTCATAAGGTGCGCCGTTCCAATTAAAATGTTTACGTTACCCAATGTGTAAACATTTGCTTTCATATGAAAAGACATGACCATTTTGCCCTCAGTAACTTTGCATATAAATAGGGTGTCATTTTCACTTTCACTTTTTACTTGCATCAATTTTTCTCACCCACATTCTCTCTGAATACTCTCTTCATCTTCTTCATCTTGTTCTTCATTTTCTTCATCTTCTCTTTCGCCTTTCACCACAAACCAACCTTAAACCCACACAAAAATGGCCGGCTCACATGAAACAAACCCAGTTACCAAGAAATCTTCCTCATCCAAGAATCATAAGTCCAAATCTGGGAAATCTGGGCATAAACACTCTGAAAAATCTGGGCAACGCGATGAACACCATGAAGTTTCTGGGCAACCACAAGGACAGAATGAACAAGTCCAGGACCAGCCTGGACATTCTGGGAGAGTGGCAGAACAGCCAGAGGGATCTGCGCATGAACAAGCAAGGGAAGCCAAAAGGAAAGGAAAGAAGAAGGTTCAGTTCGCTGAAGAGCCTTCTTCCAAGAGACTAAGGGTTGAAGAGGATGATCCTACAGTCTACAGAGATGGGGCCTTGGAGGCTGTTTCCTCCAAGTTTGAGACGATTAAGCCCTACTTCAACAATGGGTTGTTCATCGATCTGGTCAAGATTGATGAACTAGGGTTTCCTCATCTACGCCCTTACCTGGAAAGATACATGCCTTGGCTGGGGATCAAACAGGACTACAACATCAACGTCCTGCGAGTCTTCTGTGAATCCCTCTCTGGGAAGGTTAAGTACAAGAAGGTAGATGGGAAGGAGCAGATCCGCAGACTCTCCTTTACTGCCAGAGTCAGGGGGAGAACCTTCAGCTTCACCTGAAGGGACATAAATGCCCTAATGGGGATCACAGAAGAGGGAATGAATGAGTGGCTGTACCCTGAGTCACTCAAATACAGCACGGAGGAACTCGGGAAGATCTATGACACCCAAGGGAAGAAGGTGTCCAAGATGTCTGACTCCAACAGACTCTTGTACTATGTTTACTCCCGCATGATGACACACAAGGGAGGTAACTTCAACGAGTTCACTCTGCTGGACAACCCGTGGTTCCCCAGACTTCTCACCCATCAGCCAATCAACCCCGGGCAGTTGATCAGTCTTGAACTGCATAGATGGATGATGAATAATAAGGCTGGTTTTCTTCCCTACCCCACCATTCTTGCCTTCCTCCTTGAGAAGAAACTGATCAAGGCCACATCTGACGTGGAGGAAGAGAATATCAAGTGTGCTCCAGTGGGGGCAACTAACATCAGCAAGATGGGCATCAAGTACCTGAGGCCTGCTAAGCCCACTCGCTCAGGATCACAGGCAGGCAGTGCCTCTCAGACTTCAGCCCCTTCTACATCTGGTGCAGGGGATCAAGAGGCTGACTCCCATCCTGGCCCAAGCAGAGTTGGGAGGGTACCAGCTACAGTCAAAGCCTTCGCTGAGGAAGTAAAGGAGGAAATCCTGTTTAGGCTGACTGACTCCCTGGTGGCTCCTCTCAGGAACGAATGTGATGCTGGGTTCCAGCAGCAAGGGGAGCGCATCCAGCGCTTAGAGGACAGAGTGGGTCAGATTGAGACTCAGCTTGCCAGGGTGGATGCCAAGCTAGATCTTATCCTCCAACACCTCCAGATTCCCCAACCACAACAAGGTAACCTACCACCACCCCTTCCTCAAAATCCTCCTCATCCTCCTCCTAATCACCCTCAACTTCCCCCTCCTCCTCCTCCTAACACTCAACAACCACAGCCACCTCCACAAAATGACCAACAACCACACACATCACCAAACAATGACCAACCATCCCATCCTTCACCCAACCATGAACACCAAACTCAAGACACACCCCAACAATCTCCTAGCCAATCACCCCTTCACTTCAACAACTCCCCATCTCCACATAACTCCCCTACTCACACACCACCCAACACCCCTACTCGTTCACCACTCAACCTCTCTGACGGACCATCCCATCCTAACCCTACCAACCCCAACTCTGGACCAAGATCCAACCCATTGGCTGAGCACCTTGGCTTCAAAACTGCCGTTCACCCCCTCAGCCACATCTATCTGCGAGATTACCCCCGCCTTCAGCAAATCCCTGAGGATCCTCACTTACCATTTACCCCATTTACCCCACACTCTTCCACTACCTTCACTGAATATTCCTCCACTTACCCATTCGAAGGTCTATTCGTAGATCCTACCTGGTTCCCCAACCAACCCGCATCCCCCGAAACCACCTTACCTACATCCTCCCCTGAACCCTCACCCCCAACGAGATTTGGCCCTGAACCTCCACCCTCCTCTTCATCCACTTCATCCCTAGACCTCGCCCTTGTTGATGATGACAAAAGGGGGAGAAATGTGATGACCGCTCTTCGCCTAACCATGGACACAAGGGATGTGCTCAGCCAGCCATCCCTCTGGCTTGATGAAGACATCGCGGCTGCCCTCCGCCGTGCCATGGAATCCCAAAGGCTGGGTGGTGCTGAGAGCTTAATAAGAGGAGAAGCAATCCGGTTCATGCAGCAGCAGAGGTCGGCTGAGCAAGGACCACAATGGGATATGGTAGTCTCTGAGCCAAATGAACAACCTTCACAGCCTGAGTCACCATCAT
The DNA here is from genome assembly GCA_029929735.1 of Mimosa pudica. Taxonomy (NCBI): domain Eukaryota; kingdom Viridiplantae; phylum Streptophyta; class Magnoliopsida; order Fabales; family Fabaceae; genus Mimosa; species Mimosa pudica. Next base: position 5,565,118 of record JAKELP010000014.1, on the reverse strand, counting down.
CAGAGCCTCCTCCAACTAAGACAAGTAAAAATATTGTTGAGGAGATAATGATGAAGTGGGGTCTGAAGAAGATCGACCATCCTCCCATTGTGATCGCCAAGCCAATCCCTACATCCTCTGGGCAAACGTCTGAGATCCCTTCTTCTGAGCAATCATCTGCCCCTCATCCTCCATCTGAGCCAGCAGTGACCTTCAGTGAGTCAAGGAAGAAGGCCGTTGCTAGGAAGCGTGCCAAAAGGGTTATTGCCTCCACTGAACCTGCTGAGAGTGAGGAAGAGACCACATCTGACCAACCTGAGCAAGAAACTTCGTCTGCCCAAGTTGAGCAAGAAATCCCAGTAGTACAAGCAGTTCCAATTCTGAAGGAAGTCAAGTTGGAAATAGAGGACATGACTCCTGAGGAATTCGAAAAATATGGGTACACGGACAGACTATCCTTTGGTCAGATGGCTTGCCTGGATGCTGAGAGAGCATGTGCCAAGCCCACTTCATCAATACCCAAGGGCAAGGGGAAGGGTAAAGGGAAGGGGAAGAGAAAAGCTCAGGAAGTTGAGGAGGATCCCAACTTCCCTGTATGGAATGTGAAGATTTGGGCTGTCCACTTTCCTAATGGTGAGGTCACCCACTTCTCAGATGCAACAGGATTCCCAGGCTATGAGGAAGTAGAAAATATGAAGAGAGCCTTCGAGGAGTCTGTTGAGTCTGAGAGACTCAGAAGGGAAAGGGATGAAGAAGAGCTTCAACGGATCATTGCCCAGATTGACCGGAATGTGCATGAAGCCGAATTAGCCAAACTCCAGAAAGAGAGTGAAGAGAGACAGAAGGAGAGGGAGAGGAAAAAGAGACACCAAATCTGAACCCCCAATCCAACCCATTTAACTTAGAAATTTTTCTTTGTTTTCATGCATATTTCATTCTTACTTAGTGTAGATTACTTGTATATGTTATTTGCTTGTATACTCTAACTTGTAATCTCTGTTCATCAATAATATCTGTCTAAGTTACTTGTGCTCTATCTATTGCTTTTATTCTTCTACTAATCCTTTCATATGAACTTAATCGATAAAACTAAGTTTGTCATCATCAAAAAGGGGGAGAATGTTAGAATCTTAAGTTTTGATGAAGACTAAAATATGAAAGAATGAATCAAGGACTTAGAAAGCAATAGGTTAACATAGAATCCCAAGTAAGAGTGCAACCGGATGTGGATTTACTTCCGGATAGACTAGGACTAGCGCTTGCGGATGAATGACTCATCCCCCAGCGAGAGCAAGTAATTCACTAGGGAAATAACTTAGTCCATAAGCACTAGATATACAAAAACCTTAAGACTAAGATAAGATTCAACCGGATGTGAATTTGCTTCCTGTTAGATTTAGACTGGCGCTGGCTGTTGGACAAAATGACACTAAGCGTCAGCGAACATAAGCCACGTCCAGTAGAATTGCTTCCGATAGCTTAGTGACTAGCGCTGACTGTTGGATTGAAGGACACTGAGCGAGAGTGAGTAATAGTGAACAAAATCCTTCATCCAGTGGATTTACTTCCCGATGTAGAAGTGCTTCCGGATGCAAGGAAGACCTCTTAGACTAGGTACACTCCCACTGCATGTGACTATGTGCTTATATTGTTAAACTAACATTCAAAGTGCAGCACACTAAGTAGAATTGCTTCCGGATGTGAACTTGCTTCCGCAAGCAATCAGAATGTCAGAATGTTCAGAAGTGCAGTGTCAGAATGCTTTTGTCAGAGCAGAGTTGTCAGGACTACTTTTCAGAGATAAAGCAAGTCAACCCTGCTATGCATTGATGAAGCATTAATTGGGCAAACGGTAACATGGGAAAAACGGCCATATTCAAACGGCTAACCCACCTACCAAGAGTCAGAATATTTGAAGACTATATAAAGGAGCTCAACTTCATTTATGAAGCTAATGAATTATCTTTGACATTCTTGAGAGAAGTTAGAGCGAGAAACTCAGAAAATCTTCAAGTATTCAAAGCTGCCCAGAAAAGAGGAAGAGCATTTAACTCATTGAGTGATCTTTTCATCTACACATCTTGTACTCTTTGTAGTTAAGTCTCTTCGTGTTATAAGAGCATTGATTGTACTTAAGTGTGTAACACTATCTGTTCTTAAAGAGAACTTAGTTAGAAAAATCCTTTATTTGTAAAGGTTGAACCCTTGCTAGGTGTAAGGGGGAGCTAGTTAGAAAGGTTGCAAGTGAGCCTGAGTAAAACTTGTGGTTGTAAGGTTGCAAGTGATCCCGTTCAAAACTTGCGGTTGTAAAAGGTTCCAGGTGAACCCGTTCTAAAACCTGGAGATATAGTGGAACTCGGCCTGGGTGGTTGAGAACTGGACGTAGGTCAGGAAGACCGAACCAGTATAACTCTTGTGTTGTTTTTATTTGAGCATTTATTTTTGAAGCACAATTCACCCCCCCCTCTTGTGCATCCATTACTTTCAAGTATATGTATATATCGGAATTGTTCTGCAAAAAATCATGCTCTTAGGTTTGGGCGAATTGTTTTATGACCTTGAATCAGCTGTCCTGATAGGGTGGTGTGTGTTGGAATTTTTCAATTCGATTAAATTATCTAATTTACTGAAATCTACTAAATATGGCACTCTGCGTTTTTTCCCATTCAGGAGAGACACAGCACGGAATTTCAATGATTTCATATAGTTCATTCAATTGGACTCTATTTGAATTAGACTCCATAAAGAAAATTACAAGATGTCTTATCCCATTAAATGGGTGTGCTACATGGCTTATAGTTACGTCAATGTGTTCTTTCAACTAACTACCTTTTAGTCCTACCATTCATCAAAAGGTCCTATTCAACAGTTCTTTCAACTATTATATCTTGTTTTTATCTACCTCTTCATATGGGTGTTCATTCCATATTCATCATGCATTTTCTTATCACTATGGTGAAATTTAGACCCTTCAAATTTTGATCTCAACCGCTCACAATCAAAATTTGTAATTTTTTGATTTTAAAGTAGTGATTAACTAATTTTCATGTTAACCGATAGCTTTATTTCACATTATTCAAAATATAACGGTTTATATTAAAATAAAAAGTTATTCAAAATATAAAAATTAAATAAAAGCAAATCTAATTATTCAAATTCAATATAACGGTTTATATTGTTGATGAGAAAACTTTTCTCAAGTGATGAGCATGAAATTGAGATCCCTTTTCACCTGAGTTAAAAGTAAAACTGCATTAAAGTTAATTATAAAAAAAACTGCATTTAAGTTTAAACCTCTTTATTGGAACCACCTTCGGCCTTACTAAATATGTTCAATCTACCTATCAATTTATCCTGCCATCCATTTCAACCTTTTTGGGCATATGATTATAAAGAATCTTAGGTTGCTTTGCTATGTTCAAAAGTATACATAAACTTTTATAATTAAGCCTAATATTTCTTTAAAAAAATGCAGTGTCTCCCATCTTTTCAAATAGCTTTCCTACCAACACCACCATTATGGAAATAATAAGAGTCCAAGATAATTATTTGTGAACAAAGTATGAGGTTCGAATTTGTATGAACCCACAGTTTCTTATATATGTTTCAATTGCTTTTATGAGCTTAACCTATTAAAAGGAACTTGATTTACTGACTTGGAGTGAAAACATTTTATTTGGCATTTTGCTTGGAATCAGCCGATAACTTACCTTTCTAAAATATGGGGCTGTTATAGCGGCATTTGTTCAAAACAATTAACGTTTTTTGAAGACAAAAATAAACAAGGTTCATATTTGTGTTTTTGATTAAAAGTGAGTCATAGCATTATGATTTTGAATGATCTAGCAAAAGACTCATAACTTATTAGTATGAAACCTCCCAGAGTTACATGTTTGATCTCGCTCTTATGATTAGAATAAGATATTTTTCCACGGTCTTCCTTGTTAATTAAATAAAGGGAAAAACTTACATCAAGTTCCTTTGTCCGGGTTCTCAAGTTCTTTTAATATAGGAGTGACACATGTCCTTTTATAACAACCATTCATTCAATCTAACGGCCAATAATTGGAGAAATGGAGAATCTGGATGGAGGAACTTGACCTAAGTAAGGTTCTTAAATAAATGTTAAGGTGCACAATCCATCTTAGAAGTGTTAAAAAATATTGTATCTGCCCTAAAAGTAGTTAGTGGCTCAATATGACCCTTGAAGTACCTAAACTTGACTATCTAGCAAAGGGGTATCTAAATGCAAATCAATATAGTTCTGTGTATCATAGCTTTCTCCATGACATCTTTAATCATCAAGAATACTTTATAGATTTTCCCTATTTGATAATAAAGTTTCTTATAGATGTAGATAAAAGAGTGAAAAGTAGGTAAAAAAGCAAACAATTTAAATATAATGAAAATGTTGAAATAATTACTGGCAACTACGAAATATGATGCCAAATTAGGTTATAATATAAATGAATATTGTAGCACATAACAAAGACATTTCATAATAAAAAAAAACCACGAAATATGATGTATCAAATTGTATCATTAACGTATATAAGTAGGACATCCGCACTTCAGCTTGCCAACCGCGTTAGTTGGTTTTGCTGTTGTGTTTGGTCAGAAAAATGTGTTAAAAAAAATTGTATCATTAACAATATCATAATGCATGGTGCTTAAACGTATATGTATATTAAATTAAAACATCATACAATATTCAATAATAATATGTATAGAATTAGAGCAACAAACTTGAGTAAAATCAACTCGTCAACTATAATTATTTTCTCTATATCTCACAATTTCTCTATTTTTTATCTATTTTAGTGAATTAGGATAGTCCTCTGATACTAACTTTAAAATTTACGCTTGTTTTTAAATTTTGATATCAGAATACGCTTTTTTTTCTAAATTTAAATATCAAAGTTTGAATGGACTCGTACAGTTTGACATCCATTTATTTGTATGTTTTTTATATTAATTACTCCATCTAGTTCTAAATATAAAATATATTTAATTAGATTAATTATTTTGGTTAAATTAGTTAAAATAACATGATATTATAATACACTCTAACCATTTATCTTCTCTCTCTCTTATTTGTCTATTATTGGGGACATTGATAAAAATAATTTGAGAAAATAGGGAATAATTAGAAAGAGGTCTTATATTTAAGATCAAATATTATTTCTCCAAATTGATCTTATATTCAAGACTTAAAGGATTAATTTTTTTGTTAAGAAAATAAGACAAAACTAGAGAAAGAAATGGGGAAGATAACAAAAGACAAGAAAAAAAAGGAGAGAAACATGGGAAATTTTATTTTTTAAGCTTACCATGCTTGATACATGCCCATTTTCTTATGTCCTTTTTAAAGAGTTACAACAATGATTGTCTTTTACCTGACAACAAATATATTAAATCTATATGATTTTAGATTATGTAACCTCAAACGTTATATGTATTAATCATGAAAATGTCCCAATAAACTATTCAAGCGGTAGGTTATAAGGTTTAAATGAAGAAACTGATGAACATATCTTGTAAGATAATTCATACTATGTTTAACATGTTTGGCTCTATTTTAAAAAAAAAACATATTTTTTCCTTAAAACAAAAAAAATCACAAAAACCTGTTTGATAAATTGTTTACACAAATTGGTTTCAAAAATAAAATTTTCTTTATTTTTTTAAAACCAATTTTAGTTTCTTTGTCAAAAATTAGTTTTGGAAAACAACTAAGCATTTGTGTTTTTTAACTAATTTAGTTAGACGAGATTACATATTGTTTGTTACCAAAAAAAAAGATTACATATTGTTTCATCAGGTAAATTAATTTTAACAAAACAATTTATACCCAAACATATATACATTTTAGAGATTTATTTAACATACTTAATCTCTCCATAAATGTCCATTGAATCTTATATTTAGGATTGAAAGAAAGAGTATGATCATAATTTATAAACTATTAGTCATTGGATGTCATTTTCGTTCCCTTCATGATTGGGCCAGACTACGCGCCCATAAAAGAATTGATCTCATTGGATCTCATATTCATACATACACAGGCATAATATATACAAAAATTATAGTTATTCGTAATTAATCCAAACAAAAAAAATTGAGGGGAAATTGCAATGTTTAGCTACTTCCATGTACATTGAGCCGCAAAATACTTTTGTGGCGAATATGAGATTTTTTTAACACTTTTGGAGTGGATTTGTATCTTAATCCATTAAATAATTAAATTTAGAGAATTAACAATAAAACAGATTCAGTCAGTTACCCTAGGTATAGTAGCAACAAAAGTATGGTGTTTTATTGAAAGTTTATGCTTTATTGTATTTCATGTATTCTTAATAGATACTCCCTCCGGTCCCTAATGTAAGAGCCCAAAATTTGAATGGTTTTGGTCCCTAATGTAAGAGCTCACCCCATATTCTCTCCTCATTTAATGCATTTTTTCTTACTTTACCCCTAACTCTCTTTCATATTTATTAATGCTTATGCATTTCTCTCTCTTAAAAGTACCATAATAAATATGGGCATTTTTGGAAAAGAAGCATTAACTCCAGACACCCAACTAACATTCACATGTTTTCTTAAGAAGCGTTTTTTTGACGGCTAGCTCTTACATTAGAGACCGGAGGGAGTATTTGGTTGCTATCAATGTCATGATGTCTCCTCAAATTCCTCCTTTAACTACAATGTTCTTCAAATAAACATATTTATATTCCCCATAAAAAATAAACGTGTTTATATACTTGGACATCATTCAAAACTAGTACTCATAATTTATCCACTCTTGTTAGACTAATAATTTAGAAGCAACTCATCATGCACACACAATTTTAATTTTTTATTCCTTTATATAGTAAACAACTTTCATTTTGATGCTTAGAAATAGTTCATTTCACGTTTTAAAAAATTTCAAAAGAGTCTCAATTATTGATTTCTCCAAAGAAGTAAGGAATTTATCCTAATTAATGCCCTTGCATTCTTTAATCTATTCTTAAAAACAGACACTTATTCAGAAAACCTCAGTCTTACTTGAAAATTATTTGAAGACTCCAACAAAACATATCCATAGACACATAAGCTAAATACATATAAATCCTATATTACTTCCTACCCAAGAAGAAACTCACCTTGGTGCTTGATCATCTTGTGGGAATTCTCAGACTGAGGATTATGAATATGATAACCATGACCCTCTTCCTCTTCTTCAAACAATTCCAAATTCCCTTTCCAGCCACTCTTCTTCACACCCTCATAGTATCCAACCCCTCTATCCCTCAATTTATCCTTCCCAGCAACACACACAAGTAATTTTGCACACCCTAGACCTGCCAAACTTGGAGCTAAAGGGACCCACTAGGTTTATCATAGGGTTATCAATCCCTCCTGGTGCATTTGGGTATGCCCTATTCCATGAAAAAACATAGTAGTTTATCCCTTTCCATGTTTCAGGTAAGGACTCAACCGGGTCCAAATCAGGCCCATAGAGAAATGGGTGGGAACATATGGCTCCAGTTAGTTTCACTCCACATTGTAAAGCTTGTGAGCCGGCTTGCATGGCTATATGGTGAGCCATGTTGCCCCCGGCGCTGTCTCTGCCAATGAAAACTTTATCAAAGTCACCATATTTTATTAGCCATGGCTCTGTGCCATTGAAAGAAATTTCAAGATTCTTGAAATATGAAGGTGCATCATACATACGGCATATTTCATTGTATGTTGATATCTGCGACGTCATATGCAGTTTATGTTAGTGACAAATTTTCCAATCTTTTTTCTTGGGCAAATAAAGAAATTTTTACGTACAGATAATTCGTCGTATAAAATGAAATGTATGTGGTGATTCAAATTAACATGTGCTTTATGATAACATCACAATAGTATTGTTGTAATTTATTATGACAAATTAAAATAAATTTATCAAATCTAAATGACATTTGTTGTTCAATTGGTGCTTGTAGGCTCCATATTAAACCTACTAAGTTTTACTTTTTTATCATCCTTAACCTTCTATTAGTATGATTAGCCCCAAATATAGAAGCTACTATTGTTAAGAGAGTAAAATTAAATTTTTTAATAAATTAAAGAGAAAAAAGGGCGAAGGTGAAAAAATGATACTAAACTTTACCTAAAATTGCGTTTCTAATACTAAAGTTTCGCGAGGTGCAAAAAGAGTACCCAACTTGGGATTTAGGTGCAAATATAATATTTTCACTTGAGAGAAATAAAATTTAGATATGAAAAAACTCTTATGTCCTCCTTCCTCCCTTATTAAATTTTTATTTAATGAGGGACATAAGAGTCTTTTCATATCTAAATTTTATTTCTCCAAAAAATGACACTTGAATTTGAGTTGGACAAAATAGAATCTCCAATTCCAACTTGGACAAATAATGGATAGCCCCCAATTTGTCCTAAATGAAACCAAAAGAGTATTTACTACCAATTCTCAAATAGTTATCGACGATACATGAGTAGTTACTAAGATAACTACCCTTGTATCATTGTTAACTAACCTACTCAATAACTAAGTAATTATTTGTTCAATTCAAATTTAAATGCCATTTTTTTTTCAATTTTCATAAAAAAAAGAGATGGGAAGGAGATAAAAAAAATTGTCTTATATGGGTCCAGTAAGAGTGTGTTTGGTTGAGCTTATTTTTCAAAATAAGTTTATTTTGAGTGTGTGGCTTTTTTTTTTATGTTTGGTTGAACTTATTTTTCACCCAACTTATTTGAAATAAGTCAGCTTATTTATAATCTACACATGGTAGCTTACTTCTAAAAATAAGCCAGCTTTAATTGGGGGCATTGAATGTTTTTACCAACCTTGTCTTTATCTCTCTCTTCAGTCTTCACGCGTTCTTCATTTCTTCACTTTTTTTCTTCCTCTCTTCACTGCCGTCACTCCTCTGGCCTTCAACCTTGCTCCTCATCTCTTCGTTCCTTCTTATCTCATCAACAGCTTCTGTGGTAAAAGCATATTAGAAATAGATAAATTAATTTTTTTAACGACCAAGCAACGGATTTATTTTAATATGCAACTAAATTTTTATTTAATATGCAACTTGTGTGGTAAAAGCATATTAGAAATAGATAAATTTTTATTTTATAAATATAATTTTGATTTGAGGTAAAACTACAATTTCTTGGTTCATAAAAAAACTAATTTTATTCACACTCAAAATCATCATAATTCAAAAGGTTTGATTCAACCGTATTTTTTTAATGAAATTCATGCCTTCAACTTACTTTTCAACAAAAAGTCATCCAAATATGTTTATAAATCAAACGGGAAAATAATAACTTTTTTCACAATTCATCCAAACATAAAAATAAATCAACATATTTATATCAAAAAAAAAAAAATAAATCAACCTAAAGCTTATTATTTTCTAACTGACTTAAAAATAGCTACCTTAAAAATTAACTAGCATTCCACAAGTCAAACCAAAGAAACGCTTAGCTTATTACTCCTATAGTCCTACTTATATACTAGTAGCTTAGTGCTAACAAATTAACAAGTAGCAACCTTTTCTTTAGTTCGTTGAGAAATGAGTCAAATGACCAGTGAGCTTCACTGCGTACCATCCTCTCTCTCTTTCTCTTCCTCTTCCACTTCTCCTCCTTCTTCTTCGTGTTCTCCTTCTCTTGAGATGATGAGGCGTGAAGAAGAAGAAGAAGAAGAAGAAGAAGACGAAGAGACAGACGAAGAAGAGTCAGACGAAGACGAAGAAGAGGAGGACGACGATCTTTATCCAATTCCTCCGCTTCCTCTGAGCGACCAAGACCGTGAGACCTTACTCGCCGACGTAACCTCTCAGGTTCACATCCTCAACTCCTCCTTCTCCTTCTCCCTTCCCCATCGCACCGCCGCCAAACACGCCGTCAACCTCCTCGCTCGACTCGCCCACACCGGTACGCTTTTCTCTCTCATCAAAATCAATTCCACACTCCTAAGTCCTAACTATATATATCTCACCTAATTTCCTCATTTCATTGTTACTTAATATCACCTCATGTTTGTGCATTGTTGAGGCCTTAAGTATAATGTAGGAATTCTATGCTCATAAATTATATATAAAACCTAACTATCTTGTTTGATTAAATTTAATTTGTTAGTTAAGTTAGTTAAAATTACATGATACTCCCTCCGGTCCTAAATATAAGACTAATTGACTTTTTTAGTAAATCCTATAAAACAAGCAAAATAAGTTAATTATAAATTTACCTAATTTTTTCCCAAAAACTAGTTTATTTTACCTATAAACTAATGTATAATCTAAAAATATATATCAAATATGTCATGATTTAATAGCCTATTTCGCAACCTTAACCTCTCCAAAAAAAGTTAATTAGGTCTTATATTTAGGACCGGAGGTAGTATATGCAAAAGTAGCCTAAGGCCTAAGCATCTGCCTGTTTTTTCACCATCCTTCTCTTTAAGAGTTCTGTGCATTAACGAGGATAGTTTGGGAAATGGTTGAGAGAAATTAGAGAGAGGTGTTATATGTAGGAATGGTGGAAGTATTAGGGTTCTTTATATTTCTTGTGTGCGTAGGAATGTGTTTTTTGTTTGAGATTTTGTTTTTTTTTGGTGGTTGGTGATTGGTGTTTGTAGAGGAATTAGCGGACGTGATTATTGAAGGAGGTGCAGTTCCGGCTTTGGTTAAGCATCTGCAAGAGCCTCCTTTTGGTGAAAACGATGATGGCGCGAAACCGTTTGAACACGAGGTTGAGAAAGGAAGTGCGACTGCTTTGGGACTTCTTGCTATTAAGGTAGCTTGAATTTCACGTGTTTAATTGTTATACGCGAGTTACAACTGAATTTTATGTTAAAGACTAGTATCGTGTAGCCTTTTTATCTCTTTTTCTTTGGTATTCCACGAGTTGTGAAGTATAATCGGAATTACTTACTGTTGCTAAATATAAGGCCTATTTGCCTAATTGATTATAGTAATGTTGTTAATTAATTTGGTTAAAATCACTTGATATTAATAAAACACCATAATCACCTATCTTATTTGATTACTCTGTTCTTACATATACGACATTTTTCTTTAGTGTTATCCGTGCTTCTGAAGTATGAATGGAATTACTCTTTTTGACCTGTTTTACTTAGAGTTTGATTAGATTAAAGATGCTAGTTAAGTTAGTTGATATAACATGCTTTAATCAAAATACATCAACCTTAGTCCTTAGCCCCTCTTAACTTTTCTTTTTTGATGCGGGTAATTTTGTAAGCAATGGACAAAAATTAGAGCTAGATTGTATAATTAGGACCAAGACTGTCTCCTGAATAGATATTTAGGGTCAGCGGAAGAGGGGGGTATTCATTATGTGTTGCTGCTAGCTAACTTTGTTTAACTCGTGTGATGGCAATTCTTTGAAATATGTTTGTGGAAGAGGCATTGTTGACCATGAATTGTTATCATATTATGTATTTCATCTTGCTAGTTTATTTAAAAATGCTTTCTGCAGCCAGAACATCAACAGCTCATTGTAGACAATGGTGCCTTGAAACATCTTGTTGCTCTATTGAAGAGGCATAACTCTCGTGCTGTGGATGCTGTGAATAGTGTCATCCATAGGGCTGCTTATGCGATCTCTAATCTTGTATTTCAAAACAATGACATCAAAACCTGTGTCAGGTTTGCCTTTTGCCATTACCACTGTACCTTCAAATTGAAAGGTGGTGTGTTTATGTCTTTATGCTTATCTGGGCACTAAATATAGAATGGAAGGTGGGATTCCACCACTTGTTGAGTTGCTCAAATTCACTGATACAAATGTTCAAAGAGCAGCTGCTGTTGCACTGCGCTCTGTGGCTTTTAGAAATGTTGATAATAAAAATCAGGTAACTGCATTTCTAAAACTCGGTGGTTTGAAATTGAGTTGAATATTACAATCAACTGACACAAGCTCATAACTTGGCAGATTGTTGAATGCAATGCTCTTCCAACTCTGATTCTAATGCTTCGTTCTGAAGATCCTGCTATTCATTATGAAGCGGTACATATTGTTTTAGTGGTTTGTGAATTGAGTTTGGCCACTATGCTTATTCTACCTGTTCCACTTATGATCCTTAGTTGTATTGCAGGTTGGTTTGATTGGAAGGCTGGTGCACTCTTGTCCTAATATAAAGGAAGAAGTTATTCTAGCTGGAGCTTTGCAGCCTGTAATTGGGTTGCTTCGGTATGTGCTCTATTCTAACTTTGGCAAACTTCCATACTATTTAAGATCCCCACTGTTTCTGTTTACTTTGTATTCATCTCGCCTAACGATTATATCCTGCACTTAAGTTTTCCTTTCCTTTTTTACACATTTTGTTGCATGTAAAAGATCTTCCTGCTCTGAGAGTCAAAGGGAAGCAGCATTATTGCTTGGACAATTTGCAACTACTGATTCTGACCGCAAAGTAAGCATAACTTTATTGCATGAACTTAATTTGTTTACCTTATATTGGAGTGGGAGGGAGGAAGAGGCTTTTTTGGGGGGAACAGAACAAACCTTAAACTCTAATATTTGTTGCCTGGAAGATAATGAGGAGTAGAAAAGACATCAATATCTTCATGAATTGTATTTTGAAGTAACGGCTCCATTTTTTTCAATTTCCAATTATTCCCTCCATCCCTATATATAAAGTCTTTTTAATTGAATTGCAGAATTCCAATAAAACAGCTAAAATTAGTTAAAACTTAAAAGTAATATTTGAGTGGGAAATATACCCTTTTCCTCCCAGAAGTCCTGTTGTGTGAGGGAGGGGGGGGGGGTTAATATACTTAAAAGTAGTAATTGAGTGGGAAATATACCCTTTTATTCCCAGAATTCCCGTTATGAGAGAGAGAGACACTGGGAGGAGGGGGGGTAATGATGAGAAACATAATGAAATAAAATGCATGGATGAAATTAATGTATGGGTAAAAATGCAATTATTACTTAGACACTTTCTACTCCTGTTTGTTTCAAAATATGGATCACATTTGCCTCAAAGTATCATTAAATTCAATATGAGTGATGACTCCTGTTATGATGCATCATGCATTTCTTCTTCCATTCCTTCCCTTCCAATCAACTTCATCTTAATATCTGTTTTACTTCAATGTTGTAGGTGCATATTGTTCAGAGAGGTGCCGTTCCACATCTGATACAGATGCTTTGGTCCAATGATTTACGACTCAAAGAAATGTCTTCCTTTGCCTTGGGGCGACTGGCACAGGTTATCTCCTATACTTATTATTTTCCAAGTTATAATTCACTACTTCTGAATTGGGTAGGTTGAGGTAAATTTCACCCGTGTATTCGTAGGACATTAGTAATGATACACATCCATATCAAGAGATAGTTTCGTATGTGTCCTGTTAGCCATATTCTAAAACAATAGGTTGTTTGTCAAATTTCAATGGTCTTAGCTCACCTCGCTAACGTTACACTAGCTATTTGAATTTGAAATATGTGCAATGCAATATGCTTTACTTCTATAGGAAAGTTCAACACTCTTTTAGCAGCATTTCCTCTGGCCTGAAAAGAACCATTTGACTTCAGGACATGCATAATCAAGCTGGTATTGCATACAATGGTGGCTTAGAGCCATTACTTAAGCTTCTTGATTCAAAAGATAGATCTCTGCAATATAATGCAGTTGTCACACTATATGCCCTTGCAGATAATGAGGTATGGCATATTGTTGAATGTGTGCTACAGTAGATTATTTATTATTATTGTGTTTTCACTTGTTCTTTTAGTTTGAATAAGTCATTCCTATTTTATTTCATTGATTGTTATTTATTATTTGTTTTATTTATTCAATGTAATTTAATTCATATGTACAAGCCTATAAATAGTGTAGTTGTTATAAATAAAGTTGAGTCAGTATTATCCCGACTCCCCTCCTTTTCTCCCATCCGTCCTTCTATTTTGTTTTTCCACACATATAACTACGGATTTTAATGAAATTGGGATAATCTGTTCCTAGATTTTTTGAAAATCTGAGTGGGCAATATCAATTGATTGTTCTTTGTTATTTTATTTTCTTCCATAGGATACTGTAGCTGATTTTATTAGGGTTGGTGGTGTTCAGAGACTGCAGAATGGCGAGTTTATTGTTCAAGTAAGTATTATGCTCTGATTTCTAAAAAGTAGCTTACAATATGATATTTTGTAATCTCTTCCTTTGATGAGCATAGCATCAGGAGTCGTGTGTACATTGGAATTGCATGGTGCAGCCTTATTTTTTAGAACTGGGTTAATTTCCTTGGACGTTTTTGATATTTCATGGAATTCATACTTATTTGCAGGAGATAAAAGATTGTGTTGTGCAGACATTGGAGAGATTGGAGGAAAAGATTCATGGCCATGTAAGCCGAAGTGCATGTTATACCTGTTACTTAAATACTTATTTATGGTCGTGTAATCGGAAGTGCATGTTATACTTGTTACTTAAATACGTATCATGTTGATTAATTTTGATTTATTGTGAACTTCAGTTTTGATTCTCACTCTAAGTTTATTTGATCACGATGTTCAGATTTGTAAATCTCTATTTTCTCCATCTAGGTTCTGGATCATTTGTTATATATCATGAGATTTTCGGAAGAGGCTGTCCAAAGACGAGTTGCTTTGGCTCTTGCTCATCTTTGCTCTGTAGATGACCATAGATCAATATTCATTGATAACAGTGGTATGCTCCAACGAATCATTTCGTAGTTTTGATCTTTGATTTATATTGGCTCTGTATAAATACTTCCTATGTCTGTGTCTTTGATTATCTGTTTGTGCAGGTTTAGATTTGCTTATTGGGCTTCTTAGCTCTTCTAGCATCAAGAAGCGACTTGATGGTGCTGTAGCTTTATGCAAGTTGGCCAAGAAATCTATGAATATATCTCCCGTAGATGCTGCTCCCCTGTCTCCAACACCTCAGGTAGGCCTTTATCCTATTTGCTTGGCCTCACACCTCCATTCCTATGAGCTCACCATAACAAAAAAATCTTTCATTGATTTGATATCTTCATAAACCAACCAGAAAAATAGACTTAATCTCCTTTGCTTATCCTTATATTTTAGGCATCGTGCTAATTCCCACTACTTGCTTTTGACTTTTTTCCTTTCTATATATAGAAGCATAGACTCGTCCAAATAGTCTAATTCAAAAAGTATGTAGGTGTTTGACAGAAACACATTGTGGCACATATGTTATTTAGTTGAGTTGACAAGTAGTCTGTCCTTATACAATTGATAATATTTTTTTGTAATTTTGTATACGTTATTGTTAGAAATTATGAAAATATTGTTAATATTTCCTATTTTGTATTAGTAGACTATTTGTATATCTTAGTCATACTTGTGAAATTATAGCATTAGGAAATATTTAGAGTAGAAGAATATTTGTTATTATTAGGGAATCATATTAGATAAACTTGTGGAAGAAGTTTATTATCTTTTAGGAAGCTTTTATATTATAAATGTGATATCATATCAATGAAATAATCATTAGACTATGCACCCATCTTTGTTTCCACATGGTACCAAAGCTAAAAAAAAGTTTAGTTTGATCTCTAGGCACCCATCTAAGTTGCCTTAGTCACAAACCCTAAAAAGGTTCCTCTCCTTTCTTCTCTATTTTTTCCCCAATCCAAACCCAGATTTCGAGTCCTACCTTTTGCTCGATTCACAAAACCCCAGATCGGATTGTTTTTGAGTTCGTGAGTTTCTGCATTCTGTTTGGCTTAAGTCGTGTCTTTTATTTTTTGTGTTCGGCGTTCTTATTTTATTTTCTCTATTTGAGTCTAGAAAAAAATGGTCTTTTATTTTTAGTGAGAGAAAAAAGGCAGAAAAAATGTATTTTATTTTTAGTAAAACAAAATCAGAAAAAAAGGTCTTTTATTTTTTTGTGAAAAAAATAGAAAAAAGAGTTTTTATTTTTTTTTTTTTTGATACTTTGAGTTTTTAATTTTTAGTTAAGAAAAAAAGTTAAGAAAAAGAATAAAAAGAAAGCCTTTTATTTTTTTAGTAAAAAAATTAGAGTCAGAAAAAAAGGAGTCTTATTTTTCAGGAAAACATGTGTGTTAAAAAGAGGGGGGAGAGAGAGAAAAAGGGTAAAAATAAAGTAGTACAAGTCAACCGGCAGCGGCCTCTGAGACTCAAAGAAGTACAACCTGGCAAACGGGCAAGCCTCTCAAACGGGATTTGAGACTCAAAGAAGTACTACCTGGCAAACGGGCAAGCCTAGCAAACGGGATTTGAGACCTCAAAGAGTAAGGACCTTTCCCCTTTGTCCTAGAGCTATAAAGGATCCAAAAAGGAGTACGGCCCAGGCAGATTTGAAGGATTGACCCAAGGACCACCACCTAGGTAGACCTGAAGGACTAATTCGGAAAAAGGAGTTCGACCCAGGCACTGTTGAAAAGCATAGTACAATGGGATGGTCATTCCCCATGTACATGTGTTTGTGAATTGCGATGGGATGGGATGGTCATTCCCCATGCACAAGAGTTTTTCATGAGATGGTCATTCCTCACATGTTTGCGATGGGATGGTAATTTCCCACGCATAAATTGTTTTTCAGTGGGGTAGCCATTGGTTGTGTTCATTGTTCCTTCTTCGTGTAGAGAAGTCTCACCATTGGAGGCATAATTGATCCATTAAAAACGATTGGAGAATGAAGATTTATTTGCAGAATGAAGATTATGAAGATTTGTTGGCAAGTTGGTTCATAGTCCAACTTGAGGGGGAGTGTTAGAAATTATGAAAATATTGTTGATATTTCCTATTTTTTATTAGTAGACTATTTGTATGTCTTAGTCATAATTGTGAATTAGTCATAATTGTGAATTATAGCATAAGGAAATATTAAGAGTAGAAGACTATTTGTTATTATTAAGGACTCATATTAGGTAAACTAAAAGAAGTTTATTATCTTTCAGGAAGCCTTGTATTAAAAATATGATATCATATCAATGAAATAATCATCGGACTATGCACTCATCCCTTCTTTCCACAGTTATGAGCACCCAAGCCACAGATGCTAAACCTACCCAAAAGCAATAGCTGATAATGTGTAGAGCCACATGCACTAAATACCCTATGAAGTAGCCCATTTATTTGATGTAAAACTAAGCACAGTGCTGAGTCATCATCAATGTCCATACATTTTTTTCTTTGTTCTTTTCCTTTTTCTGGTTTGCTGCTTGTGTAATTCCATTCAACCTATGCTTGTACGGGTGATTTGGTTGGGCAATATCTGTTTGAATGATTATAATTTGGAGGATCTCCATTGAGTAAACAATGCAAATAATCAGCATATGCTGATACAATAATTAGTTAGCATATTGTCATAATGTATGACTACTGAGTTTCAAAGTTGATGCATATATCCAGTAAACAATTTGTTATGATAAATAAACGTTTCATGTAATTATTTTGCATATGTCAATCCAGTATTAGTTTTTGTACGATATAATTGATGCCAACTATGCCTGCTCTTGTAAGAATCCTCACGCATATATCTGCTGACCATTCCATATGTTGTCTTATAAAGTTGGAATGCACGCAGTAATAAACTTTTCTTCTTGCAGGTCTATTTGGGAGAGCAGTATGTTAATAGTCCTACTCCTACTTCGTCTGATGTTACATTTTTGGTTGAAGGTTGATGCCCATCACAAATAATTTTTCCCTTTTTCTCTGTACATAGATTATTTGAAATGTAATTTAGTGTAGCATCAGGTAGAATGTGTAGTTTATTGGGTTATGTTTTATTTTCATTGCAGGGAAGCTCTTCTTTGCTCACAGAATGCGCCTAATTGCATCTTCAGCTGCATTTCGTGCTATGCTTGATGGTGGTTATAGGGTGAGTATCTCTTGTTGTTCTTGACCTGTCTATAATCTTTCTCCCTCCACCGGCAAAAATATAGTTGAATGTGGTGTACTTCTTTTCATAAATGAAAATAGAGAGAAAATCATTCATCAACAATGTTCAATCTTATCATCTACATCAATTATCACCTTATATATGAACATTATGCTTTATTCTATGCTCCGTGTAGTTTTTCATTGGAGCCTTGTCAGATAAATATAAATATACTTCATAACTATCTTTGCCTTTAATTTGAATTGACAATCGAGGGAAAATACATCAGTTTATGAGTGTTAATTTACATTGTATGCCATTGCTAATGCCTCAATATTTTGTGTGCCAGGAGAAGGACGCTAGGGATATTGAAATTCCAAATATAAGATGGGAGGTTTTTGAATCAATGATGAGGTATAATAAACTATGAATTCCCGTGTCTTATGAAACATGCAATGTTAAAGCATTTATTATCTGTGAGTGGAGATCTCACATTCTTCAATTTAATTTTACCAGATTCATCTATACAGGATCAACTGATGTTACTCTGGACATTGCTCAAGATCTCCTTCGAGCAGCTGATCAATATCTCCTAGAAGGACTTAAGAGACTTTGTGAGCGCACAATAGCGCAGGTGAGATAATGATGTTATTCTCATATACTCGCTTGTGTTTGGATCTTTATCTGTATTCCCATGTATTCTGCACTTGTATTATACTTGAAGGACTTGCCTTACGTGGTAAAACTGATTTTTCCCCAGGATATATCCCTAGACACTGTGTCAAGTATGTATGAACTTTCAGACGCCTTTAATGCAATATCATTAAGGAACACCTGCATCGTTTATATTCTAGAGCATTACGATGAACTCAGTGCCAAACCAGGGTAATAATCTGATCCTTCAATTTTGTGCACTTTTATATTAGTTATTTTTTCACCTCTGTAATGCAGTAATAAAGTTTTGTTTAAGAATTAAGATATGAATGAAATATTGAATAATTGTAAATATAATATATGTGGGAATATCTTCTAATTATCATATTATTATTATTAGGCTTTATTAGCATCAATTAGTCATTAGTAGTTTGTCTCTTCTCTTGGCCTTTATGTAGACACACTTGTACATTGTGCAAACCATCAATGAAAAATACATTGTTCATTCTCTCAAATTCTCTGGCCATTGTATGGCCAAAAAAAAAATCTCTGGTCATTGTCCACATGGTATAAGAGCTTTAGTCTTAAAAAATTAAAAAATTAGGGGTTTGAAAGCATGAGTCGAATGAAACTCTCTTCAAAGTATAGCGTTGATTCTGTGCATGATGATCGAAGCTCCGTTAGCTCTCACCGCCCGCCCCATCAGAAAGAGGAGGGTCCGATAGGCTAAACCTCTAAAAACCGCCGCACTCTTCGCCAGCTGACGCGCCGTCCCGGCACGTGATGCGGCGGTTCCAGCGGCGAATTCCACCGCTGCACTCGTTGCTCCAATACCGACCATATTTTGGTCTTATATGTTGGATCTGAGATCGGGTGCTCAATTTTCCAGTTCTGGCAGTGTCGTTTGGGCACTATTTGTTTATGTTTTTACCTTTTAATGGTTGTGAGTTACCTTTCAATGTCAATAAAATGGTGTGTAGAGGCATTAGGACTTGTTTTTCGTTAGTTACAAATTTGGGCATGCGACTTCTCATGGATAGGGTTCCCAGATGTTGTGGTTTTTGTTTTGTACCTTTCTCGGAGGTTTATATGCTTTTGGAGTTTCAGTAATGTTGAAGATGATGACTACTAGCCTTTTAGTTAAAGCTGCCACGTATTTCTTAAGTTTGGTAGCAAGGAAGGTAACTCATTCATTAATTGAAACAACTGTTGCTATGGAGACGTTATCCTTAACATTTGTAGCAAAGCATTGTAACTTTCTTCAATCCCTAAAAACCTCACAGGATCGACAGGTGCTTATAGACAGGATCAAAATATTTGTACCCTTTTTGAGTTAGAGAATACCTAATGAAAATATATTTTTTTTTGTTACCCAAGGGTATCCCCACCCGCATGTCAAGTGAGACTATTTCCTCGCTGTTCTGAAGTCCCATATAGGGGGTAAACAATTGGCCTATGAATTTGCTCCATTCGCAAGAGCCAGGGATCAAACCCCCAACCACTTGTTTAAGGGGCGAGAGTACTTACCACTCACCCCAACCCACCAGGTTCAATGAAAATATATTTCATTGCACAAGGATCAAGTTTGTTATTGGGATATGCATGAACAAAAACAATACAATCAAAGACACTAAAGGAAAGATATGATTCAAGGTGAGTGGTAGGGAAGATATTTCGTAACATTTTCAATGAAGTTTCAAAAGATATCACCTTATTAGGCATACA
The DNA here is from genome assembly GCA_029929735.1 of Mimosa pudica. Classification (NCBI taxonomy): domain Eukaryota; kingdom Viridiplantae; phylum Streptophyta; class Magnoliopsida; order Fabales; family Fabaceae; genus Mimosa; species Mimosa pudica. The sequence continues at coordinate 5,544,900 of JAKELP010000014.1, read as the reverse complement.
GTTGATGATGTGGGTTGCGTTTAAATGACATCTTCCCAATAGAACTTAAGTACATTGCAAGTAAGCATAAAAGGTTTAGTGACTTCCAGAATTGACTATTTTCCTTTCAGCAATCTCATTTTGTTTATCACATCGTCAATTCTTCTTGTACCCATTGTCATTCTTGATCAATCTTTCTTGTTCATTTCTTACAATTTGACAATTGTACAACAGAAACAAAAATTTATTTTAATCAAAATTAAGAACATGTCAATGCTAAATTTGATTTCTCATATTCTAATCAACATTTGGTTTCTCATGTTTTTTAGGGTTTCTGCCTATGCATTATTGTGGACTTTGACATCAGATTTGAGAGAAAATTGTAATTCGCATTAATTATATTGCAAACTGTGCAAGTGTTTCTACATATAGGATAAGAGAAGAGACAAACTACTAATGACTAATTAATTCTAGTAAAGCCTAATAATACAAAATAATAATAATGATAATTACAAAATATTCCCACAGTTATGAAAAGAAAAATCACCTCTCATTTCTTGTTCCTCTAATCTGAACACACTTTTAGCATATTGTCCTCTATTTATGTGAATTTTTATGTTTTCTTTTCTAGGTTTGAATATCATTTTCGCTTATTAACTATAGGTCAAGTATCAGTGAGCACAAATATTAATAAATGGGCTTTTATATGCCAATAAACTTTATGAAAGTGGCCTAACTTGCAAACTTTGTCAAATCTCATCTAACACTATTATATATGATCTTTCACGTCATTTATGCGAACTATGTAGAACTATTTTTTAATCTGGAAATTTTGTGGCATTTTTAGTATAAATTAGCTCTTAAATGCAAAAATATCCCGCATAATTTCCTGATAAAAAATTTTATAAATGATATGTAAGAACTCATTTAATCGTGTTACATGAGATTTAGCATTTTTGATGAGTTTGACCACTTTTAAAAGTTTGTTGTCATATAAAAGTATATTTTTTTCAGTTAAAAAAAATATAAGAGTCTAATTATTAATAATTATGCTGGTGATATTTGGATTTAATTTATGGGCGAAAATGATCTTTCACCCTTATTTCTATCACAATGACTATATGAGATCTTCTACTACGATCATTTTGACATATGCAGGGTAATCTGGTATAATCTGATTGATTGGTATAATCTGATTGATCCGAACACATCTATATTGACCCATTCATGCATATTAAAATAAATGGAAAACTGAATTCGGATCACCGATTTATGCATCAAATGTCTGCAGGCATTCTTTCATGATTCAACACATCATACCGGGAATACGCAACTACTTTACTAAAGCGCTTATGAAAGGATAACTACCCTACTGCTTGGTCATAGCTTGCCAACCATTTTTTGTTGACCTCTAACTAATGATTGTAGTTGTACAGAATAGCTGAAGGAAAGAGGGTCTCTCCTCGATTGAATACCACGTAGATAGATGTTCTATCTGTTGTCATTTGTTGAGCCTGGGAAAGAGGGTCTCTCCTCTATTGAATACCACAAGGTTGATGGAAATAATTGAGAGTAGTCCATGCGTCGTGATGCAGTGTAAGTCCATTTTATGTGAATCATCATTGTCAATTTGTCATAGATACAATAGAAAATGTAACTTTCACCACCATTGCTCTTTTCTCCTGCAATATTGTGATGATTATATGAATCTCTCTATATATACAACAAAGTCATATCCCATCATCATATGAGATTGGCTACATACATGGATCATACAATGTCATTGTGCTCTATTAGTAACCAACTCTTTGGGTATATTATTCACCAATAGGTTATGTTCTATATGTTCCCAAACAGTCATCTTGGTCTTCATCTTCTTTTAATTGAACTCTATTGTTTGGTCTACCCTCCTCACCAGCGCATATGTTGGCCTTCTTTTCTAACATCCAAATCACCTCAAATGATTTTATGATATTTTCTTAGTAATGAGAGCTACTCAACCTATTTTCGGATATAATCAGTCTGAATCTTATCCTTTCTTATATGATCAAACATCTATCTTAATATCCTCATTTCCACTACCTCAATTTTATGTTCAGGTTGTCCCTTCACAACTCAACATTCACTACTATTTAATATTGCTTGTCTTATAAAAGTGTTATAAAATTTTCCTTTTACCTTATACGGTACTTTTCTATCACAAAACACTCTAGTAGTTTTCCTCCACTTACACTTGATAGCTTTGATTCTATGATTGTCATCATCATCGGTTTCACCATATTGCCATATAATAGATCCCAATTATTTAGACTTCGTCACTTGATAGGTTATTTGATCTCTTAGTTTAACATGTAAATCTTCTCTAAGTTGTTTGTTTGAAAAATTGCAATGCATATATTTTGTCTTACTCTTACTTAGACAGAAACCTTTCGATTCTAACGCGTATCTCGATAAATATTTAATTTAACATTAATCTCTTCTCTTGATTCCGCCAAAGTACTATATCATCAGCAAATTAAAACATGTACACATGAACCTCCCCTATGATACTCTCGGTTAAAGCATCTATCACCAAGTTAAATAAATATGCAGCTAAAGAAGATCCCTGATGCAGGCAAATCCTGCTAGGAAAGTCTTTTGTTTCACCTCCGGGTGTTATAACCTTAGTCAATATTCCATCATACTTATCTTGTACTGTTTTAATATATGCAACACTCACTCCTTTCTTTTTCAATGCTCTCCAAAGTACATCTCTTGGTACCTGATCATACGTTTTTCCCAAATCAATGAAGACTATATGTAAGTCTATTCTTCTATTTTGATACTTTTTCATTTTCTCTCTTAGTAAATAAACTAGTAAAACCCCATATACGATGCACGAATTATGATAACAGGCATGTTTTGTCCAATATAATTGTTATAAGTAGTAGTAAAATCCGATATTTTTGAATTGGAACATAAATGCCTATTTTAAAAGCAATTGAATGTAGGGCAAAAGCGCTGATCTAATAAAATAACTATTTCAGTTTGGGTAAAACTAATAAATGACTATTTCGGGGTGCATAAATAATATTTAACTTTGTGACCCGGTGCAAAAATGATAAAACCGGTGTTGAATGTTAATTTGTAGTTATTTGGAACCTTTCTGATATTATTTTCAAAGTGAAAAATACATTTTTACCCCTCCCAATTAAAACTTTGGTGATACTAGTTAGCATGGGAAGATGAAGGACGGAAGGAAAAAGGGTTGAGTTTTAATTATGACGGGTAAAAAGGTATTTTTACTTAAGAAAATAATATCAGAAAGGTCCCACAAAACTATAAATTAACATTTAATACCGGTTTTATTACTTTTGCACCGGGTCACAAAGTTAGTTATTATTTATGCATCGCGAACTAGTCATTTATTATTTTTGCCCAAATTAAAATAGTTAATTATTAGATCAGCGCTTTTGCCCTTGAATGTAAAATGTTTTTCATTTAAAGAAATTGCTTTAAGTAGGAATAAAATTTGGTATTTCATTGGACAAACAAAATATAATTTTATCTTTAATTGTTTTTTGAAACTATGGATGGTAATTAAACATTAGTTAGGTAGGTGCTTTTAGTAAGTCGGGATTCAATGTTATAGATGTGGCATCAAAAACATTATTGAGGTAGGTGTTTCATGTCAAACTAAGTGCATGAAGGTGAAAGTAATATATGTTTTTTTTAGGTCAAGACAAACTTGTATTAAAAAGATAATGTGCTAGTACAAATAGTAAAAGACAAAAAAAGAAGTAAATTAAATGCAGATAGGGGGAGAAAAAGAAGGATTATGCATTCTGAGCGACAGTGTGGTAATAATACAAATGTAATCATAATGTTTAAATTAGAAAATTAGTTAATTTAATTTTCCTTTGCATTTGTTGATTCTTACGTGCCGCACAAGATCAACAATTGGAGTCTCCATGTCATCCTACATTAGTTCCGAAGCATGTTTAGCACATTCACCAAAAAAAACAAGTGCAGTTGACCAAATTACCACTACATTTTTAGATTTTCGATTTTATTAGTTGTGACAATTGAAAAAACTATTGACATTATTAAGGAATTCAAGAATAAGATGAAGAAAAATAAAGTATGTCATTTTTTTTGGTAGTCCCCGATTCACGTGGATGGTCATTGAGATCACCAAATGCTTGAATGAAACCGACGACATCTTGTTGAATGGAAAAGATTTTGATTAGTATTAGCAATACGGTAAAAAGTACAATTTAAAAAAGGGAAAGGGCAAACCTGAAAGTTTTCATGGAAGGGAGCTTGGAACTTGGAAGTTTTATAGGCAGAAAAAATGCCACGAAAATTTTCATTGAAAAGTACTAGGCACTCGAAAGGTTTTTAGGGGACAATTATATACAAAAAGCTTCAAAAATGGGGTGATTTTGCCCTTGCATGTTGTTTATGATGTTAATATTAACTACTCCCTCCGTTCCTAAATATAAGACCTAGATAACTTTTTTTTGGAAAGATTAAGGTTGCGAAATAGGTTATTAAATGATGACATATTTGATATCTTTTTAGATTATCCATTAACTTATATGTAAAATAAACTAGTTTAAGAGAAAAAATTAGGTAAATCTATTTATAATTAACTTATTTTTTGCTTTTTTTTATGATTTTTCAAAAAAGTCATCTAGGTCATATATTTAGGAACGGAGGGAGTATTATTTATGACTTGACATGAATTTTGTTGACGTAAGATGTTAATTATCATGTGTACATATAGTCAAACATAACCATAAAAAATTATCATGTGTACTTGGTCATCCACCAACAGAAAAACGACTTTGAATACCCCTATATCGCAAGGAGAAGAATTTCGGCGGGCAAACACTTTCGCAACACGAGGGCTCCAATTTGCCATGTATCTTGACTCACATAAATAATCGTTATTGGAATATTCTCTGGTTCCATGATGAAAAAGGGTAGAATTTTTTATGGCGAAGGATCAATAGTATGAATTTTAGGAGTGTAGGAGCAGACAATGAAAATGCTTGAGTTTATGATACATGAAGTCATGGAGTTATAAGACACATATAGAAGGTAAACTTTTTGTTATTAAGTTAGGTTGGGTGGTGGAATTTTGATTTTTACCATAAAGTCCTATTATGAAAGCAATTGAATGTAAAATTTTTTTCAATTAAACAAATTGATAATAGCCGCTAACAGGAATAAAATCAGTGTTTCATTAGATAGGAAAAATATAATTTAAATTTGAATTTGTTTTTAAGACAAATTTTTGATTTAGAACATAAATGCCTATTATGAAAACAACTGATCTTCATGGTCCACGACTCCACATCATGAAGATATCACCTCATAATCTCTCAGAAGTAATCTGGACCATTGATGTAAAACTAATCTTGACCCTTGAATTAAATCAATCCAAACCTCCCACATCTTCCCCCAACCCAACCCTCACCGCCGACCTACCCGAATATATTAATTTTGTGCTTACTCCTTACCCGTGTAACCTTAAAACTTTTACCATTTAGTGTCCCAATGTTCCAAGAATCAAACCTGATATTTCTCTCATGAAACTAGCTTTTTATTAACCTCTTTCGTCCTTTAGAGTATTGTGGTCTTTGCTCATTTAACAATGCAATCAAGCGAGGATGAAGCTGCTCTTGCTTTCTTAGCAATGCATTCGAGCTATCCAGTGGCTACTCTAGAATCAGCACAAAATTTATATATGTCCATGTTCATGAGATTTAACTAAGTTTTTACGTTGGCTATTAAGACCTAACACAACTCTTCTTTACTTGGACTTGAGACTAGCTATAACATAGGATAAGCATAAAGTTCAATATAGGCGGAGTTTCTCTCTCTACACACACACATTGATTTTGCATTCAGAAATTTCATATCATGCTCTTAGGTTTAGGCAAATTATTTTAGGACCTTGAATCAGCTGTCCTGGTAGGGTGGTGTGTGTTGGAATTTTTCAATTCGATTATATTATCTAGTTTACAGGAATCTACTAAATATGGCACTCTGCGTTTTTTCCCATTCAGGAGACACCATGGAATCTCAATGATGTCATGTAGTTCATTCAATTGGACTCTATTTGAATTAGACTCCATAAAGAAAATTACAAGATGTCTTATCCCATTAAATGGGTGTGCTACATGGCTTATAATTACGTCAATTTGTTCTTTCAATTAACTACCTTTTAGTCCTACCATTCATCAAAAGGTCTTATCCAACAATTCTTTCAACTATTATATCTTGTTTTTATCTACCTCTTCATATGAGTGTTCATTCCATATACATCATGCATGTTCTCATCATTGTGGTGAAATCTAGACCCTTCAAATTTTGATCTCAACCTCTCATAATCAAAATTTGTAATTTGTTGATTTAAAGTGATTAACTCATTTTCATGTTAACAGATAGTTATGAGACTATCTTTATTTCACATTATATATATATATATATATATATATATATATATATATATTAAAATAAAAAGTTATTCAAAATATAAAAATTAAATAAAAGCATATCTATTTGTCCAAATTCGATATAACAGTTTATGTTTATGATGAGAGAACTTTTCTCAAGTGATGAGCATGAAATTGAGACCCCTTTTCACATGAGTTAAAAGTAAAACTGCCTTAAAGTTTAAACCTCTTTATTGGAACCACCTTCGGCCTTACTATACATGTCCAATCTACCTATCAATTTATTCTGCCATTTCAACCTTTTTGGGCATATGATTATAAAGAATCTTACGTTGCTTTGCTATGTTCAAAGGTACATAAACTCTTACAATTAAGCCCAATATTTCTTTAAAAAAAATGCAGTATCTCCCATCTTTTTGAATAGCTTTCCTACCAACACCACCATTATGGAAATAATAAGAGTCCAAGATAATTTGTGAACAAAGTATGAGGTTCCAATTTGTATAAATCCACAGTTTCTTATATAAGTTTCACTTGCTTTTATGAGCTTAATTAACCTACTAATAGGAACTTGATTTACTGACTTGGAGTGAAGAATATCAGCAATTCTAACATTTTATTTGGCATTTTGCTTGGAATGAGCGGATGACTTACCTTTCTGAAATATGGGGCTGTTATAGCGGCATTTGTTCAAAACAATTAAAGTTTTTTTAAGACAAAAACAAGGTTCATATTTGTGTTTTTAATTAAAAGTGAGTCATAACATTATGATTTTTGAATGATCTAGCAAAAGACCTCATAACTTATTAGTATGAAACCTCCCCTAATAGGTGGAAAGTTACATGTTTGATCTCGCTCTTAAGATTAGAATAAGATTTTTTTCCAAGGTCTTCCTTGGTAATTAAATAAAGGTTAAGGTGCACATCTTTCTTAGAAGTGTTAAAAAATATTAATATTGTATCTGCCTTAAAAGTATTTAGTGGCTCAATATGACCCTTGAAGTACCTAAACTTGACTATCTAGCAAGGGAGTACCTAAAAGCAAATCAATATAGTTTTGTGTGCTCAATTGAAGGGAAATTGCAATGTTTAGCTACTTCCATAGCTACGTTGAGCCGCAAAATACTTCTGTGGTAAATACGAGATTTTTTGAACACTTTTGAGGTGAATTTGTACCTTAATCGATCAATTAAATAATTAAATTTAGAGAATTAACAATAAGACGGATTCAGTTACCTAAGAGGTATAGAAGCAACAAAAGTATGTTGTTTTATTGAAAGTTTATGCTTGATTGTATTTCATGTATTCTTAATAGATATTTGGTTGCTATCAATGTCATGATGTCTCCTCAAATACCTCCTTTAACTATAACGTTCTTCAAATAAACATATTTATATTCCCGATTAATAATAAACGTGTTTATATTACTTGGATATCATTCAAAACTAGTACTCATAATTTATCCACTCTTGTTAGACTAATAATTTAGAAGCAACTCATCATTCGCACACAATTTTTTTATTCCTCTATTCAGTACACGACTTTCATTTGATGCTTAGAAATAGTTCATTTCAGGTTTAAAAAAATTTCAAAAGAGTCTCAATTGTTGATTTCTCCAAAGAAGTACGGAATTTATCCTAATGCTCTTGCATTCTTTAATCTATTCTTAAAAACAGACACTTATTCAGAAAACCTCACTCTTACTTGAAAATTATTTGAAAACTCAAACAAAACATATCCAGAGACACATAAACTAAATACATATAAATCTATCTTACTTCCTACCCAAGAAGAAACTCACCCAGGTGCTTGATCATCTTATGAGAATTCTCAGACTGAGGATTATGAATATGATAACCATGACCCTCTTCCTCTTCTTCAAACAATTCCAAATTCCCTTTCCATCCACTCTTCTTCACACCCTGATAGTATCTAACCCCTCTATTCCTCAACTTATCCTTCCCAGCAACACACACAAGCAATTTTTCACACCCTAGACCTGCCAAACTTGGAGCCGTGGGACCCACTGGGTTTATCATAGGGTTATCAATCCCTCCTGGTGCATTTGGGTATGCCCGGTTCCATGCAAAAACATAGTAGTTTATCCCTTTCCATGTTTCAGGTAAGGACTCAACCGGGTCCAAATCAGGCCCATAGAAAAAGGGGTGGGAACATATGGCTCCAGTTAGTTTCACTCCGCATTGTAAAGCTTGTGAGCCGGCTTGCATGGCGACATTGTGAGCCATGTTGCCCCCGGCGCTGTCTCCGCCAATAAAAACTTTATCAAAGTCACCATATTTTCTTAGCCATGGCTCTGTGCCATTGAAAGAAATTTCAAGATTCTTGAAATATGAAGGTGTGTCATACATACGGCATATTTCGTTGTATGTTGATATCTGTGTCATGCATTTTATGTTAGTGACAAATTTTCCAATCTTTTTTCTTGGGAAAATAAAGAAATATTTATGTACAGATAATTCGTTGTATAATGAAATGTATGTCGTTATTCAAATTCACATGTGTTTTATGATAACATCACAATATTATTCTTGTAATTTATTATGACAAATTAAAATAATTTATCAAATCCAAATGAAATTTTTTGTTCTAGTTACTTGTACTCTATCATCCTTAACCATCTATTAGTATGATTAGCCCCAATAATATAGAAGCTACCTGTTAAGATAGTAGAATTAAGTTTTTTAATAAATTAAAGAGAGAAAAACACACATGTATTTGTTAGAATCTTAAGTTTTGATGAAAACTAAAATATGAAAGAACATAATGAACACTTCGGAAGAATTAGATGAAGTTAAAATCCTAAGTTAGAATACAATCGGATGTAAAATCACAACTGGATGACTTAGAGCAAAAACAACGTAAGTAGCGCTTGCGGATGTAGTACACATCCCATAGCGGAAGTCAATTGAACATTAAGTCTGATCCTAGGTATCCGAGTCTAAGTGAAAAGCTTCCCATAGCAAAAACACTTCCCATTGCACTGGATAATATTACTTTGTTGGACTAACATTTGCGTGCAGAACTTAGATTCACTTCCGATAGTGAATTAGCTTCCGATAGTGAACACACTTTGTATTACACATACTTGGACTAACACTTGCAGAACAAGACTCTCACTTCCGATAGCCAAAATTCATCCTATAGCAAGTACAAGAGTCAGAGACCGTACAAATGCTCAGAAGTCAGAATTGCTTTTGTCAGAGCAGTATTGTCAGAGCTACTTTTCAGAGCTCCAAAGCTAAAGCATAAGTCAACCCTGCTAAGCATTAATGAGCATTAATGAGGACAACGGTAACAAGGGATAAACGGTTATATTCAAACGGACTTATTGCCCTCAAGCAACTGGAGTATTAGAGGCTACTATAAAAGGAAAAACTTCATCATTTATGAAGCACAGAACAACACACGAAAAACTCACAAAAAGCCGAGAGCATTCAAGCCTAATATCCAGAGAATATTCAGAAAACTTTAAAGTCTAAATAGCACTTAATATCTTGAGAGTTATTCTTATTGTTACCATCTTGTACTCTTTGTATTTAAGTCTCTACACTTATTGAGAGCATTCATTGTACTTAAGTGTTTATCACAATCTGTTCATTAAGTGAACTTTGTAGTAAACCCTTTGTGTAAAGGTTGAACCCTTGCAGGTAGTAAGGGGGACACTACAAAAAAAGGGCAGATCTGCGGCAGGTATTTTCCCAGCGTAGGGGCGGTTATAACCGCCCCCATGGCCCTCCGGCGGTCAAATTTACCGCCGGCGATTTTAACGAGGGAACGATGCGTTGGGGCGGAACGATTTACGCTGTAGCTCCCTTGGAACCGCCGCTACGCGTTGGGGCGGACGTAGGGGCGGCCCTACCCGCCGCCAAAATTTTTTATTTTTTTTAAAAAAAAAGGCATGGGGGCGGTTACGACCGCCGCCATGTGATTGATTTTTTTAAAAAAAAATCAACTAGTGTCGGCGTATCGAACCACCGGCATGCTGTTATATTTACTAAAAAAAATTGTTTCATGCGAACAATTTAATGATAATGACTTAAATTGAAGACCGAAAAAGGAATAAAAACAAGAAAAAAAAAACAAAACAAATGCAGCAAAAATTAATTTTATTGTAATATATATGAAATAAATATATACTAAACCATCAAGCACAAAAAGATCATGTCCAAAATCCATAAGATAAATTCTAACGAAACAAAGAATAAGAGAAAATCTCTGAAAAATAAATAAGATATATTACGAAAACAAAATAATAAGAAATAAAAACAATCAGATATAATAAAATAAAAAAGAAAAAATAAACAATACCTATACCAAAAGCAAGACAAACTTTTAGACATCATGTGTGCACCAACAATGAAAACAGCAAGAAACACAAAAGGGAGAAAGTGAGAAAGAAGAGATTGTGCGCGCGGTAGAAATAGGGCGAGGTTATTTATAGGGAGAGATAGCAACATGGGGGCGGTCGACCGCCCCCACGCGACAGTAAATGCACACAAAACTCTGTGCGCCTTGGGGGCGGTTGCCGGCCCCAACGTGATTTTATTTTTTAAAAAAATTTGTTTAATTCACGTTGGGGCGGTCAACCGCCCCCATGCGACATTAAATGCGCACAAATCTTGTGCGCCATGGGGGCGGGTGACCGCCCCAACGTGATTTCAGTTTTTTTTAAATTTTTTTTATTCGCGTTGGTGCGGTCAACCGCCCTCCCGCGACATTAAATGCGCACAAATCTCTGTGCGCCATGGGGGCGGGTGACCTCCCCAACGTGATTTTATTTTTTTTAAAAATTTTTTTTATTCTCGTTGGGGCGGTCAACTGCCCCCACGCGACATTAAATGCGCACAAATCTCTGTGCGCCGTGGGGGCGGGTGACCGCCCCAACGTGATTTTATTTTTTTTAAAATTTTTTTTATTCGCGTGGGGGCGGTCGACAGCCCCTAAGTGACCGCGCCAATGAAATTTTTTTTTAAGTATTTTTTTATGCTGCGTTGGGGCGGGTATTATTTTTGTGACCGCCGCAACGAATGCACCACAAACAAAAAAAAAATTTCCCTTGCAACTCGCCCTAGGATGGCTTAGACCGCCGGAACGCGTTTTCGCGGGGGCGGTTTTTGGCGTTCCGCCGGGACGCGTGCGTGGCTAATCGCCGCTTCTTTTGTAGTGGGAGTTGTAAAGGTTGCAAGTGAGCCCGTAAAACTTGCAGTTGTAAAGGTTGCAAGTGAGCCCGTAAAACTTGTGGTTGTAAAGGTTTCAGGTGAACCCGTGTTAAAACCTGAGAATTAATGGAACTCAATCAAGGGATTGAGAACTGGACATAGGTCAAGAGTTAGACCGAACCAATATAAAAGAATTTGTGTTTGTGCTTTTTATTTTTCCCTAGTTTTTTTGTGTAGAACAATTCACCCCCCCCCCCCCTCTTATGCATCCTCACTTTCAGTATTGAATTATAAATTGAAGGGAACTATACAAGTACACTTCAGAAATGATTTTTCTCAAAACTGTGTGTATGGACATATATAGATATATAATTGATAACAATAAGCTAAGGTTGTATTTTGCTTGTATAGTTGATTGAGAAATTCTTAGATGAATCCAATTTACCACGTCATTTGTGATTTAACTAATCATAAACAAACACATAAAATGTCTAATGTGGATATTTCAATCTAGGCTAAAGTATACTTTTAATCCCTTTTGTATGCATCAAATTTTAATTTAGTCCTTTATGTTTAAAAAGTACATTTTTAGTCCCTTATATATTTGCATCAAGTTTCAATTTATTCCTTTATGTTTGGAAAGTGTTAACTTAATAATTTTAAATGGTTATTACATGCTGAAAAAATGTTGAGATTAAATTATTTTAGTGCAATTAGTCTTATAATTTCAAGGGCGAAAGTGCTGATCTAATAATTAACTATTTCAGATTGGGCAAAACTAATAAATGACTATTTCGCGGTGCATAAATAATATTTAACTTTGTGACCCGGTGCAAAAATGATAAAACCGGTGTTTTATGTTAATTTGTAGTTATGTGGAACCTTTCTGATATTATTTTCAAAGTGAAAAATACATTTTTACCCCTCCCAATTAAAATCTTGCTGATAGTAGTTAACATGAGAAGATGAAAGGTGGAAGGAAAAAGGGTTGAGTTTTAATGTGAGGGGGTAAAAGGGTAATTTTACTTTAAAAAATAATATCAGAAAGGTACCACAAAACTACAAATTAATATTTAATACCATTTTTATTATTTTTACACCGGGTCACAAAGTTGGTTATTATTTATGCACCTCGAAACAATCATTTACTATTTTTGCCCATATTAAAATAGTTAATTATTAGAACAGCGCTTTTGCCCTAATTTCAAAATTTTTCATTTTTGGCCCCAATTTAATTATGAAATAATCATTTAAATTTAAGTGAAACTAATTAACGATGTTAGTAAAAAAGGACTAAAATTGTACTTTTCAAACATAAAAGACTAAATTGAAACTTGATGAAAACATAAGGAACTAAAAGTATACTTTTTCCTTTAATCTAATAGAACTCTTAAAAAAATTATTTTGAAGATATCATTTTTTAAAACCTATAAAATTAAGAAAATATAGAAAATAAGTTTTGATTAATCTTTGTATTGGCCAGACAATTCCTTTAGGGTGATAGATTGAAATTTTCACATTAAACATTGTGTTTGCTTGGAATTAGTTCAACCATAAATGACCTGATGAACTGGATTTACCTAAGTTTCTCATAGTTAATAACATAGTTGTGCATTATTTACCTCTATGGATTTGTTATGTGCATGAATATCGGAGTTGCTTTCATTATAAATTGATGGATTATGGTGAGAAGCAACCCAATTGAGAGCAGTCCAACAATCATGATATGCAGCAGGAAGATAATGTTCTGGAGCTATCCTATACTCAACAGACAAAACCATCACATCTACCAAAGACACGAACTCATTGAAGTGTGCATGGTAAACAGGAGAAAATGCTGATTCTGTTATGAATCCTCCCCCATGAAAATACACCATTATTGGAATTTTTTCATCTCCTCTTTGCTTTTCATTCTGGATGTATAGACGAGCAGCTATGAAGGGGTTTTCTGAAATGACAACATCTTTGGATAACACTACCAGTCCATTTTTTTGGTCATTAGAGGGTGGGACGACCTTGATTTTGGTGAAGCGTTCGACACTCCCGTCGTTGTAGACACGTGCTAGTGTTGGAATTTCTGTGACTATCTCTTTTATTGTGGTGGAAGCCATTTTGAAGGGGATGGAAAAAAAGATAGATATTGTGTGTGTGTGTGTGTGTGTTGTGTTGAAGATAGGTATCAAGGTTGAATTTAAAGATGAAGAATTTGTGAATGTGATTCGGTTGATCTCATTTCCAAGGGAGAGAAGACGAAAATGATGACATGAATTAGGGGTTGTGATGGTGATGACTATAATATATATGGCCGGCTTCATTGTTGGTTTAATTATTATATTACTCTCTACCTCCTCGCGTTTAATTCTCTTATTTTTTTTTTGAGAAATGACACTTGAATTTGAATTGGACAAATAAGTGACTCCAATTTTCAAGAGGACAAATAAGACATAGTCACCAATTTATACTAACTGAAGTTCAAGCCAAATGACAAAACAACCCTTCTCTAGAAAACAAATCATTCACTCTCACAAACAAAAGAAGCCCTACCTTCTTCGCCCTACCCTTCTTCGTCGGACTGGAGCTTACTCTTCCCCTTCTTCATCAACCAAATCTGCAACTCGGCATTTGGAAATTGGATCTTCTTCGTCGGCTTTTGCATCTTGAAATCACTGTTTTCGTTGCTGTTACCCGTTGCTACCGCAGCTTTGAGGACGAGGTAAGTCTTCAACTCGACATTGATAATATTTTCTCACCAACAATTCCTCTGATTTTTCTCAACAAACATATTTGAGTTAATATACATTTTGACCAACAAACAATTACTAAAGTATCAATTTGGCCAACAAACAAAAAATAGTCTAGTAGTTAACGGTGTTTATCAACTAGTTATCTGCAATACAAGAGTAGTTAATGAGTTTAAAATGCCTCCAACAAGTGGAAAAACCAAGCAGTTAAACATGATATTCTAGTAGTTAACGGTGTTTCTGAACTAGATAGTTATCTGGATTTTGAGGTAGTTAGAGATATTTAAAAATACAAATATAAGACCTTTAAAAATAAAGGTACTTCTATATTTTAGAATAATTAAGGTAGATTTGGAGGACAATTTACTTAATAAGTTTTAACTGTTATGGTTTTCCATTACTTGAAGACATTTTAAAACTCCATTAACCACTCATGTATCACATACAGTTAGTTGAGAAACGCGAGTGACCAAGGTTGTCAAACTCGTGAGTTTAAGTAAACTCGTGGAAATAAGGTAACCTCGGATCGGTAGACTCGAATCGTAAACTCGTTAGAGTTTATATTTATCAAAAAACATGTATTTCTTTTATATAATTAAATAAGAATACAAAAATAATAATAAATTGACTTGAATTTATTTTAAATACAGATAGTAAATTTAAATGTATCAATATTTATATTATATCAACCTCAATAGATAAATTTCTATGAAATCCATATTTAAATTCATTGAATTTTTTCAATTAAAAATAATTAAAATGAGTTTATTAGCAAGTTAACTCAATTTTCTGTAAGGTAGAAACGTAAAAACGGTGAATTCACAATGTAAACACGTAAGTTTCTACCGAATTTCCAAAGACTGAAAATTTAGGTGACTCGTGACACGTTTTGTTTGGGTAGTGTCGTAAAAACGGTAAAATCGGAGAGTCAACTCGCGAGTTTGACAACAATGCGAGTGACTATTCAAGTATCGCTTTTAACTGCTATGATTTTCACTACTTTCAGACATTTTAAAAACACATTAGCTACTCATGTATCGCAGATAACTAGTTGAGAAACGCAGATAACTACTCACGTATTGCTTTTAATTAACTACTATTGTTTTTCACTAGCTACTTTCAAACATTTTAAAAGCGTATTAACGACTCATGTATCGCAAATAACTTGTTGAGAAACGCATGTAACTACTCAGGTATCGCTTTTAACTACTCAGATATCGCTTTTCACTACTTTCTAACTTGTCGCTAAATGATACATCGCCATGACTCAAACGGCTTCTTATATCCTTGTCCTATGATCTGAAAAAGCAGTTGCTTCTTAGTATTATCACTTTGATTAATGTGTTATGGATTCAAAGGAATATTCCGGTACACAAAGGCGGATCTGCTCAGCCTCAAGAAGTCATTCATCAGATTTATAATAACATGTCTTTCTCTGCAATGACTTTCTCATCCTTCCCTGGCACCCCAAAGTTCAACCTCAAAATCTCCACTTCACCAATCCTAGAATGGGAAATCATCATTTGGAAATGGAAGTAAGGAGTTGCTTCACACTTCCATATTCTGGTATGTCACAACGGTCTTCAATTACAACAATCGGAAACGACACCATTCATTTTCACAATTGTTTGTGTCTTGTTTTTATCCTACATTGATCACTTACAGGACTAAATTCTACTTCTCTAATGGTGTGGAATATCAGCAAAAGTTTTATCAACTCATCTGGTTTCAATATGGTTTTGCTGGACATACATTCAAGATCTTCTTAATTTCTTTTCTAATGTATACTTTGCAACCTCTATAAGTTGCAAGTATGCTATTGTAGCCAATCTATTTTAAGATTTATGTAACATTTTATGTTATCTATAATATCATTTTGTCTTAGATTCAAAAAAATAATACAACATATTATAATAAATTATATTGTTCAATTTAGCATGAAAAATTTCATGGTATTTCATAGATTAGTCACATCATATTTCTTCCTCTAATTGCTCCCTCTTATATAAAATGATGTGATTTAACCGTCCATGATCATGTAAAAATTTCTTGATGATTCCTCTATTTAACCACAACAACGGAACAAGTGGCATGATTCACTACATAATTGCTTACACTCCCCATTAAAGTCCTGTAAGAAAAAAATGTAAAGCAATTAACTAATCATCCAAACTAGCTATATATTCTTTCTTTCATTTCAGTAAACACTTAATTTTATAATTAAATCAAAGTGCAGTCACACATTTATTTGCAAGAAAATACTTCTTATTTTCCTACAATATTCTAAGTGATTGTTATAAATATATGAAATAATTTTTCCCTTAAAGTATAAACATATGTTTGAGGGATTCAAATAGTCGAAAACCCTCAAGTCATCTTAATTTGAATAAGGAAACAATATACATCATTTTGTTTCAGATACAAAACTAATTAGGGGGTTTTATTTGATCTTTAAAATTTAAATATAAAGGCTAAAGTATACTTTTAGTCCCTTATGTTTGCATCAAGTTTCAATTTAGTCCTTTATGTTTGGAAAGTACACTTTCAGTCCTTTTTTGCTAACACCGTTAGTTTAACTTAATGGAATATGCTAACTTAACAATTTTAAATGGTTATTAAATACTGAAAAATGTTCAGAATAAAATATTTGAATATAAATAATCTTATATTTTCAAAATTTATCATTTTTGGTCCAATTTCATTATAAAATAATCATTTAAAATTGTTAAGTTAGCATATTCCGTTAAGTTAAACTAACGGTGTTAGCAAAAAAGGACTGAAAGTGTACTTTCCAAACATAAAGGACTAAATTGAAACTTGATGCAAACATAAAGGACTAAAAGTATACTTTAGCCAAATATAAATTATCAATTCACTTTATTTTTCAAATTTATGTTATTAATTGCAAATGTTTTTTTTTTTTGATAATTTAATTGCAAATGTTTTCACTCAAAGGTAATTTCAATATAAATAATTTGTATAGGTCAAAAAATATAGATAGTCAAATGGTTTATTTTAGAGACATCATACAATCTTTATTAATAACTAAGTTAATTAATTTTCAACTCCGACCATTTCTTATATTAGATTACATTATGGGACAAACTCTCTCTCACCACCTTAGCTTATATTGTAGGATGAAGAGAGTATATTGCAACTAATTTAATAGTCAATCTAGTTCTTAGTATATATATAAACTAAATCATTTATTGTATATTTTCTATCTTCACCCTTTGTTAATAATACTCCATGTTATCTTCCTCATATACACATTTTCTCTCATTTTTTTCATCTAATCATCATCTCACTTATCTTCTTCATAAATAGGGGCAACATTGGAAAAAATGTGTTACAATCATATTGATTGTTTTCAACAATTTTTAATAGTTTTCTAGAATATAGCGATTTGGTAAACATTAACTTATATTGTGATCATGGAGTTTGCCATGTTCATTAAGATATTTACCCACAAAATATTTTTAATAAGCAGTGAAATAATGCCACAAGTAAATAACAAAAATTCATGAGTTATGGTACTAGCAAATGTACCTCTTGATGGCGCCAAGGCCTCTGTTCCCTATAACGAGAAAGTCCAAAGGTATATTATCAATTGCTTCACATATCTTCTCTCTCGCATCTCCCCAATAGATTTTCATCAGTATCTGAACCTGCTCATTCCACCAAACCATTATTCTCAACAAATCACACGTCTTTTTAGACGGGTGAAAGTAAATCGGAATGCTCATTGTCTTGCTAGAAAGATCAATACATATATGTTATTGGAGCTGTTCACAAAGTTGTCAATATTGTTATTTTAGTATTTTTAATCTTAATTTTTGTATTTTACAAAACACATACAGTCGAGAATCTTTATTATATCCTATCTTTAGAATTTGGATAGACTAGAAATGAAGGGGAAGGTAATTTATTGTTTGTCTAAAGCCCCAAAAAAAAGTTTTAAAAGAATCGAAAAGTGCATTTAAATTCACAAGTACCACCATAAAAGACACTAGAGGCATGAGATTATATACTAGATCAATCTTGAGACCTGTCACTTATAAAGCAAGTTTACATGCCACTAGATTAATAGACTATTGACAAATATATAATACATTATAGAAAGAAAAGGAGACAAGGGGCATTCGCCCTTTTTATTACTTTTAAAAAGCACTTCTAAAAATTTATACCTCTTCCTTCTGGTTTTGTATATTTTTGACAATATCCATGGTTGCATCTGAGGATTTCACTCCATATTTTTTCATTGTTGCTGGATCAATGAATTCACTTGCAGGTATCAGAGCTGCATATATTATTAATTAGATTAGAATTAATACCACCCACATGATTAAAATAATAGCTAGCCAAATATAGATCGCCACTTTGTTAAGTTAGTGCTTCATCATTCTATAGTGTTCAAAGTATTATCAAGTGGAGGGAAAATTAATTTCCTAGTAACTAATTCCTAGCAAAATCGTGTTATAAGTTTCCCAGTTTTAGGTAGTGGACACGAAAATTAAACTTCCAACTCCTTTAATCTAATATTTGAAACAAAAAAATAGATATTCACTTAATCTTTAGCAAAAGCAATAACCAAATTGTCTATTTTTTTTCTTCTTGTAGTTGTATTAAAGGAGAGTTCAAACCCACAAATGTGAGAAGCCTTACCAATAAGTCAACAAGTCTTTAAATCTTTAAAATTTAGAAAATTTGTGAACAAAAAACTTTAGAAAACAGATATTGTTAGAAATTTTAGCTAGATGCTCCGTTGGAGACTGTAATCAATGGTGAAAGAATTTTTATCTTGATTGACTATATATTTAAATTTTTTTTCTGTTCTTATTGTGTCTCTTAAAATTTAATTTCTTATAACATCTTTTCAAATTTGAACCGCTCGATTATATCAAAATCTCCGCATCAATCATATATTTGTTTGTGTCGGAAAGGTGACAAAGCAAGTCCAACTAAATTTGTTTCCATAAATGTCTATTTTGTCGTGCAAAAACACAACCATGCAAATTGTGCAGAGACACAAAATATAAGAGAGTAATTAAAAGAGAGATATAGAGATGAATGATAATACGAGATCCAGTGGCTTCCCAAAGCTGCATCTCGCCACCCTCGTAGAATTGTTCATGAAGAATGACAATAAGGATTATGTTGTCTCCATCTTGGAGGGTGTTATTGATGGCCCATTTGAGTGCCAAATTGCTGCACTCTGAGAAATCTATGGCCACTCCCACTCTTCTCCCTCCTTCCATATTTCTTTCAACGAAGAAGATCAAGAAGAAGAAAAGAGAGAGATAGAGATAGAGAGAGAGATTAGTTGTTTTTTATTATTTGATTCTTTGACTTCATGTTTTTAATGGCAAAGTACAGAACATCCAAAATTTGAAGGCACAAGAATAGAGCCGAAATCCACGCTCAAAGTCTTGTGACATGTTTCAAAAATGGGAGGACCTGGTTGTGGAAAGCATGTTATTTTGGGTAAATTTAGGGGAAAAAATCACTTAAGTTCTTTAAATTCATATTGGTGGAATTGAGTTGTCAATGTTGTGATTCATTTAATCCATAAAAAAACTTGATATTTTTTTATGTCACTTATATTTTTTTTTGAACTGATATGTCACTTATATCAGTGTCCATGTTGTTGTTGTATTAATTAATAATTAATTTACCACTAACATATTGTTCTATAAGCCATTATAGGGCGAAATCCCATGTTTATGTTAAACTTGAATATAAAAATCACTTATAACAATGTCCCAAATTCGGATTAAGGAGTTTGTATTAGGTTTTGGTAGTCAACGAAAAAGTATATCGAATCTTATGAACATGAACACGCACATTTGTAAATATTAGGGAGTTGATTAGATCCAAAATAATAGGGATGAAGTTATAATAAATACCGTTATGTATTTAATAATAAATTTATGAAATATGAGATTTCGGGGAAACTTATGAAAAATTAAAGGAAATTCTTTGCATATTTGTATATCAGTAAATTCTTTGCATATTTTGTACTCCCTCCGGTCCTAAATATAAGACGTAGTTAACTTTTTTAGAAAATTTTACAAAAAAGAAAAATAAGTTAATTATAAATTGATTTACCTAATTTTTTCCCTGAAACTAGTTTATTTTACCTATAAACTAATGTATAATCTAAAAATATATCAAATATGTTATGATTTAATAGCCTATTTTGCAACCTTAACCTCTCCAAAAAAAAGTCAATTAGATCTTATATTTAGGACCGGAGTTAGTACATCAATAAATTAAAAATGATTTTATAAATGAGTTTAATGTTAGAGCAACTATTTGTCAACTAAGAATTCAATCTCAAAGGAATATATATGCCTTTCAATGTCATACACTCATACTCCAACAACCACGTGATCATGTTTACCATGTTTACTGGCCATGATTCAAAAGTCATACTTTCATAATACTGTCTCAGTATAATATCACTTTTAAATCTCAATTTATTTCTAAATATAAGATCATTTTCTAATTTTCCCCAACATTTTCCTAAATTACCCCTAATAATGCTTATCTATAATAACAAAAAAAAGATTGAGAGTGAGAATAAAGGTATATAGTTAGGATAAATTGATAATTTCATATGTTAATAATTAACGAACTAACATTCTTAGTATAATCAAATAAGTAAAAGTGATTTTATATTTACGAGAATAATGAAGTTAATACTAATAATAGCTAAGCATCAACCCCTTGCTAAATCATATGAAAAAAATAGCTCCTTCTCTTTCACTTCACTTGTTTATTTCTGTCCAAAGGTTTGTGAGATTCCTTGAGTGGCTTCCTCGGTTCCTCCACTCTCTTTCCAATTTCACATTCCTTCTTCTTCTTCTTCTTCTTCTTCTTCTTCTTCTTCTTCTTCTTCTTCTTCCTTGAAACCTCATGGCATTGTGGTGGTCTCTCCTCGTCTTGGCCTTCGCCTACGCCTTCTGCCGCTTCCTCTTCATGCTCATCCCTCCCAAGCTTCCTTCCATCGACGTCGATGCTTCCGATGGTACTCTCTCTCTCTCCCTACACACGCACGCACCTGATCATAGCTTCTGCATGTGTTGTAATGTCAACTTTTGTGGTTCCAGTGTTGGATGATGGAAATCAAGCGCAGGAGAATAGCTTCATATATGTGAGCTTTTTTTTTAATTTTACTTATTTTTACTTTATACTGCCTCCATTCCTAAATATAAGATCATTTTCGCTAATTTGATTAGATTAAGGATGCTAGTTAAGTTACTTATTAATACTCCCTCCGGTATTAAATATAAGACCTCCTAGTTGACATTTTTGGAAAATCCTAAAAAAGAAAAACAAGTCAATTATAAATTGATTTACCTAATTTTTTGTCTTTAAACTAGTTTATCTAACCTATAAACTAATGGCTAATCTAAAATTATATTATCTCCGGTCCTAAATATAAGACCTAATTGACTTTTTTTTTTGGGAGAGATTAAGGTTGCAAAATAGGTTATTAAATCATGACATATTTGATATCTTTTTAGATTATACATTAGCTTATAGGTAAAATAAACTAGTGTAAGAGAAAAAATTAGGTAAATCAATTTATAATTAACTTATTTTGCTTTTTTTAGTATTTTTCAAATAAGTCAACTAGGTCCTATATTTAGTACCGGAGGGAGTCTCAAATATGTCATAATTTAATAACATATTTTGTAACCTTAACATCTCCAAAAAAAAAAGTCAACTAGGTTTTATATATAGGACCGGAGGGAGTACATGATATTACTAATCTACACTAATCATATACCTTTATTCTCATACTTCCACTCTTGCTTGTTTATTATAGATAAGCATTAGTAGGGTTTATTTAGAAAAAAGTTGAGAAAAATTAGAAAGTCTTTTACATTTAGGAACAAATTAAAATCTGAAAGTGATCTTATATTTAGGAATGGAGGAAGTGATTTGTAGTTAGGAATTGGTTGCTTTGTATTTGCATTTTGCTTAATCTGTTTTTGAATTATGGATTTGAGCTGAGTTCAATGGAGTGTGGATCTGTGTAATGTGTGAGCTGAGTTCTGGTGGATAGGAGATTATTGAATGTTATGGTTTGAGATTTGCTGTTGATGTGGAAGATGCTCTAATAGGGAGAGTTTGGTGTGTAATGTCTAGTTCAGGTACCTCCGAGGGGACAAGCGCAGCAATCAGGCAAGAAAGTTCAATGCTATGAACCTGCAACAATGAAATACTTGGGATATGTTCCTGCGTTGACACCTACTGAGGTTGGTGAATCACTGCATTTTAGTAATGCACAAATGCACATGAGTTATTACAATGAATCTTTTATATTTAGTAGCTTTTTATTTAAGTTTGATATCAAAAATGGGCAAGTGTTTTTTATGTTAATATAGCTAGACATTGATATAAGTGACTTAGAATGTGTATGAGTTCATCGTTTACAAATGTAGTGCATTAGCTATAGTGAAGGAAATTTGACTTTTGATAGTTTCTAGCTCAACATGTGTTCTAAATTTTTCATTCAGATATTTTGCATGCTGGTTTATATTGAAGTTCAAATTGAATGAGATTACGTTATTCTATATGTTTGTTGTTCATACAGCTAGAATTTAGTCCCTTTTCCTTAAGTTGACCTTATTCTGGTTTTCCATTGACTTCTTTTTCTAACAAAATGTCCCATATGCTTTTGGTATATGCAAATTATCTCGTTGAATGGACCAACTTATATATCTCATAGCTGCCAGTCCCCCCATTCATATCCTTTCAAATAGATACATTGATGACTACACAATTTGATGACGAGAATAGATATTGTTCACTAGTTTCAGAAGTTGTAAACTATCATAAGTTATTTCGCGATGTATGAACAATTTATTCGAACATTCAAAGAAATTTAATTGGATTATTTTGCATGTATGGAAAGGTCAAGGAGCATGTCACCAAGGTGAGGAAAGCACAGAAAATGTGGGCAAAAACAAGCTTCAAGCAAAGACGTCAGTTTTTGCGCATACTCTTGCAGTATATAATAAGACATCAAGCACTTATATGCGAGTAAGAGCCATTTTTGTTTATGGTTGTAGAAATAGAATTTTAGCTTCTAAGTACTGGGAGAAGATTTGGTTTAAACCCTGTGGAATTGTTACAGAAATTTAGCCATCTTTCAGAGCATACGCAAAACTATAATGTTGTTTGTCATATTTTGGGAAACATGCACTTATTGATGAATGCCCTCTTCATTTTTTGTAGAACATTCATTTGGCCTTAATCTTCTGAATTATGAATTTCTTTTGATAACAAATTAAACATATTTTAACCCTAGTTTTTGTTAGAATATCTTCACGTGATACTGGAAAGACAATGGTAGATGCTTCATTAGGAGAAATAATGACAACATGTGAGAAGATCAATTGGCTACTGTCAGAGGGTGAGAAGTGGCTTAAACCTGAATATCGGTATGTGCTTTAACTGTTTTATTTTGTATTTTATATATGTCATTAATATTTAGAATAAAATAGTTAATTTAGTTGATTGATTTGGTCAATTATTAATTAATTGATTGAGTCAATTAATTAGATTGATTGGGTAATTAGGGTTTGGGATTATTATTATTATGTTTTGTTAATTTAATTATTATTGCTAGTATATGTTGGGCTTAGGGTTTAGTGAGGCCCAATTCTAATTAGGTCAAGATTATATAACTAGGGTTTATTGTAAGAGTCTAGTAGTCTTGTCTTTGAATTATGAATTGAATTTGTATTTGACGGCCGACGGCCGGTGTCTCTCTTTGTCTCTTATGGCCGACGACCTCTTCTCTCTGACCCCTCTGTTCTCTATTTCTTGTCTTCAACCCTCTAAAATCATTCTTCTCTACTGTTCTTTCTTTATCATCATAGCAAAATAGTTATTTTGCTAACAGAGTATTATATTTTTCTTGTCCTTTTGAAGACTATGAAAAACTATAGTAGACTTTTACGTTCGCATGAAATTGGCTTTGGTCATGGTGAATGAGCTGGCTTTTAGCATTTGATTTTGTTGTTGTTGTTGTCGTCGTCGTCTTTTCCTTTTACATATACATTAAAATGCCTTTTCTTTTATGACTATGTGTGTATTTAATATTAATATTCTTACTAAAATATTGCAGAATGAGTTCAATTCATTTAGTGTTTTATTCCTATTTTTTTTTGCAGATCTTCTGGACGCTCAATGCTTCATAAAAGAGCAAGAGTAGAATTTCACCCTCTTGGTGTTATTGGTGCCATTGTTTCATGGAACTATCCTTTTCACAACATTTTCAATCCTATGCTGGCAGCACTCTTTTCTGGAAATGGAATTGTGATTAAGGTAGCCAACTTTGAACTACCTGCTTTTCCAAAAATTTTTCATTGGCTGTATTATTTCTTTTTGACTTTATGATTGATTTCGGTGGTATGCTATTTCCCAATATATACTGATATTCTAGATACCAATCTTAGTATATAGGGTTCGTTTAATTCCATGATAAGGTTAAAAACTGAACATGAATGATTGAAACTCCTAGAAAGTTGGAATTCCTACTTGATACTATGACTTCTATGTTTAGGTTTCTTGCATTGACAAGAAACCATATTCTTCTGATTGTAGATCTCAGAACATGCAAGTTGGTCTGGGTGCTTTTATTTCCAGATCATCCAATCAGCCCTTGCTGCTATAGGTGCTCCAGAGGATCTTGTTGAGGTGATAACAGGGTAAAGCCTTCTTACTGTCCATTTTTCCTTTATTTTGTGGTATTTTTGTTTCTTTGGCTTCAACCAGACATTCCTTGCCAGGTTTGCAGAGACAGGAGAAGCCTTGGTCTCATCTGTTGATAAAGTTATATTTGTTGGATCACCTGGTGTTGGTAAGATGGTATGATTACTCTGGCCAATTGATGGATTTGTCCTATCTCTTTCCTGAATTTAATTTTATTTCCCAGATTTTTGTTTTCAATCCTAGTGAATGGTAGATGATCTATTGGTTAATGATATACCCAAAGAGTTGATTACTGATAGAGTACAATGGCGTCATATCATCTATGTAGCCGACCCCATGTGGTGGGATAAAACTTTGTCGATATTGTTGTTGTTTGTTTCCAATCCTAGTGAACAGCTTGGTACTAAGAAACAAGAATAGGGTATATTGAACACATATTCTCTAGGCCAAATTCTTCTCGACCTTAAGCTGTATTAAATCTTCGGATCTAAAAAAATTTCCCCAGTGAGCTAAATCTGCTCCTGGGGACACATCTGAATTCTCTTTTTCGTAAAAGATATATCATTATTCATTTAAGGTGGCATCTACAATCCTAGTTTCTAAGTGATATTTTAACTCTTGGCTCCATTTACATTTTACATACATCTGTGCAGATCATGAGAAGTGCTGCTGACACGCTTATACCAGTAACTCTAGAGCTTGGTGGGAAAGATGCATTTATTGTGTGCGAAGATGTAGATGTAGACCATGTATGGGTCCTTTCACACCTTACAATTCCCTGAAAGCTTGGACATCATTTTGACCCTTTATTTGGCAAATTACCTTTTAGTTGCTTATTAATTTACATGATTTAAACATGTGATTGATCTGCTGGATATAGGTTGCCCAAATTGCTGTCCGAGCTGTGCTACAGTCAAGTGGACAAAATTGTGCTGGGGCTGAGCGATTTTATGTTCACAGGGATATCTATGCATCTTTCGTCAGTAAAGTGACCAAAATTATAAAATCCGTTACATCTGTAAGTGTTCCTTAAGTCACTTGAGTTGTAAAACATGTTATGTGAGAATCTAATACCATATTCTCTTGTGTTTGCTCTTGATTCTTCCAGAGTTCTTACTTTTCAGAGTTTTCACTTCTCTTGTTTATTATCAAATTCAGTAAAACGTACATGTGATTCAGGATGTCACATCGTCCTCTATGTTGTATTTCTACATGACTTTTCATCTTTCGTTCTTATATTTAATTTTTCTTTCCCTATTTTCTATCTTTTACATAACTTTGGGTAATTTCTGATTTAATTGATTGGCGTTAATTAATTAATTTCGTGTTTATATACTCTACCTTGAATCTGGAATAAAATGTGTTTGTTTGTCAAATATCTGATAACTCAATTTTTTTATCAATATCATGCAGGGCCCACCACTTGCTGGAAAGTATGATATGGGAGCTCTATGCATGCATGAGCATTCTGAAAAGCTTGAAGCTCTTGTTAATGATGCATTAGACAAAGGAGCTGAAATTGTTGCCCGAGGAAGTTTTGGCCATATTGGTGAAGATGCAGTTGATCAGTTTTACCCTCCGACTGTGATTGTAAATGTGAATCACTCTATGAGGCTGATGCAAGAAGAGGTATCAGCTAGCAAAACTTATATTATCTTCTTTTTTTTGTTGTCAGGTGCTATCTTTATTGTTGCTATATCATATATGTATGACAACTGTGTTTTGATTTGAGAATTCACTTTCTATACTGTAAATTCGGGATAATGCTCAGTTGAATCATCTGTGCATTTAAATGACAAACAGGCATTTGGACCTATCATGCCAATAATGAAATTTAGCTCTGATGAGGAGGTTATCAAGCTTGCGAATGATTCAAAATATGGACTTGGCTGTGCTGTTTTCTCAGGCAGTCAGACCCGGGCTAGAGAGATAGCTTCACAGATACATTGTGGAGTAGCTGCTGTTAACGATTTTGCAGCAACATACATGTGCCAGGTAACTTTAATGTGATTAATTTCCATTTCTTTGCTTCTTAGTGGAAGAGGGATTCAATACCTGGCTAGTCGTGAACTTAGTGTTCTTTTATGATGTAACAAATGAGCTTACTTATGTTGAATTTTTGGACAAAGCAGAGGATTTAAACACTTGTGATTTTTGAAACTTAAATAATAACTTTCAAAGGCAGTCCAAAAAAACTTTCAAAGTGATATATTATGTAACTGAAGTATTTAGTAGATCTGGGGGAAATAAAGAGACCCTATCAAACTAATTCTTTTTAGGAATAGAAAAATAGCAGGTGCATATCGGCATAATATTCTGATAAGAAAGTTGGTTCACAAAAAGCATGAAGGTTAAATGGTGCAATCAATGCTAATTTTCTGTAGCATCCCCTCGACCATGAAAATCAATATTCTGAAAAATAAACTCATCATTTGGCACATCATATTGTTGATTTTGGAAGATAATAAAAAAATATATACTTGTTTAAGAGAATCAGCTTTCGTCGTAGGTGTGGTCATTGTTATGGTAATTATGCAGTTGTATTCGCAAACTTGCCAGGAGAGGAGCATGACTCAGCTTGATTATCTTTATTTTTTTAGGACTAAGATTATCATTATTGATTTCCACTGAATTAAATGACGCATTATGATTTTCAGTCCCTGCCATTTGGAGGTGTGAAACATAGTGGATTTGGAAGATTCGGTGGCGTGGAAGGACTTCGAGCTTGCTGTCTTGTAAAATCAGTTGTAGAGGATCGATGGTGGCCATTTATCAAAACTAAGATACCCAAGCCTATCCAGGTTAGTCAGGAAGACATTTTATTAGAGAACAAGTTTCTTTCTCACCTTAAATACTAACTGAGATTCTCTCTCTTTCCCACAGTATCCTGTTGCAGAGAATGGATTTGAGTTTCAGGAGTCACTCGTTGAAGCACTTTATGGTCTCAGTGTGTGGGACCGATTGCGAGCATTGGTGAACGTTTTAAAAATGCTTAGCGAGCAAAACTCTCCCGTTAGCAGTAAGAAATTGAAGGATTGACCTTGACCATATGCTAACTTGCTAAGTTGGTAACACATGCTTATGAAATGGTATTTTCATTTTCAAATAATCCGGGGCTTTTGACCACTAGTTTTTATCTGTAAGTACGAATTTAGTCACTATGTCCTTGGTTCTGCCATTTTTATTGCACGTATTTGCCATTATGGTTACAGTTTCGTGAAGGATGTTAATAGGATCCTTCATGTCACTACGCATGTCAATGAAAATCCAAAAACACATTCTGTGAAAACGAACAATCTGCGCGATTATTGTTGATAAACTTTCATAACAGAAGATTTTATATTTTGGATGCTGATTCTCTTAAGTGGCAATTATAGGAGGAAATATGAATGATATTTGAATCTCAAAGAGTCAAAATAATCAGAGTTAGCTCTCATTTTTTTTTCAAATAAAATGAGGTGCATATATTTATTTAGGCAATTGCATATGGGAATTTAAAATACGAATTGAAATTCCAAATTCTTGAATTTGCATGTTTTAAACAATATTTTACAACACTTGCAAAAAAACATTTTACATTTTAAAATACGAATTGATTCTCACATGGCAAGATTTCATATTGGTCAAACGTCCAAAAGCCGTAATACTAGCAAGGAAGCTGCAGTTGAAAAGAAGTGGGTCCCTGTATTAAACTCACGGAGGAAAATAAATATTGGGCAAAGAAGAGTCAGAGAAAAGAGTGCTGCTGGGCCGAGTTTGTCAAACATGGGCTTGAAGGATCATAGTAGTAATTCTAAAAAGAAGGGAGGTCATTTCCTTAATACTTCAAACCCATTTAATATTTTAAGTGATAATCAAGATGCCCAACAGATTGAAGAGGTGGACCAGGACGTTAGAATGGAGGCTACATGGAGTGAAGTAAATCATATAGATGTTGAGTCAAACCAAATATGCCTGTTTGGTGATAAAAAAGACAAAGAGGCTTCATTGGCCGAGATTGAGGAGGGTGGTAAAGCCCAAACATCTAATGATTTTTCTTTATGAATTGTTTATTTTGGAACTGTAGGGGCACTGGCTCTAAAACATTCACAGGGCTAATAAGAGAGCTGTGTCAAAAATACAGTGTAGATTTTTTGGCTTTGTTAGAGACTCGTGCCAGTGGCCCGAAAGCTAGAAAGATTGCAAGACAATTGGGTTTTAAAAACCATTTTGTGGTGGATGCTATGGGATTTAGTGGAGGAATATGGATATGTTGGAAAGATGATGTTTGGCAAATATCTATAATTGATTCTTCTGATCAATTTGTTCATGTCAAAGTAGCAAACGGTAATTCTTCTTTTTATATAACTAGTACTCCCTCCGGTCCCTAATGTAAGAGCCCAATATTTGAATGGTTTTGGTCCCTAATGTAAGAGCTCACTCCATATTCTCTCCTCATTTAATGCATTTTTTCCTACTTTACCCCTAACTCTCTTTCATATTTATTAATGCTTATGTATTTCTCTCTCTTAAAAGTACCATAATAAATATGGGCAATTTTGGAAAAGAAGCATTAACTCCAGACACCCAACTAACATTCACATGTTTTCTTAAGAAGCGTTTTTTTTACGGCTAGCTCTTACATTAGGGACTGGAGGGAGTATATATGCTAGTCCCAATCGAATTAAGCGCAGAGCCTTGTGGAGACGTCTCTTGGAATTGAAGGAGGATGTTAATGATGCTTGGTGTGTTGGTGGGGATTTCAACTGTGTTCTTTATGACCATGAAAGAAGATCTACAACTCTCTCTCCAATTCAAGCGGATAAGGAGTTTATTAGTTGGATTGCTGAGATGGAGATGGGGGATATTCATTCTGTTGGGCCGAAATTTACATGGAGGAGAAATGGATGTGAGAGTAGGCTTGATAGAGTGGTGGTGAATAAATTTTTCTCGAATCGGTTTATTGATGCTATGACTACCATCCTGTACAATTTTAAATTTGATCATGCACCTGTCTTGTTTCAGATGGAAAGGCAAGAAAGATGTAGTTTCATGGATAAACCGTTTCGTTTTGAAGCCTCCTGGCTTATGCATAGTGAATTTAATAACTTTGTGGAAACAACCTGGTCGAATGAGAAGGGATGGTGTGAGAATTTAAAAAACTTTACGACTAGGATTAATTCCTGGAGTAAAGAGGTTTATGGTCATCTTGGACGTAGGAAGAGACATCTGATTAACCGAATTGATGACATAAATAAA
This sequence comes from Mimosa pudica, assembly GCA_029929735.1. Classification (NCBI taxonomy): domain Eukaryota; kingdom Viridiplantae; phylum Streptophyta; class Magnoliopsida; order Fabales; family Fabaceae; genus Mimosa; species Mimosa pudica. The sequence goes on along the minus strand of JAKELP010000014.1, from coordinate 5,514,586 downwards.
TGTATTTATACTGAAGGGGAGGCGCATTCGTTAAGATGTTTGCAGAGAGACTTATGGGTGGAGTTAGAGGACATTATTTTGCAGGAGGATTTGATGTGGGCACAAAAGGCAAGGTGTGATTGGTTCTCTCTTGGGGATAAAAACTCAAGTTACTTTCACAAAAAAGCGAATGCCCGAAGAAGAAGAAATCGTATTGACGCATTGTTGTCTGAGTCAGGAGAATGGATTTATGATATTGAGAAAATCAAACAGGAAGCTCTCTCTTTTTACTTGAATCTCTTTACAGAGGAAGGGGCTACTGATACAAGAATTGTTTGTGATGTGGGCTTCCCGGAGATAAACTCGTTGTGGCTAACTTCTATGTCTAATAATGTCTCTCAAGAAGAAGTTGAGAAGGTGGTGAGAGGTATGGGGCCATTGAAAGCGCCGGGCCCAGATGGCTTCAATGCTCTATTCTTTCAAAGCCAATGGTCCCAGGTATGTCCGTCTATGTATAACTTCATTCTGAAGATTTTTGAGGATCCTAGGCTTATTCAAGATGTTAACCATACATTCCTTGTGTTAATTCCTAAAATTGACTTCCCGGAAAAAGTGAAAGATTTCAGACCTATAAGCTTATGTAATGTGATTTACAAGGTAGTCACAAAAATTGTAGTGAACAGGATTAAGCCTATATTTTCCAATATTATCTCTCCTAACCAATGCAGCTTTGTCCCTGGAAGGCTTAGCTCCGATAACATTATTGTGGCCGAGGAAGTGATTCATTTTATGAGGTATGCCAAGGGCAAGAAGGGATTCATGGCCATCAAGATTGACTTAGAGAAGGCTTATGATAGAGTGAGATGGCCTTTTGTGTTGGAGTGCCTCCGTGAGCTTCATTTCCCGAGCAATATCAATGAGTTGACTGAATGATGTATTAGCTCAAATCCTTTGGAATGGTAGCAAAACGGAGAAATTTAATCCTTCAAGAGGACTACGCCAAGGCGATCCAATCTCTCCTTACTTGTTTGTTATATGCATGGAGAAATTAGCTCGTTTAATTCAGGATCAGATGAATAAAGAAGCGTGGAAACCTATCAGATTAAATGCAAATGGCCCTCTGATCTCTCATCTTTTCTTTGCAGATGATCTTGTTCTCTTTGCTGAAGCGAACATGAACCAAGTTAAAATTATTAAGAAGTGTATGACAGCATTTTGTAATGCTTCAGGCCAACGAGTTCCACTAAAACTCGTGTTTTCTTCTCCAAGAATGTTAATCATAATTTTCGTGAAGAGTTGAGCAATGCTCTTGGCTATACTAGAACGACTGATCTTGGGAAGTACTTGGGTGTTTCGCTCCATCATGAGAAAGTTAATAAAAATACTTATAAATATGTTCTTGATAGAGTTAGAGCCAGGTCAGCAGGGTGGAAAGTACATTCTCTATCGTTAGCAGGCAGGAGTACACTTATTAAAGCTACTGTGACTCCAATTCCTAATCATGTGATGCAAACGGCTCTTCTTCCGGTGAGTACATGTGATGAACTTGACCGTCTTTCTAGAAATTTTCTGTGGGGTTCCACTGCAGAGAACCGTAAAGCTCATCTTGTTGCGTAGGAGGAGGTGTGTAAGAAGAAAACGGTAGGTGGTTTGGGATTGAGACACTCAAGGGAGCAGAATAAAGCTTTCTTAATGAAGATTTGGTGGGGCTTGACTACTAATAAAGAGGCTTTGTGGACAAAAGTTATTAGAGTAAAATATAGATGTGGCGATGATATTATTCCTACTATTGATAAAAGAAGGAAAGGATCTAGGTTATGGTGTGGCATTAAAGAAGTTTGGGATACTTTTATGAGTGGGATTGAAATTGAGCAAAGGAATGCTAATTCAGTTATTCGTTGGAAGCATGGGAAAAGTGGAGTTTTTTCTACTAAGAGTGCTTAAAGTATGATCGCTCAAGGGGAACAGCCTGATCATAATGTTTGGGCAAAACTCTGGAAAGTTAAGGCACCTGAAAGATGTAAGATGCATGTGTGGCTGCTTTTACAACATCGCTTAGCGACTAATGGATACAAAAAGAAGTGTGGTTTACATGTGTCGGGAGACTGTGCAACATGTGTTGGGCAGTTTGAAAATATTTTAATTACATGTCTCTCGTGACTGTCTTTTTGCACGTGAGATATGGATTGAACTGGGAGTCCTGAGATCGGATCATGTTTTTTGGCATAGCAACTTGGATGACTGGATAAAGATGAATATTAATGATAAAAAATACATAAGAAATAGTGAGTGGAATGTTATTTTTTGTATTACGTGTTGGCTCTTATGGAGAAGGAGGAATGAGAGAGTTCATGATGGAAATACCCTTACAGTTGCGGAAGCTTTGGCAGAGATATATGGGGTTGCTTGTAACGCCTCAATAGAATTTCGAACATACATAGACAAAAATGTTCACTAAATAGCAAAATAGATATCCAATATAAAAATCCAGCAAAACATCATATTTAATTTCAAAATAAAATTCAAACCAAGTAATAAATTTTAAAACTTATCGGTAGTTAAATGACAAAAACAGAAATCTTTGGTCCTTGGCAAAATAAATATCATAACAGTGCTCGAGTAGTACAATAGAGCCTTTAAGGCTTACTCCTCAAGTGTCTTCCCTTGCCTACTATTTGTTCCTTCACCTAAAAATGTTAATAATGGGGTGAGATCGACATCTCAGTAACTACCGAAAAATCTTAACATACACCAGCAACTCATATACAAATATATTACAAATAATTATACTCAACGAAATAATTTAATGTATCTAATTACTCACATATTACACTGCACAAACACATAAACAAAAATAATAATAATAAACTCATGAAGTTAAAGAATGTATCATGCATGCCTCCCTTATACCGCCTCCACCCTTATTCCGCTGACAGGAGCCATAGGCTAACCCACACACATAGTCCAAACAGAAACATATCCAATTGACTGGATTGTTTCAAGCTCACCATTACTTGAGATGTACCCTGCCAAAGGTACAGAGCTCAAGTATGGACTATGGCTCCCCTCCTTAAAGAACGAATGTAAGGAGGTGTCACATGTCCCATAACTTCTTGAAATCCCTGGCAAAGGAAATCATAGAAGAGAGGGCCCTGACAAAGTACCACTCACTGTGCACCGAGTGATGGCTTACCACGTGATATCACAATTCTCCATACAAATCTTCTATAATCCTACCCATCACCATGAATGCAAATGCTATGACAATTTTACCAATCTCAGAGAAACAACATATACAATTCTAGTTCATAATATCATAACATTCCTTCAACATATATAGGCATACTTCCAAAAGGTCTAATTACCAAGTAAACGGTATTAACACATAAGCATGCTTGAAAAAGAACAGACTATAACATATTTCACATAGATAGAAGACAAGCATGCTTAAAAAGACTAAAGTAATATTCAATTATAACAATACATATAAGCATGCTTGAAAAGGAACAAACTATAACACATTTCATATAATATACGTGGCAAACAAGCATGCTTAAAAAGACTAACGTATCTCAATATATAACAATATAATTTATCTTACATATCTCAATCAAGTCGTAATTATTTATAATACAGTTATACACAATCACAGGTATACGGAAGAATTTTCCGGAGTTACCTGTTGCTCCTTAGCACACAGGTGAACTCACAAGGTCACTTCAAATCTCTCACTGAGTATCTACAAAATCATAAGCACATATATATTAATACTCTATTCAAAACTAACTAGTGTTATTAATATTGCTATTCTATAAATCTCATCCCACTCCTAATCCCAATTAACAAATAAATCCTTTTCTTTATTATAGGTTTCAGCACTATTATAATTCTTAAGGTTTTTATTTTATAATGGGGTGTTGGGAAGTTGTTAAATGAAATATAAATATTTACTCTATAATGCCCAGCAAAAACATAATAGCAATAAGACACATGCTTTCCCACACTGGTGCCACAAGAACTACATGAGTATGATCAAAGTGATGTGTGCTTTAAATATGTGCATTAGTATTTTAGGCATTAATTATTTATGGAGGCACAAATAATTTCATATATTTTTGATTAAATAAGGGATTGAGGGAAGGCTTCTGTGAAGTAAGAATAATACCTATGAATGCTTATGGCATGACACGCAAGAAAGGAAGGAGTAGGTAAAATAGGTGTGCTTTATGGACATTTATTGAAAAAAAAATGCATTGCTCTCTGACGTGAATTCAAGTACCCATTAGGTGAGAAAAGATGTGGAGTATGACACGCTTAACGAAAACAGTGGAATGGAGTGTGATGTTGAATATTATAATTTTGTGAAGTAAGAGATAATAGAGCAAAAACTTGAAGAAGAGAAGAAAAATACCTTTGACGGCTGGAGGTTATGCAGCGCAAGAAACAAGAAAGAATGAGAAGGGAATGTGTGTCATTGTGTGTATAGGAGAGAGGCTTCCTAGGGTTTTTTGTTGTAATTGGGCCTTGCACATTTGGAATATTAGATGGGCTTACACCTTATTCTATATGTTGGTAATAATTTTTTTTTTATCTCATATTATAGTTGCTCTCCTATTATGAAAATCTTTTGAATATTAATAATCATTATATGTATTATTTTTAATTTTATTTTTTGAAATTTTATTAATTAATTGATTTCATCATTTTTTTTTAATTATAAAGTCTTACACAAATAAAATAAATAACTAAATCCTATTATAAAATGAGGGATGTTACAATCTCCCCTCCTAAAAAGAATTTTGTCCCCAAAATTCATACTACACTAAAGGACATACCTAGTTAAATAGATGAGGATATTCTTGTCTCATCTTCTCTTCCGTTTCCCAAGTGGCCTCACCGTGAGTTATTCCTCTCCAAATCACCTTTACTAGTTTGATGGTTTTATTCCTTAGTTGCTTATCCATAACATCCACAATCTTCTCTGGTTCGACTTTATAAGATATGTTATCCCTTAGTTCTATTTCTTCGGGTTCAATGACATGTGAAGGGTCTGGTTGATATTTCTTCAATTGAGACACATGGAAGACATTATGAATGTTCGCCAACTGTGGGGGCAAGGCAATCTGATAAGCCACCAGCCCAACTTTATCCAAAATCTCATAAGGACCCATGAAACGAGGAGTGAGTTTCTTTGCCCGGATTGACCTGCCAATGCCAGTCATCGGTGTGACTCTCAAGAATACATGCTCGCCTTTCTTGAACTCCAATGGTTTTCTTCTTCTATCAGCATAACTCTTCTGTCTACTCTGAGCAATAACCAATTTCTCTTGTATCAGTTTAATCTTCTGAGTAGTCTGATCCACTAAATCAGGACCCAACAAACTTCTCTCGCTCAACTCAGTCCAACAAAGAGGAGACCTACACTTTCGTCCGTATAATGCCTCATAAGGTGCCATGCCAATACTCGAGTGATAGCTATTGTTGTATGCAAACTCTGCTAAGGGAAGGTGACTATCCCAACTTCCCGTCAATTCAATTGCACAAGCTCTCAACATGTCTTCTAGAGTCTGAATAGTTCTCTCTGTTTGTCCATCTGTTTGGGGATGATAAGCAGTACTGAACTTTAGCTGCGTCCCCATGGCATGTTGCAATGATCTCCAGAATCGCGAAGTGAATCGTGGATCTCGATCAGATACAATACTCTGTGGAACCCCATGTAATCTGATGATCTCTTTCACATATATGCCTGCTAACCTCTCTAAAGGATATTCTTCCTTGATAGCCAGAAAGTGAGCTGACTTAGTCAATCTATCGACAATTACCCATATCTTATTATTTCCTGATGCGGTCGTAGGAAGTCCCGTGATGAAATCCATAGAAATGCTATCCCACTTCCATTCTGGAATGTCCAAATTCTGCAATAACCCCGAGGGCTTTTGGTGCTCAATCTTGACCTTCTGACAAGTCAAACAACGAGTAACAAACTCTGTCACATCTTTCTTCATACCTCGCCACCACCAATTCCGCTTTAGATCATGATACATCTTGGTTGCTCCAGGGTGAATTGTATACTTGCTCCTATGAGCTTCATCAAGCATGAGTTTCCTTAATTCCCCATCGTTAGGAAGACAAATCCTCCCTTTATATCTCAATATTCCATCTGCACCAATTTCAAAATTTGACTCTCTTTCTTCTTCAACATCCTCCCTTATACCCAATAGATACTCGTCTTCAAACTGAGCAAATTTAACTTCCTTCCAAGTTGCACTTTCAATAGTTAATGTTTCCATACTAGCAATCAAACCTGACATTACATCAATAGGAACATTATGCACATCCTCTAACAATTTATGTTCTCTGACCATCAACTGAGCTACATGGATCGACTTTCTACTTAATGCATCTGCCACGACGTTTGCCTTTCCTGGGTGATACTTCAAACTATAATCATAATCTTGGAGAAGCTCCATCCATCTACACTGTCGCATATTAAGTTCCTTTTGGTCAAATAAATACTTTAAACTCTTATGATCGCTGAATACCTCAAACTGTGAACCATAAAGATGATGTCTCCAAATTTTCAATGCAAATACTATGGCTGCCAACTCAAGGTCATGAGTAGGATAGTTTCCTTCATGTGGCTTTAACTGTCGAGAAGCATAAGCAACAACCTTACCATCTTGCATCAGAACGCACCCTAGACCTTTCTTAGAAGCATCTATATAAAGGGTAAAGGTCTGCGTAGGATCTGGAATCACAAGCACTGGTGCAGTAGTCAACTTAGTCTTCAAATCTTGAAAGGCTGCTTCACACTCCTCACTCCAAACATATGGCTGATTCTTTTTAGTTAAATTGGTTAGTGGCATGGCTATTTGTGAAAATCCTTTGATAAATCTCCGATAATAGCCTGCTAGTCCTAAAAAGCTTCTGATTTCCGTTACACTTTGTGGTCTCTCCCAATTCAACACTGCTTCAACCTTGCCGGGATCCACTGTTACTCCTTCGGCTGACACAACATGACCCAAGAATTTTACTTCTCTAAGCCAAAAATCGCATTTAGATAATTTGGCATACAACTTGTGCTCTTTCAACACTTGCAACACAATTCGTAGATGCTCCTTATGCTCTTCCTCGTCCTTAGAGTAGATAAGAATATCGTCAATAAAGACAACTACAAATTTATCCAGGTAAGGTCTAAAGATGCGATTCATGTAGTCCATAAATACAGCCGGGGCATTAGTTAGCCCAAAGGGCATAACAAGAAACTCATAGTGGCCATATCTCGTCCTGAAGGCAGTTTTTGGTATATCTTCACGTTTGACCCTTAGTTGGTGATAACCAGATCTTAAATCAATCTTGGAGAATACGGATGCTCCGTTCAACTGGTCGAGTAGATCATCAATCCTAGGCAGAGGGTATTTATTCTTTATGGTCGCTTTGTTCAATTGACGATAATCAATGCATAGTCTCAAACTCCCATCCTTCTTCTTCACAAAGAGTACTGGTGATCCCCAAGGGGATACACTAGGTCTAATGAAACCCTGCTCCATTAACTCCTCAATCTGCCTCTTTAATTCCACTAATTCCGATGGGGACATTCGGTAAGGGGCCTTAGATATAGGTTTTGTCTCAGGCGCTAGGTCAATAGAAAACTCTACTTCTCTCTCTGGGGGCAACCCGATCATTTCCTTTGGGAATACCTCTGGAAATTCATTCACCACCTCAATCTGATCTATCCCTTCTTCCACCTCTACTTTAATAGAGAAAAACACCATATAGGCTTGACATCCTTTACGAATACACTTTTCAGCATGCACAGATGACAATAATTGTGGTTTACTAGTACATCTAGATGAAACAGATAAAACTATAGTCTTCTTTTTACAATCTAGAATAACATTATTTGCTGACAACCAATCCATACCTACTATAACATCAATACCTATCATAGGTATACATACAAGATCTATTATAGAGGTCCTACCATCAAACTCAATCAAACAATTCAAACAGGCTTTAGAAGTTTTCACAGAGGATCCAGCCGGTGTGGAAACCATCATATCATAAGGCAATTCATAGGCATGCAATTTCAATCGAATTACACAAGCATCAGATATAAACGAGTGTGTTGCACCAGAATCAAATAAAGCTTCAATTTCAAAGCCTTGAAGTTTGAATATACCTTTAATCAAATCTGGCGATGCACTGGCCTCCTGTTGCGATAACGCAAACACTCTTCCTGGAACTGCAGTTCTAGCATTACTAGCTCCTTGTGAGCCATCCTCACAGAATCTGGAGATGTGACCTGGCTTTCCACACTTGTAACAAACTAGACAATTCCCCACATGTACCCTTCCACACTTCGAACACTTTTGGCTATTAGCTGTACTGATGGCAGGTGCTGAAGAGCCATTGAAAGAGTTTTGTCTTCCGCTAAACTGACTTCTTGGAGGTCTACTGAAATGACTCCTGGAAGGCCCATTAGAAAAGTTCCTTGACGGCTGATTAAACCGGTTACTCACTCCACTGAAGCTCTGACTATTCCTCTTGCTAATTCCTCCTGTTGGTCTCATGAATGAAGCAGATCTGGCCTGAAATTCCTTTCTCTTCTCAACTTCCTCCTCCCTCTTTCTTCTAGCTGTAGTACGCAGCTTGTCGCACATCCTTTCAAAACTTGTTATTTCATCCAGAAATGGAGCTAAAGCTGTCTTCAACTCTGGCTTAGCTTTTTCCACCAAGCGATCACACATCCATTTAGGGTCATGACACTTCTGAGTATAGGAGCAATACTTGGATAGTTCCAAGAAACGAGCAATGAATTCATCTTCATGGAGATTCCCCTGCTGGAAAGTGAGAAACTCTGTTTCCTTCTCAACTCTAATAGAAACGGGAAAGTAATGTTTCAAAAATTTTTCCTTAAACTCTTCCCAACCGTAGGATACATCATCGTCTTTTGTACTATCCCACCATTCCTGTGCTGCTTTCTGCATCAATTGCTCAGCCATTAGCACCTTTTGTTGAGAGGTGCATACAACAACCTTGAAAATCTTTTCTAACTGCTTTATCCATTCAACTGCTTCAGCTGGATCTGGCTTTCCCTCAAATTTAGGAGGATTGAACTTTCTAAAATTTGACCAAACTTGGGTAATAGACTCAGAGGGGCGCTGAGATTGGGTGCCACTGCTGCCTCTTGACTCAGATATTCCATGGTGGTCACCTCCAGACTGCTTATCACTAGGCTCTTCTTCAATAGTATGGTCATTCTCCGGTTCAACGTTTCTGGCTGCTAAAATATCATCATGCCTTTTGACTCTCTGGTCAATACTTAGTACTAACTCATGTAAACTCCGTAATATGTCGTCATTATTTTGGGGAGGACGTGTAACAGGAGTCGAATTAGTCCTACGAGTGGTCACCATTCTCCCCTCCTATAGATAACACCACAAGGAGTCTAAGTAAGCTACACAGAATCCAACAATGAAGTCTATACCTAAATAAAGAGAAGACATATGATATGATACTTAATTTGCCAAGACCTTTAAGAATTTAAGAAATCATTTATTTAAGGAACAATTAAAAGTAAAACAATTAAACCAAAAGCCAAGGAACGTAATTGCTCTGATACCAAATTGTAACGCCTCAATAGAATTTCGAACATACATAGACAAAAATGTTCACTAAATAGCAAAATAGATATCCAATATAAAAATCCAGCAAAACATCATATTTAATTTCAAAATAAAATTCAAACCAAGTAATAAATTTTAAAACTTATCGGTAGTTAAATGACAAAAACAGAAATCTTTGGTCCTTGGCAAAATAAATATCATAACAGTGCTCGAGTAGTACAATAGAGCCTTTAAGGCTTACTCCTCAAGTGTCTTCCCTTGCCTGCTATTTGTTCCTTCACCTAAAAATGTTAATAATGGGGTGAGATCGACATCTCAGTAACTACCGAAAAATCCTAACATACACCAGCAACTCATATACAAATATATTACAAATAATTATACTCAACGAAATAATTTAATGTATCTAATTACTCACATATTACACTGCACAAACACATAAACAAAAATAATAATAATAAACTCATGAAGTTAAAGAATGTATCATGCATGCCTCCCTTATACCGCCTCCACCCTTATTCCGCTGACAGGAGCCATAGGCTAACCCACACACATAGTCCAAACAGAAACATATCCAATTGACTGGATTGTTTCAAGCTCACCATTACTTGAGATGTACCCTGCCAAAGGTACAGAGCTCAAGTATGGACTATGGCTCCCCTCCTTAAAGAACGAATGTAAGGAGGTGTCACATGTCCCATAACTTCTTGAAATCCCTGGCAAAGGAAATCATAGAAGAGAGGGCCCTGACAAAGTACCACTCACTGTGCACCGAGTGATGGCTTACCACATGATATCACAATTCTCCATACAAATCTTCTATAATCCTACCCATCACCATGAATGCAAATGCTATGACAATTTTACCAATCTCAGAGAAACAACATATACAATTCTAGTTCATAATATCATAACATTCCTTCAACATATATAGGCATACTTCCAAAAGGTCTAATTACCAAGTAAACGGTATTAACACATAAGCATGCTTGAAAAAGAACAGACTATAACATATTTCACATAGATAGAAGACAAGCATGCTTAAAAAGACTAAAGTAATATTCAATTATAACAATACATATAAGCATGCTTGAAAAGGAACAAACTATAACACATTTCATATAATACACGTGGCAAACAAGCATGCTTAAAAAGACTAACGTATCTCAATATATAACAATATAATTTATCTTACATATCTCAATCAAGTCGTAATTATTTATAATACAGTTATACACAATCACAGGTATACGGAAGAATTTTCCGGAGTTACCTGTTGCTCCTTAGCACACAGGTGAACTCACAAGGTCACTTCAAATCTCTCACTGAGTATCTACAAAATCATAAGCACATATATATTAATACTCTATTCAAAACTAACTAGTGTTATTAATATTGCTATTCTATAAATCTCATCCCACTCCTAATCCCAATTAACAAATAAATCCTTTTCTTTATTATAGGTTTCAGCACTATTATAATTCTTAAGGTTTTTATTTTATAATGGGGTGTTGGGAAGTTGTTAAATGAAATATAAATATTTACTCTATAATGCCCAGCAAAAACATAATAGCAATAAGACACATGCTTTCCCACACTGGTGCCACAAGAACTACATGAGTATGATCAAAGTGATGTGTGCTTTAAATATGTGCATTAGTATTTTAGGCATTAATTATTTATGGAGGCACAAATAATTTCATATATTTTTGATTAAATAAGGGATTGAGGGAAGGCTTCTGTGAAGTAAGAATAATACCTATGAATGCTTATGGCATGACACGCAAGAAAGGAAGGAGTAGGTAAAATAGGTGTGCTTTATGGACATTTATTGAAAAAAAAATGCATTGCTCTCTGACGTGAATTCAAGTACCCATTAGGTGAGAAAAGATGTGGAGTATGACACGCTTAACGAAAACAGTGGAATGGAGTGTGATGTTGAATATTATAATTTTGTGAAGTAAGAGATAATAGAGCAAAAACTTGAAGAAGAGAAGAAAAATACCTTTGACGGCTGGAGGTTATGCAGCGCAAGAAACAAGAAAGAATGAGAAGGGAATGTGTGTCATTGTGTGTATAGGAGAGAGGCTTCCTAGGGTTTTTTGTTGTAATTGGGCCTTGCACATTTGGAATATTAGATGGGCTTACACCTTATTCTATATGTTGGTAATAATTTTTTTTTATCTCACATTATAGTTGCTCTCCTATTATGAAAATCTTTTGAATATTAATAATCATTATATGTATTATTTTTAATTTTATTTTTTGAAATTTTATTAATTAATTGATTTCATAATTTTTTTTAATTATAAAGTCTTACACAAATAAAATAAATAACTAAATCCTATTATAAAATGAGGGATGTTACATTGCTCGCTGCATGTATAAGTCCGCTCACTTGAAATGGGTGCCTACCCCATTAGTATGGTCTAACTCGGACTTACAGTGGAACAGAGATGGGATGAGCAGGTCTTTTGAAGTTTGTGTAGATCGAGCTTTTTCCAGGTCTACGGGTTTATCGGGCAGCGGAGGAGTATTTTTTGAGCATACGGTTGGTATGATAGAGGCATTTACTTGTGGTATTAAAGCTAGAAACAGTTTGGAAGCAGAACTATGGGGAGGTATATGTGGCTTGAGGAGAGCTTGGAACCTGGATATTAAAATCTGCAGGTTGTGGATTGATGCAATGGAGGTGTTGGAGCTATTAAACAACAATAATTATGAGAGGCATGAGAGTGTGGAGTTAATCCGAGAGTTCAAGATGTTGCTGGCTAAAGATTGGAAGGTCCAGGTGGCTTGGAGAAGTAGGGAAGAGAACATTTACGCACTTTTTTGCTAAGCAGGCAATGCGCATGGGACCTGGTTTACGGCTGATGACAAATGAGGAAGCTAGTGCTATGTTAGCATTAGATGGAATAACTTAAATTTTTGCTTAGTATTTCCTTTTATGTTTTTTAAATTTCCGATGTATAAAAAAAACATTTTACAATTTTTAAAAAATTTATCAGGGGATCTAACCTGATTAATTCACAGTTTGATATTTAATTGACATTGACTCCACATTATGTGATCAACCATTAAGTGGTGATCTATTTATTGGTCATTTACTATAAAGTGGTGAGTCTTAGCTGCTAATTGAAGATGACACTAATTTTTATGAACATGATTGACAAGTTCAAGTTTTCTTCCTATAGATGTTACTTTCAATTTTGTGCTGTGGAATTTTGGTCTGAAAATGCCTTTTTTATTTCGTGGAAGGGAAGGAAATGGGACATTCTTGGGAGACATCTAGAATTGTAAGTCTCTAACCTAGTCAATGCTGTGAATGGGAGTAGGGTATTTAGCCATCAGTGGCTATAATAGCCAGAGACAACTGTATGCCTCTCCCTCCCTCTCCCTCCCTTTCTCTCTATTTGTGTGTGTTTTGCTGTCACCAAGGGCCGTTTGACAAAAAATTGGATGGAATGGAAGGAATTTTTTTGGGAAAATTAATTTCAGGTCTCACTTAAGACACATAATAGAAGAAAGGTCCCACCAATTGGTCATATTAAAGTAGGGTCCCTAGGGACCTTACTTTAATTATCTCTCAAGAAAAAATCTTTGTTGCCCATTGACTTGTTTTTTTTAAAATTAGAAGGAGGGCAAAATAGTCTTTTCCTTTGAGAGATAATTCCCTACTTTAATTTGACCAATTGGTGAGACTTTCCTATATTATTATGTGTCTTAAGTCAGACTTGAAATTAATTTTCCCAAATTTTTTTCCACTAATGTTTGGTATCCACATGAATGAAAAATAAATTTGTACTTAGGCAGGTTTGAAATGATGGGAAAATGTGGGAAAACAGAAAGTGAAAAAAAATGAATACTTTATACTTTTAAAAGAAAGTGTTATTTTTTGTCAAAATTTGTATGTTCCCCTTATAAAATGATAAATATTTTTAAAACAAAGTGCTATTTTTCTTTTGTTCCTTTAATTTCCTTTGATGACTGAAAAAATTACATAAAAAAGACTGTAGAGAATAATCTAATCGAGAAAGAAGCACAACATCATAATACTCACCTTACAAAAACAAGAAACACATCAATAACTAGATGAACTCGTGGTCAAGTTATCCTTCAAAAACCAATATATTCTAACTTTGGAACTGCTATATTCTAAAGGTCAAAAAAAAAAAGAACTGCTATTGTTATACACTGTTATGTCTTAATGGGCCTGGGCCTTGGCAGAGGCCCAATAGCAAGATGGACGCCTTTAGGACGTCGAAGACAACACATTCAACTGCTATGAAGTAGAGTGACTTAGTCGCCCACCTTTTTCGGGAATGTCTCCCACCAATCTCGCCAGTCGCCCATATATTTCGGAGCACGTGCAACGTCCCTTACCCATAACGGTCGCCCATAATTTCGCAACCACTAAGATGAAGCCTCAACTATAAGAAGGCCATGAACTCATTCACACACACACAAGCAATTCTCTGCGATCATCTCTCTCTCTCTCTCTCTCTCTCTTTTTCTCTCTATATTCTCCCTCTCTGATTATCATTGTATTCTGGATTTAGTCTTCGTGATCAAGGCATTGACGCCTAGTTTGTAACCACCGTTGCCGGTGACCCCGTTTATTGTACTCAATCTTGTTATCAATAAAGAAGTCTTTATTATCCATTTATATTATATAGTTCCCCTAAATTGTGCATCAACATTTTGGCGCCGACCGTGGGGACTCCGGCAACATTATTTTAAAAGCTTCACGTTCTCTGAGTGAGCGATTGAGATTTTAAGATGGAACAACAATCAAAAATTGTTTCTAAGCCATCCAGCCCTTCCACTGACCTCCAAAAAGTCCTAGAAGCTTTAACCTCTCAGTCTGAACAAATGAAACGCCTAGAACAATCTATAGGAATCCAATCTGAGAGGATCAAACGTTTGGAGGAAGAAAATAATGCGTTAAAGACACACCTAGCAGGCTTAGAAGCCAAGAAATCTAAGAAAAGGCAAGCTGGACCTGAGAAGGAGATTCGCCAAGTTCCTAATCCTAACGACCCTGAGAGGAATCCCAATGGCGACAAAGGTAATCGAGGTAAGAATATCGATAATAATGGTAATAATGATGTTAATTATGATGATACAGGTCGTGAGGAGGAAGAGGGATATGATGACTCTCAGACGTATGATAGTCGTGATCAAGGCGACCAACAGTCTGCCCAGAAGTCTCAAGCGAGAATCCCTCACAGCCATGTTCACGGAGGACAAAGAAGGGAAGACGAAATCCTCTCTTTGACCCTTCGAATGGAAAAGGAAGTCGCTGAAATAAGGAAGATGTACGCCATCCCAGGTGTTCAAAAGCCACTCGATGCAGCCCGTATAGGGAGTTATTCAGAGTCACCCTTCATAGACGACATTGCATCTGCTGATTTACCTGAGAGATTTGTCTTCCCCGCTATGCCAAAATATGACGGTAAGTCGGATCCAGATCAACACTTGGCCCAGTACAGGCAGATTATGCTGGTAGCAGTTCTCCCAGCCGATAAACGACACGCAGCTATGTGTCGAGGATTTGGAATAAGTTTGATTGGCCCCGCCCTGATGTGGTGGACCAACCTCCCTCAAGGTAAGATAACTTCCTTTAGTCATCTAACTGATATTTTTGTTGAGCAATTTGCAAGTAGCAGGGTCATGGTCAAGACGTCAGACGACTTGTATCGAATCGTCATGAGGCCAGATGAGTCTTACAAAAGTCTTTTGAAGAGGTTCACGGCAGAAATGGTAAGTATCCCAAATTGTGATCCTAACATTGCAGTGCAGGCATTTAGAAGAGCATTGTCGCCTACATGTGGTCTCTATCAAGAACTTGTTTTGAAACGAGTAACGACTTGGGCAGAAGTCCAGTCTTACACGTGGTCCCACATAAATCTTCAAGAGGACGACGCTAGCAGAAATTTTGCAATGCAAATGAATCAAGAAGTGACGTCAACCAATCTTACTAATTCGGTGACTACTACGGATAAGCCCAACCAACAACAGAACAACCCGGGATCCACAGATCGCCGTTCTAAACGGCAACGAGGTAGAAATTTTCGTTTTCACCCTTACATTAACAATAATGAACAGGGCGACAAACAGAGAAGGAATCCACCTCCTCCTAAATATGAAGAATTCAACATGTCCATCGGACCAGCTGAAATGGTTAGTGCACTTGAAAAGATGGATAGGGTGAAATGGCCTAAGCCGATGACGTCGCCTATGAATGAAAGAGACACAACCAGATATTGTGATTACCACAAGGATGTTGGCCACCGGACAGAAGATTGTTGGAGGTTTAGGAAAGAAGTAGCCTTTCAACTCAAACATGGTAATTTACAGCATCTTCTTAAGAACAATGGTACTAACAATGCAGGTAGAGATCAGCGACAAAATGCCCCAGCTCAACCTCCACAGGCCGTCAGGACGATTAACACAATTATTGGAGGATCGGCCATAAGTGGAATGTCTTATTCTGCCGCAAAGAGACACGCCATGTCTTTGCCTAAAGAAATAGAATGGGTTAACGGTAATGTAAGTAATGATCAGGTTGTTGAAGGTCCAATAACCTTCAATGACGCTGATATTCAGAACGTTCAGATGCACGACGACGCCCTGGTAATATCTTTACTAATAGCTAATTGTTTGACCAAAAGAATTTTAGTAGATGCTGGTAGTTCTGTTAATATTATTTATCTTCAAACTGTCAAACAATTACAATTAGAATCCCAGATTATTAAAGCTCCAACCGTCTTGGTATTTGGGAATGGAACACCAGACCAGACGATTGGAGAAATTTCTTTGATGACGTTTGCTGTTGGGATTAATGCTTTAGTTAAGTTTCAGGTGATGGACTGTCCATCCACTTACAACGCCCTATTAGGTCGACCATGGATTCATGAGATGAAGGCGTCCCCTCGACGTTACATCAAGCGATCAAATTTTCTACACCTTGGGGTGTAATAGAAATTAAGGGCGATCAAAGAATGGCCAGGGAATGTTACCAAGCTGCGTTGAAAGGCTTGGAGCAGTCTCCTTCATCAGCATAGCAATTACAGGCGTTCGTTCCTATGGACAGGGCGACAAAGGAAGAAGACGATAATTTAGAAAAATTAATTTTAGATCCTGAAAATCCTGAAAAACTCTTGTCCATAGGAATAGACCTAGCTCCTGAGGTAAGAAAGGAGCTTATTTCTTTTCTAACAAATAACTTAGATTGTTTTGCTTGGTCCTATAATGATATGACAGGTATTAGCCAGAACGTCATTGAACACCAATTGAACGTCGACCCTACATTCAAGCCGATCAGACAGAAAAGGCGGAAATTTGCACCAGAACGGAATAGAATTGTTAATGAGGAAGTTCAGAAATTATTGAAAATTGGGTCAATCAGAGAGGTAAAGTATCCAGATTGGCTAGCTAATGTTGTGGTCGTCCCGAAGAAAAATGGGAAGCACAGAGTATGTATTGACTTCACCGATTTGAACAAAGCTTGCCCAAAAGCAGATCAATGGTTCTTATCAGGCAAAAGACCAAAGGATGAAGAAATATCTGGATGTTGTGTCTGATTTGACCACACGATTTGACGCCTTGAAAATCACCCAGATAGGCAGAGAAGATAATCGGAAGGCCGACGCCCTTGCCAATATTGGATCTTCCATAGAAGTTACAGAGACAAAACAAATCCCATTGTTCTATCTGAAAACACCGGCGATCGAGGTAAATAATCGAATTGTGTTGAATAACAGCTTGACTTGGGACTGGCGATCCCCTTTGCTTTCATATTTGTTGCAGGGTAAATTGCCTTCTGATAAGAATGAAGCGCGACGAATAGTTGTTAGAGCTGCCAGATTCACTACTATAGGCGACGATCTTTATAGACGCACTTTTACTGGTGGAGCTTTGTTGAGATGTGTCTCCCCATCAGAGGCAACATACGTGTTGAGAGAAATTCATGAAGGTGATTGTGGTGATCATAGTGGAAGTCGTTCACTTATAAGAAAGGTGACTAGAGCAGGATACTTTTGGCCGACTTTACAAAAAGATGCGGTGAGCATGGTGACTAAGTGCGAGCGATGTCAGAAGTTTTGCACAGTGGCAAGACAACCCCCAGAACAACTTCATGTAATAGTGCCATCATGGCCTTTCCTCAAATGGGGAATGGATATCGTTGGTAAGTTTACTCCAGCACCTGGACGTCTAGTGTTTCTATTGGTCGCCACAGACTATTTTACCAAGTGGGTAGAAGCTGTCGCCTTGAGCCAGGTACAAGAACCCCAGGTAATTGATTTTGTTTGGAAAAACATAGTATGTAGATTTGGCTTGCCCCAAGAAATTGTATGTGATAATGGATCTCAATTTATTGGAAGACAATTTAGGAAATTTTGTGATAAATGACATATTAAGCTTAAGTTTTCCACCCCTAGGAATCCTCAATCTAATGGGCAGGCCGAAGCTAGTAACAAGACCATAGTTACATCTTTGAAAAAGAGGTTAGATAAAGCCAAAGGCAGGTGGGCTGAAGAGTTGCCCGCCGTCTTGTGGGCGTATCGAACGACGTCTAGGACGTCAACTGGTGAAACGCCTTTCTCTTTAGTTTATGGATCTGAAGCAATGATACCTGTAGAAGTAGGAATTCCCTCTATAAGGAGACAATGGACTAGAGAAGAATCTAACAATGAACATTTAGCCCAAGATTTAGACTTGTTAGATGAACGTAGGGAACAAGCCCTTATAAGGATTGCCGCCTATCAACAAAGGGCGACAAAATTCTGGAACAAAGGTGTTAAGGAGCGCCATTTCCAAATAGGAGATTGGGTTCTTCGAAAGGTATTTCCTAATACACCTGAACATAAAGATGGAAAATTGAATGCTTCATATGAGGGCCCTTATAAAGTGATCGAAATCACTGGTCCTGGTGCGTACAAGTTGATTGACGTCCATGGTAAAGACGTCCCAAGGAGTTGGAACGCCATCCATCTCAAGAGGTATTATTTCTAAGTTATTTGATTATTTGATTTAAAGAACGATGATACTGACACAATTATTCGAGAAAGAATGCAAATGATGAGAAACGCCTGTAGGCGATGAACCCAGCTGGAAGACCTAGTTGTCTGATGATATGTTAAGCTGTGGTCATGATACTCTGATGCTACTTAACCCGATTTTTTGATGTTTTGTTGTGAGATGTCAATTTCTAAATAATGTGATGAATTGACGCCAAGAAAATTTAAAGATGAAATGACGCCAAGATGACATGATGACACGACGCCCTAAGAGGCCGATGAGTTACTCTGAGTGACTCAATGATTAATGGATGACAAGTTAATTTGAAAGAGGTATTTATTATCAGAATTATTTTGAGAAGAGTTGTTTGAGATAATTGGTGAATGATTTTATACTAATGATTGATAGTCCCATGGCAGGGTCGCTATTGTTTGATTAAGGTACGAGTGACCATATTTTGAATTGATATTTGATGAATATAATTTTAGAGATTCCTTTAATAATGGATGGATTTTTTCTTGGTAGGTTATTACCCACACCCGTTGGAGGTGTGGGTGTTAAACGGAGGAAATATTGCTATGACGAGAAATAAATAAAGTAGAGTGATACGAAGAATACTAAGTGTGAAGACAGAAGACACGATTTGCATTGTATTATAAAGGAATAGTACAAGTTATACATAAACTAATGAAAATGAGAAAAGTTTCTAGAAATAAAAGATTTAGGCGTTGCCGCCGCCTTGCTCCTTGTTAGTTTGATTGTCGTCGCCGCCACCTTGCTCCTTGCCAGTTTGATTGTCGCCCTGAGCCCTCATCTCATTAATAGTTTGATTGTCCTCCTGAGTAGGATTGACTTCAGATTCCTCTTCAGGAAAGAGCATGTAGTAGTCGTCTATGACGTCGTCAGGCTTCCATTTCACATGCTCGCCACTCTTATACTCCTTCATGAGTTCCATTCGGGCACGGGCGTCGACTTCCAAGATATGGGTCTGGTAGTTTTCATCCATTTGAGCCATATCTTTCTCCAATTGGCGATAGGCAGCTTCCCATTTATCCTTGGCCGACTGGAGAGCTTTAATCTCTTCATCTTTAGCCGATGACTCAGCTCTGGCCTGATTGATGAAATCCTTAAGATTCTCGACATCTTTGAAGTGCTCAGCTTTCAGCTTCTCGATGGCGGCTCTCAGCTCTTCTTGTTTCTTATCAGATCGTTTCATTATCTCTTCAGCCCTCCTCCTATCCTCATGAGCCTGCTTCAGCTCTCGGAAACTCTCAAAACTTAGAGCAATTGTGTCGCTAGACCAAGAATCAAGTGCTTCCCCGTCTTCTGGCAACCTAAAAGGTACTCTAGGGTCAAAGTAGTAAATTGACGGCATTTTAGAGATTTCTAAATACCTCAGAAGCGGTTCTTTGACATCGTTAAGGATGTCAGCCCTAGACGTCTTTAAGCCCCCAGTTTCACAAGCATAGGGGGCGTTCACGATTTGGGGGTTCGAGTTCCTCCCAGAACTAGTCGAGGGTGATGACTCAGCATCGACCCATTCCTGGAAACGGCTATCGTAAATTTTCAAGTATTTACCAGGATTTTTGGATTTCCTAACCTTAGCAATTTCTTTTCCCTTTCCCGATGGTTTGACTAATTCTAAAGGTTTCTTACTAGATGTATCAGTATCCTCTAAATCAATAATAACATTGGAGTTATCAGGGGAAGAGGAAGAAGAACTAGATTGGGTATTTTCGTTAATATAAAGGTGGTCAGAAGCAGTTCGTTCAGAATCAGATGGTGATGACGACATAACTACCAATTTTCTCATGAAAAGTAATAAAAAATGATATTTTTAGTGAGAAAATACCTTTTCTGAGAACGGATTGGACCTTCAATGCGAGTAAGTGAATAAAGTTTTGGTTTTTGAAGTGTTGGAAGAGAGGAGAAGAAAGAGCGTTGATGAAGGAAGACGAGGAAATGAACAGTCGAAATAAGGTATATGCAGACTATTTGACGTCGTTAAGTAACGGTGTTATGTTAGTAAAATGATCCAGGTCGTTCGTTTAAGAGGGAAAAAAGAGGAAAAATTTCTGCGAGCATCTGGGCCGTTGAAAACGAAGTAACCGCTACTTCCCAATGTACGCTGACGTAAGCATTGAGAAGTGAGGGACTTAATGTTATACACCGTTATGTCTTAATGGGCCTGGGCCTTGGCAGAGACCCAATAGCAAGATGGACGCCTTTAGGACGTCGAAGACAACACATTCAACGGCTATGAAGTAGAGTGACTTAGTCGCCCACCTTTTTCGGGACTGTCTCCCACCAATCTCGCCAGTCGCCCATATATTTCGGAGCACGTGCAACGTCCCTTACCCATAACGGTCGCCTATAATTTCGCAACCACTAAGATGAAGCCTCAACTATAAGAAGGCCATGAACTCATTCACACACACACAAGCAATTCTCTGCGATCATCTCTCTCTCTCTCTCTCTCTCTCTTTTTCTCTCTATATTCTCTCTCTCTGATTATCATTGTATTCTGGATTTAGTCTTCGTGATCAAGGCATTGACGCCTAGTTTGTAACCACCGTTGCCGGTGACCCCGTTTATTGTACTCAATCTTGTTATCAATAAAGAAGTCTTTATTATCCATTTATATTATATAGTTCCCCTAAATTGTGCATCAACAGCTATATTCTAACTATATTTCAAGTATGAAAGATTAAATACAAGCATCTGATGACAATAAGTCTTCGGTAACTTTACAAATGGTTTTTGTATAACTAGATGTAACTTCTCGTCAAGTTATCCTTCAAAAACCAATATATTCTAACTTTGGAACTGCTATATTCTAAAGGTAAAAAAAAAAGAACTGCTATATTCTAACTATATTTCAAGTATGAAAGATTAAATACAAGCTTCTTGATGACAATAAGTCTTCGGTAACTTTACAAATGGTTTTTGTATAACTAGATGTAACTTCTGGTCAAGTTATCCTTCAAAAACCAATATATTCTAACTTTGGAACTGCTATATTCTAAAGGTAAAAAAAAAAGAACTGCTATATTCTAACTATATTTCAAGTATGAAAGATTAAATACAAGCATCTTGATGACAATAAGTCTTCGGTAACTTTACAAATGGTTTTTGCATAATGCTCTTTTATCACAAGAAGGCAGACATGTACAATTCTATGGCCTGTTTTGCATGACACATCTCTACAGTTCAAAGCCAATCCTAAAATATAATACACTATGATGTGATGTTATACTTTGACAACCTATTGTTTGATGATCTCCATATTCTTCTTGGAGACGTACTTCTCTTGGGGAGAGAATTTTTATTTCTTTCAAACAGATTGTCAAGTTTTGCAGTGTCTAGAGATAGCCTGTCCATAACAAAAGCATCTACATTGAAACCACTTTCACTACCCATATCATTACTTTTGATGGCGCTAGTAGATGGGGTTGTTGACTCTGAATCAGCATTGTAATCATTGGTTCTGTACAAATCCATGTCCAGTTTTAGAAGTCTCTTCAAACTGTCAATGGCAGGGTCTATAATGTCTAAGAATCCCATAACCCATGAAGCATCATCCACAACTTCAGTTCGCTGTTGCATGAAAGGAAATGCATTCCAAAGAAGTTAGCCTTTCTCATTGACTTGAGTATAGAAAACTATGCATCAAAACCTCTAAACTATTTCAATTTTTTGCATCTGTTCCCCTTTCTAGGGAGCTCATATGCATGATATAAACCTTTTACATAATATGATTGAAATGTGGGTATTTATGAGTTGCATACTATCAAGTTGTGCCAATTATACGATTTAAGTTGCAAAAAAGGGGACTACTGCTAAGCTTGCAAGTGCTACATTGTTACAGTTTTATGTTTCCAAAGTTTTTGTAAGAAAGAAGGGCATCAAAGTGATGAAAATGAAGGATCAATAAATTTTATCACATAGATATGACAAACGAGAAAGATTATCTAAGGGAGAAAAATATAACTAATTGAAGAACTGAGTTTGATTTATCATAATAATTAAAAAAACTCAAATATGATAAGTTTATTATGGGCTAAAAATGTCATCCAAAATCAAATAATCGGACTAGTCTAGGTTAGTTCAGGACATTTCAATTTTTTCAAATTATTCATTTGAACTTGCAAACAAATAAAAAAATTTTCTAAATTTTCAAATCATTCGTCTATACTCATCATGTTTCTCAACGGATAGAGAATAACAAGACCAAGCTTACTGCTTTAAAAACGGGTTCAAAATGGAAACAGGTATGCTTATTGGCTCATTTCTTTAGAAGTGTGAGAAGTAATTTGATTTTAGAAACTTATTAACTTGAGCAACAGAAAATACAGTTGAGAAATTCTTCAGTTAACCTTATTTACCAATCATAATGGATCATGTGATACTTCAAAATTAATCCAGGAAGCTACCTGCTGAAAATAAAGATCACGAATCTCCTCAGCACGGACGGAATTTCCCTGCTGTTCCTCCAATGATGCCCAAGTCATCCATGTCACAAAACTCTGAGAATTTATACTCAACGAGGATCTAAATAATCTGCGTGCAGCTGACAGATTACCAGCCCTCTGCTCTAGAACTCCCCAAGCCTGCATTGGAAGGATACAGTTATAAGAAGTCATTTTGAAGGGTAAGGCACCAGGAAGTTAATAGAAAAAACGATGTCATGTGGTCCATGAAGCCAACTCCACCTAATGTTATAAAGCTTGTTGTTGCTGGTGTTGTGGTAAGACACTGGGATACAAGTATTGTCCACTAGAAGTAGAGACTAAACTTCCTTAGAAACTAAGGGCAAAGAGTATAGTCTCCCAATTAAACAACAATAGCAAGTTGCCCCAACATGTTGATAACTCCCATAAATCACGAGTCTTTCATTACCTGTAGACATCGAGCGGCACTTTCACTGTTTGAATCAATTGATAAAGCTTTTTGGTATAATTCTCTGGCGGTATTTAAGTTTCCTTCCTTCCACTCCATCCAACCCCAAGCCTGCATATTCCAAAATTTTCATTCAATATAATGTTTAACTTTCAATATGAACCTAGAGGAGAACATTGAATAGTATCATGCTCAAATATGTCTAAAACGAACTTATCAGTTCTTTGAAAACATAATTGGATCTGTTATAACATAACACATCAATAATTGAGAGCAAAAAGACAAAGACAGAATTCACCATTGCAAGCTCACTAACAAGCAAATCATTCAGAAAAGACAAATAAAAGAAACAAAACGTTCAAAGTTGGAAAGATCCTTGTGGAGATAGTTCTTACAATCCAGACTGGCTGATGCTTTGGATCCAATTGAGAGGCTTTCCTGAACAGTACCCGAGCAAGATTCGCAGTTGAGTATTTGTATTCTAACAATGCAAGAGACTGGAGGAGCACAGCATCCCTAGGATTTAGAGCATGGCCTATCTTAAGAAGCTTTCTTCCCTTGTCAGTGTTACCCACACTTGCTTCAAAAAGGCCCCATATATGCCAAGCAAACCTATTTTTGGGACTTGCATTAACTGCATTCTGATAAATGGACAAGAAAAAGGGAAATAAGGATAGGAAATTCGGAAATGCAACTGGAGAATAAAAATGCCATAATGTGTGCACATGTCTTCAAAAATCAACAACCCAATCAAAATTGGAAATATCATATATCACCTCAAATAATTGCCTAGCAGCATGATTGTTTTCCTGTTGCATCTCCAGTTGAGCCCAAGCCTACATCAGAAAAATAAAAACATTTAGATAGTAATGCAAGAAGTACACCTTTAGAGTCCATCATGCGCATACAGTACAATCATGACTTACAAGCCAACTAGCACAGCTTTTGGAGTTACACTTAGTGGCCTGCTTGAATAAATATCGAGCCTGCTGATACCGTTTAGCTCTAGCTTCTAGCAATGCAAGCGTTTGGTATATGTACTCATTTGGTCCACAATGTTTAAGACCTTTTGCTAGCAGATTCCTTGCCTTCTTTATGTTTCCCTGTTTCAGCTCAAGAACAGCCCACCCATGCCAAGCAGCAACATGTTTCTTATCAGCAACTGTGGCAGCATCAAATAACTCTCTTGCTCTCCTGATATTCCCCAGTTTATTTTCAAGAACAGCCCAGCACTGTATAAGAATGTTTTTCAGTGTTAAATTCAGTATAAATTGAACCAAATTTAATTTTATCACAGCACATGGAGCATCACTGCTTATGCTAACTGTTAAACTACTCCCACGGTGAGGTTTAATTAAGTATCATCCTATCAGATATTGATGTGTCAGAAATCAATCATATTCATAGGCGTAAATACGCCTTAGAAAATGCATAATATTACGTAAAATGAACAAGAAAAAATTATATAGCTGCTTAATTCAATTAAATATTGAAGAAGTGGGGTTGTGATATTTTAATAAAGATAAGAAGTTAAATATAAAAGCTATACATATTAATTTAGAATTTTCAACCCCACTTCTCAAAATTTTATAAATTCATGTCGTAAAAATTTTTCATCCGCCCATTTTCCCTCCCCTCCCCTCATACCAAATAAACCCTAAAGCCCCAAGTCCTAACTATCAGCTGGGCCTTAACCAGCTCTACATAATTTACTAATTTGTTTACTCTTAATTTCATATTGTATATTATGTTTATTCTCATTCTACATCTTCTATATGATCATGTACGCATATTATTATTCAATCTATAAACTGGATGTGATTACATGCACTTGCTTTTGAAAGGAATTTTTTTAAAGGAACAAACTGTTTTTTCAGCCTAAATAGTCATGTTTAAAATATATATTTTTAGGACTATTTTATATATTACTGTCAAATTAACTCAAGGATTCTTTCTCTCAAAAAAACATTTCAGTAGATTCATATTCAAATGCAAAGAAACAAGAGCCATGCTCAAGCCTAGTTCATACTCCATAGATTCTAAGTCATGATAGACGTAATTTGCTTAATTGTGTACTACCTCTGTTCCTAAATATAATATCGCTTCCCTAATTTGATTAGATTAAGGATATAATTTAAGGTAGTTATTACCACATGATATTACCAATTTATCTTAACTATATACCTTTATTGTATCTTTTAGATTTATGTAAATTTGAGTATAAGAAGCTGAAATGCCTAAATCCATCATGGCTCAAAACCAACCCACAAACAAGTATAGACATGATCACATTGCCAAAATAACAATTAAGACTACCTGCCAAATGTAAGCATTTTCTCCCTGAGTTGCCTGGCAACCCTTCTCGTATATTTGTCTTGCCTGAGTTGTTTTTGACTGTTTGCTCAAAATTTTCCCCAGTGCCACATAAGGTCGACCATCTTCTGGCCAATATTCTACGCACTTTTTTCAAGATTAAAACCAAACCAAAAATCAGAAATAATCCACCAAATCAGAAAATCACAACATAAGACAAGACTTAAGTACCACTTAACACCATTGAAAATCAACAACACAATGTAAAAACAATTTTAGATTCTTCAAATATTGAATATTACTGTATTCACTACCATTGATCATATCATTAATAAAATGATCATATACTTAATCAACATTCCTTACAATTCATTTTTGACACATTGACATTATAGTACAAATTTACTATCTTATAACACCGAAACCATAGATTAGGCTGCCTAGTATATTCCCTTTCCCAGCACCCTCACCAAGTGGGGACTAGAACTGGGTTGGCTAGATAACACCGAAATTAGCAATAACTAACTATTCCTCATAGTAGAATATAAAAATAGTTAAATGATTATAGAATATTCATATCCTTCAATCACTAAACTAATAATTATCAGATATTACATTAGGATAAAAAACTACTAATAGTTAGCATGAGTCAACCCAACAACAATTTTATTTTATTTTTTTCATATAAAAACAGGAACCCAACAACTAGAGGTGGGATTTTGAACTAGCCCAGTTTAAATGGGTCACCCTGACCCAACCCGCTTTGAGCCCGTTTTAATTCGTACTTAGACTTTTTTTTCAACGCAACCCACTTTTTCTATGCAATTTCGAGCTGACCCACGATTCAAGATACAAACTCTACATGTAAAGTTGGGATTTCAGGCTAGTCCAACCCAACACACTTTAAAAGCAAGACACTTTTAACCTGTTTGATTCGTACTGAACTTTTTGCAACCCAAACCGCTTAGTACTTATTTGGATTCAACTTGGCGGTTCAGGCTAAAAGTCCCAGCTCTACCAGCAACCCAGCAGCTTCTCCATTACCGGGATGCACCAGTTAATTGACCAGGCTAGATCAGAATACCATGCATTTTAAGGATACATTCTTTCACCCAAATTGAATTAAATTTTAAAAAATACTAATAATATAAAAGAGAAACAAGTAAACCAAGGTAGGTAGGTGCCTTGAGAAGCAAGGCTTCAGCCTGTTGATAGTTGAAAGTCCTAGCCAAAACCTTGGCTCTATACAAGGCCAAGTCCAAGTTGACAATCAAGGGCCTCTCTCTCCCCTCCGACCTCGCCGGCTCAAACATCTTGGGCATCTTCTTCGCAAGCTCCTCCAGCCCTTCCTCTATCGCCGACGCCTTCTCCTCCTCCTCCTCCTCCTTCACCGGCCGCCGCACCACCAGCCCACTAACAGATGATGATGATGATGATGATGATGATGATGATGATAATGAGTCTGTGAGGGAGCATTGTGGAGTGGTGAGGGAAGGTAGAATGGGGAGTTTGAATATTATGAATTTGTGGACATTGTTGGAGCTTTGAGATTGAGTGAAGATTGTCGAGTTGGAGGAGGATGAAGAAGAAGAGAGGAGTTTCATTTCTGTTATGTGTTTTAACTCGTTACTTTGTTTATCAACTGTTTTCTTTTTTGCATGCACTCAAGAATGTGAGGTGGGGGATGGTTAGGACTTAGGAAGATGATATCATGTACAATTACGTGTATGCCCCTCTGTTTTCTTGAGGTGCAACTACAATCAATGCTAGAAGTTTATTCTTGAATCAGAATATTTTGAGTACAATTAGTTCTATTGTCACCCGCCTCTTTTCTTATGTGGGAAAAAGAATTAGATGAAGAATGTTAAGAAAGATGACAAAGAGATATTTGTGGTTATGTTAATTAGTTTGTAGTTACTTCATTTTAATACTTACACCTTAAAATGCTGCAGGAAATTGATAACAGTTCAAAACGTACTGTGGGTGCTAATTACATCTTTCACTTCTTTAGAATACTCTATAATGATTGATTCCAAGATGTAATTATACATTTTCTATATTTAAAAACCAAATAAAAGATGTTACTACTCAATATGTGATTAAATTGATCATAACAATGCCATGCATGGCGCTCATTCATGTCATAAAACCCAAACCTATTAATTCAATCATACATAATTAAAAATGATAATTAGTGTATTAATTATTATCACAAGTTTTCTAATAATATATAGAGTATGGATGAGCATTTTATTTAAACTATTTGTACCTTTAAAATATATAATTACAAATAAATTACCACATATTTTTCTTAAAAAATAGTTATATAAAAATAATGAGACTATTGTATCAAAAAAAAATAATGAGACTATTTTAAGTCTTAACCAGAAGTTAGACTCAATAATATAAGAATCATGGGGGGTGTCATCTGCTCTGGCAAGGGTAATTGAGTAATTATGTATAGTAGAGGGCACTGGTCTAGGATAAACCACGTGGCCAGATGACTTTTGTGGCTGAGGCTTCATCCGAAAAGCAGATTTTTCTGACACGTGGAGAACTCTTATTGGATGTCACGTTCAGAGTCATGATATGGTAACATTGGTAACAAATAACTTTATCCCGACACTCAGTGGTAGAAAAGACTAGAAACCTGGCGGGTTTGCGTGAGTGGTAAGTAATTTCATCCCTTAAACAAGTGGTTGGGGTTCGATCCTCAGCCCTTGCGAATGGAGCAAATTCACAGGTCAGCTGTTTACCCCTACATGGGACTTCAGAACAGCGAAGGATTAGTCCCACTTGACACGCGAGTGGAATACCCTTGAGAAATAAAAAAAAAGAAAAGACTAGAAATATGTACACGTTCATGGACACGAAGCCCTCGCAAGAGTAGTAAAAAGAATGAGCATTGATATTCTTTTCTTCCTTTTTTAAAATACAAATATTTTTTAAAAAAAATACAAGTTTAAACAAATTGGGTTCTAGGAGTTCAAGGATAAATT
This sequence comes from Mimosa pudica, assembly GCA_029929735.1. Lineage (NCBI taxonomy): Eukaryota > Viridiplantae > Streptophyta > Magnoliopsida > Fabales > Fabaceae > Mimosa > Mimosa pudica. Next base: position 5,485,743 of record JAKELP010000014.1, on the reverse strand, counting down.
GGTTAATTAAGTATATATTGTCCAGAAAAATGTAGGTGGATTTCAGACATATATAAATATATAGCCTATCAGCTAATCCATTTGCCAAGCGAACCAACATTTAATGGTAAAGTATTAATATTTTATGTCAAAAAGATTTTTCTCACACCTTTATTAGCTATAAGATCTTCAATGGGAAGTTTCACATCATGTTTTATAAATTTTAATAGAAAAATAGCTCTGTGATTATAGCAGTAACATATATTACTCTTTATTGAATAAATTCTCGAAATAGAATTCTTTATCAAGAATTTGTGGATTTATATGTGCTAAATGATCTCACTATATATGAAGGAAAACACGTATTCAAATTAGGCCTAGCACCGCAATATTAAGAGACAAAAATTCTTTGTGCCACTTTCAAAAGAAATTGGTCCCTAGCCCAAAATGGTTTTGGAACACACTTAGCTTATATATGGACAAATGACACTTCAGATTCGTAATACAAGAGTTCAACCGTCAAAACACGCTTATTAAAAAAACATGTAGAACTTAAGGCCTGTTTGGATGGATTTTGAAACCTAGGTTTGGTTGGTTAAACCTAGGTTTCATTAAAAATTTGCCAAACACTCACTAAAAATGGGATAATCTATTTTGAGTCCAAACCTAGGTTTGGGGTGTCCAAAACTTAGGTTTCAAAAAAGCCACACTTTTCTCCTTTTCTGTACTCCAAATTCAGAAGCTCACCCCTCTCTTTCCTCTCATACTCTTCTCTTTCCTCTCAACTGCCCCTCCCCCTCCCCCTCTCCCCTCCAGCTCATCCTCCTCCAACAACTCCCTGCTCCCCCTTCCCAGAACAGGAAGAAAGAAAGAAAGCACTTGCTTTATTATTTTAAATTAAATTCTGTTGGAAGTGTGTTTGCAGAGTTGTCAAACTTGTTGCTGCCTTTTATTATATGATTAATTTTGTTCCTTTAGCCTATTGCTATCTATGGTATTGACAGAAGTATGATACAGACGGAATTATTAATCAAAGTAAAATTCACAATGAACTGTATGGAAAAGCCACAGCCATTGCAAGTTTGTTCTTCTGCTGATCCTGATGGGAGATGCCCCCTTCAACTAAAGTGTTCAATATTCATGAAAATGGCAAGGAAGAAGATATTGATAGTGCTGGAAAGGCAACTTCTAAATTTGTAGTGTCTTCTCTTTTTGAATGGTATTGATACAATTTTTAGCAATTAAATGGTTACAAAGACTTTAACTAAAGGGAAAATTAATTTGAGGTCCCCCACAAGGGACTTAATACTAGAAAAGTCCCAAAAGTTGAAATAATTAATATAGGATCCCAAGGGACCTCATTTTAATATACTTGAAAATTGAAAAGACCAAACTGCCCTTGGCTTCTTAATACATATTCACTCTATTGCTTTCATCTGTCATTTGCGTTTTCATCCCTCTCACAACCAAACGAGAAACCCTTCCCCTCAATCTCCTTCTTCTCATCTCACAATCTCATTCACAGACAAGTGTTTCTGGTTTTCCCTCTCTTCGCCTCATCTCACAATCTCCCTTTCTTCGTCTCTCTCACGACCAACCATAAAATCGAAACGGACATGATTGGATTCCTCAAAGTCTGAAGCTTTAATCCCAATCTTTAAGTTGCTTGCAAAGGTAATATTCATAAATTGCTTTATTTTCACATGCATTCTCATTCTCTCAATCTCAGTTGGAGAAAAGATAGCTCAGTAGTGTATTACATTTGGGAAAGTATGGTTGTGATTGAAGCAACCATTAAGTTCATTACTTTATTTCGTCTTTGCAATATGATTTGGGCAAACTGTAACCTGGATTTCAATTAAAAAATAATGAATGTTTGCTTTTGCAAAAGAGGCACGTGTCCTAGATTAAAAGTTTTCTTCTTAGATTGTGGGGTTACTTGAACTATGTAATACAAGGTCAGTTGGCTGTTAATTTTGGTTTTCCTTACTTAAAGTTACTATGTGTATCTTGATTTGAGAGACCTTAATTATATTTATCTTTGTAGTTATACTCTTGTAAGGGTGAGCATATAAAGATAAGTCGAGCTCGAAAGGTACTACCAACAATGATCTATTCTTTACTTCATTACCAAACCAATCAGCTCCCTGAAAATGTTTTTGGGTTGCTTAGTCTTATTGATCTGCTTTCATGGTATGAGCTGCTCTGAACTTGAATATCTTTGCCAAATTGAAACATGATCTTCATAATTATTAAACAGGCATAAGAACTAGCTGCAACATTGGCAGCATGCAAGGCACAATCTGCACAAACTGATAATGATGGGGTGAGTATTTCATTGTTGTTATTTTAATGATTGGGGACTTTCATGCTAATCATTTTACTGCATCATTGTGAAAACTTGAAGTATCCTGACATGTTAGCCGGCTTCACTTACCCACCGTTCTCTCATTGTCCAAGGAGAAAAGTAGCACCTTTTTGGAAGCATTTTTCTCTTTTTTCTCATTCTATCTTCTCTTTTTCTCTCTACTTCTCCTAGATTTCTACTTCTTTCTTTAACTCCCCACCATAATCTTATTCAAATGATTCTCATTTGGTGCTACAACTTTCATTTTTTTCACATTGTGCAGGTTTTTCATTCTTGAATCTCTACTGATAGAGAAAATGTTATCCACGCCCCAAAGTTTAATCAAACCAATCTCTACAAATAGTTGTGGCCTGCAGATGCACATGTTATGTATAAGTCACAATCTACTTACTAGGTTAGAGGACAAACACAAGGAAGAAGAAGAAAATAGATGTTAAATTTTGGAGTGACAATGTATGTGGTCACAATGGATGTTAATTTTCATATTGATAATGTATTTCATCCATGTGTTACAAAATTATGAGGGTGGTGCACAAGATGTATAAATTGTTGTTATTGACAACTTGTATATTAACAACTATGTTTGGAAACAAGTGTTTGTGTTTCAAAACGGTTGTTAACAACTGTGTTGAATTCTTGTATATTATGACAATTTATAGTTGTTGGTCATTCGTAAAATGTGTTTCCAAACTCGTCCATGACTAGCAGTTGTTTTCAAGGGAAACATGTGCACTACGTAGCTAATAGCTAGGGCAAAATGACAAGTTAATGGGCGCACATGACAACTCTTTGGGCTAACTTTGACAAGTTAATGGGCACATGTGACATCTAATTGGGCAGGTGTAACAAGTTAATGGTCAATACTCTTAAGTTAATGGGCAGGGCCAAGTGACAAGTTAATGGGCACGCATGACAACTCTTTAGGCAAAACTTGAAAAGTTAATGGGCAGACATGACAAATCTTTGGGCAAAATTTGACAAGTTAAAGGGCAATCGTGACAACTTTTAAGGCAAAACTTGACAAGTTAATGGGCACTTGTGACAACTAGTTGGCCAGGTGTAACAAGTTAATGAACAATACTCTTAAGTTAATGGGTAGGGCAAAGTGACAAGTTAATGGGCACGTGTAACAACTAGTTGGCCATGTGTAACAAGGTAATGGACAATACTCTTAAGTTAATGGGCAGGGTAAAGTGACAAGTTAATGGGCACGCTAAAGAACTCTTTGGCCAAAACCTGACAAGTTAATGGGCCGACGTGACAACTCTTTGGGCAAAACTTGACAAGTTATTGGGCAAGCGTGACAACTCTTTGGGCAAAACTTGACAAGTTAATGGGCTCGTGTGACAACTAGTTGGCCAGGTGTAACAAGTTAATGGACAATACTCTTAAGTTAATGGGAAGGACAAAGTGACAAGTTAATGGGCACGCGTAACAACTCTTTGGCCAAAACCTGATAAGTTAATGGGCAGGCGTGACAACTCTTTGGGCAAAACTTGACAAGTTAATGGGCAAGCGTGACAACTCTTTGGGCAAAACTTGACAAGTTAATGAACACGTGTGACAACTAGTTGGCCAGTGTAACAAGTTAATGGACAATACTCTTAAGTTAATGGGCAGGGCAAACTGACAAGTTAATGGGCACGCGTGACAACTCTTTGGCCAAAATCTGACAAGTTAATGGGCGGGCACGACAACTCTTTGGGCAAAACTTGACAAGTTAATGGGCACGCATGACGACTTTTTGGGTAAAACCTGACAAGTTAATGGCACGCATAACAACTCCTTGGACATGTAATGTGTTGCCCATAGACTTGTCACACTTGCTCATGACATTGTTAATCACTGCCCATTAACTTGTTACATTTGCTCATTACCTCGTTATTCATTGTCCATATATCATGTTATTAGCTGTTGTTAACTTGTCACACTTGCATACACCAGAAATGTTCAGCTCCTAAAAGGAAAGGTAAATAAGCCAAGTTTTGAGAGCAATTCAAATTCAGGGTAAATACAAAAAATCAACCCACTAAAGTTTCCATCATTTAACCAAGAATACTAAATTTCAACTCAAGTACAATACAAATACAAAAAACACATGTAGAAACTTTCTTTGACTTTCTTGAACTTCGGCTTCCACCTTCTTGAATCTATTGCATCTAACTCATGTCTCTTTTTAAGCTTCCTTACTTCCCCACATATTGCACATCAACCTCTTCAAAGAATTTTCTTCATTTCCACTTCTGGCGCATCAAACTCTACTTTTACTGCTCAAAGTTCTTCTTTTTCATCGTACAATCTGTCGATTGTATCAAGTAGCACTCTAATAAAAAACATGCTTAAATGATTAACAATTCAAAATACAAATTTCAGTAACTTCATAAATGCAAATAAAGCAATGGACATAAAAAAAAGGATCATGATATGGTGAATGATATGGAGTAGGAAAAGATTGAGAGTGTTTGGAAGAATTGTGAGCAAAATAATTATAGAAATTATTCCATGTCATAGTTAAGTGTGTTTGCAAAACTGATTCAAATGTACTTCATAGGGATCACAGTTAATGCAACACCAATTGAATACAAAAAGAAACTAGATTCAGAATCCTACAAAATGAGTTACACAACAACCGCTGAATACTACACAAAACACCTGAAAAATGGAGCAAACTGAAATAAACATATTCACCAAAGCAAACTCACAAAACTGATGCAAATCTGATAGTAATTTCATACACAAACTGATGCAAAATTGATCATAACTTCACACACAAATATGCAAATCTGGCAGCAAAATAATTCTAGTGTTGAGTCAAATTTCAAGAGAATTGGTTCAGTCCACCAAGATGATTCACTTGAGTAACTTGCCTCTGCCCCATCTTTCCAACTCTCAAGAGAATTGATATCATAATTATCATCATGATCATCATGTCTCATGAACATAATCGTTCCAACCATCATCTATTAAAACCTTCTCTTTCCACATCACCATGAAGCTCTACAATATCATAAAGTCAACACTATAATTACCACACACAGCATATACTTAAGTACCAAAAAATTAACAAAGAAACCAACAAGAATCAGCCAATTTTCAGAATTCCTTTCATCAATTGCTCAACTTTTGTTAAAATTTCAGACATTTTTGGGTTGAGAAGGATTAAAAATCGTGGGAGCTTATGAGTAATAGCCCTTTTCTGTTTATGGAAAAAAGGCCCTTCTCAGATGTATTAAAAAAATAATAATCATTCAATATGTTTTAATAGAACAAATTTGTGAGAAGAAAAGTGTTTCTTATTTATAAATTTCATTCTCCTCATCCAGGCATATCATAAAGCTATAGCATATATATTAGGGATTCAGCAAAAGAAATCAAGAACATCACAGAAACAAGCTAACAAATCCTAGTAATGCAGGGCAGTAAGTAAATTTTAAATAATCAGTGTTAAATCTGATGAGAACGACCTTGAAGACGAGAGAGGCGACAGTGAAGGCGAGAGAGGCGAGAAAGATGAAGAAATTGAGGGTGGTGGCAATGGGTTTTTGGTTTCTGTTTGTTTTGGGGGTGTGGGAAATAAGAAGGTGGCGGCCACAACCTGCGAGAGAGAGAGAGCGAGAGAGAAGAGGCAGATGAGAGATGAAGCAAGAGAGTGAGTATGTAATAAGAGGGCAGGGGCAAAAATGTCTTTTCAATTTTCAAGTATATTAAATTGAGGTCCCTTGGGACCCTACATTAATTATTTCAACTTTTGGGACTTTTCTAGTATTAAGTCCCTTGTGGGGGACCTCAAATTAATTTTCCCTTAACTAAATATATGAAGCCACTTTATTTTTTTAAATAAATCCCCAATTAATTTTACCAATTAAAGATTTATTTATTGCTTTGATTGCATTTTTTGTTCAGTAGGTCTATAAATAATGATACATATATTAAGGGGGAAATTAGGGAAAATGTTTAATGTTTTTACTATTTTTTAATAAAATATATTTTTAGTTATTTAATTATATTATAAAATATTTTAAGCGAAAAAAAAATATTATAAAATATTTGATATTTCTGAAATCAAAAAAAATTTGATATTTTCACTAATTTTTGTAGTATTTTTAAATAATTTTATTATCAATAATATAATTTGACTGTTTAAATATTTGAAATACAATTTGAGAGAAAAATGTAGATACCACATTAGTAATGTCCTTTTTGGTAATTTGCACATTAGAAAAGCTATTCTATCAACACTTTATCCAAACACTCTTATTTTATCAAAAGTTATTTTTTAGAAAAGTTATTTTCTAAAATTACATTAAGTTTTAATTTTACAGTCTAGATTTGTTGTGTATTTTTAGATTCTTAATATTTTTTACATTATTATATCAAAGAATGTTGACTAAATGTTTTAAAATAGTGGAATGTTCAAAATATAAATATTTGGGTAAAGGTTCAAAAATGGGTCCAAACTATTACGCCAGGAGCACATAGGGGTAACAAGTATTTTCGGGTTCAATTCTGGGACTGAAGAATAAATATTGGTGCAATATAGGGTACGTCGTTTATGTTGACCAATGTTGACTGTTAAATGCTGACGTGGCGGGGGAAATAAGATTTTTTGCTGACGTGGCATGCTTATGTGGCAATATTTTTCTGAGTGTGCGGAGCCCACATTATAATTTTTATATTTTTTTTATTAATTTAAATAATGTGGGCCCCACACTCTCAGAAAAATATTGCCACATAAGCATGCCACGTCAGCAAAAAATCTTATTTCCCCCACCACGTCAGCATTTAACGGTCAACGTCGGTCAACATAAACGGCGTACCCTATATTGCACCAATATTTATTCTTCAGTTCCAGAATTGAACCCAAAAATACTTGTTACCCCTATGCTCCTGGCGTAATAGTTTGGACTCATTTTTGCTCATTTACCCTAAATATTTCATGAACGGTATTAGTAACTAGATGAACAAAATTACTAACTATTAATGTAAAAACAGCAATATTAATATGATATGAACATAAACATAAGATAATCAAAAAAAGATAGGACCTACAGGGATTTGCACTTTTAGAATTTCATGCCGGATTCTTGTGTTTTTTTTGGCATTAACAACCCGGCAAATGGGTTCACCTCGTTTTAACGGCTCTAAATTTATTCATAGACCATATGAAAATCTTTGAATCAAAATAATGTAATGGGTATTAAATTGTTATTAATAAAAGCGTTTGAGAACTGAAGTCGACAACTCTAATAGGAAATTACTAAATATATAATTCTTTCCATTGTTGGTTTACGTAATAACCAAATATACAAATAAATCCCCAAACCATATAATAATTTGACTTGAAATTTAAGCCACAGCATTTGGGGTCCATCCATTTATGAGGGTGACTTTCATCACTCAACAATATGTGCTCACATCACCAGTCAAACTCATCCTCTACTTATCAACAACTTCCCTTCCAAACATATAGCTAGGTACAACGGATTATTATTAGTCAAAATTCAACATTCAAGTTTCATGTGTCATTCTGACGATAAAGTCTTCTCACATGTTGTAATGAGGTCGAATTAAATAACATGTTATTACAACCTTCAAATTTTTAATGCAACACTCAATGATTAATTCATGGACATTAAAGAAACTACATAAAATACTTAATTATACAATATAAATAATATTATATGACTAAACATTTTTTACCAAAGAAAATTGTATTTATATCATTCACCAATAAGAGCCTACAAAACACCAAAGCCAATCAAACATAATACAAGTACAAAGTCATAAAAGTTCAACAAAATACAAAACAGCAACTCTCAATATACAAATATACAATAGCACCCTCCTGTAGTTGAATAATGGCAGCCAACTCCCAACGCTCTAGCAAACCAACTCTTTTATTTATGACAGAAAGTAATATTTAATTAGTAATATTATTTGATAAGTGATTATCATTTGTCATTAAAATAAATTTTGGGGTATTATGTGCACCCTTATTAACACACATATTATTATTATTGGCATAACATTTACTCCCTCTAGTTCTTAATATAAGAGCTAGTCACCAAAAGAACGCTTCTTAAGAAAACATGTGAATGTTAGTTGAATATCTGGAATTAATGCTTCTTTTTCAATGTTGCATATATTAATTATAATACTTTTAAAAGAGAGAAATACATAAGCATTTATAAATATGAAAAAGGGTTACAGGTAAAGTAGGAAAAAATGCATTAAATGAGAAGAAAATGTATGATAAGCTCTTATATTAGGGACCAAAATAATTCAAATTTTAAGTTCTTATATTAGGTACTGGAGCGAGTATAATTTCTTTTTGATAATGATGCTTCGATTTTAATTTATTGGAGTACGAAACATTCCACTTCATTTTTCTGACTTGCACGGGAAGGGTTTGGTGAATTTTCCGTTAAATCTATGTGGGGAAAGATGATATAAATGAATCCCTGTAGATGGCTGTAGTTTATATTAAAATGGAATCTTGGGCAAAAAATGAAAATGGAAATATTTTGTACTTATTTTTCTTCGTTTATCAAAATAATCATTTTATTTTCAAATAAAAAATTTAACCTATGAATTAATAAATCAATAACAAATTTACAGAAAGTTGTGATATTTAAAAATAAAACTTAGGTAGTCAACAAACTATTTATTTATCTTAATTAAATTGTGATATATATATATATATATATATATATATATATATATATACAACAAAACCTTATCCAAACTAGAAGATGTCATATACATGAATTATACGATATTATTGTGCTATATATATCAATAGTTATGTTTATTTTGATACATATCAATAGTTATGTTTAGTGATAAATTATTGACCATAATATATCGTTGGATAATTCACTACAAAACACTCGGCCCTTACCGGCGTTTTTTCCCCACGTTTCGGCGTTTTTTACTGGCGAAACAGCTCTACGGCGTTTTCACCAATCGCCAAAGAAAAAATGTGGAAAAGTTTTTTTTCGGCGTTTTTAGACACGCCGTAGAGAACCCTCAAACGCCGCAAAGAGAGTTCCAGAAATGCATATAATATTCAAGCATACCGGCGTTTTTGGGCAACGCCGGTGTGCGAAAATATTAAAATATTCAAGCATACCGGCGCTTCTACCAAACGCCGATATGCGATTATTTAAATTTAAAACATTTCGGCGTTCCTAGGAAACGCCGGTATGCCTAAATTAAAATAGTCCAATCAACTCCCACCTTAATGGCGTTTTTGAAAGCGCCGCTAAGCATATTAAAATATAATAAAACACACCGGCGTTTGGGCAAAACGCCGGTATGTTTTATTATATTTTAATATGCTTAGCGGCGCTTCCAGAAACGCCAAAAAGTGAATAACATTAACTAAAAAAATAGTCACAATTTAAAATTAAATTGGGACGAAAATTTAATATTATGGATATATAATAAAAAATATTAATAAATCAATATAAAAATTAAGAGCATTAAAAGAAATTTAATATTATGATACATTAAAAGAAAATAACAAGTATGATAATTAAGAGCATCTAAATGAATGATGAATAAAGTAAATAGAAAGTAGTGGGAAGAATATCAATGAATATATAAATAAACTGAAATGAAGCAAAAATAAATATAAACAGAGACCAAAACAATAACTAGAGACCTAAACAAAAACGAGGAAGAAGGAAGATTGGGAAGAAAACAAAACGAATGGGCAAGACAAAATGAGGGGGAGCACCGCTATTTATAGGAGAATTAGAGCACACCGGCGTTTATCAGTGCAACGCAGGTAAGTATAATTAAATAATGCATTCTGGCGTTACCACCAAACGCCGGTATGTTATTTTATTATTTTATGCATATCAGCGTTTCTGTCAAACGCCGATAAGCATATTAAATATTATTTTATGCATATCGGCGTTTCGGCCAAACGCCGGTAGGCATTATTTAATTATTACATTAGTTAGCAGCGATTCCCAAAAACGCCGGTAAGCCTAAACATCTTACGAAAAACTTTCTGGACAATGTTGCCTTTGGTAAACGCGTAAAGGTTAGGGGCATTGGCTATAAATATGCGTATGTTGAATATGTGAGACGCCATAATCTTTCTCAAACCTCTCCCTTCTTCTTTCATATTTCTGTCATTTTGTTGTGAAACACCTATATCAATAATGGTGGATAAATCGTGGATCTCTTTACCCAGATCGTCACCGGAATACATGGCGGGGTTGAATCAGTTTTTGGAGTTTCCTTTCTTGCGCGGTAGTGATGTTCGGGGTAAGATGCGGTGTATGTGTGAAAAGTGTAAGTTCAACAAATGGAAGACTCGAGAGGGGGTATTTGCCCATTGTATGGATAAGCAGTTTCCCAGGTATTACCTTAATTGGGCGTTTCATGGAGAGGGTGAATTACACGACAACTCCGGTGATCTAGAAGTCGGTTCAAGTTCTCACATTGGAATGCAAGTCGAAAGCAGGGACGCTGATGCCGACGGCGGCGGCCATGCAAATAATCCGGGTAATAACACTGTGATGAAAGCATTTGGGCAGCATGAAGCAGGAGACGGCGGGGATGTAGTGGTCAGTCGCGGACTACTTACGCACTGAGGTGGTCAGAGATTTCTTTGAGCTCATGACGGAAGGTGACAAACCGCTGTACCCAGGTATAAATGAATTAACCATTCTAACTGTTTAAGCGACCGATTAATTATGATATATATGTGATGAAATACATATATTATGTACATGGTATGACAATATATATATATATATATATATATATATATATATATATGACAAACGTTTTCTTCTTATTTTGATCGATTGGAACTTCTCGTTCATCTTCCAATCACAGCACATTTGCTTGTTAGGAAGAAGAGTTTGAGAAACACCTGATAGTTATGTAGTTATGACATTGATGTGATTAAAGATTGAACTTTTGGTTTATTTGACCATGCTAAATAATGATTAAAAATTGTTATAATTTAGGGTTAAAGTGTAAATCTAACACCCAACTATTAGCAAAAGTGTATTGAACATAAATAACAATTTTTAGTCTCAAATCTAGCACCCATCAATTACAAAGTAATGTATATCTACAGCAATTAATGTATATCTACAGCAATTCCGTCAATTTTAATAGATTTGATAGTTAATGACTATACCATATCACATGTCATATATCACCTGATTAAGACCAGTTCCTGTCACATCACTACATCATCACTATCTTCTCCCAACTATAGATCAACCACCCACTCCTCCACCATCACAGTGGCTATGTTGGCTATAGATCAGCCACCCGCTCCTCCTCGCTTATCATCATCGGTGAGAACGAAGCTGTTGTTCTACCGGCCAAACTTAAAATCTCCATCACCCTAACTCATCTTTAATGATCTAACTAACACTTTTTTATATGTTAGAATTAGTTAAAGATTAATAATAAAGAACAGAGTGGTTATGTGCTTGTTAAGTCAAGTGTTATATGTAACAATCTGTTACTAATTCCCTGATTAATTCAATAATACCTTCACTAACTATGATAGAAAAATGATTTCCATAATATCAATAAATCTATCATAGTTAGAAAAAGAATTTCCTACTAATAATCATTATCCATGATAGAAAAGAATTTTCTAATATAACCTGAATACTATCATGGATAATTAATAGCTAACCATGTTAGAAAAGAATCACCTAACATGGTTAGAAAAAGAAGCAGCCTACTACAATCCTTCGATTAACTAATAAAATCAATACAAATAAAAATATGCGGAAGCGAATGCAGCCTATACATTTTTGGCAATATACATGTCTAGATAAATTAAACAACCTTGAGACTTAATTCCCTTTCCTGTTGCTCGCGCCTGTACATGATTACCTGCAAAAATGTCAGTAATCGTGGGATGAGACAATTTGTCCCAGTAATCACCGCTTAACTCACTATAACAGTGAGATGTGCGGTAGCGAGGGCGTCTAGAGGGTACCACAGTTTTGAAAACAATAATATATATATATATATATATATATAACTGGATCTTCTTTCATTCCTTACTCAAGTCCCTTCGTCATATCCAAATCAACTCAAATTCATCATCTCTATACTCCAATCAACTAATACTACCACAACAACTCTCACACTCACCTACAGATGCATTGTGCCATCACGGTGCATTCAAGCATCTAATTTTCACTATATGATTTGACACTGTGCCCCTCTCCATAATGAGGGGGCAGTTTCCCTCTCTAGCAATCTCCAGAGAGAGAACCCCAATTCTGTTTCCATTGCAGAACGGGAACGGTTGGACTCTTCAATGCCAAACGACCGTAGGTCGCTTTCTCTCAATAAGTCGACCTATGATCCCCGGTCTAATCAATCCGAAAAGGATCATTAGTACAAATAACTGTCGATTGGGCAATCGACAGTTATCATCGCGCGATGGTACATGAATATATCAGTGTCATGCAATCCTCACAATATCCCTATCAATATTTCATCCACAATCTCAACATCTCCATCACAATTCTCTTCAATATTACAATATTTCAACATCTGTTTCATGCACTCTCGCAATTCCCTGCAATATATCAGGTTTTCCACCACATAACTCTCCCTTTTCTATCATCATAATCTGTCAAACCACTACCCATACACTATGCCTATATATTTCATGTCATTCCAGATCAATGGCTACCACCAGACAGCATAATAATATATATAATGTATCAAATTCTTTCATACAAAAATAATCGTGTTTGAAAGGCACCTGATAGCCTGTTTTTTTTTATATAAAAGTAACTTTTAAAGATTTTTGAGGGCTCGAAAGGATTTTGAAAATCCCAACTAACGTCACCCTCAATGTTATAGCAAGGTAAGAGTGATTACCTGCGTCACTTAGAGCTCAATTGCTTTTCTTTATCCTTCCTTGAGAATTTCCAAGTACTTTCCTCTTAATTTCCTCCTATTATTACACAAAGTAATAATAGTCATAAACAATTATTCTTGTATACATGATTAATGAGTAACGTCGCTCTCGAATCTATATATTCTACCCAACCCATCTTAATCCAACTACTCTATACAACCATGCCTACTCCAAATTAGCTACTTAAGCTTTCATTCACATACATTTCATATATACAGGATTCGGAATCAAATAGAACAAGATAAACACTAGTATTAAACTTTCTAAAACATTATCAATCACAACATCAATAACAACTCAGGGTTCAGTCAAAACAAAAGATTACAAATCCTACTAATATAATACCAATCAAGAAAGAAAATCACATTTCCAACCTCATTTAACTACACAGTCACAACTCCCATACACCAAAAGTCAACAAAGCATAAGATAAACCACTAAACTTATAAATTGTATTACTCCTTTCCTTTAGCACCAATTTCAGCAAAAACATAGAAAGAGGTCAGGATTCGCAATAACCACATGCTTACAGAGCATCACAAACCATTTAACCAGTTATCAATTACAGTCCACCACCATGCACAACAGTCATTCTGCTAGTACAATGTTACCCAATTTAATCAATCAATGTCAATATTCCCATCTCAACTTCGCAATTTAACAAATTAAAGAACAAACACGAACAACAATCCCTTTATCCTTAACATCTTCAAATCTGTTTCAAAAGAACAATCATATTTCTTAAAACAATTATATTATAACAGTTTCTACTCTACATAATCCAAGAACTCTTGTCATCAATAAACTTGTGCTCATAATATCTACCATTCTAAAATGCATCAATCATTCACAAATCCTTCCCACATAAACCACACATGTATACCATCGTTCATAGGACTTCACATACACACCTACTGAATTTATTAATATTAAGCATTCCTCTTACATTTTTTTTAAGTTTATTAAGTTCTCACAACAAGGAAACCAGCTTGCAAACACCATGTCATCACAATTCATAAATTGAATATCACAACAAAATAAAGATTATAAGATTCCCAAATAAAATCAATATGTTCATCAAATACTCTTATACACAGCATCGAACAATCAAGAGGGAAAATAGCAATAACATCAACATTGCTTCCCAAGCCCACCTTAACATGCAGCAAGACAAATTGAAACAAAAATTCAGTTTTAGTTAAAAATTGCGGAGGAAGAAAGCTGAACACTAACAAACAACAATAGAACATTGAAGGTCAGAATTTAGAATTATTCAAATAAAAGTCAAGACAACGATGCTACTCAGGAAATCCTGCCTCTTTAACGCCAAATCTATCAAACACGGTTCACAATAATCATAGTTTTGTATTTTCTTTGCTTTGCTAATACTTTAATGTGTTCCTAAATCCCCAAATCAATTCAATTCTTAATGGAAGCACAAAAGAAATGTGGAATTCCCATTGCCTAGCTAAAATCATACTTATGACACCTAAATCACAATTTGACTCCTCATGCTAAACAATCCTTATGTCATTAGATAAAGAGACAATAAGGGTACAAATCATCATGTCAGCAACCATACCCATTTAAACAACTTTCAACAGCACCTATACCATACCAAATATCATTCCATCATCATTTAATTTATCTCCAAGTCCCTTTTGATTCTTTGAACTCGGTCAAACAAAGAAAGTATAGAAAAATTCCAAAACTCCACAGAAAATCCAACATGTAATACCATATTCTCATTCCAATGAACTTGTACAACAACAGATTAAAAGTTTTTGCACCCAAACACCCCTAAGGTCGACAGATTTCACATCCCTAACTTTAGGGTTTTACACAAACTTCACCAACCATAATCAAAAATCAAAATCCTCACTTAGGTTACTATAAATCAAAGCAAGAGTTGTTCTTTAAGTCATTTATAAACCCAGAAAACCTAGATCTATTTTCGGACTCCCCTCTCAAACTCGCCCAGAACGAAAAATCAAAAGCAAGAAAGGTATAGAACATGCTTACGGAGTCCCAAAATGAGAGATAGAAGCAAACCCATTGCCGACCGCCGCCTAACTCGCCGGAAAACGGCCATTGCCGAAGGTGAGCAACACAGAAAATCCAAGAAGGAAGGAAAAGTGAGAAATCAAGTTTGCAAAGAAGAAATAACATAAGGTACACAAGTAATGGTCGAATCTTACCACCTCTGCCGCCGTCCGCCGCTGAGCTCGCCGGAAAGCCGAAGAAGAGGACGAAGGGAATGGTTGAACGATGGAAAGAAAATAAACACAGTGATGAAGTGAGGAATCAGAGAAAACAATGGAGGAAAGTGGATGGGTTTATGCATTTGAGGATGTGAGAGTGAGGAATCGGAGAGGTAAGAGGGATGTGAGGAAGTGAAGAAGAGAAAGGAGATGATGAAGATGAGTGGGGAGGGGGCGACGGATTGGGTTATGAAGGGGGAGATAAGGAAGTGTTTGGTTCACATGGATATAATAGGTTTTAGGGCAATTGGGTCTATCTATATTTATTTAATTCCTTATTTTTAGCTCAACTAGAGATAAGTTATAGAAATAAGTATATTTTCTAAGTATTTTATCTTTTATTTCACCAAAACGATGTTCAAACTTCTAAATATTTCCACAAGTTTTGTAATTTACACTCAATCTCTAGCTAGTTTTCTTTAGTTTCTAAAGAAATATGTATGTTAACTTCTTAAAAAAATATTGTGACTGTCCCAAAAAGCTCTAATTCACCTGGTTTCACTTTGTAGCTCCCCAAACTCATAATTAATTCCCAAGATTAAATCTTAATTTACTAATAATCCTTAATTAAAATTTGGGATGTTACATTATACATGGATGTAAACACCCTATTTTGTCCGGACCCCACTAAATTTTAAAAAATATAAAAAAAGTAAAAAATAAAAAATAAAAAAATAAAAAAATAATAAAGATATGCTCTCTTGATTTCTTTCTTGTAAGGCAAGCATAATTTAAATTGTATAAGAGTCAAATATGATGATTTGAATTAGAAAATAAAATGGAAACAAATTATAATCACAATAATGTGGGTAATCATTAGAAATTTGATTTGATTGTGATAAATAGGAAAGTTTTGAAAGGAATAAGACAATGAAAGGAAATAATGATGCACTCATCAAATTTGATTGAATTATCATCATGGTAATTTGATTGATCACATAAATGAATTAAAGAGGCAAACCTTAGAGTGATGGCCTATATAACTTAGTGCAAGAGCATAGATGAGGATCATTTTTTTTTTGGTGGAGAGTTTTTTAGAGAAAAAAGTCTAAGTTTTGGACAGCAAAGAAAAGAGGCAGTGAGAGAGGCTCCGAGAGAAGAATATAATGAAATGCGTGGCTGTCACCCAAGAGGGGGGTGAATTGGGTGGGAGAATAAAAGTTAAAATTCTCTTTTAAAAACTGACTGCTTGTGCTTGGTGAAGGAGATGACACATTATGTTTTGCACAAGTATGGTGGTGTGGTGCTGGGAATAAGAATGTTAAAGACAAACTAAGCACACACAGATTTATCCTGGTTCGGTCACTTCCAGACCTACATCCAGTCCCCAGGCTCCACCTGAGATTTTCAATCCACTAAACTTCTTGTTTAAACCAGGCACAAGAAAGCCTTTACACTTTAGGTTTTACGAACACGGGTTCACCTAACAACCCACAGGTTTTGCAACGGGCTCACCTGCAAACCTTTACAACCACAAGTTTTACAACAGGATCACTTGCAACCTTTCAACCACAAGTTTTGCGGGCTAACTTGCAACCTATGGAGATTTAGAAAACCTCTAAATGCTCCCCCTCACTTTTGTAAGATAACAATACTGTTCTTCAAGCACAAGCTTTAGAACAGCCTCTATCAATTAGAGGATTTGATAATATGTTCACTCTATGAACTGATTGTGATAAACACTTAAGTACAAATGATTCTCTCTAAGAATAGATGATGTTACTCACTTAAGTACAAATGAATTACTCTCTAAGAATGTTACAAATCTAAGATCAAAGAGTAGAAGATGAGAGGAATGTAGAAATACAATATCTCAGACAATAGGCTCTGTTCTTCCAACCTCTCTTCTGAATGTAGATGTTCCTTTTATACTCGGCCTCAAAACATTCAGGCTTGGGCGGCAGATAGAATATGCCCGTTTGAATATAGCCGTTAATCCCAGGTTACCGTTGAGAGGTACATCTTCATTAATGCTAAGCAGGGTTGACTTGCTTTATCTCTGAAAAGCAACTCTGACAACTCTGCTCTGACAAAAGCATTCTGACCTCTGAGTATGTGACGTTGACTCTTGTACTCTTGCTGATGGATGATCATCGTTCATCCGGAAGCGGCAATCTTGCTCTGCAAGTGTTAGTCTCTGAATCCCTGTGACAAGAGTATTTGCATCCGGAAGCTCATTTGCATCCGGAAGTAAAACTAAGTTCTGCACATACTTGTTAGTCCAACAGAGTAGTATATATAATCAAGTGCAGTAAGAACTATACATGCTGTGGGAAGCTTGTTTGCTATGGGAAGCAATCTTACTTAAACTATGTTCTGACTTAGTGTATTGTCTACTGACGCTAGGGGATGTCTATTCCAATAGTCAGCGTAAGTCTCGTTATTTTACTCTAAGTCTTCCGGAAGCGATTCTGCATCCGGTTGTATTCTAACTTAGGATTTGATTTTAGTCTAATTCTTCCTAAGTGACTTAGTGTGTCATTTACTCATACTATGGGATGTGTAGTATAACAACACATAATCACATGCAGTGGGAGTTCAATTGTCTAAGGAAGCTCTCTTACTTCCGGAAGCAATTCCACATCCGGAAGTACTCTTACTAGACGTTGAGTGTGGCTTTGTGTTATACTCACTGACGCTCAGTGTTACCTAAGCCAACAGCCAGCGCTAGTCACTAAGCATCCGGAAGCATTCCTGCATCCGGTTGCGTTCTAACTTAGTCTCAAGGATTTTATACTCTTAATGTTCCTAGACTGAGTTATGACTTAGTGTATTACTTGCTGCCGCTAGGGGATGAGACGTTCATCCGCGAGCGCTAGTCCTAGTCCATCCGGAAGTAAATCCACATCCGGTTGTACTCTTACTTGTGGTTCTAGTTTACCCTAATTTTGTCCAAGTGTCTAATTTATTCTTTCATATTTTAGTCTTCATCAAAACTTAAGATTCTAACATATAAGAAAAGGAGCTACACATGTGATGACACACACTTGTATATCTAAAGGTATGAATTCTCCCTATCTCCTTCTACCATGAATATATATTGATATTTGATCATTGTTTGGTACATTATTGTGAATAATTTCTTTTTCTCAAATAAATCAACTCCAATAAAAGTAAAACATTTGTTAAAAAATAATTAAATTATTTTCAAAATGGAGTTCATGTTGTGTGAAGGTTTTTACAACCTCCTCAATCATGAATGATTAATCTTCCGGGAGAGATATTAAATCTCCTCAGGAAGTTTAATCCAACACATTTCAAGAAATATATTTTCTAATAAACTATGGATTTTTCTTGAATAAAAAACACAAACCAAATATAAAACTTTATTTCAAAAATCAAAAAATCATTTTCCTAAAAAGCACCAACTAAGTGACACGCATTTCTACCCCGAACTACGTGGGTTTTGATCCCTTAAGGGTACGTAGGGCTCTAGGTTAAATCCTAGGTCAAGTCCAAAAATGTAAAAAAATATTTTTTTCCTTTTTTTTGTTTATTTTTATTTTCATTTGTATATATTGATTTCTTGTTTATTTTTATTTTTATTTGTATATATTGATTTCTCTTGGTAATTTAAAATAAAATTAAAATTAAGGTCATATTTATTTTTAAATAAGTAACTTAGGGTAACCGTTTTCTTGAACGGGTGCTGTGGGGTGCCTAACACATTCCCCACGCACAATCGACTCATGAACCCTATTTTTTTTATTTTAAAAGGTTTTCCAAAATATCCTTTTTAAAAAATTTTGGTGGCGGCTCCATTTTTACATTTTAATATAACCTAATTTTTCGGGCGCTACAGATGTTGTTGTTCACTCTTTTCTTGCCTTCTACTTTTAGATCCATTGAACAAAGATTCATCATAAGTGATCCAGAAATATAAGCCACTTTTCAAATGGATTAAATATCATATTTGCTAATGGATCATTGGCTAAGTATTATCTCCTATAGGTATTAATAAAACACATCTTGGATGCCAAACAAATTTTATAAGTGAACTGAATAATGACCATCACTGTCAACTAACACTAAACGTCAGTTATATTTTATTAAATTGAAAATTTTGTTTATGGCATGAAATTATAAAACTAACCTCCAACAAAAACATTTTCGGATTCTTAGCTCCTTCCACTACTTTTTTTTTTACCAATTTCCTGTCAGTTCGTGGTTCAAATTAAAATCTATGTATAGTCAATTACTCCTCATAACCTCATAAAATTAGTTGAATTTCTTTGAATATATGACTCTTTAGAAATGGTAGTAATTAAATTATATTCTTGAAATTGTAAATACATTTACAAAAGTTATGTTTTACAAAGAAATCTTAGGAAAAAGTTTTAACTCATCCAAAAGTTATTGTTCATATTAAGTATAACATATAATCGATGTTAATAATAATAATAAATTTGTAGTTCAAATGGTATTTACGTCTTGACCAAAGAAAATGGTATTCATCTCGTCAAGTGTGAAATTCCTGTTACAAATATATTTAGGGTAATGGACCTAATCTGCCCCCAAGTAACCACCAAGGAGCGTTGAGTACCCTGAACTAACAACAGGTCCGTATCTGCACTCCAAGTAACCAAGGTGTTTAAAAACTACCCCGGTTGGACGGTCAACAACGTTTGACCGTTACTATGCCTATGTGGGCGCCAGGTGGCAAGACAGGTCTTCACGTGGCGGCCACATAGGCATAGTAACGGTCAAACGTTGTTGACCGTCCAACCGGGGTAGTTTTTAAACACCTTGTTTACTTAGAGTGCAAATATAAGTCTGTTGTTAGTTCAGGGTGCTCAGTGTTCCTTGGTTGTTACTTGGGGGCAGATTATGTCCATTACCCATGGATCCAAGATAGGAAAGATAGAAGGTGAAAAAAAGATAGGAAAGATAGGGTGGGACCAAATCCAACATTCATCACTTTGATCCTGATTTCTCCCCGGATATTTCAATTTTAATTGAGTGACAGAGCTACGGAAGCTGTCCAGTGGTGATGCCCATGATGAGGGCTATTCATAGTGTTTAAAAATAAAAATAAAAGGATTAATTAAATTGCAAAAGTGCCAACATTTTGAAACCCATATAATGTCATTATCTATGGGTTTAAGATCTGTGTAATTGGTATTAAATTTTGGAATTTGTTACCAACTTCTGTCTTCATTGAAGAACATATCTAAGGAATTGATCGATGCCTAACATACACGTAGTATTTCTAATTTTATCAATTTTCCCTTAAATAATCCTTGATACTCATTATTCAATAATTAACTAAAAGAGTGAGGGAAGGAATTAAATAAGATAATTTAAGTATTTTTTTTAAAAAAAAAATAAGTGACAGATTGCGCTGGATATCTGTGGCTTGCAGGTTAAAGTGCTTTACTCTTACAAGCGCATTGCAAGATTGAATAGGCATATAGAAGAATGGGAGATTAATTAACTTCAGTAGCATCCTTAAGATAATCAAATTAATTACTTGATTATCTTAGAAAATTAACTAAAAATGTAAGGGAAGGAATTAAATAATTAAGAAGATTGAAGTGTTTTTTTAAAGAAGTCACATATTGCCCTGGAAACTTGTAGCTTGCCGGTTATAGTGCTTTACTCTTCCCAAGCAAGTCGCAAGATTGGATAGGCATATAGAAGAGTGATAGATTAGTCAACTTCATTAGCATCCTTAAGTTAATCAAATTAACCACTTGAGCCTAATATATATGCCACCAGATACCCAAATAGTGGGAAGGTCCAATATGTGTTGAGCAATGAACACGGCACAACATTCTCATTTTCTTTACAGTCGCTTTCTTTCCACCTCCACCCATGACCCATGACTCCATGAGTGGTGACCAGAGTCACATGCTATCTTGATATACTCAAACTTAAACTAACTACTCCCTCCAGTCCTAAATATAGGACCTAGATAAAGACTTCATTTTGGTCCTAAATATAAGACCTAGATACATTTTTGGTCACCTTTTTCCTAAATTACCCTTTTTTTCATAACAACTCCTTAATAATAGGGGGAAGGGCTACTAAGTAATCAAACGAATTAAGGAGGGGTATTATTGGAAAGACATCTAAAATTTAGCCTTCCTTAATCTCCCCAAAAAAGTTATCTAGGTTCTATATTTAGGACCGGAGGTAGTATCTTTTTATGTCAACCTTTCCACTATGGGTATGGAGATCACATTTGATTAGAAAAAGACTTTGTTACAAGACTTTTTTTTAGCATTGTGAAAGAGAATTAATCAAAATCAAATTACTTGAAATCACCAAATTACATATATTAGGTCAATAGAGACTTAATTTGAACAAAAAAAAAGGTTTATAGAGATTTGTTGCTTTTAATTATAAAATTAAATAATACTTTTAGACCTATATAATTTCAAATAAAAATGAAGGGCACCATAGCTTGGATAGCCATAAAAATTTATGTACACGGAAACAAACCTGTCATTTAACTTTTAGAATTGATTACAATCTAAATTATAGAAAACCTTTATAAATTTAGGGTCAGTTGCATTATCATCGGGAAGTTTTAATTAGGTCCCTAATGCTTATATGTTGACTGGCTTTTCAACACTCACATTAGACACATATTTGGAAATTGTACACGAGTAATATTTTTGTGCCCACCATATTCTATATTAGCATATCTAGTCAAAGAAGCAATCAACATTGACACATTGGACGTTGCCAGCATTTGTGCTCCATTTTTTTTTATGTAAATGGGTCTTTTTGCACCCAAAGTTTTAGCATAGTGCTAGACTCACATTTGACAAACTTAACAATATATTTTTGTACCTCAAAATTTTAAATAACGTAACTAAGATTTATAATATAATTAAATAGGTAAATATAAATAGACTTTATATTTATGACTGGATAGAATACTTAATTATACCATAATATGTATAATAATATTATAAAATAAAAAATAGTCCACAATTAGGATTAAAAAAAAGTCGGCCCAAATTTACTCTTATAACTAACTTATGTGGTATTATTACATTGAATCTTTTTTATTAACATAGTAATTTTCTTTTCATAAAAAAATTTAAAAAATAATACAGGATAGGAGTGGTTGTCCCAACAAATTATATAAAAAATCTATTTTGTCATCTTCTTACTTAATTCCTATAGAAAATATTGTAATAACTTGTTTAACCACAATTTGTCCACAACGCCTATTTATCCCTTGAAGACCACAACCAACCTCTGATTCACCCACCTAACTCCCAACCAGCAATTTCATTTCATCTAACACACTCCCAACGAAAAATAATAATAATAAAAAATAAACAATAAATAATACTCCCTCCGATCCTAAATATAAGACCTAGTTGACTTTTTTGAAAATCCTAAAAAAAGCAAAATAAGTTAATTATAAATTGATTTACCTAATTTTTTCTTGTACACTAGTTTAATTTACCTATAAGCTAATGGAGCTAATGGATAATCTATAAAGATATTAAATATGTTATGATTTAATAACTTATTTTACAACATTAATCTCTAAAAAAAATCATTTTATATTTAGGACTAGAGGTAATATATAAAGATAACAAACAAAAACATTGAAACCACAATATGGACCATGATCTAACCAACAACTACAAGACATCAACCACATTACATACAATACCTTACATTTCACAAACACAAAGCAATGTTTCTGATCTAACTACCCTTTGCCACGTGATCTCCCATTCCCACCCTCCCCTCATTCTCTCTCTATTTAAACCCGTCTCTTCTTTTCCTCTTATTCTCGTTTTTTCTTCCTCCTTTTTTCCTGACCAATTCTCATCAACCGATTGATTCATTCATTCTGGTATGTTATGTTATCTCTTACCCATTATTTCTTACGTTTCATTTTGCTTTACTGTGCTCTGAAACTCCTGCAATTCATTTCAATTCAATTCAATACGTCTGTTTCTGTTATTGTAGATCTCGTTTTTGTGTTTTTATTTGTGAGCTTTCGGTTTCCCATTTGGGTTTTTGGCGTTTATGGGGCTTTTAGTGAAATGGGGTTGCTTAAAGTTTGGATCTTTGATGGTTTAATTGAATGGTGTGCGTTTTGGTGGGTGTGAGATTGATGGGAGTTTTTGTTTTTATTTGATTATTTCAGCTTGTGTTGATTGTGTATGGCTTTCATTTTGTGGATTAGATCTATTTGGTTTTGTAAATGAGTTTGGAGATTGATATTTTAGCTTGCATTGTTTGTTAGCTTTGGAATTTGTCTGGGTGATCGATCTGTTTTGTTTGCTTATTGAATTTTTTGTCTTTGTTTTCTTACATTGCATTTTTGGTTGATGAGTTTTCCTACATTTGAATTTAATGGATCTATTTCGAATTTTACATCACATGTTCTCTTATGCTTGCAATATATTTTAATTTTAATTTTTTCCTTTGACCTTGGCAGCGTCTACCTTTGTTTGCTGATACAATTATTTTCTTTGGGTAGTTTATTATGTTGAAGCAATATGTTTCTTGAAATGGTTAATTGATGTTTGATCTTAGAAAGATGCTAAATAATTTCTAAATTTATGTGCATGTTTGGTTAGCATGTGGTATAGACCGTGTTGTGCGTTATGTGTCTGTGGTAGCCCATTATTCTCTCATGTTGTTTCTGCTGCAATCTAGATATTAACATACCGTTATGCCAGCAGATCTCTCGGTTTCATCATCATGGCAACTGGACAACTCTTCTCTCGCACAACTCAAGCTTTGTTTTACAACTACAAGCAGCTTCCAATCCAGCGGATGCTTGATTTTGATTTTCTTTGCGGTTTGTGTCGAATCCTTCGTGTTCTGTCTCTACAGAAAATAGTCTTATGAATGAATTATAGAAAGTTGGAGAATCACTAAATTGTGTGCTTTCAATGGGAGTGAAATTAAAGATCTGGTTTTGTTTTCATAGGAAGGGAAACCCCATCAGTCGCTGGAATAATTAATCCCGGTTCTGAGGGATTCCAGAAGCTCTTTTTCGGTCAGGAGGAAATTGCCATCCCGGTGCATGCAAGGTTAGTGTTTATGTTCAGTTCTATATACATTCTTTCTTCCCCTGCTTGAATTTGGATTTGGAGGCTTGATTTATCTTCTGTCCAAATGTAATAATTTCTCAGCATTATGCTTGCTTGTTTTGCAGTATTGAAGCAGCTTGTGCTGCACATCCCACTGCTGATGTCTTCATCAATTTCGCATCATTTAGAAGGTCGGCATTCATCAATCCATTTATTTATTTATTTTCGCAGGTCTAATTTAATTAGGTAGTAACTGAAAAAGAATGATCTGCTTGCAGTGCTGCTGCATCATCCATGACTGCTTTGAAGCAGCCAACAATTAGAGTTATTGCCATTATTGCTGAAGGTGTTCCTGAGGCAGACACTAAGCAGTTGATCGCTTTTGCTCGATCAAACAATAAGGTGAGAGGAGAAAAGGAAAACCATAGATCATTTCAACTAAATTGCTTAAGATTCTAGTCCGGAAAAATGTTTTGTTTTCATTGCTGGCAGTATTAATTTTACTTCTGATGCCATTTTAGGTTGTAATTGGCCCTGCCACTGTTGGAGGCATTCAAGCTGGTGCTTTTAAGATAGGTGACACAGCTGGAACTATTGACAATATTGTTCAATGCAAGCTGTACAGGCCTGGATCTGTTGGCTTTGTTTCAAAATCTGTATGTACATATTTAATTTTTACTTTTTAGTGGATTTTTCTTTCATCAAAGATAGGCGTATATCTGTGATATTTCCCACAAGTCTCACCTACTTTGTGTTTAGGATAAGTGAGATTTCTTGATATATGAACAAATGTGAAGCTTGTACTGTTAGATATGATACTTAGTTTGTCTGTATCTGTGCTGAAGCTGGCGGTTAAGGATTACGCTACTGTGTTTTTGACGTTAAAAATCAGTTTAGGTTTTTTGACATTCACTTGATTTAGGTTTGTTGACATTCACTGTGTTTTAAGACATTAAAATCACATGAAAATGCAACAGGACATTAAAAGGGTAGAAGATATTTCTCAGTTATGCTGTTATTTGTTAAGCTTGTATCCTGAAGTTTGTTTTACTTTTCCATCCTATTTTGCTTAGTGGAGATTAAATTCCTCCAGATTTATAGTGAATGTGGAGCTCAATCATATGATGGATTCCTGAATGAAAATGATAGTAGCATGATAATAAATTGACGAGTACAATATCTATTTATCACTAGAGAAGTGCAGGGCATCATAATAACGCAAAGTAATAGTTTACTTTTATCATAGAACTCTGTAGCTTTCATAACTGTTTTCTTCTCCTTTTTCTTTGAAAAAACTGTGGTCATGTGCATGGATATTGTAACTATTGATATGCATTACATTTCACATTTGTTTTCCTCCAATATCGGAGTGCTGAATGGTTTATTATGCCTTAGGAAATTTTTCTTGGGAGTTTCTTGATTTGTTTATTTCGAGCTGAGCTTTAAATGTTTACGTTATGTAATCTATAAAATGGTGATTCTTAGAATAGACAACCTTTATGAACTGTAGGGTGGGATGTCCAATGAATTATACAACACAATTGCCCGTGTCACTGATGGAATATATGAAGGTACTGATGAGAATTTTTTTTGGGCTATATCCTTTTGCATTTTTTCATGCTCATATTGAGTGTACTTGTTTTGTTATAGGCATCGCTATTGGAGGGGATGTTTTCCCTGGTTCCACTCTTTCTGATCATGTGTTAAGATTTAACAACATTCCACAGGTAAACTGTTTTTTTTTTGTCTTGGAGGATTTCATTGCACACACTGTAACCACAACCGAAGAATAACTGATTAAATTAAAAGAGAATTCCTGTTTGTGGGCAATGACCGGAGTGTATTTGTTTGAAATTTCAGGTTAAAATGATTGTTGTACTCGGAGAACTTGGTGGACGTGATGAATATTCCTTAGTTGAAGCCTTAAAACAGGGAAAAGTAAGCAAGCCAGTTTGTGCCTGGGTCAGTGGAACCTGTGCACGACTCTTCAAATCAGAAGTACAATTCGGTCATGCTGTATGTCACTCTTCCACTATTTTTTATTAATCGTCAATCAGAGCTTTTCTTAGGAAAAATCAACTAGCATTTCTAATATTCAATGACACTTGTACAAATCAGGGAGCTAAAAGTGGTGGTGAGATGGAGTCTGCTCAAGGAAAGAATCAAGCTCTCAAGGACGCCGGAGCAGTTGTTCCCACTTCATATGAGGCTTTTGAAAGCGTAATAAAGGAAACATTCGAGAAATTGGTTAGTTTCGTGTATATTGGGTTTTTATTTATCTGTATGTGACTAGGGGGTTATGCTTTGGAGAAGTCTAGTTTCGTTGCCAATTTATAATCTTCTAGTGAATTTGACAAATTCTAGGTTGAAGAAGGGAAGATTACACCGGTGAAGGAAGTTATTCCTCCACAAATTCCTGAGGACCTTAACACTGCAATCAAGAGCGGAAAAGTCCGTGCTCCAACTCACATTATTTCTACCATCTCTGATGACAGGGGTAAGTTCTCTTAATGTTTAAACTTTGAAATGAATTGTTTATTGCTCAGATTTAAAGGTTAAGCTAAAGTTTGATCCAATATTTCTCAAAGGAGAGGAGCCATGCTATGGTGGCGTGCCCATGTCTTCCATTGTTGAAAAGGGTTATGGTGTTGGAGATGTTATCTCTCTTTTGTGGTTCAAACGCAGCCTTCCTCGTTATTGTACTCAATTTATTGAGGTTAGTAAACAAAACTATGTTTTTCTTGGAATTATTTAAATCAATTGCCCTTCCTCTTTCAGTATAGAAACTGATATGTGCACATAATTATATGATACTCCTCGGAAGCTTTGCATTTAGTTACTGCTTTTCAAATGGAATTATTGGTTTCATGTTTTAGCTTCGCTATAGCTAATGCATTACTACATTGGTCAGATCTGCATCATGTTGTGTGCTGACCATGGTCCATGCGTTTCTGGTGCTCACAATACAATAGTGACTGCAAGAGCTGGAAAGGATCTTGTTTCCAGTCTTGTGTCAGGTATATTACATGAACCTGATATTTCTCCTTTCTGACAAAATTGATGGATCAAGCAGGATTTTATTTGTAATACTTCCATATGGCGAGTAACGAGCTTTTCAAACAGGTTTGCTTACTATTGGTCCTCGATTTGGGGGTGCCATTGACGATGCTGCTCGCTACTTCAAAGATGCTTATGACAGGGTATAATTCAAATCCTGTGATGTTGGCATGCTCTTCTACTTTGATTATCCAACTTGATTTCCTAAAACTCTAACACGGGGTTCTGTACTATGTAATTTCAGAAACTTACGCCTTATGAGTTTGTTGAAGGCATGAAGAAAAAGGGAATTCGTGTGCCGGGAATTGGGCATAGGTAACTCATTTATTCATTATTTTTTGTTTTTCATCTAACTTTTTAGTTTCTGTCAATGTTATTGGAAAAACTTAAATGGCTGAAACCTGCTTTCACTTTGTGAAAAAGGATCAAGAATAGGGACAACAAAGACAAGAGAGTAGAGATTCTACAGCGATTTGCTCGCACACATTTTCCCTCTGTGAAATACATGGAATATGCTGTTGAAGTTGAAACCTACACCCTCTCAAAGGCAAACAATCTGGTGCTTAACGTTGATGGTGCAATTGGATCTCTCTTTTTGGATCTCCTTGCTGGAAGTGGGATGTTCACCAAGCAAGAGGTCGATGAAATTGTGGAAATTGGTTATCTGAATGGACTATTTGTTTTGGCTCGCTCCATTGGTCTTATTGGGTATGTTAAACTTTCATTGTTTAAATTTGACCATGTCTTGATTTGTGAGTGTTTTGTTTTGGGTTCCATAATAAAAAAAGAGAAGCAATTTGGGGCATGAGGAATAAATAATCAGTTTTTTAATTTAACCATGTTTTAAGGAAACTAATGACACATCATTTGAAAATTTGGATTGTTTATACTCTTTTTATGCATGACTTTTTTTTTCATTTAAAAATTAAAATTTGGACTTTTTTGTACTATATGTACTCAATTTTGTTAAGATTCAATCAATCCCACCTCCAGTTTTTTGACCTGAGTCCACTGCATTTTGTTGTTGATGGGGCTAGACACTCTTCACCTGAGTGTTAATGCAGATTTTGAAATTGTCCACTGACTAATTCCTTGAAACTGAAAGATTAAAATATCCTAGAGTAATCTGGGTTTCATCTCATTCTTTTTCTTGGTTGAAACTTTCAGGCATACCTTTGACCAAAAGAGATTGAAACAACCACTCTACCGCCACCCATGGGAGGATGTTCTCTACACAAAGTGAGAGGTTTCTGTGTGGGTGTAAGGATTTTTTTCATGCTTCAACAAAAATAGCAGTAGTAGTGTGCTGGGAATTCATGCATCTGCAATATGCAGTATTGATCAATAAGTTTTGTACCTGTTAGAAGAATAGCCTGTATGATCTCCCTCCATAAGCCATCTTCTTTTGTAAGTTTTATTAATTACTGGAAACAAAAAATGAGAAAAATAACTCCTAGTCATTTTTAAAATATTCTTTCCCCCTTTTTGGATGAAGATTTTGAACTCACTGGTAAGTTTAAAGGGAATGATGAGTTGGGGTCTCTCAGTGAAATTTTGCCAGGTTCTGGTCTTCATAAGCTTGTATAATATGTGTGCTTGAGTCAGCATTATACTTTTTGTTATAACTTTGGCTTCCCAACGCTTTAAATTTATGCAGCTGGAGGCATTGTTCATTTTTGAAGTTGGAAATAGTTTAACAAAATGATCTAATCTACAGCATACTTGTGTTTGTTATGTAGACCTTTCATGTAGGGGTCTGTTTTATTACCTTTGGTTCTTAATTTAAAATGGGGGGTTAAAGGTCATTTTGGCCACTAAACTATTTTGAAAGGATTAATTTGGCCTACGAACAATAAACGGTCTCATTTTGGTCTATGAACAATAAAAATGGCTCATTTTAGCCACTGGGCTACTGGAAAATACTAAAATACCCTTTGAACCTATTTTTAATATAATTTGTGAAGATGGGGTCCCACAATAAAAATAAAAAATTAATTGATAAATCATTCACCGTGGGCCCCACCCCTCTCCCTCTTCTCCCTCTTCATCTCTGTAGGACAAACTCAACCCCGCCACCATGTTTTCAACCTTCAAACTCATGAGTTTCATTGTGTTTGTCATTTTTAGGTTCAAAGGGTATTTTAGTATTTTCCAGTAGCTCAGTGGCCAAAATGAGCCATTTTTATTGTTCATAGGCCAAAATGAGACCGTTTATTGTTCGTAGGCCAAATTGATCCTTTCAAAATAGTTTAGTGGCCAAAATGACCTTTAACCTAAAATGGGACAGTTGCACACTAGTTTTAGGCAAGAGGTTAAATTTTATATCCTAAAGAGTTGTTAATGATCACTATTAACAATTGAAATAGTTTTAGTTAACTATTGAAAAAGTTGTTAATATACTTGTCTGATATTAAATTTCTTGATTAAAACTTATATACAATTTTCCCATATAAAATCTACCTTCCAACTTTTTTCTTCAACATGAAGATCTAGCTTCCAACTAAGTCGGGTACATTTATGAAATAAGTTAAATTGGCTATTTGTTAAAAATGTGTTTTGATTTCCATAAAATGACATTGAATCTTTTGTTATCATACCACCTTATGAAGAAAATTCTCTTCACATATGCAACAAATGTGGTTAATTTAGATAAAAAAAAAAACGAAATGTAACGAGTAATGCGGATTGAGATGTTTTTAGGTTGAAACTTTAATCTCCAATTAGCTCTTAAATAATGATTGTAAGCAATGTTTACCAAGTCTTTGTGACCCAGAAAAAAAGATCAAACCATAGCACATTAGTCTTGTGCTCATTCCCATTCACCATTCAAATCAGTGTTGAATAATCCTATATTTTCTAATTTAGTAGTTGGTTTTTTTGGGCTGCAAGATTCTTGATTAACAAAATGAGAGGAATTGGGAGGTTAGATAGATAAAGATTTGAGGAATTATAATTTTCCGTCCCAGGCTCCCAGCAAAATGTTTTTTATATTTTTAAGTGAAGAAGGAAAAAAGAATAGGGAAAAAGATAAATAATATTTATTTAACCTGTAGGTAACTCTGTCAGCTATTCATGTTTATCTAAAAAGCTTCAATACTAACTTGGCAAGTTAGCGTGAGTGGTAATTAGTCTCGTCCCTTAAATAAGTGGTTGGAGGTTTGATCCCAACCCTTATAAATGGAACTTCGGTGTGGACACCCTTAAAAAAGAGCTTCGGTTTTCGGTCATGTTAGAGTTATTTATTTTTCTTTTGCCTAAAGGAATGTGTGTATGTGTGAGATATTATGACATCCATTTTATATTTCGTTGATTATATTTAGTATCTATGGGGTGAATTCTATCTCATCTACAATAAATATATAGATATGTAAGATATTAATTTTTTTTTTACCATAATGTAAGATATTAATTAAACTTACAAAAATGTATTATATACAAGAGGATTATAAAAAAATCCAATCAGCTAAAATTTTAATGTTACAGCATCGTGAACATGACATCTTGAAAAAATAGTTCACGTATTATTTCTTACAAATAATTGACTTTACTAATTTTTCATCCATATAAATTAATCAATATGATTCAATATTTCAATATAATACATGGTAGACTCAAATTCAATTGTTTTAAAATTATCCTCAATAGCCCCAAGTTATTTGAAAACCCAATAAAATCCATTGAGCTCTAATAAGTAAGAGTAAAAAAATCACTTGGAGTATTTTGAACATGATCGAATTGTAGGGATTTTTACTTGTTCACAACAACAAGAATTAAGATCCAAACTTGAAACCTCAATTGGACACTCAACATTATTTTCTATTTCTCTCCTTCTTCAACTTTCAACTCACAATCACCTATCGAATCATCACAAACCATTGATAACACACCATCACTTCCCATGATAAATTCTCCATTCGAAATCATATTTTCTACACAAGAATCATGATTCATCAACGAAAACACATTTTTCCTTTAAATACTCAATTCTAGAAACCATTTCTTTTGCACTAGATACTGAATTTTTAAGATCTTATATATATTCATTTTGCTTCTCAAGAATATACTCAAACATCTCCTCTATAGTTGGCTTCTTCTCATGAATAGGAGTGTATTCATCTACACTACTGGGTGATATTTTAAATTGTGATGTATATGAAGGAAAAAAATAATTTAGATCTTAAGACAATGAATGTTCATGATTATCATGCAAATTAGCTTGGACCTTATCAAAATCATCCTCTACATAATCCATGATTGAGACATGGGGGCATTGGCCACTAATATGATTATCTCCATAATAATTACAAGAAATGTGCTCATATTGAGTTTCAAAAGCATTAGGGTTATAATAAGAATTTAGATAATCATTACCATGTTCAAATCCATTACTTGCCTCATTTGTCCACCAAAGATAATCCATTTACAAAAGTTCAAAGAAAAACTCACTAACACAAAAACACACTAATTGAACAAATATAGACATGAACACATGAAAACAAATCTAAAATGAAACACTATGTACAAACTCAAACTAAGCTACTAGTGCTCTTTTTTTTTTTTTTTGATAAAAAAGCTACTAGTGCTCTAGTTGGTAAATTTGCTCCTAAAAAATGTTTTGTGTTAAATACCCCTTTTATTAATTGTCTCGCGAGTTTGCACCTTCGCCCTTACTGAAATTATGCTAGAGATTCAATTCGTATCCTGATTGTCATAGATACCACACTTTACATAATTAAAGCCTAAAAACCTTGTTGTTTTCCTTATTTAATCACAGGCATGACTTATTTTTCGATATTTTTTAATTTTCAAACATCTAAAACATACTTCAATCTAAACAATTTTTTTTATCCGAATTCAATTTAGACAAATAAGAGTATATATACACACATCATTAAAAATTGTACAAAACTGTATTACTCAATCGAAAAAAGTTTAAAGATCTATTTCAAACGACGCGTAAATACAAGAATTAAAAAAATTCTAGACATACTTCTTCCTACCTCTTTTTATCATGGACCTAATTCTTCCTACCGTTTCTTATAAAATACAAATACTTGGAATTAAATAAGGGCAAAAGTGTTTATCTGATAATTAACTATTTCAATTTGGGCAAAAATAATAAATGACTATTTCGCAGTCATAAATAATATCCAACTTTGTGACCCGGTGCAAAAATGATAAAACCAGTGTTAGATGTTAATTTGTAGTTTTGTGGAACCTTGCTGATATTATTTTCTAAAGTAAAAAAATACATTTTTGTCGCCCCTCCCAATTAAAATTTTGCTGATATTAGTTAGTATGGGAAGAGAAAGGGAGAAGGAAGAAGGGTTAAGTTTTAGTTTTTAGGGGTAAAAAGGTATATTACTTTAGAAAATAATATCAGCAAGGTTCCACAAAACTACAAATTATTATTTAGTATCGGTTTTATCATTTTTGCACAGGGTTACAAAGTTGATTATTATTTATGCACCGCAAAAATAGTCATTTATTATTTTTAGTCAAATTAAAAAATATAATTATCCGATATACGTTTTTACCCATTAAATAATTTAACAATTTAATCATTAGCAGTAAATGTATAAGTGGTCATTCCAAAAGTGTTTTAATTACAAGAATGGACATGAACCCTTCCGAAACTAAGTGGCCGTTCAAAATACAACGAGGACAATTTCTCATAGTTATGTTTTCTGCTGTAACAATTAATAAAAGTTAAGGTCAATCTTTAATTTGAAAAAAGTTAGTATTTATTTGCAAAAACCAGTTTTTACATCTCTCTATGTCACTGACATTGTTCCTGACTCTTCCTGCTATCATCATGTAACTAAATTTCTTTGCATTTGATTATTTTGACAACTCACTTCTTTATCACTTTAATTTCAACATCTAATTATTTTTTACCTCTTCATTTAGTATACATTTTAGTACAATATCTCTTTTAATACTTGATTAATGTATTGTGCGTGTAATATGTTGATATATCTCTTCCATGCAAAACATGGGAGATACTGCTTTTTTTCTAAAAATGTCGTTACGTTATTATAGAGATGGGATCATGAGTGATGAAGGGAATGATGAATAAATAAATTAATTGGAACAAAAATAAAACAAAAAAATATTAATATCTTAGACACACTTAGAACGAAAAAATCACTCTGGATCGGTAGTACTCCCTCCGTTCCTAAATATAGGACCTAGATGACTTTTTTGAAAAATCATAAAAAAAGGAAAAAATAAGTTAATTATAAATTGATTTACCTAATTTTTTCTCTTAAACTAGTTTATTTTACCTATAAGCTAATGGATAATCTAAAAAGATATCAAATATATCATGATTTAATAACCTATTTCGCAACTTTAATCTTTCCAAAAAAAAAAGTTATCTAGGTCTTATATTTAGGAACGGAGGGAGTATTATAGAAGACTACTGATATTATCCAAGATAATCACATGAGTTATGAGTTGCCTCCAGCTATTGTCCACCATGTTTATAATTTTCTCGATCTTTTGTTGAAAATGAAGGATACCTATCTGCATCATTATTATCTACTTGAACTAGCTGGACCTAATTTAACCTAATACGTACTGATTACACTTATTTTGTTTACTCTAATTAAAATATTTCTTCATGATCCAGATTAATGCACTCATTGTATATCATAGAAATTCGTTAGATTCTTTTTCGTACAATCAAATATAACTACCTATTGTGTATTTTCTTAATCAAGATTTTGAAATTTTAACTTCAGCATAAAGTAATCAATTTATATTAATTTATAAAAAGATTAATTATATTTCAATTGAATCATCATGATGAATATATATATGTGTGTGTGTGTGTAGCTATAAATAAACCTCAGTTTCTTTAACTCAACACAATAAATAAGAAAACACTTAAAATATACATATTTAAATATAAATGTTAGGTACAAAAATGCACCCAATACTATGAAGTTTTTTCTGGCTAAAAAATACACATGTAGTTACCAAAAGGGGTCAAAAGTACCCCTGCAATCAAAATAAACTAGCGGTGTTAAATTTTCAAAGTTGGGGAAAATAAAGGTGTGAATATACCCATAACATTTATTTTGAATTGCAAGATACCCATGGAGAAAAACTTTGTGGTGTTGAATTAACTTTTGAGTTAATTTCATGGGTATTTTTGCACTTTTTATTTTCCCTAACTTTAATAAACTTAACACTGTTATGGGCATTTATAGACCGATTTTGATAAATATGTAGGCATTTTTGAATGAAAAAACTTCATAGTGTTGGATGCACCTTTGACCAAACTACAGAGAAATTTTATTGCATCTTCAACCTAAAAGTTATAGAGATGTGCGTGTGCTTATAAGAGCTTTATATATATATATATATATATATATATATATATATATATATATATATATATATATATATATATATATATATATATATATATTTCATTTGTTAAATTTAAATAGTACCTTCTAAATGTCATCTATAATAACAAAAGACTAAATACACTCCCTCCCTCTATTTTGCTTTAATTACAGAAACATTCCTCTTTTTGTGAAAACTTATACAAAGCTCCATTAAAATCTAAATATATGTTGCACAAACCTCCCTCATATATTTTGATATTTCATTTCCATCCATTTAACCTAAACCTAAGCCTAACCCTAATGTTGCACAAAAGATTAGTTCATGTTGTCGGTTCACAGTAACCTAAACCTAATGTTGCAAATGATTAGTACTTTTTTCGTTCATAAAACAATCTTGTGTTAATTAATATCATTACTGGTTATTATTTCAATTTGAGCATGTTTTAGTTCTCTGATTTTTCATAGCTTCAAATCGTTGATTTGGATATTAATTTAGAAAATTTTAATAACTTCAAAAGAACTTGAGTATAGAAACTAAAACATATTACAACCATTATTTGAATTATGCAAGTTTTTATAACAATATAGGGACATAAACCAAAATGCATGCAGTGATAATATAATCAAGGATTGACAATAGTACTAGCCCAATGATAAATCTAAGAGAATTATAATAGATATCCTTTGTAACGCACACAGAAAGAGCAATTAAATTAACCACAAAGCTTTTGACAAAAAATAAATAAATTGACCACAAAGCTGAATTGGAGGCTACATGCTTATCACTAATTATGAAAAGTTTCTAATATTAGAAGAAATGGTATCAAAACCATGTGTGTGTGTGTGTAATAAATGATTCACGTGGTGGGACAAGATTACCATGTTATGAAATGGTTGAATCATGACTCATGAGTGTGAAATGTGTGTACACTTCATAATTCATTGATAAATTTTCTATTATATATATATATATATATATATATATATATATATATATATATATATATATATATATATAAATCACAAGTCCATAAACAATTATTTTCTGATCAAAAGTCGATCAAATTTGTTATTTAATAGATTTAGTTACACTTTTTTCTGTCAAGAATTTAAGACATATTTAATTTATCTGATTAATCAAAGAAGTTACTTAAATTAGTAAAAAATGCACAATATTCCCAATATACCCTAACCATCTATTTTTATTCATACACCTCCTTTATTTCCTATTTAATGTTGAGTAGTATTTACAGAGATAACTTAAGAAAAATTACAGAATAATAAGAAAGATGTCTTATAAAAGAACCAAATCGATCTCCTAAATAAGTCTATTATTAAAGACAGGAGGATTTGTACCATTTAAAATGGGTAAATAGATTTATCAATTGATTCTTGGGAGAGAGATTATCCTATCGAAAGTGTCAATTACACAAGCACATTTTATACACACATTTTAGGGTAAAAGTACAAAAATGACATTTTTAATGGGATAAAAGTGACTATATATACTGTTAGTATTCATTTAACATCTTTAATTTTCAAGGTTAGGGTGTCACATGGATGTTTATTTATTTTTGGGTAATGGACCTAATCTGCCCCCCAAGTAACCACCAAGGAGCGCTGAGCACCCTGATCTAACAACAGGCCCATATCTGGACTCCAAGTAACCAAGGCGTTTAAAAACTACCCCGGTTGGACGGTCAACAACGTTTGACCGTTACTATACCTATGTGGCTGCCACGTGAGCACTTGCTTTGCCACCTCTGCTTGCCACGTGTGTATTTTAAATGGACCTAATCTGCCCTCCAAGTAACCACCCAGGAGCACTGAACACCCTAAACTAACAACAGGCTCGTATCTGGACTCAAAGTAACCAATATGTTTAAAAACTACCCCGGGTGGACAGTCAATGACGTTTGACCGTTACTATGCCTATGTGGCCGCCACGTGAAGGCCTTGTTTGTCACCCGACGCCTTGTCATCGCCACGTAAGATATTTTCATGTGGGTCCCACCTATAATAATAAACAATTTCTCTCTCCCTCTTCATCACCATCATCACAGCCCCCCAACACCCACCACTTCCACCCACGCCACCCCCTCACCTCCCCAGCCCCCTACTGCCTCACCTCCACAGCCCCCCACCCACGCCACCTCTGCTTGCCACGTTTGAGGGGGTGGTGTGGGTGGGGTTGGTGGGTGTTGGGAGGCTGTGGTGATGGTGATGAAGAGGGAGAGAGAAATTGTTTATTATTATAGGTGGGACCCACATGAACATATCTTACGTGGCGATGATGATTGAGCCTATTTTTATATATTTAAGCATGTGCAATTGAGCTTAATTAGTGAGATTTAATTGATATATTTGATCATTTTTTGGAGAATTTTATTGCACATGTTTATATATATTAATTGGGAAATATTAGCCTTATTACTTGCATTTTAAGTAACCAAGGGTATTTTGGTCATTTTGACTATTTTGTGTTTTTCTACATGTAGGGGGGTCCCACGTGGGCCCCACAACCCTTTGGGATAGCTTGGAGTACAAGGATTTGGCTTGGAGGGAAAGGCAAAGGCATAAGACAAAAATTACCTCATTTGTCAAAAAGAAGGGATTTTGATGTTACTAAATGGGGTAATTTTGGCTCCACATTCAAATTCAAATTTGGAGTAGTTGAAGGCCTCATTAAGGGCATTTTTGGAAGCACAATCATGGGGAGAAAAAGGAGGAACCTTTGGAGGATGAACCTACCCTACATTTGAGCCACATTCACCCACCTTTCCCCAAATACCCAAAATACCCTTCTCCTTCACTTATGCTACCTCTTGGCCAAGAGCACACATTTACACCTAAAAATTATGTCTTGGCCGAATTAAAACACCCTTGACAGCCCATTAACTCCCAAATCCACATCATTAACTAAACTTCCACTTCATTTAATGAAACCCTAACTTCATTTTGTGACATAACCTACACTTTCCCATTCTCTCACCTCACCCAAATTCTCTCATCTTCATCTTCATCCATCTTCACGAAAATCACTCCTCCATGGCTCCATTGTCCAGATCTCTTCTCATCCTCACCTCCATGAGCTTCAGCTAAGCTTCCTCTCCTCTCTCTCCAAAGGAATGTGCTTGTAATCTTCAACATTTGGCCTCATGTATTTGTGATGTACTCTTTTAGGTTTCAAACTAGATTTAACTTTTTGCCTATTGAAGTCCTAGATTTAGGTTTCATTAGGTTAGAACATCTTTCTTTTAGGTGTTCTATTTGATTTTGGCTTGGAATCTCTCTTTTAGGTTAAGGACATGAAAACCTAAGCTTATATGTTTGTAGTTTCATGAATGTATGTGTGTGCGATTTGCTCCTATTATATTTGTGGAATGAATTTGTTTCTTAAGTGCTAGATCTAGTGCTTAATGTTGCGTTAGGTATGTGCTTAACTCGAAAGAGCATTAAGCTTGGTTAACCTAATTAAATGCTTGTAGATTTCTTAGATTTAAGAGATCTTAAGGATTTAGTTAGGTTATATCAAGTGTAACAAGTATATGAGGTCCAATTTAACAATAAGCACAAGTACTTTGGAGAGGGAGGTACTTCTCATCTCATTCCATCACTTTCTCTATTCGTTTAATTAGGTATTTTAGTTGTTAATTGTAGTTTACTTAGTATAATCATCACTATCAACCAGTTGTTAACTTGCGTGACTAAAGAACTTGGAATTAGCAAGATATTAAACCTAGATTGTGGATTTGACCCTTACTCACCACTACACTCTAGTGGAATTGAGTATTGAATTAATTTTGATTAGCCAAGGCGACTTTAGGCTAAATCAGTTGACAAGGCGCCGGGTGACAAACAAGGCCTTCAAGTGGCGGCCACATAGGCATAGTAACGGTCAAACGTCATTGACCGTCCACCCGGGGTAGTTTTTAAACACATTGGTTACTTTGAGTGCAGATATGGGTCTGTTGTTAGTTCAGGGTGCTCAGTGCTCCTGGATGGTTACTTGGAGGACAGATTAGGTCCATTTAAAATACACACGTGGCAAGCAGGTGCTGGCGTGGTAGCCACATAGGCATAGTAACGGTCAAACGTTGTTGACCGTCCAACAGGGGTAGTTTTTAAACACCATGGTTACTTGGAGTCCAGATACGGGCCTGTTGTTAGTTCAGGGTGCTCAGCGCTCCTTTGTGGTTACTTGGGGGGCAGATTAGGTCCATTACCCTTTTTTTTTTGACACATATAACTTCATACATCAGCAGCATGTTTGACAACACAACAACCACCTCAACAATTTTTTAAAGAAATTGCTAAAAATACCTTCCTCCCTCTTCTCCCTTCCCTTTTCTTCAACCTCTTAATTCTTCTTCATGCATATTAACGACAATCCACCCCACCTTCATCTAAACCCATTAATGGTATTAGCTTATCATACGATTCAACCTTTCCTTTTGTTTAATTTTCAAACCATTGTTGCATTGTGGAAACCTGGATTTCGATGCCCGCCAATCAGATGTTGAGAGACTCTTCAGAAGATATGGAAAAGTTGAGACTTGAGAGGGTACGGTGGACTTGTAATCTAATATGATACTCTTCATCATAGCTGCATTTTTGGTTTTTGGTTTTCCTTTTTTACCAACTCTCTTTAGATTCATCTCCAGCCCGAGGCTTGAGATCTGCCTTATTCTTAGCTGGCAGCTACTATGTTAGCTTCCCTTAATAATTATTTGGGCAAAGATGCACCAAGTAGCATAATAATTTTTGAAAGGTGCACCCAAAAGTATATTAATTTTAAAGTTGCAAATTTGACAATTGTAATTTAAATGGATACCCAAAAGCATGGTATTTCTAAAAGGGGCATCTAATAACATGAGAAAACTTAACTTCAATGGAAGAAAAGACAAATTTGTCCTATTTGAAGTTACAAGCGTCAAAATTGCACCCTCAAAATTATCATGATAATAGGTGCACATTTCATAAATTACCATTCTGTTGGGTGTGTTTTTGCCCTAATTATTTTTCACGGTGTCATTTGCATTATAATGTGAAATTCAACTTGTGTGGCTAGCATTCAAAGGATTCGACTTTCTCAACCCTTGCTTACTATAAACATTTACATATATTTTGAGGCCCACAAGTTTTCTCTCTACATCTCACACTTTTCCTGGGCCCTACAAACTTTATTTTCCATTTTCATTTCTATTTCTATCATCCCATTCCTGTCAACCAAACGGGCAATGTATAGATAATTTTGATATGTATCACTCTTTAGTGAGGAGATTGTCCATAGTAGAAACGCACCAGGATCGGCGAGGCAGGGGAAAAATTGGAAGTAATGGTTGATAGATGGATCCGAAAACTGAGGTTGAAGAAAGGGAAGAGAGGAGAGGCAACGGATATTTTTGGCAATTTATTCTTTTTTTGAAATTGCTGAAGTGATTAATTGAGGTGTAAAACATGTTTTTGTGTGAAAAATAAGCATTTGACACCTAACCATAAAAATTCAAAAAATGTAAGGATTAAGATTCATATTTGCCCCTAAAGTATGCGTGGAGGATTATATAGGTCCTTGAAGTATGTTTTGGCCCAAATTTACCTTGGAAGTGTGCACTAAGGATCATATTTATCCCTGAAGTATGCATAAAGAGTCATATATGCCCCGAAAGTGTATAAGGAGGGTCATATTTGCCCTCAAAGTATGTACAAAGGATCATATTTGACAAATATATAAACTGGAAAAGGTAAATATGATTCTCGTATATACTTAAAGGTAAATATGAGCCCGAAAATACTTAATGGGCATATATGCTCTTCCATGCATACTTGAGGAGAAAATATGATCTTTGACCTTAAAAAGTAACGAAGTTAAATGAATATTAACAGTAGTAGGGTCACTTTTGTACTAACATTTGAAAATAATTTTAAGGGCAAAAGCGCTGATCTAATAATTAACTATTTCAGTTTGGGCAAAAATAACAAATGATTATCTCGCGGTGCATAAATAATAAACAACTTTTCGACCCGGTGCAAAAATGATAAAACCGGTTCTAGATGTAAATTTGTAATTATGTGGAATTTTGCTGATATTATTTTTCAAAGTTAAAATACCCTTTTACCCCTCTCAATTAAAACTAAACCATTCATTTTTTTAACACCTACTCAACCATTCATTTTTTTAACACCTACTCAACCATTGATTCTCCTCCCTTCCTTCCCTTTCCAAACGAAAACTTCAAATCACAGCTAGCTACTGGTAATACTCAAGATCCCTGGCTAGTAATACTCAAGATCACACGATAAAGCCAAACCAGCAACCACACATAAAACCCTTCCTTTATGATCCAAAATCGCAAAAACCCCCAAGAACAGAACCATAACTCTTCAACACATACATATTATCCTCAGTCACATTATTCTCATCAAAGTTCAAATCTTTATTAGAGTTATGGTCAAATTCAGAGTATTTGCAATGATTTTAGGGAGAACTATACGGATTCCTTTGCCGCTGGAAATTAGAAGCTTGTTGAGGAGGAGGACGAGGGAGGCTCGTTGGTCTTTGGGAGAGACGGAAGGGGGGAGGTAAACCGGTGTTTGAGGGAAGGCGGCGGCGGAGGACGGTGGCCGGAGGGAAGGCGACGATTGAGAAAGGAGGAACCGATGCGTAAGAGAGAACGGCAAGTGGCGATGGAGTAGAGGGAGGAAGAAGAGAGGTGAGAGTTCAAATCTCCCCTATGTATGAAGGTGACGGTGCAGTGGTGAAGATTTTCCGATGAAGAAAGTGAGAAAGGAAATGAGGCTTGTACCTTATAGCTTGGGATTTTGAGTCAGTTATGATTTGAAGTTCTTTGTGTGAGAAGGGAAAGAGGAAGAGGAAGAGGAAGAGGAAGGGAGGAGAAGAAGGGTTGGTTTAATTTAGAGGGTAAAAGTGTATTTTCAGTTTAAAAAATAATATCAGTAAGGTTCAACATAACTA
The DNA here is from genome assembly GCA_029929735.1 of Mimosa pudica. Classification (NCBI taxonomy): domain Eukaryota; kingdom Viridiplantae; phylum Streptophyta; class Magnoliopsida; order Fabales; family Fabaceae; genus Mimosa; species Mimosa pudica. The sequence goes on along the minus strand of JAKELP010000014.1, from coordinate 5,443,797 downwards.
CAAATTAACATTTAGAACCGGTTTTGTCAATTTTGCACCGGGTCAAAAAGTTGATTATTATTTATGCACCACAAGATAGTCATTTGTTATTTCTGCCCAAACTGAAATAGTTAATTGTCATATCAGCACTTTTGCCCTAATTTTAATTTTTAGCTTCTTATTTAGATATTAAATTTATTAATTTTGATCACATAATAATGTTCATTAATTTAAGTTATAAATCTTTAATTTTTGGGTAATGACTCTAATTTACCCTTCAAGTAACCACCGTGGACCATTGTTGATGCGAACCCACCAGGGATAAACCCGGACCCACAACAATCTAAGATGAACACAACCCCAAGAAAGCTAAACAAAGGTTAGAACGATCCACTTGAACCCTTGAGCACGGAAGAACAAGGACCCGAAGTGTTGGAAGACGCCACAAGGTTGATCAATCCTTGATAAGTCTGTTAGTTCAATGAAGAACCCTAGAGAGAAACCCTCTCAACAAAGTGCATAAAGCAACTTCTAATTGTCAAATTAAAGTCTGCCTTCAAAAGAGGCTTACTAAGTATTTATAGGTTACAAAACAAGCAAAGTTTAACCTAATTTCGCACATAAACAATGGGCCAAAATTAACAAGTGTCTAAAGCCCAAAATTACATTATTTAAGCCCAAATGAAGCTTCCCATGTGTAGCTCTTGGTCCAAGCTCTTTAATTTTATGTCTTTGAGCCCAAAATATGCTCAAACAACTCCTTGTTCGGCCCAAATAACATTGGTGACGTTTTCAGCATCCTTGTCCTCAATTGTTGAACCAATTGCCATTTGCTTTGTCCATGCTTCTTGTACTAGCCCATTTAGTGCCTCCTTAATGCACTTGGATCTTGCTCTTGTGATTGGTCCGCTTGGAATCTTCAAAGGATCATTTGAAGTTGATTTTTCCTCTTGCTGGATCTCATCATTCCCTCTCTCCTCAAAAGGATTCGTCCTCGAATCTTGACCTGCATCAAAAAGAGATAAATCTGCTACATTGAAAGTAGCACTTACATTATATTCACCAGGCAAATCAATCTTATAAGCATTATCATTAATTCTTTCAAGCACTTGAAAAGGACCATCTCCTCTTGGAGCCAATTTTGACTTTCTATGAGCTGGGAATCTTTCTTTTCTCATGTGCACCCACACCCAATCTCCTGGTTCAAAAAGAACACGCCTTCTTCCTTTATTGGCCTTGAATGCATACTGTTCATTTTTCTTTTCAATCTGTTGTTTCACACGCTCATGAAGTTGCCTCACTATTTCAGCTTTCTTCTTCCCATCAAGACTTGCCCTTTCATCAATAGGTAATGGTACTAAATCCAAAGGGGTTAGTGGATTAAAACCATAAACTATCTCAAAAGGAGAATAATCAGTAGATGAATGCACACTCCTATTATATGCAAATTCAATGAATGGCAGGCAATCTTCCCAATTTTTCAAGTTCTTTTGAATCACAGTCCTAAGCAGTTGAGACAATGTCCTATTAACAACTTCAGTTTGACCATCAGTTTGTGGATGACAAGCAGTTGAAAACAACAATTTAGTACCAAGCTTACCCCACAAAACTCTCCAAAAATGACTCAAGAATTTTGTATCCCTATCAGAAACAATGGTTCTAGGAACACCATGAAGTCTAACAATTTCTTTGAAAAACAAATCAGCAACATGTGTGGCATCATCGGTTTTATGACATGCAATGAAATGTGCCATTTTTGAAAATCTATCAACAACCACAAAGATGGAATCCATACCTCTTTTTGACCTAGGCAAACCTAACACAAAATCCATTGATATATCAACCCAAGGTTCACTAGGCACTGGTAATGGTGTATACAAACCATGTGGCAAGACTCTAGATTTAGCCCTTTTACATGTTATGCACTTAGAACAAATTCTTTCTACGTCATGTTTCATTTTAGGCCAAAAGAAATGCTCATGCAAAACATCCAAAGTCTTTTTCACTCCAAAATGACCCATTAATCCTCCCCCATGTGCTTCTCTCACAAGCAATTCACGCAATGAACATTGAGGAACACACAATCTATTCTCTCTAAATAAGAACCCATCAACTCTATAAAACTTATCACATGCCTTCTTTTCACATGCAAGAAACAATTCAGCAAAATCAGCATCACATGCATACAAATCTTTGATATGTTCAAAACCAAGCAATCTAGTGCTAAGAGTAGAGAGAAGAGTATACCTTCTAGATAGTGCATCAGCCACAACATTTTCCTTACCTTTCTTGTATTTGATGACATATGGGAATGTCTCAATAAATTCCAGCCACCTTGCATGCCTTTTGTTCAGCTTACCTTGACCCTTAATGTGCTTCAAAGATTGATGATCAGTATGAATGACAAATTGCTTAGGCCAAAGGTAGTGCTGCCAGTTGTCCAATGCTCTTTTAAGTGCATAAAGCTCCTTGTCATAAGTTGGGTAATTCAATGCTGCCCCATTGAGCTTTTCGCTAAAATAAGCAATTGGCTTTCCTTCCGGCATCAAAACAGCTCCTATCCCAACTCCAGATGCATCGCATTCAATCTCAAATGTTTTGTTAAAGTCAGGCAATGCTAACACAGGTGCAGAACACAAACTATCTTTGAGTTTAACAAATGCATTATGTTGTGCATCTCCCCATTTAAAACCAACAGATTTCTTAATGACCTCAGTGAGTGGTGCAGCAAGTGTACTAAAATCCTTTACAAAGCGCCTATAAAAACTAGCCAAACCATGAAAACTCCTCACGTCAGTTATGCTTTTTGGTGTTGGCCAATCTTTTATTGCCTTTATCTTTTCCTCATCAACTTCAATTCCTTTAGCACTCACCACAAAACCAAGAAAAACAATTTTATCCATGCAAAAATTACACTTATTCAGATTTGCAAACAATTTTTCCTCCCTCAAAACTTCAAGCACACAATGCAAATGATTCACATGTTCATCAAGATTCTTACTGTAAATCAGAATATCATCAAAATAAACCACAACAAATTTCCCAATGAAGGCACGCAAAACATGGTTCATTAATCTCATGAAATTGCTAGGTGCATTAGTCAAACCAAAAGGCATAACTAACCATTCATACAATCCATGTTTTGTTTTAAAAGTTGTTTTCCACTCATCACCTTCCCTCATCCTAATTTGATGGTATCCAGATTTCAAATCAATCTTAGAAAACACAACGGAACCATGCAATTCATCAAGCATATCATCCAATCTTGGAATGGGATGACGATACTTTACCGTGATATTGTTGACAGCTCTACAATCAATGCACATCCTCCAGGTTCCATCCTTCTTTGGAACTAAAAGAACAGGAACTGCACAAGGACTCAAGCTTTCTCTCACATATCCCTTTGCCATGAGATCTTCCACTTGCTTTTGAAGCTCCTTTGTTTCTTCTGGATTGCTTCTATATGCTGGCCTATTAGGAATTGTTGCTCCAGGAACTAAATCAATTTGATGTTCTATCCCTCTAATGGGTGGCAAGCCAGGAGGAATTTCTTCAGGGAACACATCACCAAATTCCTGCAACAAAGAACCAACAACACTAGGAAAAGAAATGTGATTGTCATTAGTATTCAAAAAGGACTCCTTGTAAACAAGGAGAAGTAAATGAGCTTCACCAAGATAAGCACTTCTCACTTCGCTCTCTTTTGCATAAAAACTCATTTTCTTATTTTCCTCTTTTCTCTCCTCTTTTTTTGAAATTCTTTTGAACTCTCACACTCTCTTTTTTTCTCACTCTCTTTTCTTTTTGACGTATCACTTTCTTTTCTCTCTTTTTTTTTATCACTCATTTTCTTTTCTCTATCTCTCTTCATTTTGAGCTGATCCTCATAAACTTGCTTTGGAGTCAAAGGAACAAGTGTAACGGGTTTGTTGTTCATCACAAAAGAATATCTATTTGTGACCCCATCTTTCTTTACTTTTCTATCAAACTCCCATGGTCTCCCCAAAAGTAGATGTCCAGCATGCATTGGTACAACATCACACAATATTTCATCACGATATTTCCCAATGGAGAAAACAACCAGAACTTGTCTATCAACTTTAATTTCCCCACACTCATTCAACCATTGTAACTTGTATGGTTTAGGGTGTTTGATGGTTGGCAAATTCAGTTTCTCAACCAAAGTGGTGCTTGCAACATTTGTAACACTCCCACCATCAATGATCAAACTACAAACCTTGTTTTGAATAAGGCAGCGAGTATGGAAAATGTTTTCCCTTTGCTCATTAATCTCATCTTCCTTCACCTGACAATTCAAAGCTCTCCTAACAACAAGGCATTCTCCTTCTACCGCATGCTCAACTCCATCATCAACTTCATCATCAAGTGATTGATTGGAAGAATCATCACTCTCACTTTCACTATCAGTCACAACTTCATTATTTTTCATTATCATGACTCTCTTGTTGGGACATTGAGAAGCTATGTGACCTGCACCCAAACACTTGAAACATTTTATATCTCTATTTCTAGAAGATTGGGCTCCAGATTTACCTTGAAACTTTGATGTAGCTTCTCCTTTCTCTTTAGTGGTCTCCCTTTGGCTACTTCCCTTTGAACCAGAATTGAATTTTGAACCAGAATTGAATTTTGAAACACCCTTGCGCTTGTGTTGTTTCTCCACCTTAATAGCCATATGCACCATGTCTTCAAGCTCAACATAATGTTGCAACTCCACTACGTCAGCAATTTCTTTCTTTAGCCCATTCAGAAATCGAGCCATTGTAGCTTCCCTATCTTCTTGCACATTAGCTCTTATCAAAGCTAATTCCATCTCCTTGAAGTATTCATCCACACTCTTAGAACCTTGTTCAAGGGTCTGCAACTTTTGATAAAGCTCTCTGTAGTAATGGTTGGGAATAAATCTCCTCCTCATAAGAGTCTTCATTTCTCTCCATGTTGCCACTGGCCTCTCACCATTATTTCTCCTATTAATACCCAATTTATCCCACCAAGCCATAGCATAATCAATGAATTCTATTGCTGCCAACTTCACCTTCTTAGCGTCGGTATAATTATGGCAATCAAAAATCATCTCCATCTTTCTCTCCCACTCTAAATATGCTTCAGGATCACCCCTTCCTTGGAAAGCTGGAATTTTTAATTTTATACTCCCAAGGTTCCCATCCAACCTATTTCTATCTCTCTCATGTCTCCTTCCATGCCTATCTCCTCTATGTCTATTCCTCTCCCCTCCATATCCATATTCAAATTCAAATTCTCCCTCACTATTATTTTCAGAATTCGACTCACCCATAAAAACCTCTCTTCGCCTATCATGCCTTCTAGGTGGTCTCTCCCCTTGTAAATTGGCAATGGTCTCATCCTGCCTATCCATCCTATCCCTTATTTCTCCAAATACCACTTCCAATCGTGCAAATTGTTGTTGTATTTGCCTCAAGTTAACTGCTGCATTCCTTGAATTGTTGTCACCATTGGATGTTTCACCTGCACTAGACATTGTAACTCAAAAGATAATGTTTGTGAAATGAAATACCTCACAAATTCCTCACGTGTTTCACTCAAGAATGTCACTCTACACTCGTGTTTCACTCTTTTTGGCTTTTAACTTGATGTATAACACTCTTGCCTTTTTCCACTCTTAGTTCTCTCTTGAGGCTCTTTAAAGAACTAAACAATTTAATCAAATCTTTCACAACTTGTGGAATCAACACAACACTTAGAAATTTTGGCTATCAAAGAGAGTGTAACATGTAGAACAAAGGACAATATCTATAGCACAATGACACAAATTGCAAGAATTGATTTTTCTGGGTATGACTACACTTGCTAAGAACAATCTCAACACAACAATTGCAATAATTCTTTCTTTCACTTTTTTTTCTACTCTTTTTTTTTTGCTTCCTTTTTTTTTTGCTTCCTTTTTTTTTGCTTTTTTTTTTTTTGCAACCAAACAGAATTGAACCCAGAAAATTGAAATATCACAGAATCAAAACAAATAAAACACAAACAGAACTTCCAAGCTAAATGAGCCCAGAAATTTCCAGAAAACGCGTCGGAATTAAAACGGGTATATCTAACGACAGCAAACTCGGATCGGTACGATTCCAAAACGAGAAGAAAGATAAGACTCTGAACTATCAAAATGACATACTACACGTCGAAAACCGAAAAGGAAACAGCGACGAACATAGACGAACAAATACGACCTAAAACAGAATTCAGAAAAGATGAAAAGACACAAAACAATGAACAAACAAGAACACAAAGAACCTGAGTTTAGATCTGAAGCTCTGATGCCAAGATGATGCGAACCCACCAGGGATAAACCCGGACCCACAACAATCTAAGATGAACACAACCCCAAGAAAGCTAAACAAAGGTTAGAACGATCCACTTGAACCCTTGAGCATGGAAGAACAAGGACCCGAAGTGTTGGAAGACGCCACAAGGTTGATCAATCCTTGATAAGTCTGTTAGTTCAATGAAGAACCCTAGAGAGAAACCCTCTCAACAAAGTGCATAAAGCAACTTCTAATTGTCAAATTAAAGTCTGCCTTCAAAAGAGGCTTACTAAGTATTTATAGGTTACAAAACAAGCAAAGTTTAACCTAATTTCGCACATAAACAATGGGCCAAATTAACAAGTGTCTAAAGCCCAAAATTACATTATTTAAGCCCAAATGAAGCTTCCCATGTGTAGCTCTTGGTCCAAGCTCTTTAATTTTATGTCTTTGAGCCCAAAATATGCTCAAACAACTCCTTGTTCGGCCCAAATAACATTGGTGACGTTTTCAGCATCCTTGTCCTCAATTGTTGAACCAATTGCCATTTGCTTTGTCCATGCTTCTTGTACTAGCCCATTTAGTGCCTCCTTAATGCACTTGGATCTTGCTCTTGTGATTGGTCCGCTTGGAATCTTCAAAGGATCATTTGAAGTTGATTTTTCCTCTTGCTGGATCTCATCAGCACCCTAAATTAATAATAGACCCTAATTTGTCCTTCAAGCAACCAAAGTAGTTCAATTTTACCCTCACCTGACAGTAAATGATGTTTGACCATTAAAAAAACTTCGCAAAATTGCATATTGACCCGTATGTTATTATTATTTATATTTTTGTCCCTATAGTCTTTTTCAACTTTTATTTTAGTCCCTGTAGTCTAAAATAAGATGTTTTGGTCCTTCAAGTTTGATAACGTTAGCACAGTTAGTCCCTATAGTTTTATATGACTTGTATATGGGTTAATGTTGTTAAATATATTGAGATGTCGCTAACATTGTTAATTATGATGACATGACTATATGATTAGAAAATTGATGTGGTCAAATGAAATATTAAATTTTGGATTTTAAAATAGTTTCAAAATTGAAAAATTAAAGAAACTCTCACCCCCACCCCACATCAATATTTTAAAATATTTTAACTTTTTAAAAATCTAAAATTTATATTTTATTTGCTCATTTCAATCTCCTAGTTATCTATTCATGTCATCATAATTAACACCGCTGACGAGATGTTAGCATATTTAACACTGTTGACTCATATTCAAGTCCTTATTAAACTATAGGGACTAAATGTGCTAACGGAATCAAATTTGAGGGATTAAAACATCTTATTTTGGACTACAGGGACTAAAATGAAAATTAAAAAAACTATAGGGATAAAAATATAAATAAAAATAACATATGAGGTCAATATGCAATTTTGCGAAATTTTTTAATGGTCAAATGCCATTGATTGTCAGGTGAGGGTAAAACTGGACCACTTTGGTTACTTGAATGACACATTAGGGCTTGTTGTTAATTTATGGTGTCCAGTGATTTGAAGGGAAAATTAGAGTCATTACCCTTAATTTTTTTATAATCATACATGCTTAAAATAGTATATCTTTAAAACTAATTTTTTATGTAATTTAAAATTTTTAAATACATATATTGTTTGGAAGTTTTTTGAAATTATATATTATTTAATTCCAATTATTAAATGTTAAAATTTTATTATTATTTAATGTATGTGCATGAAAATTTCAATTACTACCAACAAATGTTGGTCGAATTGGTAAAGGGGTTTGACTCATATCTATGTGGTTGTGAGTTCGAATCCCGCCGATGTGAGAACCTTGTTGGTAGGCGATCTGTAACTACCTCTGTAGGCGTTCAAAGAGCCTTGGCCCTGGTAAGCCCCCGGGACCCAACTCACCTGAACTTTTTGTTATAAAAAAATTCAATTACTATTTACTTTTTTGTGCATTACTTTGTAAAAGGGTTACATATTATCAAATCCACCTAGAAATATGTATGTCATGAATCTCAATTTCACCTTAGAAGTTTTCTTACATCAATTTCGATACTAAAGCTCGAAAAATAGCAATGTTACCTCCGTCTGTTAACACCATTGGTTTAAACCATTTGATTGACATGTTTATGGTATCATGTAGAATTCCATACAAAATTAATGGTATTAACTATGACCAAGTAAACATTGCTACATTTTTAAATTTTGAGGGAAAATTTGAAAATAAGAGACTTCCTCGGTGGATTTAAGCTAAATTAACGAATGATGGGTGAGTGGATTTTATATTTAAGCCCCTGTAAAACTTATTTCTAAGAAAACAAATTTGGGAGGAAAAAGCTGATATTCCGGTTTGTCAAAAACATAAAATAAAATCAACGCGCAAAATTAAATGTCATCGACTTAAAATTTGCTCATAATGATCTGTTCACCAACGTAACGAATACAAAGTGGGTTTGATGAATTTAATGCTCAAGGTTGCGTCAAGATTTTTCCCAAATCTGTTGATTCATTTTTTTTTTATAACAAAATTTTAGGAAGGGTTTGGGCTCAACCCAATCCAAGGGCAGGGCACCTAACTCATGATCCACTGGGCCTGTCCCTGTGGACTCTGGAGCATGACCAGCAAGCTCTTTATGTCTGTCCACACAGGTAGGTTACTCCCAGTTTCACTTAGCTACGGAGATGCCTCCCCAAGCGCCACGATGGAGACACAACAAAGTGTCACTCCCCAGGATCGAACTCGCGACGTGGTGGTCAACCCAACGCTCATTGTTCAATCCCTTCGCCACTGAACCCACGGACGATGGGTTGTTGATTCATTTTCTGTTACTCTATGCTCATAATTAATTGAAAACATTAGTAAGTGACAGTACAATTATGCTAACAACTCCTATAGCTATATTTTTTGTTCCTATATATAAATTTTTTTGTAAATGGTTTCTTCCTTTCTGTATGGTTGTATTTGACTTAGTATTATTTGTAAATAAGTTTCCCATTTTACCCATACATTATTAATTTATTTTTTCCATATTAATTTATTTTTTCCATACATTTTCTTTCATTTCTTATGATGACTCTCTTTTTAACACACAATCTTTTAAAGGGTACTTTTTAGAAGAAATGAGCTTATTTTCTACACATTTATTGTTTTAACAAAATTTAACTTATTTGTTACGAAAGCATAGTATAAATTATGTAGAGAAATTCATTTCCCTTTCACATTCTGGCCTTAAAAACGTGTTGTTTGTGACCATGTCTATCTATGACAATTAAAAGATTATATATCTAGGACTACTTAAAATACCTTTTGCATTGATAATTAGAGAGAGAATGGTAACAATATATATATATATATATATATATATATATATATATATATATATATATATATATATATATATATATATGGTAACAATACTTGGTGGGAGAGCTTTGTTGCCCTTGTGGTCCTACCCGGCTTGATCCGGATTAGTCTGGACCCCCGATAAATCCTCCGAGTTAAAAGGAGGTAGGTCGAGGATACCGGATGAAAAAATTCAAAAAAGTTCTTATATGTCACGTTATTCATTATGAGTTAAATACAATAATATGTAATTTATTTTTCAATAAATCGTGTAATTACATGGCAATATACTCGTAATCTTCATAAATAATATTCCCATCTATTATTGTCATAAGATCACATCTAATAACTATCGAATATCATAAACTAAATTCAAGAAATCATAGAAGTTGTACTTAGTAATGATATTTAAAATAAGAGTAATTTTTAAATAATGTAAGCAACACCTCAATGACTTGTAATAGAAATTATATATTTCTTCTCAAAGGTGGCTAATAATCAGATTGGATGATCGAAGAATACACATATATATAAGATTCGGCACTACTCCTTAGTAGTAATACATATGGTAGTTGAGAGTTGAGACAAAGCAATTATGAATTCACCGGCCAATAAAAATGTCTTGTAAAGAAGTTTGAATTTTGTTGCCAAGTATTGGGTGAAAATATTATCAAAGTCCTTTTGTTTGTCAGAGTGAAAAAGAGATGCCAACCAAGTTTATTAAATGCAGCCACATTCCTTGAACTCTATAAATACTTCATATTTGTGTGGCTTCCCACTACAAGCAAAGCAAAGCTTTGTAGTAAGTACTTGAGTGTTTAAGTGAAAATGGGGAGATTTCATAAATATGTTGGATTGATCGCTCTTGTTTTGGCATTTGTTATAGGAATAGCAGAATGCCGCTCAAAATTAACCAATGAGAAGACTGTGGAGAACTTCGGGGAGGGTGATGGTCTAGGTGGTGGGTTTGGAGGAGGTTCAGGTGGTGGAATTGGTGCAGGAGGAGGAATTGGTGGAGGCGATGGCGGTGGATTTGGAGGTGGTAAAGGTGGTGGTGTAGGAGGAGGTATAGGTGGTGGTCATGGTGGTGGAATCGGTGGAGGTGGTGGAGCAGGAGGAGGCCTTGGAGGTGGTGTAGGGGGAGGCATTGGAGGTGGACATGGTGGTGGAATTGGTGGAGGATTTGGAGGTGGCAAAGGTGGAGGCATTGGAGGTGGACACGGCGGTGGATTAGGAGGAGGTGGTGGAACTGGAGGAGGGATCGAAGGTGGTCATGGAGGTGGTGCAGGTGGAGGGATTGGAGTGGGACATGGTGGTGGAATTGGTGGAGGAGGAGGAGTTGGAGGTGGAGCAGGTGGAGGATTTAGAGGTGGTGTAGGTGGAGGAGCAGGGGGAGGCATTGGTGGTGGACATGGTGGTGGAGCTGGAGGAGGAGTTGGCGGAGGTGATGGTGGTGGAGGAGGAGCAGGCGGTGGCTTTGGAGGTGGCAAAGGTGGAGGTATTGGAGGTGGACATGGTGGTGGAGTAGGAGGAGGAATTGGTGGAGGAGCTGGAGGCGGAGGAGGAGCAGGCGGTGGTTTTGGAGGTGGCAAAGGTGGAGGAGTTGGAGGAGGAATTGGTGGAGGTGGTGGTGCAGGAGGTGGTATAGGAGGAGGAGCTGGTGGAGGCGGTGGGTTTGGAGGTGGCAAGGGTGGAGGAGTAGGCGGCGGACTTGGCGGTGGTGATGGTGTAGGAGGCGGTGCTGGTGGAGGATTTGGTAGCGGTGCTGGTAGTGGTGGAGGATTTGGTGTCGGTGGTGGTGGTGGTGGTGGTGTCGGTGGGGGCTTCTAATTTTACATAACCCTAATTACATATAAACATATATAAAAACATCCACATCTTATCCATGCAATATGCATGCTAGCTCCTATATATAGTTATAGTTTCTCCTTGTAGATGCTAGTGCGCATCATATATATCTATCAATGAAATAAGTAAGTTTGCCTTCCTCTATTAATAATAATCACCAATTTTTTTGAACACATTTTCGGACCAAACACAACAGCAAAACAAGCAAGGTAGGATATTTATACGAATTATTAATCAGTAAATCAAAACAAAATTTCCACAAAACTATTAATTGTAAAAATATCCTTGTAAGTAATAACTAATTTCATCTAATAATGGAGATCATTAACCACCAATCAATTATGGTAAAAAAAACCACCAATAAATTTGAACATTTTTAACAAAGCACATTATATTAATAGTAACACCACTAGTCAGCGTGAAAAATATCAGTGATATACTTGTATGCATATGCATTGATAAAGATAAAGAGATCTTCTATTTTGGACTGGATCGGAGGGAGTATATAAACGCCTCACAGTAGCCCAAGAAGAATTAAACATCACAATTATAAATTCCATCTCAAACTAAATAATTGAGAGATAGATAGCCTTGATATAAACTCGTTAGATCGAGTTACTATAGGAGTTATACCTATGTACATAGTTTTACATAGTTTTGATTAAAACAGAATAATTGAAACCTCCATGTAAACACGTACGTACATCGGAGTCTTCAAGCCACAAATGATATTAGTTGACAAGTTTCTCAACCGCATCGATATATATCTTCATATATACATATTTGTGTATGTGTAGTTATAGCCAAGCAGGAAGCCAATCCTTGCCATTGATGAAATCAACGGACATGAAGGGTTCAACTTCTTGTTCACTAAGCTGTTTGGCCCAACTAGCTCGATTTATTATATTAGCTCCAGGGCCAAAGTTCTTGTACTCGCCATGGTACAAGTGCCTGAAATTAAAGTTTCAATAATATACAAGTCAGATGATTTGAGAAGTTAATTCTCTTTTTTTGTGAATATATGTCATGGGAATATAATGAGAAATAAGTTAAGGGACATACTGGGTGGAGCCCGCATAACTCCAGTGGGCCCAGCCTTCAGGAACTATGGTGGCAGAGAGATAGGTTTTGGCAAAGATAACCCTAGAATGAGAACCCTTGGCTCTTCCTAAGTAAACCCCTCCTATGCCATATACTTTCCCTTTCACAAACACAAATCCACTTTCATCTGCTTCTGACTCTCTATTTTGTGCTGTTATTGACCCCTTTATCTCTGTCCTCTTGTCATCTATAACAAATATCTCACATTTCTGCAATCACAATATATAGAATTTAGAATCAACACTGGAATATAAACTGTAGTAAAAGTGACTTTTCGTTGTTGATGTGAAACCACCTGTAACTACACATTATTATGAAAGTATTTTTTATCCCAACTGTCCTACAAACTAAAGTAGCTACTTAGTCAGTGAAAATCAATTAATAATGTACTTGACTTATGTTTGAATGAGCATTTTTCCTTTTAAAAAGATATGTTTTTTTAGTTTAAATTTGTCTGGATTTCTTATTAAAGGTCAAAGTTCTCAAATATTATGAATAAAAGAAAAGGAAAAAAAAAACAAATCAACCAAGAGCTTGCTTACAAATATTCTTTTTTTTTTGTCTCCAACTACTTCTAAAGACCAAAAGTCACTTTTGAGATCCCAAACAAGCCACAATCGGTATAATATGTGAGTTTGTCTCTGTGTTTGTGTGTGTGTGTGTGTGTGTGTGTGTGTGTGTGAGTGAGAGAGAGAGAGAGAGAGAGAGAGAGAGAGAGAGAGAGAGAGAGAGATGTACGTACATGGAAGAGGGATTTGGCACGTCCAAAGATGAAATCAATAGAACCTTGAATGTAACAATTATCATAGTAATGTCTGCCTTTGTAATCAAAGAGAGTATTGTGTGTGCTGTAAAATGCACAATGATAAAATGCTACTTTATCTGCTCCTACAAATGCTGCCACTGATTGATTTTGCGACGTGTAAGCAATTCCAGTAGGTGCCTCATTCTGCATTCATTCGTCCATTTTCATAATCAATCATAAATCATCACTAAGAACATTCAATATATATCATCTTTCACATAAAACACACACCCTCTTCTCTAGTCCTATTTATAAGTTAGAGAAAAAATTTTAATTGGTTTTATTTATAAGTAAAAAATCTAACTATCTAAGATTTTATGCAACTGTATAATTTTACCTTTCGTTCATTGTATATTGACTTTGTTCTAAATTAGTTTAGTGGATATTACATAAGCATAAATTTGGAAAATTCTTACATTTTAAGGAAATATTAATATAATTTTTAAAAAAATTAGTTGAAGTGAAACATATTGGAAATTATTTAAAAATAGGATAGTGTATGTAAGTATATATACATGTACGTCCGTGTGTGAAGAATAAGAGAAGAATCGATCACCTTGATGCTGATTCCAAAGACAACAACGTCATGAGCTTCCACTTTGAATGTTGCAGATTCTATATTGTCAACAGAACTCTGAGACGAAACTATAGCAGTTTTCCCTCTTCCATTTCCTCTCAAGAATATATACGGCTTGTTCTTTGGTATTGTCACCTTCTCTCTATTTACAGTCAAAATCATATCAAACTAATTAAAGACGCTTCTTTATGTATGGAATTTATAAATTATGACAGCTTCAAAACCAAATGAATTGTAGTATATTCCGATCAAAAAAAATGAATTGTAGTATATTAACCCGGATAATAAGGTACTTCCTTTCATAAAATGGACGATGACTTCTTTTGTTGCTTGATCATATCAAAGGGTTTTCGCTTTCAAGGATTAGAATAAATAGTTTTCATTTTCCCCTCAACAATAAAGTTATGTATGTAAAATACTTTCTTATCCTTCGTTATATTAAACATATTGTGTGTCTCACTCTTCCTCTTCCCATGATTACTCTCTCCAGCCATGCTTTCTCTCTCCCTTGCTTCTCTCTCCATGGCCAAGCCTTCCTTTCCCATTTGAATAGTACAGTGTTTAATTTAAAAACCTCAAATAAGTAAACTGTAAGATTAACCTCAATAGATCAATGTCATATTTTTTACATTTGGACATGTATATATGTGTGTTTTTGTGGGTATATCTACCTGTATACTCCTTTCCTAACATGGATGATGACCCATTCATTATTTCCTTCAGGAATAGAATCAATAGCAGCCTGAATGGATTTGAATTCTCCATTGCCGTCATCATCAACTTTAATGGTACGATTAGAAGGAATGTTTTTTGTTAGTAGAGGAGAATCTATAACTATGTCTTTTAGATCGGCTATACCAAGAACATAACTAGGACATACAGCCAAAAACAACACAATAAAACAAAGAAATGGTTTTATTATGAACAAGGAATAAGACGAAGCCATTGTTGTTGTCTTTTTCTTTGAGAAGGAAATAATAATTAATGTTGATGTTTTGGTTTATGCGTAACGCCAAGTTAGAGAAGAAGGAGAAAATGGGAGGTTGCTCAAATAAGTTGAAAGGGTTTCATTTAGATACTAATTAACTAAATAGAATAATTATTGTTAGTTGTTGAATTGAAAGAAGGTTTTTTTTTTGTCGGAAAAAGAAGTTTTTTTTTGTTAGATGTTTTTTGTTTGTTTCTATAAGTATGGACATCCACAGGTTGATTATGCGGCTGGCTTGTAATATTATATATAACAGCTTTTGTTTTTTCAAGTTCCAATTACTATTTTAATGTGGCATGTAGTACCGGTAAAAGAATGATTTGTTAAGTGCTCAATGACATAAGGAGTTCTGATAAAAAAACTGAAAAAACTTACCTCAATTTCTTTACCTCAGTTTCCCCAATTAAAATTTGACATATGTCCAACTTGCTACATCATCAACTCTTTCTTTTCTCTCTCCTCCATCTCATCTCTTTCATTCCACCTTATTTCCCAATTGAAAAAAGACCTCCATATCCTCCCCATAGCAATCGGCACCCTCCTCCCTATCCTGTCGGCCACCGTGAGCCATCTTGTCGGTTGCTAGAGTTCTCGTCGGCCCTCCTGAGGTTCGTCCTCTTCTTTGGATTTTTATTGCTATGACACAAGCTTGTACCCCAGAAATTACTTTTCTTATAGTATATTGATTTTGTTCAATATTATGAACATGTAATTTTGTACTGCAATCTCAGAATTTGGTGACATAATGTCTCTTTGTTGCTTCCTATTTTAGTTTCCTATATTTACCATCCTGATTGATAAATTCTAAATGTTTTTATTTAGGGCCGCGAGATTCCAATTATTCATCGGGTAATCAAGGTAAATATGATACGCTGACTGTACTTGGCATGCTTAGTTTTTGTGAAGTGAGGTAAGTTTTTTCCATGACATAAGAGGGTACAATATGACATTTGAAGTGAGCAATACCAAAGATTGCACTGTTTTCACCTTTTTCCAGTTTGGATTTATTTTCTTCCTATTTCTCTTAATTTAAAACTATTTTGATAACTTTTTTTTTATCAAAAACTATTTTGATAACCTAAAGTTACCTTAATTTTTTCTTCTTAATTTTTTCCTCCTTTACAAGCTTATTTATATATTTAATGTGGATTAATTTCATTTACTATCATTCTTATTATCTCCTATTAAAGTTCTCCCTTATTATATATTTTTATTTGGATTAACCTCATTTAACATTCTCTCCATTTGCCCTATTCATTTTGATTTTTGTTATAAGTTATAAGTATTGTAATTCTATTATTACCTTTTTTTAAACTAAAACAGTTCTATTATCATCTTTTAATACCTTATTTTTGTGGGTGAATTGTTTTTTTTATCATTGTGGGTGAATTGTTTGAAAAATTGCAATTTAGTATTTTTTTTATCAGAAGCAATTTAATATATAAAGTATTAAAAACATATTCTATTATAAGATGCTGATGTCAGAGACACAGCACAATTTTAATAACATACCGAAGATTTATTCTTAAAATATTAATAACGAATTTAATTTCTCAAGCATTGCATTATCTAAATTCCTTGATTATAGTGATGAATAATACTCAAACAAATTGAATCTCCCATAATTCGTGGGGAGGATAATTACGGATAGGAGAGAGAGATCAGATAATAATTGTAATTTGCTGACAATTTTTTTTTAAACTGAATAATTTGTTGACAATCTCAACCATCGCTGTAATCAAGGAATTTATCCGCCTTTAATTTCTATTAGCCGATGAAAATGCAATGCACTCAAATATATAATATCTCAACTCTTTTATTATTTCAGCAACTTGTAAATTCATAACTCCGAAAAAGTTTGGTTTACTTAATTCCCAAAAAAAGTTTGGTTGACTAAATTTAGGTGACTCATACTAGCTAACACCTGCAAAAAATTCATATTTCATATTCACCATTCACCATTTTTACAGTATTCTTCCCTACTCTATACGAGAAGAACCAACCATGACAACAATATCAGAGGAAAACAACAATAAGATATCTCTACCAGAAGAACCAACCATGGCAATATCAGAGGAAAACAAGACTAAGCTCAACTTCCCACAATTCGACGTGGTTGCAGAAATCTCAGACCACCGCTACCTCGATCCCAAGTTCTCAAAGCCATTGAAACCCAATGGAGCAGCCTTCAAAGCCATAAGCAAAGAGTGGCGTATCCTGCAAGAAAGCCTACCCAAATCCATATTCGTACGTGTCTCTGAAGCCCGGTTCGATCTCCTACGTGCCGCCATCATAGGTGCCGCTGGTACACCCTACCATGATGGCATTTTCATCTTTGATATCTCCATCCCACCAAATTACCCGGAATGCCCTCCCAAACTTTACTTCCACTCCCATGGCTTTCGCTTAAACCCTAATCTCTACGAAAATGGCACCGTTTGCCTCAGCCTACTTAACACGTGGATAAGCAAGCATCGTTGTGAGCGATGGAATTCTAAGCAATCAACAATATTGCAGGTTCTTTTGTCCATTCAAAGCCTTGTGTTGAACGAAAATCCCTACTACAATGAACCTTGGAGGTTATTTACGCATGACAAATTGTCTGAGTATTATAGTCAGGATAGTTTTGTGGTGACGTGTAAGATTATGATTGCTTTGATGAGGAATGCTCCGATGCATTTTCAGCCGTTGATTCAACATCATTTTCAACATCGAGGGACTGAGATTTTGAAGGCGTGTGAGGCTTATGCGAATGGGAAGGTTTCGATAGGGTTTTATGGATGTGGTAGGGAGAATTATTTGCCCAAGTTTAAGATAAGGAGTACGTTTCAGAATCGTGTGGAGTTAATTTATGGTACTTTGGTCATTGAGCTTTTAAAGTTGGATGCGAATTTGTCATCGGCACCCGAACAAGTGGAGTTGACGCGTGTGATAATAAAGCCGAAGGAAGAGAAGAAGAAGAAGAAAGGGTTTTTGAGGAGGATTATTGGGATGATATTGCATTGTGGGAATGAAGAAGAATGATGGTGATGATTGTTAGGTTAAACTATTAAAGGTTAGTTTAGAAGAACAAATTTCTTTTTGTTTTTGTTTTTTTTTAATTAGAGCGTCAATTGAATTGAATTACTATCTCTGCAATGAATTAATTCTGTGTAGATTGTTATCTTATGATGCTGGGTTTGAATTAGGATTAGACTTAATCCCTTTTGGATACAAAAGGCATCCCATGCCATAGGTTAATCCGGTTTTTGGTTATAATTATTATATTGCTATATTTTAGTTCAATTTTTTAAAAATTCAAAAAAGTATTTTTCATGCCATCGGTTGACCAGGTTTTTTGTTATAATTATTAGATTGCTATATTTTATTTAAATTTTAAAAAATTCAAAAAAGCACTATTATGGCCTTATGGGTTGGATTTCTGATCAAAAAAGATAATAGCCTTGGATGGTAGAATCATTTAATATGATGATAGGGAGGAGATGATTCACTAAAAAAGTATACTGCTTTAAAAAGTAAGTGCGCCTGGCTATAAGCCTATATATAACTAGGGAGAATTTCATCTAAGGACCAAATTTGGGAATTAATTTATGTGAAGGACCAAAACATTCTGAAACTTCTATGGAGGACCTAGGTCCTTGGGTGAAATAAATTGTATGTTGGAAAAGACTAAAAGGTCCTATAAATTTGGTCCTCAAATGAAATTAAATGGAAGAGCCTTGAGAGAAAAAAACACTGTCTACGCAAGCTTCTTCTTCATTCCTCTTCTTTTTCATGAAACTCATTTGCTCGTTTCTTTTTCGTTTCACGTGAGTAGACCCATAAAGGAAGAAGAATGAATATTTGATAATCAAACACATAAACAACTTCTTCATTCTTCTTCTTCTTCTACATACAACCCATTTCTCATTTCTTCTTCTTCTTGTCAGACGAGGCAGCCCCATTTATCATTGATGAAGCTTGAACTCCCCTGACCTCAGGAAGCACACACACGAAGGAAGAAGAATGAAACCAACACACTTCTCATTATATTTCAGGGAAGTTTAATCGGTGTTAGAAGAAGTATTATTGAAGTTTGGGTGAGGTGTATTTTGGGACTTTGTCATTTTCTCTATGTATTTGGTTTAATTTATGTCTCACTCTCATGTCTCTGTGTGTATTTGGTCTCTGATATAATGTGCTTTTTAGGACCAATTATTCATTGTTGTTGAAAGGAGCTTTTATTTGTTTAGACGAGGCTTTTCATTATTGATAGAGCCAATTACTTGTTCGGGGTCTCACGTGTGGTTATAAAATCAATTTCGTAACTTGTAACACCTAACTTTTTACAACTATACTATATCATTTTAATTGATTTATAAACACTTTTTCAAGTGAGGAAACCCAAAAATACCAATAATTTTAAACTTTTTATCATTTTAATTGATTTATAAACACTTTTTCAAGTGAGGAAACCAAAAATACCAATAATTTTAAACTTTTTCTTTAAAGACTGCTTTAATACTTTTCTACTACCAATCTTATTATATATTTTATTGTTATTATCTTTATTCATTATTACTTTCTAACACTAAGATTATCTCACATAACCATTTTTTTTAGTGTCATAGTTTAGTCTCCCTATATTTACAAATTTACAAAAGCTCGCAAGTTGTACACTTGCTTTAGTTTGCCTATCTACATCAAAATGATTGGGTATATACATATCCAAAATATCTATCTACAAAAGGTACATGTCCCCCTAGCACCGCGACGCATTCCAAAATGCCTACCTTACTTACACCGTCTCACCAGCTCCTACAACCTAAAAACAGCAGCAATCAATGCAGTTTATATCACATCTACTTTATATACATCTCATCATGTGTCAATTTATATATATAAACAGAATGATAAACCATAAACCTGTATAGCAATGATATTATCCTTCTGAATAATAAGTCTCACCCACTGCTAATAACAATATATTCGTTATATAGTAGTGGTCTCCTCAAACCTGCAGGATTTATGAATAAGTCTCTGGCATAGGGGTAGCTAGCCTCCTAGCCAAGGAGTACTCCATAATATAGTCTCAAGGATTTCTATCATTTACTAAAAACAGATATTACAGTTTATAATTATAGATATGAAATAAACTGCTACCTGGTTGTGGCTCTCACTCCTGAACTGACTCCTTCCCTTTGTTATACCCCGAGGATTCTACTCCACTATCGTTTCCTATAAAAATATAATATGTTTATATAATGAATAATGAATTAATTAATAACTATACTTATGAATATTTATTTAGGGTCTCTCACATCCTTATTAACCTACTAATACTTTTACCCTTCCCATCTCTAACAAACACTCCCATTATAAAAAGACCACATATGAGACACATACAAATATCACGTATCCATGCAATACTTCTCATCCAATGAAATCCAACGAAGTCAATTCAATTCTTATTAATTCAAAACATACCACATAGAATGAAACCAATTTCATTTCTCATTTTACTTCCCTGCACTTACATGACCAAGAGATCAAAATAAATAAAAGAATCAGGCTTCTCATGCTTCATATTTGGCCCAACAAAACAAAAGTGAATCAAAGCATATAAACACACACGCATGCATATATATATACTCAACCATGTCTCATTACTCATTACAAAATAACTTAAGTCTACCATTTTCTTTTAATTACATTTACTCTTAAGGCAATAGCAGCAAAACCATTTCCATATTTTAATCAAATATATAACAAAACACTTTGACCCATGTAGATTTCTAATTTACTTTCTTGCCACCAATTCAGCACTTCTTCATGCATACTTTATGACCACATATATACAAAGCAACCTTTACAATTTAAAACTATATTCTTCAAAAGATCAGATTCTAAAGTCTCCAAAATCTTCTATATTCTCTTTGCAAGAGTGAGAATAAGACAAGCAAAACATGCACACAAGTACTTGTATATTTGAGAACATATAAGTATCCTTGTTGGAATTTAATTATTAACATAATCAATTCTCAGCCAACATCTTTAATAAATTTAGAAATCAGGGCCATGAACAAATAGGAAAATATAAACTCTCAAAATCCTTGCACACAAATTAAATATTAGTTCCGTTTAACAAACCTATTCAAGCTCTAATTCATGTTTAAGACAAACAAATACCTCCCTCCAAGTACTTAACCAAACTGAACAGCAGCCAAAGAAACAAGAACAGAAATTCTTCAAATCCTTAGCTTCAAAACACCCAAATCTTAGTAAAATCCCATGCATATTATACTTTTCTTATCTTATTGTTTTATCCATGCTGTCATCAATCTCAGCTTTCCCAAGCATTGAAATCAATTAAAAAAGTACAAGAAATCACCACCAATATAACCCAAACAATCATAAACAGGGCAACCCAAGCACAAACAATCATTTTCAATATACTCATAAAAGCTTTCAACTTTATGAATCTAATCTTAGTCTCTGTCAATTTAATCTATTCAAGACTCTCAATTCCAAACTCAAAAGTGATTTCCCCTCCCCCAAACCTTCTCACTTCGGACAGAGAAAGAGAAAAGAGAAAGGGAAAGCTCACCTAAAGTATGCCACGCGTGGAACTCACTCCAGTTGCCCCCACTGTCACCGTTGCCATCGATGGCTTTATCTCCACCGTCACAGGTGGTGGCTGACCGCGAGAAACCAGAAAAAAAATGGAAGAAAGTAGAGAGAAGAGTGAGAAGTGAAGGTGACGAGAGAAATGGAGAGTGATATGTTGATGGGGAAATGAGAAATTGAGAACAAAGTGAGGTGAGATGGTGTGGTGGTGATGAAGAAATGAGAGTGATGATTTTTGTTGGTGAGGTGAGAAAGTGAAAAGAGAGTGAAGGGTGATGGTGAAGATGATCGGTGATGGTAAGGATAAGGAGGAAGGAGTATATATATAAATTATAAGTGGATGAGGTTAATAGGGAAAATAAAAATGAGTTAAAAAAAGAAGATATTTATTAAAATGAAAGGGTGTGGTTAAAAGAGGATATGGATGGTGGAGTTAAGATAAATATAAGGTTAGGTAAGATATTTTGAGTTCCAATATGATTTTTCTAGATATATTTTAGTTCCCAAATTTATTTCTAAAATTTTTTTAAATACTAAACAATACCCCAAGATTCCAAATATTGCCTTATTTATTCTTATAGAAATTTTGGGGTGTTACAATTCTCTCCCCCTAAAATAATTTCGTCCTCGAAATTAAGAGAGAATACCTTGAGTCATGGCAAATACCTTCCCTTGGTGAGTAGATCTTGATGAAGAATGGTTATGCGGACATTCATTGGCCTAAATTTCCATATATTATCCTAGGACAAGAGGCGATTTACTATAATTAATGGGTTAGAAATGTCAAATAATCATATACAATAAGTCTCTGATGTGGTGTGCTCTTTAGGACCAATTATTGAGTGTTGTTGAAAAGAGTTTTTTGTTGTTCAGACGAGGCTTTTCTTTGTTGATAGGGTCAATTAACATGTTTGGGGTCTGACATATGTGTGGTTATGAAATTAATTTTGTAGCTGTTCATTTAAACTTATTGACATAAAAATATTTTCGATTAGGAGAGAGGGATATGGTGGGCTGAGGGATAAAAGGGAAAAGAATAGGAGGTTCCAAACAGCCCAAATTCCTAGATCTCATTTCTTGTGAATTTTGTGTAATGGTTATTACAATAAATAAATAAACAGGCTACAAACCCAAATTAATTAATATTATTTTATAAAAATATATATATAACGCAAATAAAGTTTAATAAATCTCTTTCCCTGGCATCAAAAGCAAACGTTGCCACAATTAACTTCCACAGTATATTATGATTGGGTTAAATAGCAAATTGACCCTGGAAGTTTTTCAAGAGGAGCAAGCCTACCCTGGAAGTTTTTTTAGGAGCAATTAAGCCCTTGAACTTTTTTTCAGGAACAATTTCAACCCTACTGTAACAGTCAAAGGAAGTTGACTGTTAGCATATTACACATGTATATTTATGCTGAGGTGGACTTTATTTTCCTATGCTGACTTGGCCTAATAATAATAAAAAACACATGAGTCCACCCGCACAAACAATCAGCTCCTTCCATCAACCCCTACTTCACCAAACTCCATAATCACCACCCCACCACATATCGGCTCCCACCGTCCTCAGCCACTTCTGAACCAGCAAAGCCTCGGCTTCCGTCCAAATCAGACATGGAAGAAGCGGAGAAGAAGAAAGAAGTAAAAACAAGAAGAAGTAGAAGAGGCCCCACCATAACTTCCTCCTCCGCCGCCGGCGAGTGGCGGCGGTTGGGGTGTTTCCTTCTACGTTACCTCATATCTTGCCTAAGAGATCTCTCGCAATCTACGTTTCTTTCTAACCCATCAAACCATTTTACTTTCTCAATTTTTGATATTCGTATATTGGTTATGTATGCTCATTGAAAATTTCCACAACTGGGTCTACGTTATGCTAATAAAGTTTCTTTTTTTTTTTTTTCATTCTGGACTCGTGGGTATATATAATTTGCTGCTTCAACTATACTGTATTTAGGTTTTGTTCATTACATCATAGTAATGAAGTTTCGTTTTTTTGTCATTCTGGACTTGTGGGTGTATGTAATTAGTTGCTTCATTTCCACAAGTATTGCAACAACAGTTTTTCCAGATGGTCAGAGGTAGTTAGATCTGCTCTTACATATTCCTCTCCATTGACTGGACCACCTTCTGCCTGAGATTTTGCTTACTGCCCGACGATTGAGGCATACCTTCAATTTCAGGGCTTTCTCCATCTATGTACTTTGAACTGCAAAGTCGACGGAGGCCGAGGTTTTGCTGCTCCGAAGTGGCTGGAGGACGGTGGGAGCCGAGATGTGGTGGATTGGTGGTTATGGAGTTTGGTGAAGTAGGGGTTGATGGAAGGAGCTGATTGTTTGTGGGGGTGGACCCATGTTTTTTTTATTATTATTAGGCCAAGTCAGCATAGGAAAATAAAGTCTTCCTCAGCATAAATATACATGTGTAATATGCTAACAGTCAACTTCCTCCTTTGACTGTTACAGTAGGGTTGAAATTGCTCCTAAAAAAAAGTTTAGGGGCTTAATTGCTCCTGAAAAAACTTCCAGGGTTGACTTGTTACTCTTGAAAAACTTTCAGGGTCAATTTGTTATTTAACCCTATTATGATTTGAGGTTGATAAATATAAAAAAGACGTTGTCATAATTAATTAATGATAAGATAATATTTTCAGACCAAAAAAATAATAGATAACATAAATAAAATCAATCCTTAAAAATTTCTGACCAAAAAATCTTTAAAAATATAACAGAATTAAAATCTTTCGTATATAAGTGTAACAACTTTCATATTTTTTCGATAAAATAAAACAACTTCCATATTTCATATTCACCATTTTTACAATATTCTTCCCCACTTCCACTTCTCTAAGAGAAGAACCAACCATGGCAACAATATCAGAGGAAAACAACAATAAGATATCTCTACCTGAAGAACCAACCATGGCAATATCAGAGGGAAACAAGAATAAGCTCAACTTCCCACAATTCGACGTGGTTGCAGAAATCTCAGACCACCGCTACCTCGATCCTAAGTTCTCAAAGCCATTGAAACCCAATGGAGCAGCCTTCAAAGCCATAAGCAAAGATTGGCGTATCCTCCAAGAAAGCCTACCCAAATCCATATTCGTACGTGTCTCCGAAACCCGGTTCGATCTCCTACGTGCCGCCATTATAGGTGCAGCTGGTACACCCTACCATGATGGCATTTTCATCTTTGATATCTCCATCCCACCAAATTACCCGAAATGCCCTCCCAAACTTTTGTACCTCTCCCATGGCTTTCGCTTAAACCCTAATCTCTACGAAAATGGCATTGTTTGCCTCAGCCTACTTAACACGTGGGCAGGCAATCATCGTTGTGAGCGATGGAATTCTAAGCAATCAACAATATTGCAGGTTCTTTTGTCCATTCAAAGCCTTGTGTTGAACGAAAAGCCCTACTACAATGAACCTGGGATTCAACACAGTAGCGATGAGAAAATGTCTGAGCATTATAGTCAGAATAGTTTTGTGCTGACGTGTAAGTCTATGATTGCTTTGATGAGGAATCCTCCCATGAATTTTGAGCCCTTGATTCAACATCATTTTCAACATCGAGGGACTGAGGTTTTGAAGGCGTGTGAGGCTTATGCGAATGGGAAGGTTTTGATAGGATTTTATGGATGTGGTGGGAATTATTTGCCCAAGTTTGAAATAAGGAAAAAGTTTCAGGATGATGTGGAATTGATTTATGGGACTTTGGCTATTGAGTTTTCAAAATTGGATGCTAATTTGTTGTCATCGGCACCCGAACAATTGGAGTTGAAGCGTGTGATAAAGCCGAAGGAAGAGAAGAAGAAGAAAGGGTTTTTGAGGAGGATTATTGGGATGATATTGCATTGTGGGAAGGAAGAAGAATGATGGTGATTGTTAGGTTAAACTATTAAAGGTTAGTTCAGAAGAACAAATTTGTTTTTGTTTTTGTTTTCTTTATTAGAGCGTCAATTGAATTGAATTACTATCTCTGCAATGAATCAATTCTGTGTAGATTGTTATCTTATGATGGTGGGTTTGAATTAGGATAAGACTTAATCCCTTTTGGATGCAAAATGCATCCCATGCCATCGGTTGATCAGGTTCTTGGTTATAATTATTATATTGCTATATTTTAGTTCAATTTTTTAAAAATTCAAAAATGTATGATCTTCATGCCATCGGTTGTCCGGGTTTTTTGTTATAAATATAATTGTTATATTGATATATTTTAGTTCAATTTTTAAAAATTCAAAAAAGCACTACTATTGGGTGATAATAGCCTTTTTTTATCAGTAATAATAGCCTTGGATAATAGAATGATTTAACAACATGAAGATAGGGAGGAGATGATTCACTATACTGCTTTAGAAAGTTAGTGCGCCTAGCTATAAGCCTGTAACTATTCGGAAGCAGATATTCAGCGGCTCTTTTCTTCAATACCTCATAACTCTACATCTTACCTATACCCGTCCAGTTCATTATCAAATCCTAAATATAAGATCACTTTAGTAAATTTGGAGAGATTACAAAAGACATTCCAATGAGTTAGGATATATCAATTTTCCAACATACCCCTCACCTAACTTTTAAAAATATTCTCTTACATTCAAACCACTATTTTTTGGGTAAAGGGAGTGTAGGGGTGATTACAGTGAGTGAAACAGCAGTTTGAATGGATGGAAAGTGAATGATGGAAATGGAAATGAGTGTAAGTGGTAAAGATGAAAAATAGAGGTAAATTAGATAATGATGAGAAAGTAAGGTTTGTGGGGTCAGGAAGAGTGTGAGATTGAGATGGATAGAGAAAACTTATAGCCTCAAGATATATGTAAATTACCATTTGCATTTCCCTAATCCAACTCCCTTTCTCAATTCTAGCACATGAAGCATGCCCTGACGTGAAAGAAAGAAAATACCGGTAAAAGAATGATTTGTTAACCTGGGGTATGTGGTTGAGTGGCAATGACTCATTCACCCTTGACCAATTGTCTGGGGTTCGATCATTGGCGTTGGGTATGGAGAAACATTAAATCTCTCAGGCCAGCTGTCTATCCCACCCTTTGAGGTGCCTACAAATCAGCGGGAGATTAGTCTCACACTTGTCGAGTGAGGGATACCTTGATCATGGATCTCAATGACATAAGTAGTTATGATAAAAAAACTGAAAAAACTTACCTCAATTTCCTTAATTCCGTTTTCCAATTAAAATTTGACATATGTCCGATCCAACTTACCACATCACCATCTCTTTCTTTTCTCTCTCCTCCATCTCATCTCTTTCATTCCCAAACCCTATTCCTAAATAAAAAATGATCTCCATCCTCCCCATAGCAATCAGCACCCTCCTACCTGTCCCGTCAAGCACTGCGACGACCCATCTCGTCGGTGGCCAGAGTTCTCAACGGCCCTCCTCAGGTTTGTTCTCGTCTTTATATTTTTATTGCTATGGCACAAGCTTGTACCCCAGAAATTAATTTTCTTGTAGTATATTGATTTTGTTCAATATTATGAACATGTAATTATGTGCTGCAATCTCAGAATTTGGTGACATATTATTGTCTCTTTGCTGCTTCCTATTTTAGTTTCCTATATTTACTAGCTATCCTGATTGGTAAATTCTAAATGTTTTTATTTAGAGCCGCGAGATTCCAATTATTCATCGGGTAATCAAGGTAAATATGATACGTTGACTGTACTTGGCATGCTAAATGTTTGTGAAGTCCTTGTTTTAATTCGTTTATAACTTTATATCCATAGATTTGTATGAACTAGCTCAGATTTGTTCAATTGGGAATATATTTTGGGAATGAAAGAGATGAGATGGAGGAGAGAAAAAAGAAAGAGATGGTGATGTAGTAAGTTGTACATATGTCAAATTTTAATTGGGGAAATGGAGGAAATAGAGGTAAGTTTTTTCCATGACATAAGGAGGGTACGATATGACATTTGAGCAATGCCAAAGATTGCACTATTTTCACTTTTTTTCTTATTTGGATTTATTTTCTTCCTATTTTCCCGTAATTTAAAAACTATTTTGATAATCTCAAGTTACCTTTATTTTTTTTCTTATTTTTCCCCTCCTTTACAAGTTTATTTATATATTTTATTTACTATCGTTCTTATTATCTCCTATTAGCTGCTCACTCCTATTATCAACTATTAAAGTTTTCTCTTATTATATATTTTTATTTGGATTAACCTCATTTAACATTCTCTCCATTTTCCCTATTCATTTTGATTTTGTTATGAGTAATTAAGTATTGTGATTCTATTATTATTTTTTTAAGGCTAAAGTATGTTTTTGGTCCCTTAACTTTGGAGAAAATCATGTTTTGGTCCCTTAACTTTGAAAAGTGTGTTTTTGGTCCCTTAATTTTGGACAAAGTCATCTTTTTAGTCCTTTAACTTTGAAAAGTGTGTTTTTAGTCCTTTTAAATTCAGTTTAAGTATGTTTTCGGTCCTTAAGTTTGCAAAAAGTCATGTTTTAGTTCCTTAATTTTGAAAAGGAAGTGTTAGAGAATCTCTTTGATATTGTTTGAAGAATCTGTTTGATATGCATAATCTCTTTGATATGCATTTATGTTTGATTGATTGTATTTTCCATTTTTATATTCTCTCCTCTCCTATATAATGTCTCACCACCATTGTACAACCTATCAATAAGAGAAATCATTTCTTCTTCCAAATCTCTTCTCTCCTTTTAACATGGTACCAGAGCCTTGTTCGAATCTGAGGAGAATGGTTCGTTCCCGCTGAGATCGCAGAGAGAGAGAGAGAGAGAGAAAAAATATTCGGCCGGTGTAGATCTGGAGCAATCCATGGCGCGTCGCACGACACCGCCACCACCGCTGAGTTCGCGAGGCCGAGTTCGGCCAAAACCTCTGTCCTGCCGTCATTCTGAGCGGCGCGTGGCCTTCACGCGCCGCCACACCTCCGGCGCGTGAAATTCACGCGCCGCCGTACACGGCCGCCGGAGCTCCGAAAATTCCAGAAACGTATTTTCGGCCTGTTTTTCCACCACTGTCAGCCGCATTAGCTCCTTCAAAATTTGACAAATCAGATTCTCATCCTATAGCTCTAATGGGTAGCTCCTCAAAAGGTTCAGTGAAGCCTGAAGAAGCACCAGAACTTATGTCAGAGCCTCAGGTGATGATTATCGATTACAAATCAAATGTAAACCTTGTTCAGTCAGGTAATTCCATAATAGCCCTTAATACTACTATGACTGCTGATGATACATGGATCGTTGACTCAGGAGCTACAGATCATATGAGTGGAAACAAAGGTTTATTCAAAACTCTTAGATTATGTCCGGAAAATCTTAGAGTTAAAGTTGCAAATGGAGTTGTTACAAAAGTTGCAGGAATTGGTTCTGTTTTGTTGACAGAATACTTAGAAGTTCACAATGTTCTCTTTGTTCCTGCGCTTACTTGTAATCTGATATCTGTGAGTAAATTAATTAAAGGCAAGAGATGTAGAGTGATCTTTGATGAAAGTGGGTGTACTTTTCAGGATTTAAACTCGAGGAGGACGATTGGCAATTCTAAGGAATGGGATGGACTCTATTATCTTGAAGGCTCTAACCGAAGGAAACAAGAAGCAAATAAGGCACTTGTTAGCTCGCATTCCAATAATGAAGATATTCTGTTGTGGCACCAAAGGTTAGGCCATCCAAGTTTTGATTATATGAAGCATTTGTTTCCAAGTCTATTCAATAAAAATTCAGTACCATTTTCTTGTGAAACTTGCCAACTCGCAAAGCAAAAACGATCCACCTATCCTCAACTATCCTATAAGCCGACAACACCCTTCACAATAATCCATAGTGACATTTGGGGGCCTGCTAAAACCAAAACCCAAGCCAATGCCAGATGGTTCGTAACCTTTATTGATGATCACACTAGAACTACATGGGTTTACCTAATGAAAGAAAAATATGAAGTGAACCAAATATTCCAAAGTTTCTACTCTTATGTAAAAAACCAATTCCACACCTCTATCCAAATTTTAAGGAGTGATAATGCTAAGGAATACTTAAGTAGTTCTATGAAAGAGTTTCTAACCAAGCAAGGTATTCACCACCAAACCTCTTGTGTGTACACCCCTCAGCAGAATGGAGTGGCTGAAAGGAAGAATAGACACCTCCTAGAAGTAACTAGAGCCATTATGATAGAAAGAAATGTCCCTAAAATATTCTGGGGAGATGCCATCCTTACCGCTGCCTACCTTATCAATCGTATGCCATCCAAAGTTCTCAACTTCTCCACTCCTATACAGAAACTCCTTGAAACCTACCCCAACTCTCCACTCATTCATACCTTACCTCCAAAAACTTTTGGGTGTGTCGTGTTTGTTCACAAACAGGCTGAGGGCAAACTTGATCCTAGAGCAGAAAAATGTATATTTGTTGGGTATTCTCCAAGTCAAAAAGGTTATAAATGCTACAGTCCAATCACCCGAAAAACCATTGTCTCAAAGGATGTAGTGTTTTACGAGAGTGAGGCATACTATCCCAAATTACCCATTCAGGGGGAGAGTGATGGTACAGAATGGCTAATTGTGAATCCCACACCTAAGTCAAGCCTTGAACAAGAGATCTTAGTTTACCCTGAAATGTCATCCAACCCAGTAGACTCTGAAAGAGCCATAACCATCCCAGAAATAGAAATCACCCAGGACAACCTTAGTGAACACAATTCTCAACCCAGAGTGGAAAACAATGCTGAAATCAATACTGAGATGGTCTCTGAAGATCAACATGATGAGGAATTACAATCAGGCAATGAAGCAACTGATAGTAGAGTTCCTTCCGCTCCGAGGAATGACCATGAATCTGACTCGAGAATAGATCCTGAAGAGATGGGCTGGCCTATTGCTCTGCGAAAGGGGGTAAGATCTTGTACTCAACATCCTATTCAGAAATTTGTTTCTTATGGTAATCTGTCTGCAAAGATGCAGAGCTTTGTAATTAACACTGCTCAGGTGAAAATCCCACACACTTTCCAGCAAGCTATGACTGATCCTAATTGGAAATTAGCTACAGAAGAGGAGTTGAGGGCTCTCAAAGAGAATAAAACATGGGAGATTACAAATCTTCCGAGAGGGAAGAAGGCAGTTGGATGCAGGTGGATATTTACTCCAAAATTTAATCCTGATGGGAGCATCGACAAGTATAAGGCCAGATTAGTTGCAAAGGGGTACACTCAGACATATGGCATTGATTACGAGGAGACGTTTGCTCCAGTTGCCAAGTTTAGTACCATCAACATACTTCTTTCTATTGCAGCCAACCTGGATTGGTCATTACATCAATTAGACATTAAAAATGCCTTTTTAAATGGTGACTTAGAGGAAGAAGTGTACATGGAAGTTCCAGAGGGTGTCAAAGCTCCTAATAACACTGTGTGCAGGTTGAAGAAGTCTTTGTATGGATTGAAACAGTCTCCAAGAGCCTGGTTTGACAGATTCTCTAGAGTGCTGAAGAAGATGACCTTTGTTCAGGGGCAAGCAGATCACACCTTGTTCACTAAACATAATGGTGAAAAAGTGACAATTTTAATTGTTTATGTTGATGACATTGTTATTACAGGAAACGATGAAAGCTCCATAGTTCAGCTGAAACAAGCTCTAGCAAGTGAATTTCAAGTGAAGGATCTTGGTCAGATGAGATACTTCCTTGGCATGGAGATAACCAGAAGCAGGAAAGGCATTAATGTGTCCCAGCGCAAGTACACACTAGACTTGCTACATGAGACCGGGATGCTAGGCGCAAAACCGGAGGAGACACCTATGGATGACCAATGCAAACTAGAAATAAAGGAAAAGGGAGTTCCTGCCAACACTGAGAGATATCGGAGACTTGTTGGGAAATTGATATACTTGACTCATACACGTCCGGATATCAGTTTTGCTGTGGGAATGGTAAGTCAATTCATGCACCAACCACAAAAGGAGCATATGGATGCGGTTGTGAGAATACTTGGGTACTTGAAGGGAAATCCAGGTAGAGGAATATTCTTTAAGAAAGGAACAGCTAGGAACTTGGAGATTTATACTGATGCAAGTCTTGCAAGAGACCTAGAAACTGGAAGATCTATCACAGGTTATTGCTCATATCTCTGGGGAAACTTAGTTACTTGGAGAAGCAAGAAGCAGACCATTGTATCACGAAGTAGTTGTGAAGCTGAGTTAAGAGCTGCATGTCTTGGTGTATGCGAAGGAATCTGGATCATCAGATTACTACATGAATTGAGAATTCCTTTTGATGGCCCACTGCAAATATGGTGTGATAACAAGTCCAGCATTGAAATGACCAGGAATCCTGTTTATCATGATCGAACTAAACATGTCGAAATTGATAGACATTACATTAAGGAGAAAGTAGAGGCGGGGATCATGACATTGACGTATGTCCGTTCTTCTGAGCAGATTGGTGATATGATGACTAAACCACTTGACCGACCTACATTTGAGAGATTCCGAAGCAAGCTGGGAATGCTTGACATATACTCTCCAGCTTGAGGGGGAGTGTTAGAGAATCTCTTTGATATTGTTTGAAGAATCTGTTTGATATGCATAATCTCTTTGATATGCATTTATGTTTGATTGATTGTATTTTCCATTTTTTATTCTCTCCTCTCCTATATAATGTCTCACCACCATTGTACAACCTATCAATAAGAGAAATCATTTCTTCTTCCAAATCTCTTCTCTCCTTTTAACAGGAAGGAAGTAAAAACATTTTTGTCCTTTTTTCAAAGGACTAAAAACATTACTTTATCCAAAGTTAAAGGATAAAAAAGACACTTTTCAAAGCTAAGGACCAAAAACACACTTTCTCCAAAATTAAGGGACTAAAAACACAATTTTCAAAGTTAAGGGACTAAAACATGACTTTGTGCAAACTTAAGGGACCAAAAACATACTTTAGCCTTTTTTTAAACTAAAATAGTTCTTTCTTTTTTTTTATAACACTAAAATAGTTCTTTCTGATAAAAAAAACTAAAATAGTATATATAAAGATGCTGATGTCAGAGACACATCAACATTTTAATATTAATAAAAAAAACATTTTAATAATATACCGAAGTTTTATTCTTTTATTAATCTATGATCAAAGGTATCACTCACTCGACAAGTGAGAGACTAATCCCGCTGATTTGTAGACACCTCAAAAGGTATACCGAAGATTTAGTCTTAAAATATTAATAACGAATTTAATTTCTAAAGCCTTGCATTATCTAAATTCCTTGATTATAGTGATGAATAATACTTAAACAAATTGAATCTCCCATAATTTGTGGGGAGTATAGTGTTTTTTATCAAAGTGGGGAGGATAATTACGGATAGGAGAGAGAGAGATAATAATTGTAATTTGTTGACAGTCTCAACCATCGCTATAATCAAGGAATTTACCCGCCTTTAATTTCTATTAGCGGATTAGCCGATGAAAATGCAATGCATTCAAATATATGATAACTTTTTTTATCAGAAAAATATATAATATACTCAACTCTTTTACTATTGCAGCAACTTGTAAATTACAATTATTATCTCTCTCTCCTATCCGTAATTATCCTCTATATAATCATCATATCTCATTAAACTATACTAGCTAACATTGGCAAATAGGCAAATATAGTTTATCCTCTACCTTTTTTGGATTGGAAGTTTACACTCGAGGGTTCCAAACCGCCCAAATTCGTAGATCTTATTACTTGCGGATTTTGTGCAATGACTGTTACAATAAATAAATAAACAAGGCTACAAATCCCGAATTGGTTAATATTATTTTATAAAAAATATATATAAAATATATATATAACGCAAATAAAGTTTAATAAATTTTTTTCCCTTGGCATCAAAGGCAAACGTTGCCACAACTAACTTCCACAATATATTTTAATTAATTTGAGGTCGATAAATATAAAAAAGGCATTGTCATAATTAATTAATAATAAGATAATATAAATAAAATCAATCCTTAAAAATTTCTGACCAAAAAATATAACATAATTAAAATCTTTCCCATATAAGTGTAACAACTTTCATATTTCATATTCACCATTTTTTTTTACAGTATTCTTCCCTACTTCTCTAAGAGAACAACCAACCATGACAATATCAGTGGAAAACAATGAGACATCTATATCTGTAGCAGGAGAATCAACCATGACAATATCAGAGGAAAACAAGAATAAGCTCAACTTCCCACAATTCGACGTGGTTACAGAAATCTCAGACCACCGCTACCTCGATCCCAAGTTCTCAAAGCCATTGAAACCCAATGGAGCAGCCTTCAAAGCCATAAGCAAAGAGTGGCGTATCCTGCAAGAAAGCCTACCCAAATCCATATTCGTACGTGTCTCTGAAGCCCGGTTCGATCTCCTACGTGCCGCCATCATAGGTGCCGCTGGTACACCCTACCATGATGGCATTTTCATCTTTGATATCTCCATCCCACCAAATTACCCGAAATGCCCTCCCAAAATTGTGTACCGCTCCCATGGCTTTCGCTTAAACCCTAATCTCTACGCAAATGGCACCGTTTGCCTCAGCCTACTTAACACGTGGGCAGGCAATCATCGTTGTGAGCGATGGAATTCTAAGCAATCAACAATATTGCAGGTTCTTTTGTCCATTCAAAGCCTTGTGTTGAACGAAAAGCCCTACTACAATGAACCTGGGTTTTCACACCGTAGGAATGAGAAAATGTCTGAGCATTATAGTCAGGATAGTTTTGTGCTGACGTGTAAGTCTATGAATGCTTTGATGAGGAATCCTCCCATGAATTTTCAGCCGTTGATTCAACATCATTTTAAACATCGAGGGACTGAGATTTTGAAGGCGTGTGAGGCTTATGCGAATGGGAAGGTTTTGATAGGGTTTTATGGATGTGGTAGGAATTATTTGCCCAAGTTTAATATAAGGAGTACGTTTCAGGATAATGTGGTGTTAATTTATGGGACTTTGGTTATTGAGTTTTCAAAGTTGAATGCGAATTTGTCATCGGCATCCGAACACTTGGAGTTGACGCGTGTGATAAAGCCGAAGGAAGAGAAGAAGAAGAAGAAAGGAATTTTTAGGAGGATTATTGCGATGATATTTCATTGTGGGAATGAAGAAGAATGATGATGATTGTTAGGTTAAACTATTAAAGGTTAGTTCAGAAGAACAAATTTCTTTTTGTTTTTGTTTTCTTTATTAGAGCGTCAATTGAATTGAATTACTATCTCTGCAATGAATCAATTCTGTGTAGATTGTTATCGCTGGGTTTGAATTAGGATTAGGCTTAATCCCTTTTGGATACAAAAGGCATCCCATGCCATTGGTTGATGGGATTTTTGGTTATAATTATTATATTGCTATATTTTAGTTCAATTTTTTAAAAATTCAAAAAAGTATTTTTCATGCCTTCGGTTGACCAGGTTTTTTGTTATAATTATTAGATTGCTATATTTTATTTAAATTTAAAAAAAATTCAAAAAAGCATTATTATTCTGATAAAAAAAGCACTATTATAGCCTTATGGGGTGTGATATTAGCCTTGGATGGTAGAATCATTTAATATGATGATAGGGAGATGATTCACTAAAAGTATACTGCTTTAAGTAAGTGCGCCTAGCTATAAGCCTATATATAACTATTGGGAAGCAGATATTCAGCGGCTCTTTTTTACAATCCCTCATAATCTCTACATCTTACCCGTCCAGTTCATCATCCAAAGTAACAACATACAAATTAAAGTTACACATCATTAAAATTTTTTACATCACATTCTGCAAGTTTCCCTAGCCTCCCCCTTTCATTTTTCCATGGAATAGATTACAGTGAGCGAAACAATGACAGTGACCGAAAGAAAATACTGCATTTTTTTTGAGTGGAAATTGGCGCTTTATTGATAATAAAGAAATAATGGGTACATCAGTGGTGGTTACAACAAACAAAAGCACAATGCATTAAATTAAAGTACAACTAACAAGAGTGCAGTGCATTATGTATCAAAAAAAAAGAGTGCAGTGCATTAAGGGGGGTCGGGGTTGGGCAGGGGATAAATACTGCATTTTTTTTTTTGATACGGTATTATCCTTGCATTTTATACTTCAAGAAAGTGAGAGAAACCCACCCCACCCTATCAAGAGAAAAACTGAAGCCTATGAAAAAGTGAGCTATATATGGTCAAGGATATAAATGGGTTCTTTTATATTATTGAATTGACTATTAAGGCATTACATGTCGTTTTAATTTGTTTAAATACTTGCTTATTTCCTCAACTAGACCCATACTTCTTCACTAGCTATAAAATACAAGGAATTATGTGTGATGACATATAGGAAATTTTTATTTTTTATCAACAATTATATATTTATTTAGATTAACTTCATTTAATTTAATATCGTTATATATATATATATATATATATATATATATATATATATATATATAAGTATAAACGTGTTATAAGACGTTGATACTTGGTGTTAGACACAACAACATTTTAATAATAATTAATTTATCTTTCGCAAACTAACACCATAATTGTACTCTTGAAGAATTATTCTTGAAATATTAATAACAAATTTAATTTTTAGAGCACTCACATTATATGAATGATGAGGATGTTACAATATTTTCACGCATTTTTACATCTAAATTCACGAAAGATTTTAGTTACATGACGAAAATCGAAAAGAAAACATTATATTTTTTTAAGGGCAAAAGCGCTGGTCTAATAATTAACTATTTCAATTTGAGCAAAAAATAATAAATGACTATTTCGCGGTGCATAAATAATAACCAACTTTGTAACCCGGTGCAAAAATAATAAAATTAGTACTAAATGTTAATTTTTGATTTTGTGGAACCTTTGTGATGTTAATTTCTAAAGTAAAAATACGTTTTTACCCCCTCACAATTACAACTCAACCCTTCTTCCTTCCGCCTTTCATCTTCCCATGCTAACTAGTATCAGCAAGGTTTTAATTGGGAGGAGCAAAAATGTATTTTTCACTTTGAAAATAATACCAGAAAGGTTCCACATAACTATAATTAACATTCAGCATCGGTTTTATCATTTTTACAACGGGTCACAAAGCTAGATATTATTTATGCACAGCGAAATAGTCATTTATTAGTTTTGCCCAAACTGAAATAGTTAATTGTAAGATCAGTGTTTTTGCCCTTTTTTAATAAATATATCAAATTAAATATTTACAAGATAAATAAATGAAATAGGTTTTGATTTTACTATTCCCCAATTTTCTCCAACTCAACCAAGACTTTTCTCGAGTGCTCTAGAGCTTACAAATTCACACATACAACATACCCTATAATTATAATGACTTTCATATTTCATATACACCATTTTTTTTTTACAAACATGAATGAGATATCTCTACCTGAAGAACCAATGCATGACAATATCAGAGGAAAACAATCCTAAGATATCTCTGCCAGAATAACCAAAGAAAATATTAGAAGAAAATAACAATAAACAACCGTTGAGCCAAAATTATGTAGTGGTCAACGGTTGGACAGGTTCGACCGTTCAGTCCAATCAAGTTTTTACAACACTGCAATCAACCTTTAATATATATTCTGACACAAAAAAAAATCAACCTTCAATAAAAAAATCAACCTTCAATATGGGTTCAAGTTTTCAATTTCCACTCGGAAACATGTGTCCATATTTATGTCCTTTAATATTTTTTTGGCCAACTATTTCCTTTAATAAACTACTCCCTCCGTTCCTAAATATAAGATCACTTTCTCTAATTTAAGTAGATTAAGAAAGTTAGTTAAGTTAGTTATTTATATATGATATTAGCAATTTATCCCAACTATATATTTTTATCCTTACTTTCCCTTGCTTGCTTGTTATTATAGATAAGCATTGTATGTTTAATTTGGGAAAAAGTGAGGAAAAGTTAGAAAGCGATATTATTATAATTAGGAACAAGTTGAATTTCAAAAGTGATCTTATATTTAGGAATGGAGGGAGTATGCTATAATCTGCAAATTAAGTACTATGCATGAAAATCCATCCTGTATAAGGAGTTTATCCTGTTCAGGTATATATGCAACTTGAAATAATTCTGACATTATTTGACCATGAACTAAGTACACAGCTACACTACTATGGGGTGCGATAATAGCCTTGGATGGTAGAATGATTTAATATGATGATAGGGAGGAGATATGCTTCACTAAAAGTATACTGCTTTAAAAAGTAAGTGCGACTAGCTATAACTATTGGGAAGCAGATACTCAGCGGCTTTTTTCTACAATTCCAATTTCCAAACAATAAGATCACCAATGTTTAACAAATAGAATTAACTCAACTTGAATCCTTTTCCATTTCACCTCCATTTCATTATACCAAAAATGGCATTATCCAACTCATGAAACACCAATAAGGGATAACAAAGAACGAAACATTGGCAAAGTAATTAACCATTCCTCATCAAGGAATAAAAAATCAAACTCATTTGCATGCGAATATTTATGTTTTGTTTTCTCAGGTTCTTACCATACAATTAACATTAATCCATTGTTTACATATCTAAAATTTCAACAGGAAGCATTTTGTTATGGGAAAATAACATCAAAGTGCATGATAATTTATGACTGTGTTCTAAGGGTCCTTCAATAGAATAGAATTCCTAATCTTCTTTAGAAATGTTTAGATATGGTTATAACTAGAAAAATAACTACAATATCCCATCTTTTTCATTATCAATCTGTTTGAACGGGGAATAAAGAAAAGAATGGAAGAGGAGTAGCCAAAAGCGTTTCATTTGTCTGACAGTTCAAAGTAACATACAGAAGTGGTAAAAGGACTTGTTAAAACATATTAGCATAATATTTTGGGACATGACTTGTTAACATAGAGTAGCATGCATAACAGAAAGTAAATCGATGCATTGAAGAAACAAACAGCAAAAGTTATGGCAGAGGTGAGCACAACGGAGGAGGGTTTGTGAGGGTTACAGAGACGAGCACAATAGCGGGTTACGGTGGTGCCAGAGAGAAAGTTTGTGAGAACAATGAGTCAAATAATGAGTGATGAAGAATGAGAAAGTTTGGAGATTGACATTGAAGAGGTTTGATAGGCAACAGAGAAGGGTTTTGAGAAGAATAGACAGGTTTGGGAATGAGGAGGTGAAGTGGAATGAAAGATGGGGAAAATATAGAATTTGGGGAATATAAAATAGCAGTAAGTAACAACGACTAAAATTCAAGTAATTTTGGTCATTGTTACTCTAAAACAACGTGCAAAACGTTTAAACATTGGCCATAAGTTTAAAATTTGTTGCCGTTGTTTTAAAAAGTTTGCATATTTTTGTTCATTGTTTGAGCAGTGTTTGCACAATTATTTAGGATATTGCCAGCATGTATTTTATCAACAACAAAGTTCTTTTTTCTCGTCATTAATTATGGTCGTTAAAAGCTTCATGTCTAGTTGTATTATAATTAAAGGTCATAAACAATTTAAATAAGCTTGTATATAAAGTTAGTTTAGTTTATAAGCCATTAACTTGACCAGTTGTAATGGTCGGTTTATGAGGATGATAAAAGTGACAGTAGGGAACCTCTACTTGTCACCTAAACAGTACCCAATAAACACAATATTTGCTTATATCTTAGCTTATTGGTACAATCCAGCGCATAACATTATATTATTTGGACGTTCTTATATGAATTATGTATTTCCTATTTTTTTGATTACCCAAGGGTATCCCACTCGCGTGTCAAATGAAATTAATCTCTCGCTTTTCTGAAGTCCCATATAGGGGATAGACAATATATTTCCTATTTTTATGTTTTGATTGTATAAAAAAGTGTATCTTGCGTAGATTTTTGTTTTTAGT
Source organism: Mimosa pudica (assembly GCA_029929735.1). Lineage (NCBI taxonomy): Eukaryota > Viridiplantae > Streptophyta > Magnoliopsida > Fabales > Fabaceae > Mimosa > Mimosa pudica. The sequence goes on along the minus strand of JAKELP010000014.1, from coordinate 5,404,364 downwards.
TGTACTATGAGCTTCCTTATCTTCCTGAATAAGGGGTAACTAGATATCATTATTTTGCTTTATGAATATATAAAGTTGGCTAATTATGTGTCTACGCACGCATCCTCATTGAGTATTATGAATCATATGGCGCTTATAATAAATGGAATAATTTATCATTTCTCTCTTTGCCTTGCAAATAGCAAATAGTCAATTATAATTTAATATGGATTTTAAATAAATGAACTTTCATGCTGGTGTGCTTGAAAAAAAATGCAACAATTTCTGATATTGTAAAGGAAAAATTATCTTGATTTTCAATAAAATTGTATGTTTTTTATAGATAAAACTTGAATGTTTTAATTACTTTAAACCATGAATAATCACGTGAACATATATCTTTCTATTGATAATGTCAATCTAAACTGTCCAAATTAATCTTACCATGATAAATAGCTTAAAATAACCCAACTTAGTAAAACATGGAGAGAATGTGAAATGCTCTTTTATCATAGCTCCAATACATATATGACAAGAATATATGTGTGCGCGCGCACGTGTGTATGTATGTATGTATGTGTATGTGTGTATGTGTGTATGTGTATATTAATTTATGTTTATATATTTTACAATTAGAAATTTATAAGATTTCTTTGCCCAAAAATATAAAAAAGAATATACTTGTATTAAATGGGAAAGATATGGGGAATGTGGTGACACCAAAGACAAGGCAAGTAGTGGGAAGCAGCATACGTACAGAGATGGAGATGGGGAATTCAGAAATTGCAACAATAGTTTTTGGCTCTCTTGCAAGACAATGATGCTATATTGTTCATATGTTCCTGATTCTTTAGTCTCAGCCATGCCTTTGGTACCCCCCATCCAACCTCTCACCCATTTACACTACATACTTCTTATTAAATATACAAACAAATTATGAAAACAAGTCAGAAAAATGTAGGATTGATGCGTTGGCTATTTCTCAATGGCGGCATAAAACAACTCAAATTCTGATTTACCAAAAAAAAATTATTTACCCTTTTTCAACTTGTTAAATGAAAGCATTGCCAATAAAATGAATTTATTTAATGTTAACTTTTAAAATTTTATCATTTTTTCCATTAAAAAATGTATCACTGAACATATGAGATTGCAACCTTATTTATTGTTGGACAGTAACAATAATAATGCACAAGTTGAGCCAAACTACTAGGGTAAGTTGGATATTGGATTTGGAAAATTACAATGTATTAGTCCAAAAGATTGAAAGCGTGATGGTGATGGTAGGAAAGCAAAGCAACAAAACTAACCCCACAAGTCAATTTTATGTCTAATTTATGCTCCCCTGTTACAGGAACAAAAGCATGTGTATTTTATGGACAAAATTTAGTTACTTAATGTTATATAATTGATATATTTTTGTCCAATCAAATGGGAATAAGTAAATTTTGAAGCATTAATAATAGTGATAACCTAAATTTTTCATAAAATATTATGCGTTTAAGTGTGAGTGTTAATTTTTGGTTTTAAAAAAGTACGAGTTTTAATAAGTGTGAGAAAAATAAAAGGCACTCCCTCCGGTCCTAAATATAAGACCTATTTACCTAATTTGATTAGATTAAAGATGTTAGTTAAAATGACATGAAATTACCAATTTACCCTAACTATCCACCTTCACCCCCACACTCCCTCTCTTCTTGTCTACCATTAGGGAACATTGACTTCACCTTCCCTCTCCTCTTATCTATAACATTAGGGAGCATTGACTCCACCCTCTCTCTCCTCTTGTCTACCATTAGGGAACATTGACTCCACCTCTCTCTTTCCTTGTCTATTGTTAGGGGGCATTTATAAGGATATTTTGGGAAAAAGTTGGTAAAAATTAGAAATAAGTCTTATATTTAGGACTAAACTTATCCCCTCAAATAAGTCTTATATTTAGGACCAGAGGGAGTATATGTTAAAAAACTATAAATTAACTAAAAATTATATTTTAATTTTTGGTTATTGTAAATGTTTAAACAAGGGTATTTTCATAAAATTTGAAGTTTAAAACTAAAACTTATAAATCAGAATAGCAATTGGATGGATGAAAAATGAAATGCCAAATAATAAGGAAGGTTTGTATTACATACCTTTTAGTATTGAGAGAGGTTTATGTACATTTTCAAAATAGACATAGGCCTAATGATATGATGATGATTAACTTATTACCAGGTATATGATAGTGAATGTAAATGTATTTCACTCTAATAGCTTTTGTTCAATATCTCATGATATGATGATTAACTTATTACCAGGTATATGATATATTGCCAGTTGCTTTTTGATCAGCACGATTTAATCAAACAATTGGAGATCGATGTCACATTCCAATACATATTTTGTTGTCATTTTCAATTTTGTTGTTTAACAAAAACCATATTTCACTCAAAGATGATGGCTAATAAAATATTTTTCTGATTAGTTGTGTATATGTTTTGGTGTATGTTGTTCAATTAATCATTATTAATGAATGTCATTTTCCATGAAAAATAAATTATACATTTTATGGTACAAAATTGATCACTTGCTTTCGATCGGCCAGTTGAACTTTAACAAGAAATTAATTAATTGAAAAACAAATGTTGGTATACAACAAATGGAATAACGAATGTAATGGTAAATAAATGGATGTTGTGTGACTTATGAATATTTTTACTTTTAACATATTAATTTAATAGTAGTATTACTTGCTAAAATTTAATATCATAAACTTTAAATTTGAGTTTTGTATATGCAAGTCGATCAAGTATTTCCCTTGGTTAATGAGTTTCTCAAAATCTTCTTAACACAAAATACACACACACACACACACAGATATAAACTAACAAATCAGAAGTTATTCATATATAACGTAACAAATCAAAAGTTTAAATGTTTATTAGAAGAAATGATCGCAGTCAGTGTTTGATATCAATAAGATGTTACTATTATTCCACGTATAAAAGTAAACTAAGTGAATTTTTTTTTATCAGAAAAACTAAGTGAAATTGATGTAATAAATACTGAAACTTCACATATGTTCAATGTATTGCTATATTTATTATACCGCCACATTCCTGCTACTGTCAATAATAGTAATAATAATAGCAATAACAACTATAATGGGTGATTTTATGGGACCACAGCCAATGTCTTTCTTGTCTACCTAATGGCAGTGATGCCAATGTCTATGGTTACTTGTGGTCACTCACGCCTCAAAGAACCATTTAATATTTTTTATTCTTTTCTCCTACTATAAATGTAGTGCCAGGTAACTTCTGATTTATATAAAAAGTAACCAATAAAAATTTGTTAGTATTTTTTAAAAAATATTAATTTTCCTAAAATACTCCTGTTGATTTGTTCTGCATTAGGAAATCGCCCATTATGACGAACACTTTTATAGTTTAAAAAATTATAAATTTGGGGAAGAAAGTCGATTACTATTTTCATTGTTATCTCTTAAATTTTTTGAACTGAAATTGTTATCTCTTAAATTTAGGCATGATGAAATCATAAAAATGAATAATTAAACTCACTTAGAAACTAGTAGAGTGAAAATTAATTAGTCAATAAAACCTAATTTACTTGAAAAAAAAACTTGATTAGTTATAATTTTATCAGAGCTCTTGATTAGAGTGATTATACATTAAAAAATCTACTAAGTGTTTTTATTACTATATAGTAACTGCTTTTTAGTGGGAATCTTCCACTACAAATGGCCGTATTGCAAGCATTGCAAGCTCTATCAATCAGTCATAGTCTTTATACACATAGTTACACTCTTGACTCAAATTTGACCTAAAAGGCTAAAAGATCTTGTATCTATGCAATTACAATTCACCACTCCTGCCCAACATTTTATATACTTGCCATAAAATGTAAGCATGTGAAAATTGAATTTGATAAAGTCAGAGTTTCCAGTCCAATTTAATTTGAAACAGAAATATATACTATTGTAGTTCTCCTCTTTCCTGGTTCAACACAAGGTAGAAAAAGTGAGGGATTTGATGGAAGAAGTGAGAGGTAAAGAAGAAAGGTTTTTGTTTTTGTTTTTTTTTTGTTTTTGCTCTCCATTTTAAACCTATACAAGAACATTTAAACCTAGTTTTTATTTTTATTTCTGAAGGAAGCGTACATGTATTGCTGATGAATTTGGTTGGGTACCCACATGAATCTAGAGCATCATAGGATTCTCAATACATTATACACAGTAGATGCACCATGGATAAAAGAAGAGACTTAGAGAGAAATGAGTAAACTTTCTGATTCTGTGTTTTTGTTCATAAGTAGTGAGAACCATTCCCACAAAACCCCCAATATATTATGGTCTCAATTCTCATTGAGCTTGGCTTTTGGGCCTTAATCCACAAGTGTGGATTTATGCAATTTTTTGTGTTTTTTCATAGAAACTTTAAGTATTTCCTCTTAAATTTTTTATTGTTTCAATCGTTGTTAGTTTGGATTAGGTTTAAGAATCTCTTTATCCTATGATGAGCTTCCAAGTCACACTTTAGGTGTTTACATGTTGGTTCTCGATCAGACAAGGTTTGATGTTGTCCCTCTACTATCTGCTTCAATTTCCAACTTATGGTTTGATTTTAATTATGTTTTATATGCTTTGGATATTAGTAAACCTTTGTAATAGCTAGAATTTGACTAATGTCATTTTTTCTTTTATAAAATAAAGTCATACTTTAGGTGTATTTTATTACTGAATCTCACCAAGATTTGGAGATCAAATTTGGAAATTCATATCTCTTTCAAGATTTCCTCTAACTTTGATATAATACTATCACTTTAAAATTTGATAATTGATTTGAACCTCTCATGTTTATTTGAATCACAATTCTAAATTATAGGATTTTTGTTATTCAAGGTTCCTCTCCATGGTGCATCATCATAATGTTCTTTCTACTATTACACCTATTGTTTCATTTCAAGTTCAAATGGATTTACTTTAAATGATCTATTTCTATGGATCCTCTTAAAGACCTCCTTCCTTATGTTTATTTTAGAGTCTCATACTCTAATACTAAAATCCTCACTTCATTTATCACTCATAAGTTCACATATATATCTTTAAGTAATTTAGGTTTGGGTCAACAATTAGAGGTAATAATTTGTTACTTATTCCTTTTATGATTTATCACTATGTGAATCATACTTATGATTATGTTTCTCAACATGAATATCATCTGAAAGAGTGAAAATCTTTTGGTTTGGTGCTTTTAGAACACTTTAGGTTCATATTGATCTTAAATATAATTTTATGATTTTTCAAAAATGTTTTAGGATTTTAAATAAATAAAAATCACAAAAAAATAGTACAAAAAAATGTAGATCCAAAGACCTCAATAATTAGACAAACAATTTGTCTAAGAGTATGTTTGGTTGTGTGAAAGAATGTAAAGAATTAGAAATCGGAAGGGTAAGAGATGAAAAGTTGGGGTAATGATGAGAGAGTAAAGTTTGTGGGTCCCACGATAAGTGTGAGATGGAGAGAGAAAACTTGTGGGCCCGAGATATATGTAAATGACCATATTACCCCTTAACTTTTCAATTATTTACACCTCACTTTCTTTGCATTCTTAGAACCAAACAAGCCCTAGGTGTAGGTCTTAAATTTAGGGAATTTTTTAGAAACAACTCGTTTCTCAATCCGAGTTAAAATACCCCTTCAATGATTCTAAGCTAGAATCAAGGTATATCTATATTTACATGGAATATATATAACACAAAATTTGCTTAGCTGAGATGTTCAGGCGTTCATGGTAAGACTTTCGCCCGACTTCCTATGCAAGTTTGAACTTTGAACGTCCGCTAGCCCAAGTTCTGTTTCCCTGTTTTTAAACTCCCATTTCATGAAATACAGTTTCATCTACCGATTTATCTCTGAAAAAAAAACATTGAACCACGCCATCATTTCATAAGGAAGGAGACTCTCCACCATATCTCATCCATTTGAATTCAGATTTTGGCATTCTTAGAGTCTAATCTCATCATTTTTCTGAGATCTACACCATGAGACTATTTCATGCTCTTATTCTTTCTATTTTTGGAAACCAAGTCCCCAAAACCTTTTCTACGTTTTTGTTTTTCTCATGTTATGATTTACTGATTTGTCTCTAATAGGTTTAAGTTCATATTTCTTTATGTGTATGTTATGTACACTGAACATATGTGTGTGTGTGATACAGAACGCATAAGAATATGTTTAAATCATACGAAAAAACACAGTAACATACCCATGACTAACATTCAAGACCTTTTTTTTATCAGAAACATTCAAGACTTCTTGAACTACACAAATTATTTGGGGCCATTAGATAAATTATAGGGCCATAATTTCTGTGTAATTTTTTTATCAGAAACAGTCAAGACTTCTTGAATTACACATAATTTATGTCTCTCTGTGTGTGTATAGGCATAAATTATGCCAACTTTCATATAAAATTACACAGAAACACATAATTATTAATTTTTTCTTATCGACTGATACTTGAATCTAGCAAACCCCAAATGATAGATATTTATTCAATCAGAGTCAAACAAAGCATATATGACAACCATATATAGCAAGATAAGTCAAACAAAAATTTATTGTTCATAATCAAGGCAACGGAATAAAAAGATCTCTTTATAACCACAAGAACAAAATGGCTATGATGACAATGAAAGGTTTTAGGCATATAATATCTTGATTGTTAATGAATTTGGCCGGATACCCACATGAATCTTGAGCACCATAGGACTCAGAATATGTTGTTGTATACAACAGATGCACGATGGATGAAAGAAGAGACTTAGATGGAAAGGAGTATACTTTCTATTTCTGTGTTTTTATTCATAAATGAGAATCATTCCCACAAAACCCCAATATATAACTTACATGCGAAAAGGTTACATTGTGTGAAAAGTCATGTTGTTTTAAATATATATATAGCCCCAATATATTTCTATTTCTGTCTTTATTCTTACACTCCTTTTTTGTCTATTATTAAAAAAAACAATAAGGATAAATAAAAAAAATCAGAAAAATTAGAAAGAGATTTATATATTGACTAAACTTACATAGCCAAATAGATCATTTATTTAGGATAGAGGGAAGTATTGATTATATATGTTGAATAAGACATCATCCTCTCTTAAAGCTTTGTATTAAAAGACATGGCAACAAGTCAAAGTCAATACTCAATGGTAAGGCTAATAAGGAGATTGGAATGCAACTCCTTAAATATCAGCCATTCCTTCTGCCAAACACATTCAGTTATATCCTCTGAAAAATTGCTTTCACGTTTTCATTCTTTATAGTATAAAACTCTGGAAAACATATTAGATATCTTGTAGTTCAATGGTATAAAAGCTTTAGTAGGTGGGCAGTTACTAGTTTTCTCTCGTTTGTAATATCTAATTCATTAATATATGCGCCTCTAATTTTTTTTGCCACCATATTCCTCTACCAAATAAAAGTTACTACCTCCGGTCCTAAATATAGGATCTAGATAACTTTTTTTTGGAGAAGTTAAGGTTGCAAAATAGTCTATTAAATCATGACATATTTGATATATTTTTAGATTATCCATTAGTATATAAGTAAAATAAACTAGTTGAACGAAAAAAATTAGGTAAATCAATTTATAATTAACTTATTTTGTTATTTTTTAGGATTTTTCAAAAAAGTCAATTAGGTCTTATATTTAGGACCGGATGGAGTATTATGTATGGTAACAAAAAAACTAAAAGTTATTTAGAAACAAGGATCACCGTCAAAACAAGTATATTTTAAAGCTCCGTTTAAATATATGGCTTCATGACAGTAGAAAAGCTGTTTTTTATTGTGATTTATGGTGTATGAGATAAATATTTTAAAGAAATTTAATTCTAGTGAAAGTGCTTTTTGTAGTCAACATAGGATATCCACTATTAGTACTCCACAGTCCACAATGACTAATCCCGTCCCCCGCATGGGATTTGAACTCTCACCGACGTGATAAAATAATTAACTGAGGAACCACTTAAGCATACTCTATAATTTAATTAACATACACACATTTCTTATTATCCAAAGTCCAAACGCTCTTTCAAAAGCTCAAATTTTAATGGGAAAAGAACTACCCATGCCACAACATATACTGGGATTCTATGTAAGAAATCCATTTTGTCCACAATGCGCGTGCTCTGAATCATCCTCTCGTCAGCATGATTGGAAGGAATAAAATTTTTTTTTATGTAAAACCAAACTATATTCACTTATGTCAAAAATTAGGACAATAAATAAGAAATTGACTCAAACTCTCGATGTTGTCGACTTAAATTCTACTCATATTGTTGATAAGTGATTTCTATATATACTTAAAAGCATCTTTTGTTTTTTTGGTGATGCAGGCAGTTTTTGAGTTGGAAAGCATTTTCTAATTCTAATGAAGCTTTAAGATCTAAAGCACACTGAGCTTAGATCTTTTATCCACATATATTCATTGATAGTGCTTTCAGAAACAATTTCGTTTAGTGGCTCACCCATCAAGCCCATCATCGTAGTGTGTAGATGTAAGAACTTTAAACAACCCTTAACCTTTTGCATTTGGACTTTTCCCCCACACATTGTTATAATTATATTATTCCAAAAGAGACTAAGAGAGTTTTGTTCTAATAAAAAGCATCTCACACAAACACATACACACTATCCCACTTACGACCTTGAATCCAAAATTTTACTCTCAAACACCAAATCATCAAACTACAATATAAAGCTTCCATTTTCTTAGGAAAAAAGATGCAATATTTTATACCAACAACAACAATAAAATCTTATTCTTTTACATGGAATCGACTGCACAAATAATAGTATAACGCAATTGCGCTATATCATTAACTAAAAGGAAAAAAGAAAGAATTCTATACTAATAAAAAACATCTCACACAACAACATATACACACATTATACCACCTGCCTTAAATATAAAATTTTCTATCTCAACTACAAATAAACATACTTAAAAACTAAAACTTCATTTAAAAAAAATACCTGATACTACAACAAAAAAACAACAAAAACCATTTGTTCTCAACGGTCAGCTTTTTTCATTGTTAATCAAAAGGTAGATCCATGTCTACAAACTCACTAACTACACTAAGAGAAAAGACATTGAAAAGAATTTCAAAGTAATGTCAATGGACCAGTGACTTGATAGTTAGAAAGAGTGAGATAAGACAATGACACATCCCCGCCTTCAGGAGATAAGACACCTCTTCAGACAAACTCTGAATTAGCCGATACTAAGGGTGTCAGATATTGGAAGAAGACTCTAAGTAAATTTCAAAGTAAATAATACTCCCTCCGGTCCCTAATGTAAGAGCCCAAAATTTGAATGGTTTTGGTCCCTAATGTAAGAGCTCACCCCATATTCTCTCCTCATTTAATGCATTTTTTCCTACTTTACCCCTAACTCTCTTTCATATTTATTAATGCTTATGTATTTCTCTATCTTAAAAGTACCCTAATAAATATGAGCAATTTTGGAAAAGAAGCATTAACTCCAGACACCCAACTAACATTCACATGTTTTCTTAAGAAGCGTTTTTTTTGACGGCTAGCTCTTACATTAAGGACAGGAGGGAGTATACAACTAAGTAGCTACTACTAGCTAGCCAGAAATCTCCACAAAAATAATGAAAGTGGGGAGAAAATTACTTCCCATGTATAGTATAATAAACAAAGGAAGGAAGAAAAAAAGAAGACACTTAAAAGAACAGAACTGAAGCAGAGGCTTCCCCACACCTTCCTCTCTCTCCTCAACACAGCCAACCCCATTTCTGCTCCTCTACAACCGAACACCCCCTCCCCTCTGCTATCCTACGCCTCCTGCTTATCCTGCGCACCCCCTTCCCTCCCCCACAAAAAAAGCCCCCACCTTCCTCTTCCCCACCCCTCTCTCTCCAAAACCCATATCCCCAATTTCACCATCAGCCCCAAAAATCGGACCTTTCTTGGCGGTGAGTTCTGGATTAGGGTTAGGGTTTGGGTTTCTGAGAGATGTGGGATGCTTCAGGCATTGATGAATCTTCTGTCGCTGTGTTGGAAGCCATTCGGGCAGCATGGTGGTAGTAACAGAAGCAGCAGCTCAGAGAGATTCAACCAGAGAGATAGGGATGGGAAAGATGGGTTGCTTTGGTTTAGGGATTTGGGGGAATATGGGTCTGGAGATTTCTCCATGGCCGTTGTTCAGGCCAACCAAGTGCTTGAAGATCAGAGCCAGATCGAGTCTGGCCCACTTGGTACCTTTGTAGGTGTCTATGATGGTCATGGAGGTCCTGATGCTTCTCGCTATGTTTGTGATCACTTGTTTAATAACTTCCAAGGTTCTTTATTTCTCTATTTATTTCATTGATTCACGAGTTGGGACTGTTGTGTTATGTTATGTATGTGTGATTTTCATTAATTCACTTTTTTTTGTCAACTTTTATGTTTTTTTTTTTTTTTGAAAAGTTTGGCTTTTGTTGTTGGTCTTTTGAGTTCACGAGAAATATGGGTTGCTGTTTACTTTCAGTGTTTATTGTTTTTTTTTTGTTGGAGTTAATTGGTTAGTTGATAATTATATGGTTAGCTACTAACGGGGATCGTGACCCATATTTTGGGGTGTGGGATTATGTAATCTACTAAAGTTTAGCTTTTGTTGTTGGTCTTTTGAGTTCATGAGATCTTATGTTAAAAGCTGCTGTTTGGTTTCAGTGTTTATTGGATTTTTTTTTTTGTTTTTTTTTTCAATTTTTCTGTTTACTCATTTTTTCGATTTGTTGGAGTTAATTAGTTGGTTAATAATTATTTAAGGTTAGCTACTGGGGGGGGGGGATCGTGATCATATTTTGGAGTGTGAGGTTATGTAATCTACACGGGTAACTTGGGTCTCTCGGTTCATAATCATTAAAGTTGGTCACCTCAAGTGAGGGATGATTGATTTTATGTCACCCAACTTGGATTAGTTTGTTGTATGAACAATATTATTCATCGATCATCAATACTAGATATTCTTGATCTTCTTCTTATTTTCTCTTTTCACAAATGGTAACACTATTTTTATTGAATGTTTGACCTTGGATCTATTGAAAAGTGAGAACTGGATTGGTGATTTCGAGAAAGTCTTTGAGTTTAGTTAGTTTTAGAGCTATTCTATAGTTTGGAGGGCAATTTATTTTTGGTATTGTTCTACTATAATGTTGAAGCGCCGACTTGGCTCAATGGTAAGCTCGCTTGCCGTGGAGTCTAAAGTTGTGGGTCCGAATCAGCCATTTTGCAAAAAGCAAAGAGGTTAGGCTGCATGGTATATTCCCTTCCCCAGCACCACCCTCACCAAATGGGGATTAGAACTGGGTTGGCCCTTTTTATTGTTCTACTTCAATTTTGGTTGCTTTAAGGAGTGTGGTTGGGGAAAAGGGTGTACGAATATGATTTGTTTATTCTCTTTGTATCCTTTAGAAAGGATCCTTTCTTATGTTAGTAGTCTTAGAATTCGTTTTTATGCAGCAATAGCAGCAGAGTCTCAGGGAGTTGTGACGTCTGACACTATTCATAGAGCATTTCTTCAAACTGAAGAAGGATTCACTTCTCTTGTGTCGGAATCATGGAGTACACGGCCTCAGATTGCAACCACTGGGACTTGTTGTCTAGTTGGAGTGATATTTCAACAGACACTCTTTGTGGCGAATGTTGGGGATTCACGGGTTGTGTTGGGTAAGAAAGTTGGCAGCACTGGAGGCATGGCTGCAATTCAGCTGTCTACTGAACATAATGCGAATCTTGATGAAATTAGACAGGAACTGAAAGATTTACATCCGCATGATCCCCAGATTGTTGTCCTCAGACATGGAGTGTGGAGAGTCAAAGGCATAATTCAGGTGATTTCTATGTTCTTCTTTCCTTCAGATGATTGAACCCTGCATATAGTTTAGTGTTACCTGCACAGGGTTTGAACAAATATTGTTTACAGTTATTCTTGGATATCTAGCTTAGGGGAAGGTGAATGGGTTTATAAGCTAATCAACATATACCCATGGGAAATAGTCTTCCTGTAATAAAAAATTATGTCCTAGTCTTTTGAAGTCAATATGCGTCAAAAGACTGGGTCAAGCATCTTTCAACTTCTATAATTTCTAATTTTCTCTATGGCCTGTCTTTTGAAGTCAACATGCGTCAAAAGACTGGGTCAAGCATCTTTCAACTTCTATAATTTCTACTTTCTCTATGGCCTGTCTTTTGAAGTCAACATGAGTCAAAAGACTGGGTCAAGCATCTTTCAACTTCTATACTTTCTACTTTCTCTATGGAATGCCCTGCACACACTATTTGTGTATTCCAGTTATGGCTTGGGGCCCAATTAGATTAAGAACTTGTTAGCCTATTTTTGTAGTTTCTATTCTTTCTTTCTTTTTAAATTACCCTCATCACGCCTCTGTTTATTTCCCCTAGAGTGTTGGCAGTATATTTCATCCGGCCCCCTCTCATTGCTGGATATCACTTAATGTTTATTTGAATATGCACTACAGCATCTAATCTATACATTTGTGTGGAATCTATCACGTAGAATTCCCTTGTATCAAAATTCAATTTTTGTTACTCAATCTTCTTGTCTTATTTGATGTGTGAAGTTGTATGTATCATTAGCTCTAAAGCCCACATGTCTGGAATAACTTTTGCAACCGTAATCATATTTCTCAGTTTTACTTCCCATTCTCCAAATTCATTTCCTTATCATATTGCCCCTTTTATATTTGTACTAAGTGCAGGTTTCTAGGTCTATAGGTGATGTATACATGAAGCATGCTCAGTTCAACCGGGAACCTATTAATCCAAAATTTAGACTTCCAGAGCCAATGCACATGCCTATCTTGTCTGCTAGTCCCACAATTCTTTGTCATCCTCTCCAACCCAGTGATTCTTTCCTTATATTTGCATCAGATGGTTTATGGGAGCACTTGAGTAATGAAAAAGCAGTGGATATTGTCCACAGTAATCCACGGCAGGTAAGATTCTTGTCTCCTGACTAGCACTCTTGGTTTCATAGATTATTGTTTGTCTGTATATTTTCTAAATGGCCATAGTTTTTTTAATGTGCTTTGCACTTTATTGTGTCTTGTGATATTAAGATAGTTGCAGGAAACAAATATTTGGTTTGGTCCATATAATGATCCAAATATTTGGATATTGATAGATCATTATGACATCATGTGGTCCATATAATTAACTCTATCCAGTTGGATAAGACTTTGTTGTTGTATTGGTTTGGTCTGAAAATTTAGTTTCCCAGTGCCACTTTAATCTAGATGTCTCATCTTTATTTCCCATCATGCTTTTATTTGATGTGTTAGATTGAAGATTAATGATTAGGTTTATTGGGTGGGGTGATAGTTGTGAAAAGAGTTGTTTTGGTAATTTTTGAAGTCATAGCTTGACAAGCTTTATTTTCTCCCCTCCTTTGATAAACACAAGCATGCATGTTCATTGTTTCTGCTAGTTATTTTAAGCTGTTAAAGTGATTTGCTGACCCCTAATCAAGCAGTTGCAAAATTTCTAGTTGTATTTCACATTTGACAATGCTGCAGCCAATGATGCTATGTGTTTCATCAATTCAACTTGAATGCTGATTTTGCTTCTAGTCTTTCCTGCTGTCTCTATAAGCTATTAGCAGAGGGGACAATCGATGGAGGCGATTGTTATCTCTAGTTTTTTGGTGTCAAAAGACACCATAATGTTGTTGACATGTTAATGAATGCTACGTATGTTGACTTTTTTGTGATTACTGGCTTCTCCTATCTAGTCTATTTTCATTATATTAAAAAAGAAATCATGAAGCCATTATGGGTTCTGCAACACGTTACATCATGAAGGGTTGGTAGCAGAATACTTGAGATGCCTAATGATCATTAAATCTGTAACATCAGTTCAAAATTTTGCTACTTTGTTTCTGTTCCAGAAGAATAGTAAATCCATGCTTGTAATAGTTCAAAATCTGTAATATGGAAATTGGGGGATGATTTGGTTCTTTGGCTGCCCTTAATAAATTTATGCGTATATTGAATTTCCCATGTTGTAATTTCTGTTAATGCAGGGTAGTGCAAAGAGACTTATCAAGGCTGCCCTCCAAGAAGCAGCAAGGAAAAGAGAAATGCGATACTCGGACCTCCGCAAAATTGACAAGAAGGTTCGACGCCATTTTCATGACGATATAACTGTTATTGTTTTATTCTTAAACCACGATCTTATAGCCAAAGGATCAGTGATAGATCCTCCTCTTTCAATTCGAAGTGCTCTTGATCACTGACATATATGAATGAATGTAAGCATGGTGCTTTTGAAGAGTTTTTTGGGCAGCACTTAGATAACTGTACCCATACCAGAGGATATGCTGCTGCTATTCGGCCGGGATATATACGGTTTGACAGTGCATATGGCGCCGTTGGTCGCTGATACTTATACCACTTGTTGATGAGGCTCCAATTCATAACATGTTATTAGAAATTTATATGTAGAGAAGGGGAAAAATGAAAATAATTTTTGACACTACGAATTCCCATTTATAGTTCATTTTAATTTCTTGACAATCCTTGTTCAAATTTCATGGTGGAGCAGACTAAATTATTTGACAATAATTCTACGGAAGTTTAGCACATAGTAAAAGTATATTGTGTGAGACAGGGCTTATGTTCTGCACAGATATATTTATTTTCGTTTTTCTTGTATCTCAAGTGAAAGTGTTAGATATAATGTATAGATTTTGAGGGCTTTTGTTTCAAGGAGAAGATTGAGGTATATTTCAGTCAACTTGTCAAGTGCTTGTTGCATGATGCAGATAAAATGTCTTGTTGGGCTTATTGTTTTTTTTTCTTAAACCAACGCTTTGTGGAGTTGATTTTGAGGTTGAGTTGTTAAAAGATGTTTAGCTGTTATAATTTTCATAGTGAAAGATGATGTTTTAGCTTTGTGTGATGAGTCTCATTACTTGTTATCTATGAATGTTGTAATGTCTTGTAGAGATTTTATCATATTTGTGTCAATACGTTGATAATACGTATATAGATCTCTATACATTACTGTATATAGAAGTACAGATTATTTTGAGTTTTGTTATACTTCCACGACAATATTAAAATGCAGATTTGGGAAAATTTGTGAGCAAGACAAATAACCCTATAGAAAGACAATGCCAAACTGATCATTAACTATTTGATTGTGAATATATTGATCAAAATATAATGTGCCCATGCTAAAATAATTCAAATAACTAAAATGAATCAAGATTAAAAAAGGGTAGCTAAGTGCATCAGTCTTATATCGGGTTTAAGATCAAAATATAATTTATCATTCCATTAAAGGGCAGAAATCCTCACTTCTTAGTTCTTACTTTCAAATTCAAAGTGAAGGTACTTTTGATTAGAGTGAGAGTCATTCTTTAGAAAGCAATAAAGTTGAACTGCAGACTACGAATGAGGGTTAGGTTTTAATTGAAAAAGTTACTCTTTTACAATATGAAGAACTACAACTCAAATACCTATTGAAATGGATGCTAACATCTACGCTCAATGTCTTTAATCCGATTAATTCCAACAAAAAATATAACAACATGCTTAACTCAAAAAAAGCTGAAGCGTAATTTATTTGGCCGAACATCTTGAGTGTTTTACTAATCCATGTTGATATAGGAGTAGTAAATATAAACTGCACCCTATTCAAAATATAAACACAACAAGGATTTATTTCTTTTCTTTTTTGTTATAAGGACGTTTTCATTTTGAGTACAAGATCATAATATATTTTGTCTAATTATATTGATCATGTTTTTCTGAAATTTTTTTATTATTCACAAATGTTTTTGAACTGAAGTTAGTATTCTCATTTGGTAATAAGGTTTTTACACTTTTTTACAAGAATTGGTTTTTCATCAAAATTTGACAAGAATTGGTTAGGATTGATATAATGATTGGAAAAGTTATTCAAAAACGTCAACATATATTTTCATAAATAACTTATACGATTACATTTTTTAATACATGTAAAATATCTATCTCGTTGTTTTTAAACGAAAAATTTAAAGACCAGGTGAAATATTCAACCTCGTTTTAACTTATGAGTAAGTGCCTTCAATTTTTTTCTGTCTCATATCGGCCATTTTGATATACTTTCTTTGTTTTCTTGTCTTTTTCTGTTTTTTTAGTCAAAGAGAGTATTTTATTGCTGTAAATATTAACAAAAATGAAATGGTAGAAGATACTGTATCTTCTTTAAACATGCCTACCTTCTTTCTTTCACGTTAGCACCCAAAGATTCAGGATTCGAAAAACTAAAACATATATATTTATTATCACTGGACATTTAACAAATCAGAGTGGCGCAGCGGAAGCGTGGTGGGCCCATAACCCACAGGTCCCAGGATCGAAACCTGGCTCTGATAAAGAGTGGCTTCCGAATTTTTTGATTTTTCGGACCGTTAGATCTGATAGATTCCGCACCTCATCAACGATCCATATATTGACACGATTCGCCTGCATTTTATTATTCTGGCTTCAAAAGCTATCCGTTAACACGTCACATGTAAATTGTAATGATGTAAAATTACATTTTTGTTTGGGAAAGTGCCATTTAAATTTCTTTGAATATACAAAAGGACAATTTAGGAACTCAAACTTCCAAAAGAACCATGAAAGAACTAGGACCTAGTTGACATTTTAAAATTGTGTGAAAAAACAAAATTGCCCTAATCATAAAACAGAAATTACTAACCACCCTTACACCCACCATTTTCAATAGGGTGGTTAGTAATTTCTGTTTTCTGATTAGGGCAATTTTGTCTTTTCACACAATTTTAAAATGTCAACTAGGTCCTAGTTCTTTCATGGTCCTTTTGGAAGTATGAGTTCCTGAATTGTTCTTTTGTATATTCGGAGGGATTTAAATGACATTTTCCCTTTTTGTTTTTTGACCAACACATGTAAATATATATTCGCAACCTTCATAAAACGAATCATTGTATTATATTTTAGACTAAAGTATGTTTTTGGTCCCTTAAGTTTGAAAAGTGTGTTTTTGGTCCCTTAATTTTGGACAAAGTGTGTTTTTTGTCCTTTAACTTTGGATAAAGTAATGTTTTTAATCCTTTGAAAAAAGGATAAAAATGTTTTTAGTCCATTCCTTTTCAAAATTAAGGGACTAAAACATGACTTTTTGCAAACTTAAGGGACCGAAAACATACTTAAACTGAATTTAAAAGGACTTAAAACACACTTTTCAAAGTTAAAGGACTAAAAAGATGACTTTGTCCAAAATTAAGGGACCAAAAACACACTTTTCAAAGTTAAGGGACCAAAACATGATTTTCTCCAAAGTTAAGGGACCAAAAACATACTTTAGCCTATATTTTAAGGGTTTAATAGCAAGAATGTACATGTAATTGTCACGAAAGCGTAAGAATATCCATGTAAAAGTTTTTATGTCCAAAACTATCAATCAAATTTTAAAAATTGAGGCAAAATTGTTCATCACCATTGATTTTTTTGACTTTTTCACTCATCATTCTTTGTTGCGTCATTACTCACCAAAACACATGACAAGCTTTTGTATTTATTTGCCCTTGTGTGATGAGCGCAGAGGATGACAAGTGGAAAAGTTAAAAAATTAACGGTGTTGAGTATTTTTGCCCTGGTTTTGTGATGGGGATGAGTAGTTTTACTCCAAAATAGTTTACATGAGTATTTTTACACCTTCATAATATTTACATAGACATTTTTGTTCTTTAACCCATTTTTTAATTAATATAAAAAGTCAAGCGAGTCATATTTTGATGAGCTATTGGATTTTTTTTCTTAGATAAGACACAAAAAAATATGGTAATACCTATTGTCACTAACATTATTGTTAAAGTCAAGAATTGACTTTTCAATTTTACCTTTTTTACAGTTTTACCAAATAAAATGTGTCACATATGACTTAAATTTGTACAAGTTGTGAACTCGGTAAAAACTTATGAATTTACATGTCAAACATACAATTTAAATGTTTATACTTACAAAAAAATCTTGTTAATATGCTCTAAGTCTCATGTTAATTACTTTACTTGACCATGATAAACTAGAGTTTTCTCCCTTGTGATATACTCATGCAATATATATGTGATGTGTAGAAATTATTAAAAAGAAAAAAGTAACTAAAGAATTTGATTACTTTATTAACTATTTTAAACTTGAAAAAAATTGAATTCACTAATCTGAATGTCATGCTAACTATTGGTAGCAGGTAAAAAAATTGATTTCATATAGATATAACTTGGGTATTTTTGCTTTAAAAAAAAATTACATGGTATTTTTACATCGTCATGACAATTTTATAGGAAATTTTGCTTTTTATCCCTTTAAATAATTGAATGTAGTTATTTGATTATAAATTATAATTTGAATTATTTTTATAAATCTTGATTGCAAATTTGCTGAGTTATCAAAATAAAGATTTAGATTATAAATCATATGTGTGAGGATCACTGGATTGTTACCTAAAATAACGAACTATTTGAACACATTTATTAATGTGAAAAAATAAAAAATTGCATATCATATATTACCAATTAGTGAAAGATATGAAAATTCTCTGAATTTGAATTTCAAATGAAAGTAAACTAATTGGGTAATGGACCTAATCTGGCCCCCAAGTAACCACTAAGGAGCGCTGAGCACCCTGAACTAACAACAGGCCCGTATCTGGACTCCAAGTAACCAAGATGTTTAAAAACTACCCCGGTTGGACGGTCAACAACGTTTGACCGTTACTATACCTATGTGGCTGCCACGCGAGCACTTGCTTTGCCACCTCGGATTGCCACGTGTGCATTTTAAATGGACCTAATCTGGCCCCCAAGTAACCACTCAGGAGCACTGAGCACCCTGAACTAACAACAGGCCCGTATCTGGACTCAAAGTAACCAATGTGTTTAAAAACTACCCCGGGTGGACGGTCAATGACGTTTGACCGTTACTATGCCTATGTGGCCGCCACGTGAAGGCCTTGTTTGTCACCCGGCGCCTTGTCATCGCCACGTAAGATATGTTTATGTGGGTCCCACCTATAATAATAAACAATTTCTCTCTCCCTCTTCATCACCATCACCACAGCCCCCCCAACACCCATCACTTCCACCCACGCCACCCCCTCACCTCCACAGCCCCCCACTGCCTCACCTCCACAACCCCCACCCACACCACCCCCTCAAACGTGGCAAGCAGATGTGGCGTGGGTGGGGGCTGTGGAGGTGAGGCAGTGGGGGGGCTGGGGAGGTGAGGGGGTGACGTGGGTGGAAGTGGTGGGTGTTGGGGGGCTGTGGTGATGGTGATGAAGAGGGAGAGAGAAATTGTTTATTATTATAGGTGAGACCCACATAAACATATCTTACGTGGCGATGACAAGGCACCGGGTGACAAACAAGGTCTTCTCGTGGCGGCCACATAGGCATAGTAACGGTCAAACGTCATTGACCGTCCACCCGGGGTAGTTTTTAAACACATTGGTTACTTTGAGTCCAGATACGGGCCTGTTGTTAGTTCAGGGTGCTCAGTGCTCCTGGGTGGTTACTTGGGGGCCAGATTAGGTCCATTTAAAATACACACGTGGCAATCCGAGGTGGCAAAGCAAGTGCTCGCGTGGAAGCCACATAGGCATAGTAACGGTCAAACGTTGTTGACCGTCCAACCGGGGTAGTTTTTAAACACATTGGTTACTTGGAGTCCAGATACGGGCCTGTTGTTAGTTCAGGGTGCTCAGCGCTCCTTGGTGGTTACTTGGGGGCCAGATTAGGTCTATTACCCAAACTAATTAGTAGTATTATAAACATAGTTATTACAATTAATGCATTAATTAGTGATCTGTAAGATAACAAGACTTAATTAAAAACTTGGACTAATTATAGAGTTAATTGTAGATTACATTATTTGTCATGTGGTCTAATGAAATCATTGGCAGGAGATTTTAAGAAATATATAAATTTTATAAAACTTTCTTTATTGAGTTCAATAAAGTATGAGTCTTCCCATTATTTCCATCTTTTTGATTTAATTATATTCTAAAAACATGTATTTATTAAAAATGTATACTCTTACGAGTTTACGATTTGAGTTGACAATCCGATTTCATATTCCTTTTACCAGTTTATCTAAATTCTTGAGTTTGACCTCATACCTCTAACCAGGGTTACTAAACTGGATCCATTTAGACGCAAGGTTTTTAGCAACTTGATATATAATTGGGGATTGAACCTGATATCTCATTATTAGAGAGATCTAATGACACCAGCAACCAGGTACAAATATGACTAGGGATTATACCAAAGATTTTGTTCCCGAAGAGTGGAAGCATTGGCTCCTGCGAAGCTTCATTGACTGAGGGAGTTTCCCGGTAAGCTGCATGTAACGCAGCTCGATGCTGATTGTTTCATAAGTACGTCAGTGAGCATGTGATACCAATAAAGTCACAAATGACTGTTTATGAGGTTTTTGCGTTTGTCAAGTCCCAGGTGATGTGGCATTCATGTGGTCCAATGAGTTCATCATCCCATGGTGACATGCTAGATCCTCGTAAGCATGAATGGTAGATGCATAAAGGAGAAAACTCAAAGTAATTAACAAGATGCATGTAATCCATGAGAATGGAAGTTGGAAGTATGGGAAGAAGGAAGGAACTAAGAAGAGATGATGGAAGATAGTGAAGGAAGTAAGAAGAGATGACTGAAATTTACGAAGGAACTAAGAAGAGATGAGTTGTATCTTATATCAAATTTTGTAGCCATCTTCAACTGTAGTCACCCAAGAATAAAACAAGGGGGATTTGCAGTTTAGTCCCTGGTAAGGGAAATTAATACTGGAAGGTCCCAATACATTCCAAAATAATTATAAAGTCCCAGTGACCCTTTCCTGCAATTGTTTGCTTAACTTCAATGACCATTTTGCCCTCATTAAAGATGGTTGTCATCTCACTGGTCCCTACAGGGGGACTATGCTTTCATCTTATGAAGGCAAAATGGTCATTGAAGATAAGTAAACAATTGCAGGAAAGGGCCCCTGGGACTTTATAATTATTTTGGAATGTATTGGGACCTTCCAGTATTAATTTCCCTTACCAGGGACTAAACTGCAAATTTCCCATAAAACAACTCCATTTCATTAAACTAGATGATCACATTTTGATTGCCACGCCTGCCCATGTTGAGAAATTTTTATTTATACACACACACACACGTGTAAACTGATTAGAAAATCTTGGATCTTTATTTAATGTAAAAACATAATCATGTTGAAATTTATATGCCCATATGGGCCATACCCATTATTTGTCAAATTCACGAGTTGACTTTCCGATTTTACCATTTTTACGTTTCTACTCAACAAAAACATGTCACATATTACTTAAATATGTACAAGATGTGAACTCAGTAAAATTTTATGTCTTTACATAACAAATATATCGTTCATATGTTTATACCTACAAAAAAATCATGTTATAAAACTAGATTTTTCTCCCTTGTGCATAATTTGAACCCGATTTCTTGGATTGTATTTGCGGATGCTAGGGTTTGAGGCTAGGGTTTGGGGAGCAACCAAATAAGTTGCCTTCTTGCAATGCGTTCTTGCTTCTTTCTTTTTTTTTTGGCAAGAATGCTTTCTGTTGATTGTAAAGATGTTAGATCGTAATATGATTATGATTAATGAAATATATATTAGAGTTTTATTTATTTATTTATCTGTAAAAATTTCATTTTTAATTTAATAATATTAAATCAATATTTAATATTTCATGTAATATTAACTTTGCACAGTCAGCATATTAATTATACACAGTCAACATTTTCTGTTAGAAAAGTTAACGGTGTTAGTTTAAGGACCAAAAACACACTTTCTAAAGTTAAGGGACCAAAATATGACTTTTGTCAAAGTTAAGGGACCAAAAGCATACTTTAGCCATTATCAAAATAATAATAGTGTTGAGAAAAAATATAAAAAGAGAATAATTTGGAAAAACAAAATTTGACGGAAACAATTATGGAGATAACAGGAAGGATATTAAATGAAGTTAATCCAAATAAATATATAATTAGCAAATAAGCTTGTAGAAGTATGAAATAGGGAAAAACTTATCAAGTTCCTTTCTCCAGGTTCTCAAGTTCTTTTAATATAGGAGTGACATGTGTTCTTTTATAACAACCATCTATTCAATCTAACGGCCAGTAATTGGAGAAATGGAGAACCTGGATGGAGGAACTTGACCTAAGTTAGGTCCTATGAAATAGTCGATGGAAAAAATTAATGAGAGAAAATAAGGGAAAGTAAAAATTTAGGTTATCCAAATAGTTTAAAATTGAAGGAAAAAAAGAGGAAAACAAACAGAAAAAGGTGAATTTTTTTAAAAAAAAGGAAAGAGGAAATATCTAATATTTCCCCACTTTATAAATAAGGAGATTAATATAATTAACATTTATTTTGTTCTTTGGCCAAATTGACCCTTTGGAAATTGTTTATTGGTCAGCATGATATTTAACCCAAATTTATATGGTCAGAAAAGGGAAATATGTATAACAAAGTCAATTCAAATAATGTATATTTCCTTTTGATAAAAAAGTAGTGTATAGTGTATATTATCAATGGGTAGTTGGTTGAGCTGGTAAGTGGGCTACACCCCCGCAAGGAGGAGAACGCGTGTTTGAATCCCGGGAAGCACTCTTATTGGGAGAGGGGACAACCTTGCTTATGTGGGCAACACTCCTACCCCTCGAGTCCGGATTAAACTGGGTGGTAATTTACCCAAAAAAAGTAGTGTATATTTCCTAATTGAAGTAAGCAAGTAAACACAAAGTTCATATATTTCCTAGTACAGGACTCTCACAATGTGCGAGATTGAAAAAATCATGTGTGAATGAACATTTAAATACAGTAAGAGAGTAACAGAGCTTACATTTTGAGAAAGTAGCAAAGCATTGACATCTATTGTCGCTAGAACACACAAGAGAGACATCATAAAACTAAAATAAACATGTAAATGTTCTGCCTTGTTTCGATACATATTCATCAATATGAAAGAGTGTCAATATCTGATATAGTAAAAATGTTATATGAAGATGAAATGGTTGGGTGAAACTCCAATATTGTAATATGAAAGGGTGGCCGCATTAAATCATTATTGAAAATGTATTTGACTTTCTATTCATGAAAATGTATGAAAATGTGGAGACAATAATCATATGAAACACCCAGGAAACACACATGAAAGTTGAAACAACCATATGCATCTAACGGTTTTTTAATAAAGCATTAAGAAAGCAGCTTTGACATATATAGATGGATGATTAGTGGTCTGACATATTATATGGAAAACTCAGAGAATGGGGAGATCAAGTGACCGAATATTATTTCCCACAGTCAGCACGGTCTTGCCAATCTGAAATCTTCTATATCAACAGCCTCGTGTAGACACTATCCCATCCTCCTCATGTGGGCATTTACCGTTTTCCTGGTTCTTTTTATTTGTATGATTTTCTCCTTCTTTTGTGTATTGGATCTCTCTCCTACATATTATATTGTTGTCAAACTTGCGAGTTGACACTCCAATTTTACCATTTTTAGGGCTCTACCTAAGCAAAATGTGTCATGGGTCACTTATATTTTAAATGGGAATAAATTAAATTCGGTAGAAACTTACATGTTTACATGTTAGACTCACGTTTCACATTTCCACCTAACATAAAATTGTATTAACTTGCTTATAAATTCATTTTTATTATTTTTATTTTACTAAATTCAAAGAAATTTTTATATGAATTAAATAGAAATTTCTCTATTGAAGTTCATAAAGTATGAGTGTTGATATATTTAATATCAACCATTTATATTCAAAATATATTGAGTCATATTTTTGTTAATTTTTAAGAGAAACAAATTTTATTAATAAACACAGACTCTTACGAGTTTACAATTCGATTTTACCTTATCTCCATGAGTTTATTTAAACTCACAAGATTGATAACATTGCTCCCACGTATTTCCTCCTTCCTTTTCTCTTTCTCTTTGCTACCCCCAAATCTCTCTATTTTTTTTACTGATCTCCCAAATCTCTATATGAAAAACTAATTTTCCATGAAAAAAATGGGCTTTTAAATTTTTTGAATCTATTTATTCTCAAAAGCGGTGGTAATGATAATTATAATGTTTTGGATACAAAATTGAAATTAAAATGGGGTAAATATTTTTAGGAATGGCTACGAGTAAGTACAATCTAATGTAACTACAAACTTGTCATATTTAAATCTAACTACTACAATTCTGTCTAATTATAATTTGTCTATCACAGGTGATAGACTTTACCTATTAGATCACAAGCTATGAGCTTGCACAGTACAAATATTTCACAAAAATCTATCTCACTCATCTTCTTCGAGCCTATCGAGCATCCTTCCTATCCTCAACTATCTTCTCTCTGCTTATCTGTAAAAATATTTGTTTTAAAAACAGTGAGATTCAAAGTATCTCAATAGCAGTTATCATTTATTATCATGCATAACAATTGATGAACTCATAAACAAAAATTGTGATTCAGATTACCTTAATCCTGCTGCTCACACAACAATTTGAATTTATTTTCCTGATTGTGTGGCATATGAGGCTCAACCCCCTGAATATAACTTTTCATTTATATCAATTAAACTAGAAGTAGCGAACCTCTAGTCATGGAGAACTCCGATAAACTCCTATATTTTAACAATACATGAATGATATATTAATGTCATTTTAAATTCATAACACTTTAACGTCTCTCACGTGCCTATAAACTACCCAACCCTTCTTTAATATGTTCTCTACTTAAAAATCATTTTGATCCGATCCTTCATTATTAATCAAACATTAGATCTTTTACTGTTTTCCAAGAATCTTTAACAATTGTCTATCACAACATTCATCAAAACAAACATTACACTTACATATCCAAACAACTTCAATTCAATTAACATAGCAATACTTAAGAGTCCAGCAAAGAGCAAGATGAGTAATCAATCATACACAATACCTTTACAATAGCATTCAATATTGAAGAGAGACAAGGATAAACACGCATATCATTTCTATTTTATTCATTTCACGTGACTCAATTCAGCAAGGAAAAACACAACTTCATGCCTATATAATCATTGCTTCTAATTAACTTTAACTCATCACCTTTTCAACCCTGTACATGAAACAATTACATTTATATGCTCCATCAAAAGTCAATCCAAACTTACACCATAAACCATAATCATTTGGCCACTGCAGAACATAAAGCAAATGACTTCTTGCTGATTTGAAAACATCCAATAGACTAACATGTAAACCACAATGCAAAGCCAAGAACTATATGACTTTAATGCAATATTTAACAAGTAGGTTCTAAAGTAATGATCATAGATTCTTTTCTCATGTTCAAGCCTTGCTTTCCTTAAAACTTTCATTTGTTGAAGTCCTCATATCTGTTTTGAAACTATGCAGAAAGTAAAGAACATACACACAGATTTTGTAAACACCAACACACAATTCTTTCCCTTTTCTTTAAAAATCAGCATACATTTAGCACCCGTTTCCATTAAAATGAAGTTCTAATTTTATTCAATGCAGTAAGGGTATCATCTTCCAAATTCACATGCAGACACTCAAATCACCGCACAAACACTTCTCAATTTCACAAACTTTCCTATCCTAAAACCAGTTCAGCTTTGACATTAAAGTGATGCAGAAAATCCTAGCTATACATGCAACAATTTAATCTCAGCCACTAGCATAATTTAAATATCCCTGCATTACAATTCAGCCATCACAGAACATATATCAAATAATCAGTATGATTTCATATCACCTAACAAGCTGACATGCAATAGCATATATGCTCATTCACTCATAAATCTCATCACTAAATTAGTGGTTCATTAAAATCAAGAATCTAACCATAATCTTTGATTTAATTTGTGGTTTTACCCCAAATCCCAACTTTGATTCGGACCGTCTCTCTCAAGATCGCATAAATCAATGTAAAAGGGATAGGTATAGGTGAAGGAGACTTACTGGAGTCAGAATCTAATCTTGCACATGAAGCTCAGCAAGAAAATTGTCGTCGGTATTGAGGGGGAGTTGAGAGAGTGAGTGAGAAAAGGGAACTCATGAAAGAAGAAGGGAAAAGATATTTTGAAGGTGAAAAGGTGATGATAATGATGATGGAAAAGGGAGTATTTAAATAAAAAAAATATATAGGGAATAAGGTTGAAAAGAGATAAGGATGGAAAGGGATGAAGTTGAAGATATTTGAGAGTGATGGTGATGAAGTGGGTTTGAGCAGTGAGAGAGAGATGGGAGAGTGAGTGTGAAGAAGATGATGATGATGAGAAGGGAGGAGAAAGTGAGGTTGATGATGGTGGTGAAGTGAGGAAGTTAGAAGAGAGTTAAGTGAGAGTGGAGAGTGTGAGGGTGATGATACAGAAATAAGTGATGGTGAGGACTGAGGAGGATATGGACGGTGGAGGTGAGAGTATTAAACAAAATAATAAGTGATGGAGATTGATTTAGGAGGGATAAGGATGAAGGAAGAGGAAGATATTTTGGAATGAACGGGTGAGATTTGATTAGGGAAGATAAGTATGGATGGGAAAATGATAACTTTTGAGATATTTTGAGTCCAATATAAATTTATCTAGGAATCTTTTAATTCCCAAATTTATTCCTAAAATTTTTTAAATACTAAATAATACATCAAGATTCTAAATATTGTCTAATTTATTCTATTATAAAATTTGGGGTGTTACAGACGTAGCACAAAAGACATCTACATCCACCTAAATCTAATCTCTTCTATTCTTTAGAAGAGAGTTTTTAGCTTTTTTTTTTTACCAAAAGCTATTCTTCAAATGCTATATCCAAGCATACCCAACTAATTTAACTAGGTGGATATAGATATCCAAAAGACATATATGTCCACCTAGTCGTATGAATTTTTATGTTTATTGTATTTTTATATGTTAAAAGCATAGCCGGCCAAGTGATGCCACCCCATCCCTTCGTCATAATTTATTAATTTATATATACCCTGTTATCTACCAATGCTGGACCGAACTAAACTCGTAAGGGTCTGTGCCTCTTCGGAGCTTTGGAAACCACTGATGTGTTTATATTAAGAGACCAAAAACGAGTATATAAAAACAAGTGACCAATAATATGTTTATAAACTCAGGCGACTAATATAAAACAAAACAAACACTATATTCAATTTCTTATTAATATGATATGAAGATTAAAAACAATAATGATATATAAAATAACTGAACAAAGTAAAACATTAAAACTAACAAAACCCATTGGCATTTGTTGGGATTAAATACTGGTATGATACTTCACATAAAACAAATCAAAAGTAGTATGAAAGTGAAAGAAGGCCAAGAGTACAAGCAATGAGACATCAAAGTTGTTTCTTGGTGTTGTCAAGGGAAAGAAGGCGGCCGAGAGCACAAACAATGAGACATCAAAGTTGTTTCTTGGTGTTCTCAAGGGACGAGCTACATTTGCTATTGAATAGGCATCTTCGTTTCTTTCATTCCTCTTTCATTGTTCATTTTCTTTTGATCTCTTTACCGGCAAGCGGTTCTTTTTATACCGCAATGAACTTCATCTTTGCCATTCTCTCTATTGTCACAGTCGGGTTACTCATTGGTAAAAAAAGTTGGCAAAATATAATATTTTGATTTTAAAGTATAGTTTCATGATGTATTGTTATCAACCAAGATATAGTGCATTTTGTTTTGTTTTGTTCTGTTATGTGTTGGTGATCAATAATTCATCATAGCTTCCTCGCATTCTGTTTTTCTGAAGTATTATTAACCGTAAAGTTACAACAAGTAAAAACTATGAAGTGGAACAAAAAAGGGGGAGAAACGATAAATGGACCCCATTTGATGTTCCCACAATCCTTTTCATAACATATTTTCTTGATTTGTTTGTTATACACTATAAAAAATGGCAAAACCAATATGAATCATCTAGAATTGGGGAATTTGTTTGTTGTTTTGGAAATTTTTCTACTTTGTCTTCATGGGAAAATTTTCAGATTCCTATAAACATAATGAAAATACTAACAATCTTCTTCTTTCAATAAATTTAGAATGATATATTCCACTATATATGGTGTAGATCTGATAACTGAAATAGAAGGGTGATACATGTAAACTAAAATGGATGACTGAAATGCAATTTCAAAAGAGCTTGCCATAATGCAATCATATAACTTTATTGTTTTCTGTTTTTAAATTATAGGTTCAGTCTCTCAGTTGACACTTTTACAACAATTAGAAGACTCACAAGGTAAAACTTTATACTCGACTGATGTCACATTCAGGCTTAACAATTTTTTAAGATATTGAAATGGTCCTTTTCTGTTTACGTATGTAGACTTTCCACAACAGCATCGAGGGTTATAACCGTGGAAATGTTTATCATGTTTAAGTGGAACAGAGACCTTTTTATTTACTTTTTATTTACTTCTTCATGGTTTCTTTTTTTATCTATCATTTAATAAATAATTTATTGATTCTCAATGTGACATGATTATCACAAAATGTGTAAATACTAGATGCTATAAAAGACATCAATACTAACCATGCCATTCTTTTCATTATATCTATATATTTTGATTTTTCAGGTATTCCATTTTGGAAAAGCGACAAGGAAGCAGAAATGTTACGCATTGGGCATGTTCGTATATTTATATGTTGTTTCATCTATCAATAGAAGTTATTATTCTTGGTTGAAATTTTTCCACTCTCTCTAAATGAACTTTAGGCAAGTATGTTTCCAAATTCTCATTTGGACAAGTATAGATAGGTTGCCAATTTCAAATTGGTAATTATCTGTTTACTTTTGGATAATTCATATTATTCTAGAATAATCAATCCTGTGCTCTCTCAACTATTTAATATTGTTATGATTCTTGTTACATTAGTCTCTACTGTTTTTTACCGAATTATTTCGTAGACACCAGTTAGTTGTGATTGAACCTTTTTTATCAAAATAGAATAAGTTTTTTTTAACAACGTAAATGTCTTTTTAGGTAAATATATGTTAGGACCACTCTTGGAGACTTATTAAAATACTACTAATCCGATTCATTGGCCATTTCATATATGTTTGACGCAGACTAAGGAAAACCTTAAAAACAATTAACTTCCCACTGAAATCTAACAAATCTCCTATTCTACTCATATTTAATATCCACTATAACACATGAAAACAAAGTTAACATATAATAAATGAAATATGTACTAGTATATTTATAATGAAGTGACTTATATATGGTATAAAAGAAAACTATATCTACCCTTTGAATAGGACTAGAGGAGTACATCAACAGGGAAACTTGTCTTTGTTGGTTAGAACTTTATAGATAGTAATATAAAAGTAGGATGGTCATAGAGCTGCGCTATAGTCAAAGGTTATGAGAAGCTTAGCTGGAGACTTGAAAGTCATTATTTTTGGTTCTAACTATAAATACAAATAGAGTTTAATTTGTTAGTTACATATCAGTATATTGCTAAAATATGAAGATGCTTATAGTGTTGCTGCATAGATTGAATACATTTAAGTTTCCGTTTTGCTTGTTAATGTCCTAATTTGATAGGATAAAATTAATCAAACTTGTCTCTTTTCATTCTAGTTTCAACTTGTCTGATTGATTAAGTCATTTCTCATTTTTATGATGGTAGAGTTGATTTGAATGACTAAAACCTGATTATATGATTATTCTCCTTTGCCATTAATTCTTTCTATAGATCAAGCCTGAAGTTCTTAGCCGGTCTCCTCGAATCACTTTACTGCATAACTTTCTAAGTATAGAGGTATGTGCTTTCTTTTTAGGGCTAAGATGTCAATCTGATACTAAACTTTGTCCCTAGGAGCGTTTCTAATACCCAAGTTTTATGAGATGCACTAATGATACTTATCTATTGAACATGGAGCAAATGTAATAATAGAAAATCAATATTATGGCCAAGTCTATGCTTTTTGTTGTGGCTAGCGGAATCTGTTCAATTTGAATAAGTTCTTTGTTCTTTTTTTACAAACTTTAACATCTCCGGACAACGCATAATTTTGGTAGATCCTTTTTTGGGGCCTCTCACATTGTTTTATTCGGAAACACCATATGAGACCTTCTTGCTGAGTGATACAAAAAACAATCACAACTACTTAAAACAAGTACATTAATACTAATCATTTTTAGTAAACTTAACTTTTGAATAAAATTAAATTTACTAAAAATGTTTAGTAAATTTCGAATGAAGTTGTTGAAAATTATAACTTTGCATTGATCAAATTAAAGACCATTTACATATTAACTGAAATTGAAGTGATATTTCTTTTACAGGAATGCGAGTATCTTAAGGCTAAAGCGTTCCCTCATCTTCGTGCCTCATATGTGGCAGATGTTAAAACAGGAAAGGTACATAGGTTTTCATTATCTTCAAATCCAAAATATGAACTTATGACAAAAAACCAAGAACAAAGGCCAACGATACTTGAAGGGGTCAACTATATAGATCATATATCAAGCCATTGCACTCTATCAACATATGAAAATAGATAAACTAAACTAGCTATAATTTTTTGTTACTCTCTGATGCTTCATTTGGAAGTGCAGCCTATTCACCCTAGGTGTAAATTGGGTGATCGGTCAAAGCTTAAATTTTTTCTTTAAAGTTTTAAAGAAAACCCGTTAAAATTAACAGTCAAACTTAACGGTGGCATGATCGGGTCAAACGTGGCAGGTGACGTGGCCTGGGTGACATGACAGGTGACGTAGCATGATTGGGTCAAACATAATGGTCAAACCCGTTAAAATTGACGGAAATGCTAGATTTGAGCCATTTTTTAATAGATGAGTGCTACATTTGAGCCATCAAATTCTTGTTTATATTGGATGAACTTTTGGCGATAGTAGAGTGCTAGATTTGACCCTTAACCCAAAAATCAAATTTGAAAATTGTTTCCTTAAGGTATATCTCCACTGTGAGGACATACTTTGTGGATAATTAGAAACTGACTGTAAAATATGCAGTAGAGCAAATGTGTTTTAGTTAAAAACAAAGGATATCAAAGAAGAAAAAGAACATACCAAATTTATTCTAGGTACACATTGACCTACATCTAGTCTCCAAGTTGCTCCTAGAATTTCCAAAAATAATTATAATCTTGTTTTAACAAGGTACAAGGGTAAGCCTTTACAACCTTCAAGTTTTGCAAGATAACTTAATAAACCTCACAAGTTTTATAGGTTCACCCAAGAAATCTCACTACAAAAAACCCGCAGATTGTCGACGGTTTTTTCCCTACTTGTCGGCGTATATAACTGCCCCCAAAGCACTACGGCGGAAAAAATAAGCGCCGGCAAAACTACAGAAGAACGCTACGTACCGGCGGATAATTATACGATGTAGCTCCAAGTAACCGCCGGTACACGTAGCGGCAGGACATGGGGACGTATATATCTGCCCCCTTGCATTAGTTTTTAATATTAAATAATAAACGCGTGCCGGCGGAAATATACGCCGGCGCACATTGTTGTTTTTTTAAAAAAAAAAATTTCCCTGCCAGCGGAACATATCCATCGGCACGATAATAGAAAAAAAAATAAATCTATTGTAGATTATTTCCCTTGCCAGCGGATATGAATTTTGTTTTAAAAATATTGGCCGGCGTATATATCCGTGGGCACGCTGTTGTAGATTATAAAAAAATCCTCAACTTTAGTCTACCAATTTAACATGTAATGTGTTAAATTGAAGACCGAAGTTGGGATTCAAAAAATAAAAACGAAGGTTAATATATATATATATATATATATATATATATATATATATATATATATATAAACAGTATAAAAATATAAAAAGAATTGAAAAAGTATGAAATATGATCACAAAATAATATAATTAGTAAAAAATAAATATGCAATATAAATTTAAACAAACAAGAAAGATAATGCAAATTAAAATTAAAAAATAAAAACAAACTAGAGATTAACATATAAAGACAGATGATACCCAACACAGATGATGAGAGGAAAAGATCTTGATAGGAGACCAATGTGTTGCAACAATAATAACGAAAGAGGGAAAGAAGAGAGAAGGAAGAGAAAAAGGAATGGGCGAAGAGAACAGAGGGAGAGAGGATATTTATAGGGAGTCATCTCAACGTAGCAGCTGATACATACGCCGCCACATTATTTTAACTTACGATATATGTTCGCCCCAATATGATATATAATATATAATATATAATAAATATTCTATATGATATATAACATATAATATTTATTATATGTATCCGCCGCCACGTGTAAACATATAATATATATTATATCTTATATTTCATATATAATATTAATTATATATTATATATGATACCATGTTCGCCGCCACGTGTATACATATAATATATAATATTTATTATATATTATATTTTATATATGATACACATGGTGGCCAATTATCATAATTTTTTATTAAGAAAACATGGCGGCGGATGTTGTTTTTAAAAATTTGAACTGATAGGTTTAGTGGCGTATGTTTTCAGCCTATGTGTTCTTACAATATAAAGAGCATTTGGATCAGGTATTAGTTGCACCTCTATTCACTAAATTTTTTCTTCTTCATTTTGATCTATACTTGTTTCGATGTCGGATAAATTGTGGATCAACTTACCTCGATCCGCACCCGAATACATTTTGGGTCTCAATTATGTTTTAGATTTTGCGTTCATGTGGTCTGGTGTTCGGGGAAAAATTGTCTGTCCATGTCAGAAGTGTAAGTTTCAACGCTGAAAAACAAGAGAGGAGATGTTTACGCACTGTATACAGAAGCCATTCCCCAGATATTATGTATTTTAGATTTTACGAGCTCACTTGAAACTCCACGAATTTTTCCAAGCTCACCTAAAACTAAAAAGCCTATCCTCAAGTTTACGAGCTCACTTGAAACCCCATGTTTTCAAGGCTCACTTGAAAAACTTCCATGAGAAACCCCTTTAAGTTCAAATAACATTGGGGTGACTTAGGTTCACTTTAGTGATGAACAGATTTTGATACCAAATCAAGTACAGACTCAGAGATTAGATGATGCCTAGATGCCTACAAGCCTAAGCACTGATATAATTTGCTCATATCCATCTCTTTTAATTGTTCATTTATCTGAATTGAATTTACATTGTAGTTCACTCATACAATTGTTCACTCAATGAGCAGATTAAACAATTAAGTACAGAAACTACTCATGCTCACTTAATTGAGCTAATTTAAACATTTAAGTACATAATGGATGACTGATCTAAAATATGAATTGTAATGACGCTCATTTAGTTGACACTTTCTTCTTTAGGCTATTGATGGTTTTAAAGTCTTCTTTGAGGTTCTGCCTGGTAGAAGCCCTAACTAGCTATTGCGTGACCGTTTTTTTTTAATCTGGAGAGAGATGATGGTTTAAACCATCATCTATTATCCCTTGGATATTCACATCTTCTCTCTAGTAATCTAATCTCTATCATTAATGACGTTTTCTGAGCTCTTGTGTGTCTGATGTTAACTTCCTCAAGTAGGTCTGATAAGTGTTGTACTTTTTCTGGAAGTCTTCTACTCAGTAGATCAATGATACACACTCGAGTGAATCTTCTTCTTCTTGATCGAGTATTATGAGATTATGCTCTAACTAAGCTTGCATGTCTTGATAAGATGATTAGAGTAGACAAAATATATAATTATGCACTCGAGTGAGTCTCTTTATGATTTCTCATTCCAACTCTGCCTTGGATAGATCTTCAGATCAATTTATGTCAAGGCTATGGTTACCCTAATTTGATCACGGTGACTACAAAGTACATCTAATTGATTGACCTTTCTCAATAAGTCTCAAAATATACTTCAATTTATGGTTTAGTGACTCATTCTATTTCTAATTGCTCTTAATATATTCTTGATCAACATATCTCTTAGCGGTACACGAAGAAAGCCTCTTTCTTAATTCAGCTCATATGTCCCTAAATCCATTTCTTGATTATCTTTGTTCAATTGCTCTTATATCACTGAGTCCATTCTCAAGCTATAATATATGCTTTCTCAATTTATCACCTTGGTGATAAATTGTCCACTACATTTTCAATCCACTACATTTTTATATCATATTTGTCCCAGAACTTGGAATTTCTTAGATATTCTTACCTGATACTCCATTTCTATGTTCTGATGTCCTATAATAGTCTTGATAACTCACAAGGCCCCTTAATTAGTTAAACATTTTGGACTTGTGACTATAACTCAATCAATTCTCTGACCAAGTATGACTTATATGACCTCTATCTATTATAACTCTCTAGTCAACTTGGATTCTAAGCTTGGGATTTTAAAGATATTTAGTCTTAAGTTCTTCTACTTAGCCCTTCAGCTGAGAATATTTTATCCCTTTATCAGTATTTACTTAAGATATTATTATTCAATTTGCTATTCAGCTCTTCCTCAAATCTAATGTATGTTTGGTTAGCATTAAAACCTAATATTCTAACATTATTCATTATACTAGGAATGTCTTGTGTGAGACATGTTGGGTATGTACACCAAGAAACCATAAGACATCTTATTTAAAAAATGAAATTAATTAATGCATCTTGAAAAATTTACACAAACATTTGTAGAAGTGTTTTCCTTCCATTCATAGCTATCTAACATCTAGGAACTAGCATCCACAATTCTTGTATATACTCCCTTCGTCCTAGAATATAAGCTAATGTTGAATCTTGTCTAGCCATTTAATGTTTGTTTTTTCAGTTTTGTCCGTTTTGTCAACACTCTCTCCTATGTTCCCATACACATACACTATCTATTTTTCTCTCATCCAATCACCATATCACTTATCCGCTTCATAAATAGTGGTAAAGTCAAGGACAAATATGATCTAGACATATTGATTAATTGATTTCAACAACTTTTACCAGTTTCTCGAATATATATAGTGATTTACACAATAGTAGCTTATATTCTGGGAGAGGGGAATATAGTAGTTATAACTCAATAAAACAATCAACAATTTTGTAAAATTTACACTTCATCTGGTGTTCCAGAGTTTAATTAGGTTTGACCTCACTTTTACAGTCGTAAATAGGGTGTGTAAATAATTAAGCATGATCCAACACGACAATATTTTCATACAGTGCAGCATAAATTGAAATTTGTCATTGAATATTCTTGCATTTACTCATATATATATATATATATATATATATATATATATATATACACACCAAAAGATATTCAAACAATATTTGGGTAAATAGAAAAACATACCTTAATACCTTTACATATCCTGAAAACCTTGATAATGTGTTTTTAGAATAAAATGAGAAAGTTTTAGAAAAGGAAGAGAAAACAAGAACAATTTTTTGAAAAATATATTATACTCATCGTACAGACAATTTCTTTATAACCTACAACATCTCTATCTTTTTGTATCCTTCAAATAAAGGTCATAGTTTGTAGCCTGTGAACTTGTAACTTATATTTTATTTTCTTTCATCTTTCATAGAGTAAAGTGAGCACTGGCAGGACAAGCTATAGTATATTCCTGAGTCTAGAAGATCGAAATCACCCAATGGTACAGGTAAGTTTGTAAGCAAATACACACACACACACACACTTTCTAGTTTAGTCATTTGTATGAATTGCCTCCAACTATATATTTTGACAACCAACATTTTTTAGTTTCCTTCAAAATAATTAGCTAATTTTTCTTTTGCTTAAACTTGAGTAGTATTTTTTGTTGTTAGTTGGTTTAATAGTGAAAGACCTTTTCTTTTTGGTGAGGACAACTTGAACATTTTGATAAAATCATGTTCAACCTGCACATGTAGGCTATTGAAAAAAGAATTTCAGTCTATTCTCAAGTACCAACTGAAAATGGAGAGCCCATTCATATTGTGAGGTAGTGTATAATTATTTTTATCCATTCTTTTAAAGCAAAAAAGATTGACTTTTTTGTTTCCAAGGCTAACATCTGCAGAATAACAGGTATGAGAAGAATCAGTATTACAGGCCTCATCTTGACTCTATCAACCATACTGTGAGTTTTATTCCCCTCCTTGCTGTAGTTTCTATTTTTAAATGGTAAGAATTGCATTGTAGTGGTTTTTAGTTTTGATCAAGCAATCTACACCTTTTGTTCTTTTTCTTTTGTTTTCATGACAGATCAACTTAAAGAATGGTGGTCAACGAATAGCGACAATGCTTATGTATATAAGTGACAATTTTGAGGGTGGTGAAACATATTTCCCATTGGTAAACTTTCCTTTGTATCTCTAATTTTATTTAAATCAAATCTAGGTACTCCCTCCATTCCTAAATATAAGATCACTTTAGGGAGGAGGGATTGTTCCTAAATATAAGATCACTTTCTAATTTGACTCATATTTTTCCCAAATTACCCCTATACTCCCTTCACCAAAAAAATAGTTGTTTGAAGAAGGTGAGAGAATATTTTTAAAACTTAGGTGAGGGTATTTTGGAAATTTCATGTAATCCTAACTCATTGGAATGTCTTCCTTAATCTCTCCAAATTTGCTAAAGTAATCTATATTTAGGAACGGAGGGAGTATTTGTGAGAGTATTGTAATTAATTGTTTGTGCACATGCTTTTCTTTTAACTCTATGACTTCACTAACATTTTGTTCTTTATTGGACGATTGCTTTATAAAAGAAAGTGAACGATGCCTCTTCTAGAAATCATTCGGTTTATGCATTTTCTGACTGGGACAATTTATTTGTTTATGTTTGAATAAAAAGTTTTTTCAGTGCATGTATAGCTAGTGTTTTATCTTTTACTTGGACAAAATTTACATTTTCTATATGGTAAAGGGTCTTAAATACTCATGTACTTATAGACTAGGAGCTACCATACAAGTGGTGATAAGCGAGGCATCTAGAATGCCTATAAAGTGGGAGGTCTCGACTTCGATCCCTGGGAGGGCCAATGACAAGGCTTTATCCCAGGAATGCTGCAGCATTAGATCGTGGATTCGAGAGAGCCTTGGGCCTCCCTACAATACCTGAGTTGGGCCTGCCAACACCAGGGAAAATGCGAGAGCTGACCCTGGGGTGTCCAACATGGTGGATTCAGTAGCCGACACATTTGTACTAGACTTTTGTCATCATCATCTTAGTGTAAACCATTTATGTTACTAAATCCTTTTTCAATATAAAATATCATTATTGTTGTTTTATGTGAATTCCACCTTTTTGAAAGATATAATGGTTTGGTACGATTACTACTGAAATATTGATTGGAATCTTTCTAACTATTTCTGACCATTTAAATTCATTGCAGGGTGGTTCAGGTGAATCTAATTGTGGTGGGAAAATTCTCAAAGGACTATCTATAAAGCCTAGTAAAGGAGATGCAGTGCTTTTTTGGAGCATGGTTAGTAGTATGCATATTTTGAAAAATAAGTCATATTGCTCATGCTTATACGTGATTTGCCATTGAATTTATTTAATTAAAAGATTGATGATGGTACTATGAAATAAGATCAACCTAAGAAACATGAACACAGATTTCAAATGGAAGTAATTAACATTACCTATAACATATTGGTAGTTAGTCAAAAAGCTAAAATTATTCTATTTGTCTTATTACTTAGTTTTTTCCATGGTTAGATTTGAAAGACTGAATGTTTAAAGTCAAAGTGAAAACTTGTGTACACCTTTAATTGCATGACTAAGTTATTTCTATAAAAACTTTGGATCGATATTCATCTGGAGCACAACATTTTGAAAATATTTTAATGTCTAATGGCAAAATACTAATCATTTGAGGTTTTGCACATCATAGAAAATATTGCTCTAGTTAGACCATCAATTTGTTTTTTAACTATCCATTCTTAGGTTTCATTTTTGTGTATTCATTGTAACTCAATTTAAATCCTTTGCATTCACCATCCATTCATTTAGAAGTAGTGACAAATTTCTTATTCAATAAAAGTTTTCATGATCATAGTTTATTTTTATACCCTCCCTCCTCCTGTCTTTTCAACCCGAATACACTTTAGATATTACATTTGTGATTTCTTATTTGGCCATATTCTAGTTCAAAAAAGACATGCGCATAATTAATGGTAGTGTAAATGTCATGCTTACCATGGAAGGTTGACATAGTGATTAAGAATAACTTAATTTCAAGATGTTAATTTCAAATTACATGTAATATTTTCGTTCTCGCACTGTGATCCTTAGGTTTTTTTGTAGGAGTAAAAACATAAATAAAGTTATATAACTATTTGTAATTAATGTGTCAAATATTTATACTCTTGCATTCAATGGAATGTCTATAGTACCAAATATATAGAAGCTATAAATATAACTAATTTGTGGAGATTAAAAAAACTATCAAAGTTCGTTATTTATAACAAATTGTGTGTTTGTTTCCCCAAACTCTCTCTTTCAATCATGATATACAAAGGTCTATTTTTCCTCGAAAGTTTTAGTTCAAGACCAATTTTTCCATTGAGGTTTGTGTTTAGAAATACTTTGAATGTTTCAAAACATAGTAATATCACCCTATTCTGTATAGAACTCACACATTTAAATAGTTGACTTTTGGTTATTTCAATTAGGATAAAATGATTCCACTTTAACAGGTAAAGTCAAACAAAAAAATATTTTTAAGGTAAAATTGATTTTACACTTAGAATAAGCAAAGTAAATAGGGGAAGAGAAGTGAAGGGAAACGTGAATGACGTGGCCAAGGGTCAAATTCGAAGCAGGCATGCGAAAACATCAAAAGCAAATTCGACAATTAACCTTTTAATCATTTGCATTGGATATTAATTTCTTGATGGAATTTTGCTCAACAATTGCAATCAATAATGACAAAAAGTTATAAATTTGAGAAAAGATCGAATAAAGTCATATATTTAGAACTTTCGGGCCTGATACTGACTTTAATATTTATGACAATGGGGGTAATTATTTCTTCTTGCATAAATACTAAGCATGAACTAGAGAGATTTTGGTGAACAGAATATTTGATGGGTAAAAAATGGGTGCATTCTTGCATGAAGTATGAAAGTAAAATGTTCATAGTGGTCAAAATGGTAAGCTATAGTTCAAGGCAATTAAGAACTCTGCATTAAATTCTTATAAATCTAAATT
Organism: Mimosa pudica; assembly: GCA_029929735.1. NCBI lineage: Eukaryota > Viridiplantae > Streptophyta > Magnoliopsida > Fabales > Fabaceae > Mimosa > Mimosa pudica. The sequence goes on along the minus strand of JAKELP010000014.1, from coordinate 5,365,093 downwards.
GGACTATACATGAAAATAAATGTGTGGATGTGCTAAAAAAATTAGATAACAACTGTCTTCATGAAGTGAAAAGAATAACAATATGTATTAGTATTTTGATTTGATGTGTTATTTCAGGGACTGAATGGACAACTAGATACTAAAAGTCGTCATGCGGCGTGTGTGGTACTTTCTGGGATAAAGTGGTCTGCAGTAAAGTGGATGCGTGAGAGAGCGCGAGCAAGAGCAAAGTTTAGATTATAAGTTCATCATCTCTTATGACTTTTTCACGAGTACTATAACTTAAGGATCTCACATATAATATGAAGGTAAAAGGCATTATTAGTCCAACATATTAATGGTTGGGTATCATATTAATGGTTGGGTATCATAATAATCCACACCCCATTTTGCAAAATCAATTTCATGGATACATGAATGGTCCAGACTCTAGAGATCATTGTTCATAAATATATTGTTGACTCATTTTAACCCTATGGTTGACTTATTAAATCTATTTCCATATATAATATCAAATTAATTACCAATAAAATTAGTTTAAACAATTTTAACATTGTAGCAAACCAAATATTTTACTTTGTTAACATTTTATGGATATATTTTTTTGCAATGATATCCTGAATTGTAGTACAATAGTTATGCTCTTTATCATGTTTTGCTCTTGTGTTCAAAGAATAAACTATGAATCTAACATTTATACTATTGTTTGGATTCCAATACAACAACAAGAACAAAGTTTTATCCCAATTAGATGAAGTCAAGTCAACTACGACATGGATTAAATTAAACGACAACATTGTGCTCTATCAATAAAATAATAATGAAAGAAAAACTTGACCAACAAGACCCACATGTTTAACAATCCAACATACATTATTCCTCCAACACTATATATTCTCCTCATGAACATATATACTTTGATACCCGCTGCATGCTTAAATGATTGCCACTTCATCCCAGTTGCTTTAGGTCATACCTCCATAAATATTGTCATGCATCCACTCTTCATCTCTTGGGTTCATTGTTTGTTTTAAGGAAAACACATCTCCCACACTCAAACCTATCACTCCCATTTTTTATGAAATACAAGATGCTCATTAAATGATAAAAATAAGAAAGTTTTTCCTACTTCAGTAATTCAAAACATCCATTTCCTCCAACGATTGCGCTGGCACACTTCCACTAATTTTTTCGCTCATGTTGACTTGCTACTTATATAGTTGTATTAACTCTTTTTGTGATACAAATTATTTAAAAAAGAATTTCCTTCACTCCTCCTTCATCTTCACACTCTAATCTATCTTTCTCTCTTTCTCTCCGCTTTCTGTGATGGCGAGCTCTGTTGATGCATGCGCGAGTTCGGATTCAAGCTCATGTGAATCTCCTCTCTATATTCCTACCCTTTCTTCTATGATTCGAGCAAGTTTTTTTTATGGTGGGCCATTTTGGGTTCTGTGATTTTTGTTGTATTACGAACTAAAAAGAAGGTTAAATTTCATGTTTTGGTATTTAGGAGAGAAATTGAGCGCTAATTTGAGGTTTGATGGAGACTTCACAAAAAGCCCAAATTTGGGGATTTCTTTCCGTTGGGTTTTTTAAGAAATTGAGAGGTCAAGTTTTCTAATTGGCATTTGCAGTAGTCTAAGAGTTGGATTTAGCAATTGCATGTTTAATTTGTTGAGGTTCATTTAACTTTGCTAAATTTCGTTTATATCTCTGCTTCCTTGTTCCATTTGGTTTATGATGCTTTTGTGATTAAAGTCATTTAAAAGAAAGATTGTTGATCTTTTCAATTCTTCATGTCTTTGATGCACTGTTTCTGGTTTTTTATTTATAGATTTATTAAAGATGTGATTTGAGAGTTCTTTGTGTTAATGGTAATATGTTTGCGATTTTACTGATCAAACTGTAAGTAGTGTGTTGATTTGAATATTTCCTTGCGCTTGTAAGCTATGCTACGTTCATTATAGTTAGTGTATCAATTGTGGTTTTCCTAAGTTCAAAACTGCGAAGAACAGAACTTTTTAACTAGGATATGTTAGAATAAGGACATTGAGATTTGAGAAAACCTCATGGTTTAATTAGAATCAACTTTTGGTGATTTTGTTGTTGACTGACTAGTTTTAAACAAAGAGGAACAACATATTTTTGTTTTATTTAATTCTAATATGATATATGGTGGTTGTATTGAATGTTTACTACTACTACTACTCCCTCCAGTTCTAAATATAAACCTTGTTGACTTTTTTGGAGAGATTAAAGTTATAAAATATGTTATTAAATTATGACATATTTGATATATTTTTAGATTATTCATTAGTTTATAGGTAAAATAAACTAGTTTAAGGAAAAAATAGGTAAATCAATTTATAGTTGACTTATTTTGCTTGTTTAAGATTTTCCCAAAATGTCAACTAGCTTAGGTCTTAAATAATGATAAAAAAACTAGGTCTTAAATTTAGAACTAGAAGAAGTATATTATAATATATGCTTGAATGTGAAGGTTGTTGTATGAAATTGAAGTTGTATGTTAAATGTGAAATGGATGAAAATAATTTGGTTTGTTTATTTTCCTTTCTTTATCACTGTTCATTTCATATTAAAAACGTGCAAAGAAGGAAGAAAAATTTGAATTTGTTATATATAGATGGCATAGCATAAATTTTAGAAATTGATAGATAAAGGAAGTAAATATGTTATGGTTATTTAACAAAATTGAAATGTGTTGATATTGACTTTTAATTAGAGTTTTATTATGAGCACTTCAAGTTCTATTATGAGGATTGCAAGTTTTTTATTCGTTTCCTCTATGCGTATATGGTTGGTTAAGCAAGGAAAGACATGTCGAGTGTTTGCTCCTAGGAGTGTTTCTAAAACTTGGGTATTATAGACTCTCCTATTGTCACGCCCGAAATTTTAAACGTGACCGGCACGAAATTTAAGGTATTTAAACTTCGTAAGCCATTTCCATGTACCAATACTTCTAAACATTTATCATTTTCGTATTAATGCATACAAAGATCAATACACAAATTGAATGTATAGATAAGTATTATCTAATATAACCTTATATTGTGCGTATGGAATCTTTTCTGCATTCATACCTGTGATTGATTTCCTATGTGGATGTATACTGTTACGTGGTTTAATGCTGAATTTTAATGCCCCATATTGGGTGTTAATGATTTTTCTTTGTTTTTCCTTTTATTTCCGTTATGAAATGCTAATAATTTCTCTTCATTTGATTTTATACACAATGTACCCATTAATTTCTCACTCCAGATTCAATGATCTCTCTCTCTCGATTCTCCCGCTCCTCTCCTCTCCTTTCCCTCCCCTCCCATTGATTGTCAAAAATGGTCACCAAAGATTACTGTTTCACGCCTGAAGAAATAGCCGTCAACCAAAGCCTAGGATTACCGAAACCTACACTAAGCTCTGTCACGGCCAAAGTTTCAGTCTGTGAAGCCATGGCCCACCTTTTATTTTCACTCCCTCCACTGTAAAAGAAGACGAGGTAAGAAATTTTCAGATTTGACTTGATTTAAATTTCTGAGTCAGTTTCAAATTCTCATGTTTTAATATAATGGTTGATTTTGATGTTTCAGAGATGATAATGTTGCTCTGGGTAGGCACAAAATATATTTAACATTTCCTTGGCTTTCTTTCTGCTTTGTGAAAATCAGGACCAAGATTTTTCAATTGACTTATATAGGAACTCATTAGAGTTTTTCAATTGACTTATATAGGAACTCATTAGAGTTAGCTTCTACCAATGCGTGTTTAATATGTTAAGTGTTGTATGTTTTATTATTCAAAATTTGAGGATGTGTTGTCCGATTTCTGTGATACAGGTCTTGAGACAAAAGTAAGGCAGGTATGGGGTTGCTGCTATCTGCAATGGAGGAGGAGGGGCATCTTCTTTCGTCTTTGAGCTCATGTAATCACTTTTCTCATTTATTTGAGAATCTTTTTTTATTCTTTTATGGTGGCTGTTATGCTGAATATTATTATGATATTTTCCATGAATATTTATTTAGACTTGCATATGAAACTGTTCATAAAACTACTCACATTGAACTCATGATATTTTCCATGAATATTTATTTAGACTTGCATATGAAACTGTTCATAAAACTACTCACATTGAACTCAAATTAGAGGGAGAAGATTATTCTCTAGGAAAGGAAAGATGATTATTACGAGTAGTATGGATATTTGTATCATATACCATGTGAGTTTAAATTGTAGAGAGCAATATGATCTTGAACCAATTGTGTATTGAGTATTAAAGATGATCTCAAAAAAAAAAAATAGGGCCTCAAAGTCATAATACTGGATCATGAAGTAACTCCTATGACTATGCCTATATTCTAATCATACCATCATACATATAAATTATTATTAGCATTCTGGAATAGTAAATGTTTAATGATCTTTTCTTTTGTTAACAAATGTGAAAAGACTACGGAAAGACATTTTTCCATTTTTGCAGGCTTACTTCCAGAGTTAGACTTTCTTCATCATGAGTATGGCTGGAGAACAAAATGTATAATGATTCTGTCAAAGAAAGAAATGGCCTTGGTTTTGCATTACAACAAAGATTAATCTCATATGGGGTACTAAGTAAGAAGGCCCCAAAGGTTGAACCTCTCCCAAATGGCCTTGGTTCTGCTATATGTTTGTTTTTGGTAGATTTCAAACATAATAAACTTTGACTTATGACCATTTCAGTTTCTGTTTTTTTTTTCTTTTTCTTTTAAATTCCAAGCAGACCTCCATATCAGTTTGGTTAAATCCTGCTGACCAAGTTCATGCTTTTTAGGTTTTTCAATTTAGGCAATATAAATGGCCATCAGGGGTTGATTTTACTAGGGTAAGTTGTTTCTGATGTTTTCATATCTTAAGCACTTTCTTTTTACAATGAGTTTTTTCTCATAATTTTGTTCTTAATCTATAACATGTCTTTCCTTTTCATGGTTGTTTTCAAATCTGCATAATTATAGAAGCTTACAGAAGAATCCTCTAGATGTATAGCCGGATACAACCACCAGATCAAAGACTCTAGATGGTTATACCAGCTGTCCTACACTTAGATTAATAAGATTTTAAGATAGATCCTGATTTCGTTGCTTGCTTTTGTATCAGATTTTTGGTTGCATGTATATGTGCATAGTGACTTTAGGAAATTGAAGATATGTTGTTTGTGCTTATTGGAATTTTCTGAACTGATTGGTGTTTCTCCTGCCATTAATTCAATGAATTTGAAACAAATATAATTTTATTTTGGGGTTGAAGCTTAGTGAGTGTATATTATATGTTTTCTTGCAAATTGTTTCATTGCTTTGCCTAGACTTCAGCTCCCTGATTGTTGTGAATTATATCATTATGTTGTTGTTTTTTGAATCAAGGTCCTTTTTATGAAGGTCTACTTATATGCAAACTCAAATGAGATTAGTGTTGAGATGGATGAAAGGGAGGCAGAAGCTACTTATATGCAACCATGTTGGGGTATACCACTTGGTTCCCAAATGACAACCTGAACTTTTAAACATTAGTCTTCTTGAAAGTTGAAGGCCTTTATGTTGGGAGAGCTACTTATAGTTGGGATGACTACTTATAATGTGTAAGTCTTGAACGCATTGAGTTGCATACTTATTCATTGGGTTTCATCAATTTATTAATTGCAATGTAATTGATTGCCTTTGTTGTAGGCCAATTAAGTCTATAAATATTCTAACATTCCAATTATTACTCTACTTTGAGGTTTGCACTTTAAAGTTTGTTTTTGACATATTGATTACATATGGATTAATGGAGAAAAAGTTTCAATCTTCGTTTTTGGATTTCTATTTATCTGCATTGAGGCTATTGAGGTTCTCATGATGTTTGACTTAAAACTACTGGGTTTGATTCAAAAGTAGAGAATAGATTTGATGATCATCCTTCTCATGGTGGGAGAAAGAAATACATGGGCTACTTCACGGAAAGAACCGCTATATTTTTTAATTTCCTTTTCCCTAATTAGTTAAACCAAAATACGGATTTCAATCTTTATGCAATAGTTTTTGTTTGGTATATAATGAATATAATTTTCTGCTTCTTTGCCAAAATTGCTTTTAAGACTCTATCTTCTTTAATTAATCAATTCTATTAGGAGATATTTAAACTATTTAAATATATTAATTTTATTATTCAATAATAAGAACATAAATGACAAAAAATTTACATATGCACAAGTATTTTTACTAATTTATTTGTTTCGAATAATAAGAATTTGTAAATAAAATGCGGATAATTAGAATAAATGACTTAATTATGAATATTTATATAACTTGAGGATCTTAGAAATTGAAATTATTTGAACAGCATAACTACCAATGCAAAAAAATTAGTTAAAGTAAACTTTCAGATGGGGTGGTGCCTGTAAAAATTTAGTTATTTTCTGGGCGGGGTAGATAGGGATGATGAGATGGACTTTTACTCTTATGTTTTTATACACATGTGACTAAGATTCTTTGTAGAATTAAAAATATCACATGTAATTTAAATTGAAATTATATGGAAAGCTCGACTTCCCAACAAATTTTGTCCAAGTGAACTTTTGGATGAGGGTGGTGCCTAAAGGTAATTTGATTTTTCAGGGGGATTGGACAGGGAAAGTTGGGATGGAGATTTGACTCTTCTTTTGTTTTTATGCGTGAGTGAGTTTGATTCTCAGTCAAGTTGAAAATATTACACAATGGGTAGATCCTCGGGGAAATTTTGTTTTTTTTTTGGAGAACGGGGTTTGGATGGGGGACATTGAGGATAAAGTTTGACTCGATCTTCTTATGCTTTATACATTGACGAGTTTGATTCTTGGCCAATTCAAAAATATTACATGTAATTTAAATTGAAATTAAATGAAAAAAATCAACAACCAAAAGGAGTAGGACAAATATCAGTGAACTAATTAAATTAGATACTCCCTCCGTTCCTAAATATAAGATCACTTTGGTTAATTTGGGAGATTAACGAAGACAATAAAATTACATAATCTTCCTAAAATCCCCTCAATTACTTAACTTTAAAAGGAGGAGGGGTTTTCAATAAAAAATGGAGTATAAGGGTAGTTTCGGCAAAACTTGAGATAAAATAGGAAGTGATCTTATATTTAGGAACTTATCCACTTCCCCAAAGTGATCTTATATTTAGGAACAGAGCGACTATTTCTCAAGGACAAATAAAGGGGTCGAGAGATGGAGTTTGAATATTTTGTTTTAGTACACGTGAGTGTTCGATTCTTGACCAAATTAAAATATTATATGTAATCTAAATTGATATTTTCTTTTGAAAAATTGAATGACATTTATAATAAATATCATAATGGTCATATAACATGTTGAACATCATATTTAGGTGTTCTAATAAAATATAGTTAGGTTAGTAAGAGAGGGTTGGAGTATCTTTCATAGTAGTTTAAATATTATATGTAGTATTAGATGTGCTAAATATGTGTGCATTTAAGAAATGAAACATAGTTATATACTTTACTTTTATAATTTAATTCTAAAAGATTAACTAATATACAACTTATTTCTCAAATTTCTCAAATGAACACAAATAGTACTATTGGTTATTTCTTGGGTTAAGGTGCATTTTTAGTACTCTAGAATATAGCAAAGTGCACTTAACATAATACACAATATTGTGGTCCATTTGTGGTAACCAAGAATTATTTTCGTGGCTTATTTAGTAACGACGTTAAATAAGTTAAGTTTGACCGTTATGTGTCAAATTTTGACCGTTAAATTGTGGGGTAAAGGAGCATTTTCAGTACTCTAGAATATAGAAGGAGCACCAAACATAATATACATTATTTTGGTCCTTTTGTGATAACTAAGAATTATTTTCATTGCTTATCTAGTAATTCGTTATTTAAAACTCACTTTTCTAATGTGACATAATGATGTGATATATGTAAATTGAAATGACAATTCAACGAACATTATTTTAAGTTTATAACTATGTAATCAGATAGAAGTAACTCTTCTTCTATTACATCATAAGGTCATTAATTTGGGTCAAGCCAGTATGACCAACCCGTTTTAATTTGTGTCGAGCCAGTATGACCAACCCGTTTTAACTCAGTAAGGCCAACCTGTTTAGTTTATGATTCTTTGCTTACATTTTTTATATATGTAAAATACTAATGACTTATTAGTTTATACATTCATGATACTAGGATAGTCTATGGATCTTTATAACTTTGTAGTGTTTAATTATTTGACACTTTGAATAATATTGTGACTTAGTTGTTTATGGTGTTTAAATATTGTATATTATGCTTGATGCCCTTTCTATATTCTAGAGTACTGAAAATGCTCCTTTACCCCACAATTTAACGGTCAAAATTTGACACATAACGGTCAAACTTAACTTATTTAACGTCGTTACTAAATAAGCCACGACAATAATTTTTGGTTACCACAAATGGACCACAATATTGTGTATTATGTTAAGTGCACTTTGCTATATTCTAGAGTACTAAAAATGCACCTTAACCCTTATTTCTTCTTCAAATCTCATTTTCTGATTCAAGCTATGTAATTTATTCACAAAACGAACATAATCTATTAATGACCATAAATGTTAATGTCATGTTAATGTATTGGTTCCCAAATAAATCTATACACATTTTAAAGTTTTCCCTTCCTCATTTTCAATCATTATATAAAACCTTCATATCAGATTACCTTAACTATTTCATTATATTTTTTCAATTAATTATGTAAATATTTTACAATTTTCTCTTGACCTCATTTAACAATCAAGAGCTGTCATGATCCACTTCATTCAATTGTTAATTCCATATAACCTGACGTACTCAGTAATTTGTTGGATTTACAATACCTTGCAATTAAGATCATTCTAGCACCAACAAAGGAAGTAGTTGATCAGATCAATGACCATGTAATATGTATATCATTCATGGAGATCCTATTGACTATTACAGATTAGACTCAATTAACAAGATAGATGCTAACAATAGTGCATTTGAAGATTTGTATGACACAGAATTCCTCAACACCATTAAGGTCTCTAGGGTACCAAACCACAAACTTACTCATAAAGTTGGAACTCCCATTTAAAGTGGATAATCAATGATTCACAAAAAAACATTACTTTTTTTTGTTACATAATAAAAGTATAGGTGAGTTGATTCACAAGGGCTCACCAGAGCCAGTGCAGGCCTCCAGGGTCAAAGAGCGCTTATAAAGGTATTTACAGATCGCCCACCACTAAGGTCCTCATATCAGCAGGGTTCGAACCCACAACCACATAATTATGAGTCAAACTCCTTTACCAACTGGACCAACCTTTGTTGGTAAAAAAACATTATTCTTGCTATAATCCTAATCACCCTATTAACTATTAAATATAGTTGTGCATCACTCCATTGTTACTTTGTCTATATTAAAGAGCATTGAGATAATGCATCTAAATAAAAAACATTCCCCGTGTCATATCATTTGCAATGACAATTAACAAAAGTTAAGGAGAGTCCATGGCAAATGTAGGCCTATACTTACCAAACCCTGTCTTTTCACTTGGGCAAATCTACGTTTCTCTCTCTTAGATAAAATCCATAGATCATTTAAGGGTTCTCATTTTAGACAAAGAAAAGAAACCAACCAACACAACGAAAATGTTGTTTATATTGAGGCTTCCAAAATATTAGACAACCACGACTATATTAGATGATAACTTCCAATGATAGATCATCTATTTGTTTAGCAATTTCATTTTTGTGATGAGTTCAATTTTTTCTTCAATAAAATATATCTACATGAAAACCAATCACAAACAAACATAGCATTTTCATGTGCTTTAGATCAACATCACTTTCTCCATTGACACTTTACAGGAACTATAACATTCATAATAACTTTAGTAAAAAAACAATTCAACCCCGTGCATCGCACGGGGTAGAACACTAGTTATTTACAATAATAATAAGAATCGGTTTTCTTTATAAAGCTAATTATACCTTCCTTCGTCTTAAAGCACGAAGTGTTGTTCCACATTCTTCAATCTGAAATACAAAGTACTATATAAATATTTGCAATCTCTTTACACTGACTTCGTATTTAAATTCCCAAAAATAGATAAATATATAAAGATTTGGAATATAGAAACCTCAGTAGTTTATAATCATACTTGTATTTGAGAGTAAAACCCAAAAGCGCAAAATCAACATAACATAAAAGTAATTCCATTCAAGGTTTACAAAGTAAATATGAAAGCTCATATTTGTGAAAACTTGTTTTCTATAGAGGAACTGACACGCAGCATATAACAAGCGCAGCACAAAGGCCACGAAACAAGCGCAGCTCGAAATCTACAAGTCAAACGCAACCCGAAGGCCACGAAAAACCAGCGTAGCTCGAGACTACGAAACAAGCGTGGACACACAGTCACACGAGGGTAAATAACCAAGCGTGACACGAAGTCACGAAAACAAGGGTGACAAGCCGCATGACATGAAGTTACGAAACAAGCGTAGCTCGAGGTTACGAAAACAAGTCGAGCGTAGCTCAAGACTACGAAAACAGTTCAAGCATAGCTTGAAACTACGAAAACATTTCAAGCGTAGCTCGAGTATACGAAAACAGTTCAAGCGTACCTCGAGTCTACGAAAACATTTCAAGCGTGGTAAAACCACGAAGCAAGCGTGACACGAAATCACGAAACAAGCGTAGCAAAGCTACGAAACAAGCGTGACACGAAGTCATGAAACAAGCGCTTTGTGTCTAGTTCCTCAAAAAACGTTTACATAATAATGAATAAATCAATTCGAAAGATAGTAAATTATTTAGAAAGAAATATATATATATATATATGAAAGAAATCTTTTCATTCCAACTAAAATCCAATCAATGTACTTATTCCACTTTCAAAACTTTATACGGTTTCATATTTCTTTCAAGAACATTTTCAATATGTTTCCAAATGGAAAAACTAAGCTCATTAGCTTCATCTTATCATTCATACAGCAAATAGGCCAATCCAAAAAATAGAGAATATAAATTCTTTGGCAACCCATATCCCACCACCCATGCCAAGAGGAAACAAGCTAAGGAGAACAAGTGAAATTATTAAGCATAGCCAACATAAATCAAAATACACATAAGTCAAACACCAATAATAAATTCAACCCTTCAAAGAATAAGCCTTATGTAAACCAAAACAAGTTGGTACTCATAAAAATTCATCTTGATTCTAATAAAAATAAGGAATTAACATAAAGTCATTTCAACATCCTAAATAAATTCTCAAACAACATTTTTTTATACTATTAGCACTACTTTTATGCCTCAAATTAGATCAATCCTTCATAGAGAAAGAACAAGTATGATACACCATATCTTTAATTATTACATGAGCATCCACAAATTCTCATCTCATTTAAACATTTTTCAACACTACTTTTCCACATCATCACAATATCATACCATCATCTAGATAACTCCCTAACAAGAGTCCAATAAATATAGAAAAATGAACAATTTCCCAAATGAAATAGAGTAAAATCACACCAACAAACCTTTAAACAACACTTTCCATAGTAGCATAACTCATTTATTTTAGTCACATATATTTCACACCATGCACACCAAACAGATATTAAGTTTACAAAGAGCCCATACCACTATACTTCAAAACAGTCAACCTTATTTAATCATTCTTACATTTCCCACATGTTTCTCTATACCCAAAATATTTCATCTCAGCTCACAATTTCATAAATAACTAATGTAACAATAGCTTCATAATTTCTACATTTTATTAGACTTCACATGCTCTTTATTAACTTCCATGTCCTATTGTTCTAAGACGTCTAATCATAATTTGTTTAACTATAAAAATTTCCTATTAAGACTGCAACTTAACCATCGGCTACCTCCTATTACCTATCATTCTAAATGAAATTCTCCTTTAGTAACATGTCGTTGAAAGATTCAGTAGTAAAACCAAATTCCCCATGTCATATTCATAAACCTTTCCTTCTTTCTTCCCTTGTACCTGAACCTAACAGTGGCAGCAAAAAGAAAATAATTGAATCTGAAATTTATACCTGCTTGCATTAAATCCGAGAAACAAGTGACATTCCCCGAAATTAACTTACAAGTTTGATAAAATCTATAATCTATCTTTTGATGTATTTATTTATTTATTTATTTATATTAAACTATTACTTACATCTACTTCCTTGACTTTAACCATTTTGGTAATTCTAGAGAGGTATCTAAGGTATTTCAAATAATCAGACATAAAGTCCTATTTACCATATAGTCTTAAAAATTCTAATTTCAAAACTGCCAAACTTCACTCATCTAATTATTCAAATCTCTTTTGAACCATACAAAATCAGCAACATCATACTCCCATTGATCTTAGCCCAAGATAATCAACCATAGGATCTTACACCTAATACAAAAGTCATCTCTTAGGTCTTACTATAACAATGAAGCCCTAGTAGCAAGACTTGAACCTCCCAGTTTCATATATCTCAGAAATAAAAGAGAATCAATATGGACTACTCTATCAAGTTTCTAAAATTTGTGGAACTAAAATTGAAACATTCCACTAAACAATTCAAAACAAACCACATTAAGAATCAAAGGAAAATCTAGAAACATAGTTTCAAAGAATCACTTCAACAACTTCCACAATAACTATCCTTATTAATCCATTCTTTATAAATTCTACTTCAACCAGAAAACTCTGCATCCTTAATTACAAGGTTCACAAGCATTCATGAAAACTCATTCAAAATACACATTTGCAACTCAAATTAGTTTCTCTACTCTTCTAATCATTTTAACAAACACCATAATCATACTCATTTGGCCACTGCATAACATAAGGCAATTGGAGTCATACTAATATGAAATCAAAAGGGGCTAACATGCAAGGCACAAAGATATCATCAAAAATGTAAATCTATTCAGTTAAAACCTAAAGTAATATCATATAACATGATTAAACAAGTTAAAATCACTAGTATTTTCGAAATCCCCTTCAAACCCTAGCTTTTAGCACTTTAATTCATCAAATCATCATCCTAACCCAAAATCAAGTAAGCTCTACCCATAAATTACTTAGAAATCACCTTAATTTGGTATTAAAACTATATAATAGAACCCATTTAGACTAGGGTTCTGATTCTTCAAGAATCCCATCTTTTTTTTTATTAGCATCAATCAACTTTGAAACAATGAAAAGAAGAAAATAGGGGAGCTTCACCTAGTTTTGAGGCTTCAATGGAACCCAAAACTCGCCAAAAACAACCCAAATCATTGGCCAAACAAGACTATCCCATCGTTCATAGACTTGGAAGAGGAAGGAATGAATGGAGGAAATGGAGAGAGGAGAGCAACGGCGGCTTCCTCCTCCCATCGTCGTCGTCGCCGGCCACCTTTGGCTATGCAACGGAGAGGAGAGTAGGCGGTGACAGTGAGAGTGATTGAGAGGAAGAAGAACGACGATGATATGTTTTTGTGTGTGTGTCATGTGTTTTATTTTTCAAGAGGAAGGAAGGAGATCCTTCTAGAAGAGAAAAGAAGTGGAGTATTTTAATTGGTCTAAGCAATGCATTTGACAATTTTGTCCCTCCTTTCATTTTGATTCACATTTTTACTTTCTACTAAAGTAAAGATGAATAATAGAATTGAATATTTCATGATTTCATACACCGAAATAATGTTTAGACCACAAAGTGTTTTTTTTATGAAAATTTTAATCAATAATATAATCTCTAACCATTTTCTTTAATTTATAAACACAATAGGCACAGTGATTCCTTAAATATATATTTATAACTTTGCAGTGATCAAAGACCATTTACATATTAACTGAAATCGAAGTGATATTTCTTTAACAGGAATGCGAGTAGCTTAAGGATAAAGCGTTCCCTCATCTTCGTGCCTCATATGTGGAAGATGCTAAAACAGGAAAGGTACATAGGCTTTCATTATCTTCAAATCCAAAATATGAACTTTTAGACCAAAAGACATGAATAGAGGCCAATGATATTTGGTGGGGTCAACTATATAGATCATATCAAGCCATTGCACTCTATCGACATATGAAGATAGATAAACTAAACTGGCTATAATTTTTGTTTTAACTAGGTTCAAGGGTAAGTCTTTACAACCTTCAAGTTTTGTAAGATAATTTGATAAACCTCACGAGTTTTATAGGCTCACCTGAGAAATCTCAGGTTTTACGAGATCACTTGAAACTTCCTGAGTTGTACCATGCTCATCACCTAAGAAGCCTATCCTAAAATTTATCATAGGGTAACTCAAGAACTAAAACATGAACTTTTATTGAAAATATAAAACTTACAATATAAAAACTTTAAAAGGAAATCAGAAAAAGAAAACAAGCAGACTTTCTCTCTCAAGGACTATCTTAGTGAGAAGTAATGAAAATGAAAAACTCTGCCTTCTTCGTTCTTCTGGCTTCCATTTTATAGGCACGCTGATGTGCTGTTGACCTGGAACTGGTACTGTTTCTAAACAGTTCCGGTTGTGCTTTTAACCTAGAACCTGTATTGTTTCTAAGCAGTTCTGGTTAACATCTGTGAGCCTATATCTGCTTTACATGTGTCTATCTTGAATACAACTGAGTATAGTATACATCTGTTTCTAAAATACACCATACTTCAAAATCAAAATACACACATGTAAAAGAAAAGATTTTAGTTCTCATCTAAATCCACTACATAATCCTCCTCTTCTGGTACTGTTTCTTCAGTTAGGGAGGTATGCTGGGCTTGAGAGGATGATCCTGGATTATCTTGAAGAGCCAAGAGGAAGGTTGTCAAATGGTTCACGAGGGCCGCCTTATCTGTCGTTGATGATAGTAAGGAGGTTATCCTTGATCTTTGATTGAGGAATTTGCTTTGTTCCGTCTGGCAAAGATACCTAGAATTATCATTGAATCATTGAAACATTGATCAATCGCTTGCTTGTCAACTCTTCGTGTATCAAACTTGTCCCACCACCTTGAGTATGGAACTCGTTGTAACACTGGCAATAACTTGGAAGTTTCATCGATTTTACTCATTTCATACTTCCAAGAGAAAATCCAGGACATTGAAAGTTTCGAACAATAATGAAGACTCAAGGGAAATGGGTCCTCATCAATGTTAAATTTCTGTTTAAAATACTCGAATGATTCAATTACATGTTTTGGAAATATCTATGGTGCAGGACCAAAGAAATACCACCAGTAAGCGAACCATTGAGGAAATTCATACTCAGTTCTAGTACGAAAATACATGAACCAAGTATGTTGTGATTTTTTGTTTTGATACCAAAACACATTGTCTCATGCGTCAACATAGTCCCAATAGTTATAGGTATTAGGAAAATCTTTTGCTTTTATTGGAAGTCCTCTTGGATTTAAAAGGTTTTTTCCCCACATAGTGGGTGTGAGGACTTTCAATATCTGAAATTTAGAGTAGGCTATTTGTTCTTCATTATTCCGATCTATTATATGTTCAATAATAACAGACTCAGAATGAATGAGTATAGCCTCATAAAATCTCAGTGATTTTGAAAAAGATTTTGGCTGGTAATGCATTCCCGGGGAAATAGATTAGCGGCCACTTGATTGGGATTTTGATTAAAAAATTCAAGTTCAATCTGAATAATATTCCTTGTACATCTCTATTTCTTGATGAAAGGAGTAGTATTCCTTTGACCCTGAGTGTTTTGGTGTGATACAATTGCTTTGGAAGACGCAATTGAAGCCACTTGTTTCTGGGATTTTGCAGCTACTAAGTCAGATTGTTTATCTGTTTTTGTGACAATCTCACCATAAGTAACTGTTGGGATTTGTTTTTTAGCCAGATCCACAGCAATGGATTCTAGAGTCAATTTTCTGGCTATTTTTTCCTGGGTAGATGACCCAGGAAGGGTTGATTGTGGTTTCTGAGTTGGGGTTGATGACCCCACTGTCTGTTTCTGGGATGGGGTGGATGACCCCGAAAGTTTTGATTCCTTTAGACTTGCAAAATAATTTATCAATTCTGCAGGAATCGCTGCCGATGGTTTTTCTGTTTTTGGAATTTGGAAGAAATTTTTTTTGAAGAAGCTCATGGAGTTCTACAACAGATATCTCCTTGGGTGATTCTGGTTTATGAGCATCTTGAAAGATGTCCATTTTTTGCTTCTGTTTTTCATCTGGGGCCTTTTTCTTTTTAGGCATGGTTATGGTCCCTGCAAAAATTCTCTCGTAAGAAAGTCTGGAAGAGAGTTTGAAGACCCTTTAATAAATTCGATGTCAAAATCAAAAATGCATAAAATGGCTTGCCATCTAGCAAAAATTTGTTTTGATGCAAGATTTTCAACATCTTTTTCCAAAACATCTTTTGCTGACTTACAATCAATACGAAGTAAAAACTTTTGATTGAGTAAATCAGATTGAAATTTGAAAATGCACAACACAATTGCCAAAATTTCTTTTTTGATTGTGGAATAGTTTTGTTGAGTACTATTCCAATGTTTGGAAGTGAAGGAGACAATTTTCTCTTGATTATCAATCCTTTGCTTAAGGATCCCACCATAGCCGAGATCCGAAGCATCGGTTTGGACAATCTTGAAGGCAATAGGATTTGGAAGGCTAAGACAAGGAAGTTGCTTAACCTGAGATTTGATTTTATGGACAATGTTTGTATGAACATCTGTCCATGGAGGAGGATTCTGTTTAAGACGCAGATGTAGCGGCTTAATGAAGTTGCTGAGTTGTGGAATGAAGTCAGCAACATAGTTTAAACACCCCAGAAACCTTTGAAGCTGATTCTTTTCAAGGATTTGGTCTGAGAATTTGTCCGCAAACTGGATGGCCCTATCAATTGGGGTAATGGATCCTTGCTGATCCAGTGCCCAAGAAATCTGACTCTAGTTTGGAACAGACTGATTTTCGGCTTTGAGACTACTAAACTGTTGGTTTTTGCAATCTTTATGAAAGAGTTTATATGTTTAAAATGTTGATCTATAGACTGAGAATAAACCAATACATCATCAATGTATACAATAATATATTGGCTATAATCATTAAAGATCTCATTCATGATTCTCTGGAATTCTGATGGAGCATTTTTAAACTAAAAGGCATAACATTCCACTCATACTGCCCGAAAGGAACCGTAAAAGCAGTTTTATACCTATCTTTTTCAGAAATTTGAATCTACCAGAATCCATACTTCATGTCAAACTTTGAGAAGATTTTTGCAGAATACAAACGTTTTAATAGGTCGGATTTGTTAGGTATGGGATACCTAATCCATCTTAAAGCCGAATCCAGAGGTTTATAGTTTATGACAAGTCTATGAGTCCCTAGTTCAATTTCAGCATTTTTATTGACATAAAAAGCTGCACAAGACCAAGGACTTCCATATTTGCGTATGAGATTTTTATCCAAAAGTTCCTGTATTTCAGTCTTACAGGTTTCCAGCAATTTGGAGGTCATTTGGATAGGTCTAGATTTTGTTGGGATTTGTGTTTTTGAGAAGGTTGATTCATAGGGTAGATCAACTACATGTTTTTTACGATTCCAGAAGGCATTAGGAAGATCCGAACATATTGTTTGGTGGATCTTTTCCAAGCAATCTTGGATTCGATTTTTAACCTGTGGTTTCTCTATCTGTGATTCTATATGTTTGAACGAAATTTCTTCCTTCAGAAAGTTTATTTGGTTTTGCTTTGAAGAAAGTAAATTTAATTCTTTGATTTTTGGATCTTGTGAAAGGGAAAGTGATAGTCTTCCCCAAATGTTCAAAGGATATTCCATCCTGCTTAGTCAAGTAAGGGAGAATTAATCCCGCAAATGGAGCACCCAAAATAATCTGGGATCCCATGTTCTTGACCAATATGAATGGAGTTTGAACTTGGAAACTTCCGTTTTCTATGACAACATTAGAGATTTTGTATTTGACATCCAATTTAGTTTGGTTGACACCACTGAACCTCTCCGTTGTTTTCTCAAAGAATTTGGTGGGGATGAGGCCTTCATTGAAACAGTTAGACGCTGCTCTTGTATCAAATAAGGCAGGCTGTTCTAACACCAATTCGTCATTAATAATAATCTTGACAAAGATATAAAATTTCGAAACTGATATTCTGGATACTAGACTTATGAAAGCGTCATCAGGTTCTTCATCATTTTGATGTTCTAATGACTCTTGTCTTTTCTGAAGCTGGATATCCTGAATTTGGGATATTGCAGCTGCCTGTGTTTCTTGTTGTGTCCTCAAGAATGAAACTTCAGCTTTAAGATTATGGACTTCATGCTGAAGATCTTGAAGAGTTGTTGGTTTAACAGAATGTTTGAACCTGTTTATTGTTTCTGTTAAATCATATTTGTTTATGGGCAATGGTGTTTTTGGTTTGGAACTACTTGAATTGAAAAGTTCCTTGAGTTTGAACAGATATTCTCCCTGTTCATCATCGGGCAGTTTAGTGATGATGTCAAAGAGTAAATCTTGTTCTTTTGTAATAACATTGATGGAGGAGGAAGATCCTGCTAGATCGTCTTCCTGAATGTTATTAAGATCATCTGAGGTGTTTTCTGTTTCTGTCTCAGATTCTGAAGTGTCAATCAGCAGATTATTAATCTGCTCAAGAACAGATTCATCGATGTTTCTGATTTTGTTCAGTTTCTTACTAAACCGACAATACTTAGAAATGTGGCCTTGCTTTCCACATCTGAAGCATGTTAGCTTAGTTTTGGGAAAATCCTCTTTAGGTTTATTTTGTTCCCAAGGGTTTTCTTGGTTTATGGTAGGCTGGTTTATGCTGCCTAAACTGTTTATGTTTGGGTTTGGATGGCCTAGACTTCTTGCAGGCTGGAAAGCCGAATTGTTCACAAAAAGTGCCCAATTCCTTATTGCTTGTGGCTTTCTCTTTTGCAAGCTGTTTTTGGATCTTGTCATCCTGGCAAATCTTTAGTGCAGTCCTTTGTACGTGAGATACTAACTGCCCAGATGTCAATCTCTCATAAGAGATGTTGCCATCGTTTTGATTTCTTAATTTTTCTCTAACTTTATCGGCTAATGATTTAGGCAATCCAGCTAGAAATTTTTCTTTCCAAAAAGGTTGATTGGCATCATCTCTTGTGAGGACTCTTTGCAGAAAGTTATCCCTATACCATGTGAAATCAGATAAAGTTCTGCACTTGAGATTTGAAAGGAGCTTTGCCGACCTATCTTTCCAAAGAGATGGATCTCCAACAAAATGTTTGATGATTGTAAAAATCAACGTATTAACTGAATCAGGGATGCTACTCCCCTCATATAAGATTGGAGTATCATCTGGTTCAGTCTTGACAGAGGTTAGTATGACATTTTTTTCTTCAGATGAGAGATAATTGTCCCACCAACCTTTTAATTGCCCAAAAAACCCGACAATTAATAGATTAGTGATAGCCTGATCATCAGAAGCATCATTTGCAGTTTGATATGTCGTACTAACTATTGTCATTTGTTGGAGAATTTGCAAAATGCTGGTCTCACTTTTCCCATTTATGTTCCATTCATAGATATGGTCAGCACTGAATGATTTGAAGTTTTGGGTTACCCTTTCTTCAAGCAATATATCAGACGGCTATGCCCTGGGATAGTAAAGCCTGGTAGGGGTTTTCCAATTCTGATTGTTAATCTGAAGATTAGATGATCTGGTTTCAGATTCTGAAGTTTGAGAATTTTCTTCAATATTCATCACTTGTCGAGATGCTGAAGAGGCTTCTCCTTGAGGAGTTTCTGGGATTACTGCAGACTGGAGATTACTGAGCTGTTCCATTTTTCGCTCAATTTTTCTCTATAAATTAGTCTTATATCCTAGAAACTCTGACTTGAGTTTTGGTCCTACCTGAAATGGCTTAAAGATAGGAGCCTCAAATACAGGTGATGGTTTTGTTTCTGTGGTGGATGGCACAGCCTTTTGAACAATATAACTACCCAAAGTTTGTAAATATCTGTTGGTGTAATTATTTTGTTCGCAAAGATTTTTAATGTCCATGGAGTCAATGGGTTTATTAATGTTTTTGAATTTAAATAGAGATGCTATTAAAGGTTGATTTTGGTCATCCTTTAATTGCGTCAGTTGGACAGTTTTTGGGGGAGGCAATAGAGAAGATGTTGTGGATCCATCAGGCAATTTCCATTCCTGTTTGGTCATGTTTATGCTTTTTGGGAATGAATATTCAATACCTTGCTTTTGTGCATAGGCACTGAACCAGTCAAAGAATGGAATGTTTTCTTCTACCTTTTCTAGGAATTCATAGAACTCATCTTGGACAGACTGTCTATTATTTCCTTTGAAATTGGCTAAGAACCAAATTTTCTTGGGTTTTTTCTCCTCAGAATAGAAATCTTTTCTAAGGGCATGTTTGTCAATAGAGAACTGTTTTTCCAAAAAGTTTATGCTTGGATACGGTTCTCCATCGTTTATGGTAAGAGACTCAAAAGGTTCTCCCACATTCATGGATGAGTAGGTAGGGGACTGTGGTAGACTTGCATCTTCAGTCCTCTCATAACTCGGTTGTGGAATGTTTGTGGTATTATCCACTCCATGAATTGAGACACTGGCTTGGGAAGGAACTACCTGTGGGGGAATGTTCCTAACAGTTTGGGGAGGTGCCGGCATGTAGATAACAGACGGAGGTCTGAAATAAACATGAGATGGCGGCCTAGAGGATGAACAAGAATGCCTAGCAAACTCTAATTGGGATCTACAGTCTTCATAACCTGAGTTAGACCCATAACTAGAGGAAACAGACCTTCTTGGTTGTTCAAATGACAATTTTACAGTTCCGTCAGTGGTGTGAGTTATTCTACTCACCTGACTTACTGTTGGGGGTGGAGTGGGTCTGGAAACCCTTTCTAACGTCCAGTCATCTGGTAATAAGACGTCTTTCCACATGATGGTTTTGGGGACCGACAGGTTAACATGTGAAGGGTCTGTCAAACAAATCACTGTTTCTCCTGTCGTGGGGAATTTTTTGGCCAATGATTTTGAAGAGTTTGAGACCTTATAGTGCACCCTATATGTAAGAGTTGCAGGTATGGATCCCGGTTTCATATCTAGGCCATGCAATTTGAGTTTCAGTTTCAACACTTCATGAATATGTTCATCTCCTAAATTTACTAACCTATCAAGAAAGCAGTTAAAAAAGACGGGTCCATCATGAAGGCCAAATTCAGCTGCGGCGAGCAGTGAATCAGCAAAGTTGTTATGTTTATTGTCCAATAAACATACTAAGTCTGAGACATTTAAGCCTCTTCTGATTAGAGGTTTGATGGCAATTTGGACACTCCCTATGTGCAGAAAATTGTACTTCTTCTTTACCGCCTGTTCACACGCCCTTTGATACTTCCAGAACCCTTTTCCCCTGCTCATCTTGCATCTTTTAAGAAGCGTTGCTTCTTCTCTGCTTCTCTTTCTCTATCAGTGATCCTTCGCGCTCTTTAGGGGCTCCGCTCCCCAACTGGTATCAGAGCCAGAAGGAGAGGTAGAGATGTGTTGATTAGTTTTGTTTTACTGTTATGGGGTAAAGATAAAAAAAAGAGTATTTTCTGTTTCTTTTAACGGCGATATTGCTTAGCTATTATATGTGAGTCCTTCCATGAGATGTTTTAGATCGTAAGTCCGAAAGGTCGGTAGATATGTACCCATGCTGTAGCATATAATAACGGAAGAAATATCGTTCCGGCTAAAAGAAATCTTTCTGTAAATTTGTCTGTTATAGAAGTTACTATTTAAATTTTTGTTTCAACCCCTATGCAGGTACCTACCCCATAATAGTAAAATTATTTTAATCTTCATACCCCTACTAATCCGGAAGGTGATGATACTAAGGACAGGGAGTACTTCAATTATTGAAGTTTTCTGTCGTTTTTCTGTCTTGTCGTACTGCCCCCTTCCCACTCTCAGTACTTTACAGCTTTGTCTTTTTACTGTTTCTGTCCTTTATATTCCTTTCACTTTATCTCTGTTTCTGTCCTTTATATATATATATATATATATATATATATATATATATATATATATATATATATTAATGAATTAATAAATCAACAAACTAGAGTATCCTTCATAATTAAATTATATTAATTTTATATAATGAAATTATTAAGATTTTCATTTAAAAGAAGGTTTAGGTTAGCTTTATACAAAGGAAATAGAAATAGGTCACTAAAGGTAAATTTACTTAGGCCCTCAACCCTAATATTCACATTCCCTATTTAAGCACATATTCTCCTATTTCTCCATCATTCTTGGTTGCCGCTCAATCCTCGAAATTCATCATCAACATTAAGCTTCTCACTTCATTATTCCCTTACTACAAAACTTCCACTTCCATCCTTTCCCACTTCGATCACTCTCTCACTTGATCGGTAAGGGGTGATGATTCCCCAAAGCAGACAATTTTGAGAGCGAGGCGCTGAGATGTTACAGATGGTATCAGAGCAAGGTTCGGGTCGATATAAACGAAACGAAAGTCCCTTATAAGGGCCGGATATTTCCCCCTTTTGACGCATTTTAATGCTGTGAGGAGTGATTAAATCCAATACACTCTTTCATTAACTCTAATAATTACGTTAAAATCATGAATCAAGTTCAACAACTCATATCCAAAGGATTTCTAATCATTTATCACCTTAATCATCATTCATATATATCTATATCAATAAACAATTACTCACTTCATTCCAATTGTCATTCCACAAATCATCAGCAACTCTAACTCTAGAGCTTATTTCTAAGAATTAATCTTAATCTCACAATTCACCGTGAACTAACTAGTCAAATAACCAATATGAATATTTGCCTATAGCACCATACACTTCACTCTCATCAATATAAATTCTAAACATAATGTGGCCTTCCAAAACCAATTTGATACGTGAAGTATGACATATTCCAGATTTGATACGTGATATTTTGCTTTTAGATTTTAGTCTTTTGTCTTGTTTTGTAAACTCTGTTACTAATATAGAGTAGTTTGTTATGATCTTTATTCATTATAAAAAAATGCAAGTTAGAGAAAACACAGAATCACAAAAACAATCAATAAAAAATTAAAATTATAGAGCATGTTTGAGCAGATGTTCGTAAGTTTCAAAAATTATATTTTTTTGTGAACTGGATCTAAATCAAACAATTATAATCTATCTGTTAATTACAAACTTAATTTTATTTTTCTCAATAAATTCGTATAACACAGAGTAAAGGGAGAATTCATATTCAAGCGATTTTATTACCAACAAAGAATAATTGATTACAGTTAATATGAATAAAAAATACACAAGAATTAGTCAAACCAAAGGCTTAGGTATCAATATAAAAATAAACACTGATAAATCGCCGAAGCATATAATTGAATGAATAAAAATTTGAAGTTGTAAATAATGACACTAATTGAAATAAATATGTAGGTAGTAAAATTATAAATATTACCTACTAAATAAGAATTGTCGAATTGAGGAGATTTCAAGAAATATATAGATTTTAAGCTAACGTATGTTTTTATTCCCTTAACTTTGGATAAAGTCATGTTTTAGTCCTTTAAATTTGAAAAGTGTGTTTTTAGTCTCTTAACTTTGGACAAAGTCATCTTTTAATCCCTTAACTTTGAAAAGTGTGTTTTTTTGTCCTTTCAAATCGGGTTAAAGTATGATTTTGGTCTCTTAACTTTGCACAAAGTCATGATTTATTCCTTTAGCTATCAAAAGGAAAGAGACAAAAACATATATAAATCTTTTATGAAATGACTAAAAACATCACTTTCTCTAAAGTTAAGGGACTAAAAACACATTTTTCAACGTTAAGGGACTAAAACATGATTTTGTCTAAATTTAAGAGACCAAAAACACACGTTTCAAAGTTAAGAGACTAAAACATGACTTTATCTAAAGTTAAGGACTAAAAACATACTTTAGCTTAGATTTTATAAAAATTTCTTTATTGAGTTTAATAAAATATGAATCTCCATATATTTAATATTAATTATTTATATTTATTGGAGAAAACTTACCTCAAGTTTCCAATCTCAAGTTCTGTCAAGTTCTCTCAATCTCCACCACTGATGGCTCATATCCAATCCACTTTCCTACACCCCATTACACCATATCCCTATCTTCTCTTTCTCTCTTCCTCCTACTTCTCCATTCATCTGTTGTGTCTCTCTCTTCCCTTTCACTCTCATCCTACTTCTCCTTCATTCACCCAACAAAACAACCGCAATTACCCCATGGATTCCGGCATGGACCTCTCCCCCTTCGATTTCGGGTCCTCCGTCCCCCTCAAGAAGGTCCCAAACGGCGACCTCATGTGCCGGCGACCTCAACCGCCTCCACTATCTCCTCCACACCGGTGCCGTCAAACGTCAACGTCCGCCACCAGTGGGACTCTGTCGTCGCCTTTGACTACGCCTACCTCGCCGGTCACCTCTAAGATGCACCCAACAAATTTCATATCTAGTGTTGAAACAAGACAGAGGTCACATTAAGCATGACCCTCACCGTGAATGGTTTGGAGAGGGAGGGTGGTCAGAGGGAAGATGGAGGTGTGCCGCCGCCTTGGATGGGTGGTTGCCGGTGAAGGTGGGATGAATGATGGATGGAGGTGAGTTGTGAGATGAGATATGGTGGGGTGAGGTGGGGTGTAGGAG
Source organism: Mimosa pudica (assembly GCA_029929735.1). Classification (NCBI taxonomy): domain Eukaryota; kingdom Viridiplantae; phylum Streptophyta; class Magnoliopsida; order Fabales; family Fabaceae; genus Mimosa; species Mimosa pudica. Next base: position 5,340,364 of record JAKELP010000014.1, on the reverse strand, counting down.
TGTGTGTTGGGTGTGGGCCATTAGATCAAATAGATGGTGGAGATGAAGAGAACTTGACAGAACTTGAGATTGAGAACTTGAGGTAAGTAAGGTCCTTTTAAATATATATATTCAAGTCAAATTATTAATTACATACGAAAAACACATATTTATCGTATAAAGACACATATTTATTAATAGGGTTAAGGTCAAATCTAGCACTCTACTATTGTCAAAAGTTCATCGAACATAAACAAGAATTTGATGGCTCAAATGTAGCACACATCTATTCAAAAATGACTCAAATCTAGCATTTCCGTCAATTTTAACGGGTTTGACCGTTAAGTTTGACATGATCCTGCCACGGCACCCAATTAGCCCACGTCACCTGCCACGTCATCCAATGGGCCCACTTACTATCCATGATTGGGTGATGTGGTAGATGAGGTGGCAGGTAACGTGGCCTAACTGGGTGACGTGGCAGGTGCCGTGACATGATCAGATCAAACTTAACTGTCAAACAGTTAAAATTGACAGAAATGCTAGATTTGACTCATTTTGTCATAGATGTGTGCTATATTTGAGCTAGAGAATTCTTGTTTATGTTGGGTGAACTTTTGACAATAGTAGAATGTTAGATTTGACCCTTAAACCTTATTAATAAGGTAAACTCTTATGAGTTTACGATTTGAGTTGACAATTCTATTCATATTCTTTATATGAGTTTATCTAAACTTGTGAGTTTGACAATCTTATTCACTAATACAAGACCCATTTATTATTGTGCACAAGAATATAAAAAAATAAATAAAAGGACCTTTAAGAAGTATCGAGAATGTTCTAGTATAAAATAAATTATAATCATATTTGTTTTAATTAGTTTTTTTATTCTTCCCTATTTTTTTGTTTGATTGTTTCTTGAAAGCAAAAAAAATGTCTAATTTTATTGTATTAATTCATAAAGAATTACATAAGATTCTTTTCCCTAATGATTGAATCATCCTAAGCCGTGGATTTAGGTCCCTTTTTTCTATAATTACTGTTTTTTTCATATTTAGATTGGTATAGGCTTATAGCTACTATTGTTTCTTTTTCCCCTCTATTTTTTTGAAAAAGTTTCAAACAAAACTCATTCTTTATAAAGGAAAAAAAAATGTGACATTATATTTCTCCCCTCCAATCAATTTAAAGGTTATATTAAAATACCCCAACTTCACCAACACTTGGTGGATATATAGTTGGTCTAGCAATGTAAAGTTTTGAAATATATCTGAGTTTTAGTCTAGAAAAATAACTTGTGTTTAAAAAGGATGTCACAGTCTAATATTTCAGTGGCCAGTTGTATAAATATTAATGCAATTCTATTATTCGTCCTCTTCTTAATTTGCTTTATCCCCAATTCAGGCCAAGGGAGAGGCTTTTTGGAAATCTATGGATCTAATATACTCCCTTTGGTTCTACATAAAAGACCTAATTGGTTTTTTTTTTAAATATTAAGGTTACAAAATATGTTACTAAATGATGACATATTTGATATATTTTTAAATTAGTCATTAGTTTATAGGTTAAATAAACTAGTTTAAGAAAAGAAATTAGGTAAATCAATTTTTAAATTGAATTATTTTGCTTTTTTAGGATTTTCCAAAAAGTCAACTAGTTCTTATATTTAAGACCAGATGTAGTAGTAATATTCACTTGGCTTCATAATCTAATTAAAATTTACATTGACTCAAATCATTCGAAGTTGGCAAATATCATGAGCATCAAACACTGAGCACAGTAGTTTCAAAACTTATGAACTACAAGAGTTACATGCACTTAACTTTGGTAGGAACTAAAATAATAGTAGGAGCCCTCTAACCATTGAATACAAACTTGGTCTTTTCAGTATCCATTTGAATTCTGAGTTGGTTGGGAAGGAATGACATTATTTTCAATGAACCATGCTAAAAGCTGGAATCTTTTGAATTCCAATCTGCATCATTTCTTTCCTCATATTAGCAGCATGATCCCATCTTTCCTTATCTGCATTAATGCTAGATAATAACACATACTGGCTGCAATGTTGAGTTGCTGACTCCAACAGCTTTCTTCCTATCTCATCTCCAAGGTCTATAGCTCCATGAATTCTACAAGCACTTAAAAGTGCCAGCAAAACAGATTTATCCGGTTGAAAAGGCATATTGTTTATGATATCAGCTGCTTCCTCCAAATGTCCAGCTTTTCCCAAAAGGTCAACCATACACCCATAGTGCTCCATCAATGGCATGACTTTGTAATCACTCAACATTGATCTAAACAAATCCAATCCTTCATTAACAAGTCTTCCGCGAGAACAAGCTGTAAGAACTGCAACAAAGGTGATACCATTTGGTCTTGATCCTTCAGCCTTCATATCTTCAAACATATTGAGAGCCTCCTTCTCTCTACCATTTGAAGCTAGAGAAGAAATCATTGCATTCCATGTACAGACCTCTCTGAAATCCATGTTGTTAAATACATTCATAGCATAATCTAGGCAGCCCATCTTCCCATAAACATCTACCAATGAAGTTCCCATAAAAACTCCCAAGTTCATCTCATTCATTACAATGTATCCATGTATCTGCCTTGCACAGTTTAATGCTGCTTTGCCATTGAGATTGGCACAGGACGAAAGAACGCACACATATGTAGCCTCATTTGGCATAACCATACCATCCAATCCATCCCAGTGAGTCATCATCTTCCCAAAAAGTTTAATAGCCTTGCCAAATTCTGCATTCCATGCAAACCCATTTATCATAGTTGTCCAAGAAACAACATCCCTATTGCTCATGCATTCAAAAAGCAACATGGCAGACTCCATATCTCCATTTGTACACAAAGCATGAAGCATCGCATTACACGACACGATGCACGGACGAGGAATTTCATCGAACACCTTAGAAGCACAAGCTAGATCGTTATAACGCGCATACATCGCGATAAAAGTTGTTTGTACAAATTGGTCACATACAATCCCTCTTTTGATCACTTGAGTGTGAAGGGCAGTTCCTAAAGAATGAAAGTGTGAAGCAGCTTTGATGAGTGGAGGAAATGTGTAGTCATTAGGTGGGATTTGGCTGGAGAGCATGTGGGTGAAAATATGAAGGGCCTTGTGAGGAAATCCTGAAATGTGATAAGCATTGATCAAGGCATTGTAAATGAGGGTGCTCTTCCATTTTAGATGTGATGGTGTATTAGAGTAATGAAGGAGGTGGCCACTGATGGTTACTAGTGTTTGGATTTGGGAAACTAGTCTTGGGTGCTTCATGAAGCGTTGCAAAAGAGTAAGCAATGATTCAGGTGAGTAGCTCATAAGAGCCTCTTTGCATTCCTCAAGATTTTATCCTGAGGGCCATATGACTTCTTGGGGTAAGTGATTGTCCAAGTATGTTAGGGAAAGATCAGGAAAAGAAAAGCTTCTAGAATATAAAACCTGAGTTTAGACAGAGAGACGCCACAAACAGTTGAACATTTTGCCAAAATACTTTTCCAATCAATAGTTAATACATGGTTTAGAAACTCTGTTGTAAAACGTAATGTTTGAATTTTGTCAGCTGCATTAAATTTTGCGGAGTACAGAAATTCCACAACCTTATGAGGGCAAGATAATAGCTGTTTCTTCATTATTATCTTTTTTACCTTTTTATTATTAATATCTTGATTTGAATGAATTTAACTGGTTAATATTACCCCACCTAACCTAATGGCACAAGACAATGTCACAACTCAGAGGCCCTTTGTTGTAATGTTGAAATTGTTAGAATCATAGAAATTAATATTACTATTTCTTATTTTGTATTAGTAGAATCCTACTCATAATTATCAAATTATCAATGTAGAATTTTTTTTTGCCAGAATATCAATTATAGTATTAAGAAATTAAGTTATTAGGGAATTGTATTAGTCACATTTGTAAGTGAAGTTTATTATAGGAAGTTTTTTTTATTATAAATATGACATGAAACACTGATGAATAAATTTTAGAAAGCTGCACATGGAAATGAAAGAGTCAGACATAGCTTTCTAGGCTAGCAATGTGCATCAATTAGGCACCTAAGTTTAGATGCTCAGAGCCCAGTGCTTATTTCATCATCCAATTCCATTCCCAACTCTCCACCAAAATAAAATTAAATGACCAAAAAAATAAAAAATAAAACATGGGAAAATCAGAAGGATGAAAGAGAAGATCCTCAGCAATCATGCTTATAGATGTCATCATACAAGATGATCAGGTCTCAAAGATTCCATGCCATCACAGGATCGCCCACAAAATATCAAATAAATTAAAAGAGAGAGTGATTGAAGATTGAAAATTGAAGTAAATATAAATATGGCAGATCATCATTCACTGCACCTGGACAAAAAATCGAAGGTGAAGTGACTCAACATTCCTGCACTATCATTTGTGCCTCCTCTTCTCTTAATGTTTAGGGACTTTATCCTTCAATCCATTGCCACTGAATCAAAGGAATCCCTTCCAAGAGGCAATAAAACAAAAACGATAAAAGATTTTCACACAAAACTAAATAAACTTGGAGAAGGCGATTTATTTTTTATTTTTTTGTAATGGCTTACGTTGTCTGTCGCAGACTCGCAGTATATATAAGTGGAGGGTGTATCTAAATTAGGGTTTTGCAGCTTTAAATGTCTAAACCATATTTGGGTCTTATTGGGCTTAAGCCCATATGAAAGCCCAGAGCATATGTAGTTTCTTTGTAGGTTATGTGATTTTTTTATAGATAGGGATATCAAGATATCAAGTAATTATGCTAAATTTGAAGTTGGATGCACGAAAGAAACAACATAAATTGGTTTTTTAAGACTGTTTCCTTGAGAAGTTTGATTTGAATAATTCATTCAATTTTAATTTAATAAGTAATGAAATTCTTGCTTGGCTCATAATTGTATGAATTCATGTAACCAAAAATATATGCTAGTACTCCCTCCGGTCCCTAATATAAGAGTTAGCCGCTAAAAAAACGCTTCTTAAGAAAACATGTGAATGTTAGTTTGGTGTGTGGAGTTAATGATTCATTTCCAATATTTCTCATATTTACTATGATACTTTTAAGAGAGAAATATATAAGCATTAATAAATATGAAAGAGAGTTAGAGGCAAAGTAGGAAAAAACGCATTAAATGAGGAGAGAATGTGGGATAAACTCTTATATTAGGACCAAAACCATTCAAATTTTGGGCTCTTATATTAGAGACCGGAGGGAGTATTATCTAATTAGTTATTAGAAGTTCCAGTAAAGTATTAATGATTTTGAACAAAAAAGTAAAGTATTAATGATAGATGGATACCACTGATGGGCTAGTTAGTTTAGCTTGGATTTTTAGCTTTACTAGAGACAAGATGTTCTAAGGATGACACTGAAAGCAGAATTAATAAATTTGGTTATGCTAATATGGCCACCGTTGATGCCGAAGGTTATAGTGAAGGGATTTGGTGTACGTGGGATTCTTCAATTGGAAGGGTGGAGGTGGAGGTGGAGGAAAAATCATCTCAATTCATCCATTTTCCTTTCTTTTTTTTTTTTTGGTGACATGATGGGGCATAAGCTCAAGCACTAAGGGTCTGCTTGGATGAGAGGAAAATGGGAGAGGAAAGAAAGTGAGAGGAAAGAAAATGGAGAGGAGAGAAAATTGGGGAGAAAATATAATCCCCTCTCTTGCTTGGATGGAGGAGGGAAAATAAGAAGGAAAGAAAATGGGTAAATATCAAAATAACTAAAATACCCTTATTGTAAATATTTTAGCAAGAAAACTATATATTTTAACAAAGAAAGTTATTTTTCTAATAAGTAAATAAGTGAAATATCTCTTGAAATTAAATTAAATGAAGGCTAGAGTCAACATCAAATTGAGAATATTACCATATTCACAATGTTCTTATATAACAGTATAAGTTATCCTTTGTTAAAATCATAACACAAATATTATAACCAAATATGATGCTAGTAGAAAGGATAATGTTATACAGCTGCAGTAAAAACATTATGACCAATGTTTATTACTCCCTCCGTTCCTAAATATAGGACCTAGATGACTTTTTTTAAAAATCCTAAAAAAAGCAAAAAATAAGTTAATTATTAATTGATTTACCTAATTTTTTCTCTTAAACTAGTTTATTTTACCTATAAGCTAATGGATAATCTAAAAAGATATCAATTATATCATGATTTAATAAACTATTTCGCAACCTTAATCTTTCCAAAAAAAAGTTATCTAGGTCTTATATTTAGGAACGGAGGGAGTATTATAAACATCACCGCCATACGTACAACTGCAGTAAAAAAGAGATGGCAAAATACAATGCAATGCAATGCAAAAGAGAGGAATGGAGCTTCTTTTTTTTGTGAAAAAACGAGAAGAGACGCGGAATGAATAAGGGTAATGAGTGGAACAAACAATTTGTCCCAAAATCCCCCATTTTGGGAGGAAAAAGTTGGGGGAAATGGGGTATGGAGTCCACACTATTTTCCTTCCCCATTTTATTTCCTCTCCCATTTTCTCTCCTAACAAGCAGGGGAAAATGTTATCCCTTGCCCCCTTTTCCCTCCCCATTTTCCTTCCTCTCCCATTTTCCTCTCATCCAAGCAGGCCCTAAAACATTCCTCTACGGGTCAATTCATCCGTTTTTCTATTTCCTCATTGACAAGTGCACTACAAAAGAAGCGGCGATTAGCCGCGCACGCGTCCCGGCGGAACGCCAAAAACCGCCCCCGCGAAAACGCGTTCCGGCGGTCTAAGCCATCCGATGGCGAGTTGCGAGGGAAAATTTTTTTTTGTTTGTGGTGCATTCGTTGCGGCGGTCACAAAAATAATACCCGCCCCAACGCAGCATAAAAAAATACTTTAAAAAAAAATTTCATTGGCGCGGTGCGTTGGGGCGGTCGACCGTGTCGCGTGGGGGCGGTCGACCGCCCCAACGCGAATTAACAAAAATTTAAAAAAAAATAAAATCACGTTGGGGCGGTCACCCGCCCCCACGGCGCATTTAATGTCGCGTGGGGGCGGTTGACCGCCCCAACGAGAATAAAAAAAAAATTTTAAAAAAATAAAATCACGTTGGGGCGGTCACCCGCCCCCACGGCGCACAGAGATTTGTGCGCATTTAATGTCGCGTGGGGGCGGTCACCCGCCCCCACGTTGCTATCTCTCCCTATAAATAACCTCCCCCCCATTTCTACCGCGCGCACAATCTCTTCTTTCTCACTTTCTCCCTTTTGTGTTTCTTGTTGTTTTCATTGTTGGTGCACACATGATGTCTAAAAGTTTGTCTTGCTTTTGGTATAGGTATTGTTTATTTTTTCTTTTTTATTTTATTATATCTGATTGTTTTTATTTCTTATTATTTTGTTTTCGTAATATATCTTATTTATTTTTCAGAGATTTTCTCTTATTCTTTGTTTCGTTAGAATTTATCTTATGGATTTTGGACATGATCTTTTTGTGCTTGATGGTTTAGTATATATTTATTTCATATATATTACAATAAAATTAATTTTTGCTGCATTTGTTTTGTTTTTTTTTCTTGTTTTTATTCCTTTTTCGGTCTTCAATTTAAGTCATTATCATTAAATTGTTCGCATGAAGCAATTTTTTTTTAGTAAATATAATAGCATGCCGGCGGTTCGATACGCCGGCACTATTTGTTTTTTTTAAAAAAAAAAAATCACATGGCGGCGGTCGTAACCGCCCCCATGCCTTTTTTTTAAAAAAATAAAAATTTTGGCGGCGGGTAGATCCGCCCCTACGCCCGCCCCAACGCGTAGCGGCGGTTCCAAAGGGAGCTACAGCGTAAATCGTTCCGCCCCCACGCAGCGTTCCCTCGTTAAAATCGCCGGCGGTAAATTTGACCGCCGGAGCGCTATGGGGGCGGTTAGAACCGCCCCTACGCTGGGAAAATACCCGCCGCAGATCTGCCCTTTTTTTATAGTGGTGCTACATGGTTTTTTACTATTGTGTATGCGAGCCCTCATATTTTACCACGTAGACATCTTTGGAAGGAATTAGAAAGATTATTAGAAGGGTTGACAAATGGAGTTTGGCTTGTGGGTGGTGATCTTAATGCTACTTTATTTGATAGTGGAAGGAAATCGTCTGGGTTCATAAATTGTCTTACGATCGAGATTTTTCGGCATGGTTTGATAATTTAGATGTTCAAGACTTAGGCTTTGTGGGGCCAATTTTTACATGGAAAAGAGGGAGTGTTGAGGCAAGACTTGGTCGTTGCTTGGCAAATGAAGAGTGATCTTGAATATTTCCCCATGCAAGTGTCACTCATCTTCCTATGTTTAAATCAGATCATCAGTCTCTTTTAATTAAGGGTTACATATCATTCTGACCAAAAAACAATTTTGAAATGGTCAAATTGGCCAAAGAACAATAAAATGGTTCATTTTGACCAAAGAACAATAAAAATGGTTCATTTTGGCCAATGAACTACTTGAAAATACCAAAATAACTCTTGAGACCCACATTTTCAAAAATAATTTTAATTATGTCCTAAGGGTTATTTTGGTATATTTCTAGTAGCTCATTGGCCAAAATAGACATTTTTTATTGCTCTTTGGCCAGAATGAGCCCTTTTATTGTTCTTTGGCCAATTTGACCCTTTCAAAATTATTTATTGGCCAGAATGATATTCAACCCTTTAATTAATTTTCTTCATCAAAATTCTCAAAGCGGACTAAATCGCCCATTACGTTTTACTGCAGCTTGGGTAAATCACGAAGGATTTGATGAGTTTGTTACAAATCATTGGAAGTAAGAGGGCCCATGGGTTTCAAACATCCAGCAATTGTCTATGGAATATTCTCATTGGAACCGTAATACTTTTGGGCACACTGAAGCTAGAAAGCGCAAGCTTTTGCGTAGGATGGATGGGCTTAATGATGCAATTAGTAGATGGGGTATTTCTACAAGATATGAAAAATTGCAGGTGGATTTATGGATAGAACTTGAGGATGTTCTATTGCAAGAATCATTATTGTGAGCACAAAAAGCTAGGCTTGAGTGGACACTATACGGAGACAGGAATACAAAGGTGTTTCATTCAAGAGCAAATAATAGGAAAAAGCTTAATCATATTTCAGCTTTGAAAGATGATGAAGGGATGTGGTTATATGAGGAAAAAGAAGTGAAGGATATGACATCTAGATACTTCCAAAGTTTGTTTAGTGAAGAGAGCATAGTTCGACTTATATCTCATATCCAGTCCTTTCTGAAGGGAGCCTTGCTCGGTGTGGTAGGGAAGTGACTATGGAGGAGGTTAAGAATGTTGAGTTTAGTATGGGAGCATTAAAAGCACCAGGCCCAGATGGTTTTAATGTATTATTCTACCAGAACCAATGGAATACGGTCTGTAAGTCAGTTATTAATTTTATTCATATGGTATTTTCTAATCCTAAAATTATCGAAGAGGTGAATGATACTCTTATTGTTTTGATTCCTAAGAAAGACCCTCTTGAATCAGTTAGAGATTTGCGCCCTATTAGCCTTTCTAATGTAATTTACAAGGTAGTGACAAAAATAATTGCAAATAGGATCAAACCTTCCCTTCCTAAGATCATTGATCCGAATCTATGTAACTTTATGTTTGGTCAAAATAACAATGATAATATTATTATCGCGCAAGAGGTAATACACTCTATGCGTAGTATGAAAAAGAAGAACGGTTTTATGACTATTAAAATTGATCTAGAGAAGGATTATGATTGAGTTAATTGGAATTTTTTTTTGTCCAAATGCTTAGAAGAATTATGTATTCCTAAGAATGTTAAGGAAATGATATCTGAATGTGTGTCATCTTCAAGTATGCAACTCATGTGGAATGGTAATAAGGTGGATATTTTCAGCACATCTCGAGAAGTATTTAGCAAACGGATCCTATGTCTCCATATTTGCTTGTGATTATTATTGAAAAATTGGCTCATTTAATTCAAATGCAGATGGAAGAGGGGGAGTGGTGTTCGTTCAGGCTAACGAAAAATGGGCCTCATATTTCCCATATATTTTTTGCAGATATTTATTCTCCGAAGCTTCTGTGTATCAAGCTCATGTATTCAAAGGTGTTTGCAACAGTTTTGTTTGAGCTCAGGAATAAAGGTTAATGCACCAAAGACAAGAATGTATTTTTCTGTTAATGTTTCTCATAACCATAGTGCTGAGATTGCAAATATTCTTGGGTTCTCAATGACGGGTGATTTGGGAAAATATCTTGGTGTACAGAGCATCATCATGGAAAGGTCACGAAAGCTTCGTTTGTATCTGTGGTGGATAGGGTCAAATCTAGAATTGCAAAAGGGTGTCCTAATAATATATCATTAGCAGGGCGACGAACTTTAATCACTTCAGTCTCATCAGCTATTCCTGCCCATGTTATGCAAACATTTTACTTACCTTAGAGTACGTGTGACTCTTTGGATCAGAGCAATCGGAAACTTTTATGGGGTGATTCAGAGGAGAAACGGAAAATTCATCTAGTAGCATGGCCAGAAGTATGTAAAACAAAACGAAATGGTGGCTTAGGTATTCGACATGCTCAGGCTCAGAATTAAGCATATATGATGAAGATAGGATGACAACTCACTCATCGGAAAGATGATTTATGGGTTAAAATAGCGAGGGACAAGTATAAATGTGGTTCTGATATTATTCCAAATATTGATCAGAGACGTCTAGGATCTAATGTCTGGTCTGAAATTAAGAGTGTATGGGATAAGGTGAAACAAAATATTGAGGTTAATGATAGGAGTCAATGTCACTAGCGTCCTACCAATGAGGGTGTGTTCACAGTTAAATATACTTATGAAAGCTTTTGTGAAATTCAAGAACCTGCAGATCCTTTTTGGAGAAAAGTATGGAAGCTAAAATCTCTAGAGCGTTGTAAAACTTTTCTTTGGCTTGCTGCTCATAAAAGAGTATTAACCAATGCTTCTAGAGTAAAACGTGGTCTTAGAAATAAGACTGAGTGTCCAGTTTGTCATCATCCGGTGGAAGATTTGATACATGTGCTTCGTGATTGTGAGAAGACATGTCGTTCGTGGAAGGATCTTGTATCTCCACAGGATTGGGATAAGTTCATGAGCATGGATTTCACAAGTTGGTTTAGATGGAACCTCATGAGGAACTCATGTATTAAAGATGATAATTGGAGGGAGAAATTTGCGCTAATTTGCTGGTGGGCCTGGAGAAGAAGGAACCTTTGGGTGTTTGAAAATAAAGAAGTTCCTAATAATTCTATTATTTTTAATGTCTCAAGCATGCTAATGAGTTTTAAAGAAGCGTAGAAGAGACTTACAAAAGGGGAATACCTTGTAGTTCTGCTACTTTTGCCTTTGCCTTCACTTCCAATAGAGCTGCAAGTGGAGGTCTTTTGAGGGATAGCAATGGGACATTTATGAGAGGCTTCATGTTTTTATTAAAAGAGGGTGATGCTCTTTCAGCAGAAATTTGGTGGGTTGTGCTTTTGGCCTCAAATTGGCATGGGATTGGGGTGTTAGAGAACTGGTGATTGAATCTGATTCAGTGGAAGCTATTGAATTAATCCAAGGTGGAGAAATTTCTACTCATGTGGATAGGGTGATTATATCAGAAGCAAGACATATTTTAGCTAGAGATTGGAATGTCAGCTTTGTTAAGATCGGTAGATGGGCAAATCGTGCTGCAGATTGCTTAGCGAAACGAGGTCTTGAGGCATCTCCGGGTCTTTAGATGATATATCATGCTGATGATATTTTGAATGAAGTCCTTGTGAAGGGTATGGGCTCATAATGAGTATGCTGATATATATATATATATATATATATATATATATATATATATATATATAAAGAATCTTTGTTATTGTGGTGTTATAGGATATTAAGCACAACCTTGAAGACCGAAGAGGATACTATGTTATTGTTTTGGGTTAAGGGTCAAATCCAGCACTCTACTATTGCCAAAAGTTCACCCAACATAAACAAGAATTCGATGGCTCAAATGTAGCACACATCTTTTCAAAAATGGCTCAAATCTAGCATTTCCGTCAACTTTAACGGGTTTGACCGTTAAGTTTGACTTGACCATGACACGTCACCTGCCACGTCACCCAGTTTTGCCATGTGGCCTGCCACGTCACCCAATAATTGATAGTAAGTGGGCCCATTGGGTGACGTGGCAGGCCACTTGGCAAAACTGGGTGACGTGGCATGGTCAAGTCAAACTTAACGGTCAAACCCGTTAAAGTTGACGAAAATGCTAGATTTGAGCCATTTTTGAAAAGATGTGTGCTACATTTGAGCCATCGAATTCTTGTTTATGTTGGGTGAACTTTTGGCAATAGTAGAGTGTTCGATTTGACCCTTAACCCTATTGTTTTTTATGCTACTATCATGTGACGTTAGGAAAACTTAATTACAAGTCTCAGTCTATAAAATAAGTAAAGCTAAAGTGGACTTTTAATCTTTTATATTTGCATCAAGTTTCAATTTAGTTCTTTGTATTTGGAAAATACGGTTTTCATTTTTTTCCTGTTAACACTACTGTATGTTTCACTTAACGGAAAATATTAAATTGAAAATTTTAAATGATTAATACAAGACTAAATATCCATAAAATATGTATAATCAAATAAACTATTTTAGCATAATTATTCTTATATTTTCAAAATTGTCATTTTTTTACCCTCATTTACATATGAAATAATATTTTAGATTTAATAACTCATTATTGTTGTTAAGTGAAAATAACAGTGTTAACAAGAAAAACTAGTATTTTCCAAATATAAAGCACTAAATTGAAACTTGATGCAAATATGAGGGACTACAAATATATTTTAGCTAAAAATTAATTATTATGAGTTTCATAAAATCCTTAATTAAGTTGAGATCCCACAAAAACACATAATCAAACAAATATTTTAAAAGTGTTGATTGATACTTATAACAATACAAAAATTCAATAATTTGTTATTCTCTAAACAAAAGTTGTTCATATAACCAAGAATGCAGAACAATTCTAGATGATACACATAATAATGTTTTTACAAATTCCCGAAAAATTGTTATTGTCTAGTAAAAAAATATAATTCTAGAATTTAAACTTTGGGTTACTAACAAATTTTGACAAGATGCTAACAATATCTTGTTTTTTTAGAGCATCAATAAAACATTTTGAACTCTACTAAAAAACATTATATTATTCACCATGCGAACCAATGTGTAATTGGTTGAGTTAGTAAATGGGCTTCAACCACTGTAAGGATGAAAATATGTGTTCGAATTCTGAGAAGAATTCTCATTGGGAGAGAGGATAACATTGTCTATGTGAGCAACACTTCTACCCTTCATGTTTGGATTAGTTGGTAACCTATAGGCGTCGCGTCGAATTATTGGATGATAAGACAACTTTCTGGCCAAAACTTGGGACCTCAGTCTAATTACAAATATTTTATGGAACTTTAGTTTGATTAAGTGATTTCATAAGACATTATCCTTTTTAGGTCATTTTCAATGATATGTCATTAATTTTTCTAAACCACCAAACAAATTATATTAGTGTCTATCTTACCACCAAAATTCTTGGCAACATTGACAAATTTTTATTAGTATTGGTTTTAGAGCCCATCTTAAAGATGGATAGAGTGGTGCATATCTACTTTTGAAAGTCCAAATAAAAAATAAACGGTTTGGGGTTTAATATCTTAAAATTTATAATTTTTTAAATCAAAACTATATTTTTTTTGACAAAACGATGGTTAAGAGAATATTTCATTTTTGATTTTTTACCAATTTAAATAAATTTTATATAAAAATCATAAGCTTCAAAATATTAGACTTCCACCATCACTACAAAAAAAACGGGTCATTCCGGCGCAAACATACCGGCGTTTTGTTCAAAAACGCCTATATGAGACGCATATCGGCGTTTTGTTACAAAACGCCTAAATAAAACGCCAACAAATTTGGCGCGCACTTCCCGCCTTTTTTACCGCGTTTTCACACCGGCGTTTGGGTAACACCAAAACGCCGATATGTATTTTTTAATTAAAAAATAGGGGCCTGGCAGTTTTTTTTCTTTTTTATGCAAAAAACGCATATCAGCGTTTTGGGCAAAACGCCGATATGCTATTAAATAATATTTTAATCGCCAATAGGCGTTTTGTAAAACGCCTATTGGCATTAAGTGCATTTAATATGCACTTAATGCGCACATAGGCGTTTTGAAAAACGCCTATCTGCAGCAAACAGCACTTCGGCGTTTTGAAAAACGCCTGTATGCTGCCCTCAAAACGCCGCCAAACGAACGCCTATAAAAGCACCGCCGATTTTTTGGCGTTTTCGAAGCGTCAAAAAATCTGAGGGTCCCACAGAAATTCTCTCTTCTCTTTATCACTTCTTATATATATTCCTTCTCCGATAGATCATGTCTCGGCGTAGCGGTAAAGCTCTCATAGACGAGGCAGAGCAGCAGTGATTGCGGGACGAGCAGCAGCGATTGCGGGACGAAGCAGAAGCCAGGCGTATAGAAGAGCGCCGGTTAGAGATTGAGAGGGAGCCTACTCCGCCAGAAGTGTTGCAGTACGCCACCAGCCCCCCTCTTGCCAACACCCCTGTTGCCAGCACCCCTCTTGCTAACCCACCGTGGACTCCTTTCGGGCTGAGTGGTAACCCAGCAGTCACACAGGACGACCTCTGGAGAGACTTGAACGTCAATATCAGCTACGAAGACATGCATCAGATTTTGAATGAGGATAGGGAGAGGGAGGAGAGGGAGAGGGCTGAGAGGGAAAGGGCGGAGAGGGAGGAGGGCACCAGCGGTGGCGGTGGCGGTGCGGGTGGCGAGGAGGACATCCCGGTGCCGGAAATTATGATTAAAATGCGGCGCAGGAGGAAGTCTTCTAGTACTGGTTAGCTGGTGGATGTCAGAGGTAATTAAATTTGATGGTAATTAATAGCTACAAATTTAATTTCTACAATATATATTATCTAATATATTTTTCTTGCCTACAGATACCACTGGCAGTCTGGCACTGTCGCCAGGAGGAGAGTGACGGCGAAGCAGGTTCATGTGCTTCCGTCGACTGAGAAGATTGAGTTGCCATATTACTACACCACCAGGCAGCCAACAACAAATGCTGCCATTCTATTCCGCCGCCATTGCCGACTGCTCGGCAAGGACTTCCGGCGCTTCCCGATCGACCCTACCAGCTGGAGGAAAGTGCCGGAGACCCGGAAAGACGAGGTTTGGGAAATTATTAAGGTAATACGTATTTCAAAATATTATAATTACTTGAATGATATTACTTAGTGTTATACTTATTAATTTTGTATATTGTTATTATACTTATTCAATACGAGAAAATTTCTTTTGCAGGGTAAGTGGTGGGTCCCCGACAGCTTGAACCTGAAGAAATTCACGAAAGCGATGATCGGGGATAATTGGAAGGATGAAAGAAACAAGCTCTACCAGCTGAAGTCCAGGAAGGGGACTAAGCCTAGGGCGGAGGTGGAGGCAGATGTGCCTGATGGAGTCGACCCTGATCAGTGGAAGAGATACATCGCCTGGAGGATGGGCGAGCTGGGGCGGGCCAGGGAAAGGCGCGGTCAGCATGCTCGGGCACAGCAAGAGGTTGGCCACTCGACTGGGAGCGTACCGTTGATCTTCCGCTATGACGAGATGGTATATAACTATCCACTACTCTTTTTATCTAATAATTTATGTTATAATAATACTGATCATAGTTTAACGATTCAAATATTTCAGCGGGAGGAGGCCAGGGCGAAGGGCATCAAGACGGGCATCTATAAAGACTTCATCATTCAAGCGCGCACCCGCTCGGATGGGAGACCTCTATCCCGGAAGGCTGCCGAGGAGATTAAGAATGTTGCTCAGGCACAGGCAGATATCGAGGCATAGGCGCCGGCCAGGGAGACCCCCGAGTCTCAGCAGGGGGAGAGCGTGAGCCCCTTTGAGGAGGTCGTTGCTCTCCACACGCAGATGGGGACGCAGGACCGTGCGGGACGCGTTCCAGGTCTTGGCTTTGGAGCCAGACCTACTCAGTTCTTCCCTCCTTCCGGAAGTCGTGGGAGCCAGGCTTCATCCTCTGGGGCGAGTCAATCATACGAGGCCTGGCAGCAAGAGGAGAGGTTGCGGGCCCGCGAGCGAGAGCTTCAAGAGCGAGAAGCCCGGATCCAGGCAGATGAGGAGAGGTGGATGCGCGAGTTTCATGCCCATGTGAAGGCAGAAGAAGAGAGGCTGGCGCGCAAGCATGAGGCCTGGTTTGAGTTATCGTCAACTCGAGGCAGACGCTCATTACGCATGTTTTGACCATAATATCGTTCAACAAATGAAACAACCTCGTCCCCAATGTAACACTCAGCAATACAGCCCTCTGACGCGGCTCTATTTTTAACGAACGACTTCATTTTCCCCAAGTACCTGTGAAATTAGTTAGCGATGAAATAACTTTAAGATTAGTGACTAAATTATGTATATAATTATATACTAAAGTACCCGATGAAATTAGTTAGCGTACCTTTCTATGGAATACATCCAACGATAGTGCACCGGCCCACCCATCTTTGCTTCTTCAACAAGGTGGACAATGAGGTGGACCTGTGAGGTGAAAAATGATGGAGGAAATATCATCTCCATATGACATAACATCAGAACAGCTTTGGCCTGTAGCTCGTCGAGCTCTTGTCTATCCAACACCCTTGAACACAACTGCCTAAGTATAAAACTGAGGTCGGCCAACACCATAGACACGTCTTCGGGAAGAGTGTATTTTATGGCTAGAGGGAGAAACTGTTGGAGCAAAACGTGATAGTCATGACTTTTCAACCAAAATTTTTTTGGATCTCTCGAATTTAGGTCCACGCGCCTCGAGATGTTACTTGAATATTCGTCAGGAACCCTAATACCCTGTAGCATGGCCAGAAACACTCTCTTGTTCTTTTTTGTCAAAACAAACCGAGCCGGCGCAAACTTATCGTTCTCGTCCGGCCACGCGTCTTGACTTATCCCCATGGCCTTTAGATCTTTCCTCGCTCCAAGATGATCCTTCGACTTTCCTGCCTCATTCAGAATGGTGTATAAGACATTCTCGCCGACATTCTTTTCAATGTGCATGACGTCCAAACAGTGGCGCATTAAGTTGTGCTTCCAATACGGCAGACAAAAAAATATGCTTCTCTTTTTCCATTGAGGTGCTGGGCCAGTTCTACGGGCCACAGGCGGCGGCCTCCGCTGAGCCAGCCTTCCATCGCGGCTAGTGCTAGGGGCCTCTTCATCCGGCGGTGGCGGGTCCTTGCCAAATTCGCATTGCACATCACAGATCTGCTCAAAGATCTCAAACTCACACATCTTAGAGGGGGATCTCTCTGTTCCTGTGTCCCGTCGAATTTCTTTTTTTGCCGCCTGAATTGATGATCCGGAGGAAGGAACCGTCGATGACCAATGAAACATGACTTCCTGCTGTGTGGCAGTCTACGGGGCACCTGGTCAAAGTTGCAGAAGGGACATGCCTTCGCTGTACCAGATAACATGTCGAGTCCGGGGAAATCGCTAACAGTCAACATCACAGCGGCGCGCAGTGTGAACATCATCTTGCTTGCGGCGTCAAACGTCTCGACCCCATAGCTCCATAACTCGTTCAGCTCCTGTATCAGCGGCTGAAGGTACACATCGATATCGTTTCCAGGAGATGTTGGCCCTGGAATAATTGTTGATAGAATGAACGAGCTGGACTTCATGCACAACCACGGGGGGAGGTTATATGGCATCAAAACAATTGGCCACACGCTGTAATGTTGGTTGAAGGAGCCGAATGGGTTGAAACCGTCAGAAGCGAGGCCTAGCTTGACATTTCTTGGCTCCGAGGCGAAATCCGGGAATGTGCCATCAAAAGCTTTCCATGCATCACCGTCTCGAGGATGCATCATCTTGCCGTCTGGGTTAGCTTCTGTCGTGTGCCACCGCATTTGCTCAGCCATCTTCAGGGACATGAATAGTTTTTGAAGCCTTTGACGGAGTGGAAAATATCTCATGCTCTTAATGGCACGTCGCCTCTTCTTCTTATTATGCCCTTTACCCTCCACCTTGTATCGGGCAGTGCCACATCGTCTGCATTTATCTAACGCTGTGTGAGGGCCCCAAAACAACATACAGTCATACATGCACACATCGATTTTAATGTACTCTAACCCCATCTTTGTGACTGTTTTCTTCGCTTCATAGAATGATGACGGTAGCTCGGCTCCAATGTTATAAAAGGCGTCTGAAAGCAGCTCAATCACGTCTGACATGGTCGCATCAGATGCGCCACGTTTACACTTAATACTGTACAAATTTGGTCAAAAACGACAATTTAGAGTATCTTTTATTCCCTGTGCAAACACGTCTTTTGTCATCGCACGTACATAATATACGAACTTCATCGCAGAGATACTAAGTCGCTTAAATAGTTAGAATAGATTAAATATTTATACATACCTGGGTACAACGGTTTGTCACCTTCCGTCATGAGCTCAAAGAAATCTCTAGCCACCTCAGTGCGTAAGTACTCCGGGACTAGTCCGCCCACCACTTCATCCCCGCCAGCGCCTGCTTCCTGCATACCAAATGCTTCCCTCACATTGTTGTTACCCGGATTAGTTGTCTGGCCGCCTCCGTCGCTGTCATCGTCACTGTCTTCGCCTTGCATTTGGCCAACGTGAGAACTCGAACCGACTTCTAGATCACCGATGTCGTGTAATTCAAAATTATTATTTAATTACATGTCGGCTTGTCCAGAAAGCGCCGGTGTGCGTGAATTAAATAATATTGTTTTATATCAAACATAGGCGTGTTAGAAACGCCGGTATGTGTGCCTAAAAAGCATATCACGATTAATCTCATACCGGCGTCTAGGAAAACGCCGGTTGGAGATAATATTTAAATATGCCGCGGATAGGCGTTTTCTGTATCGCCTATATGAGGTAATATTAAAATTAATATGCACAAAGGCGTTTCCCCAAAACGCCGATGTGCGAATATTATATTATTTTGTTTGGATTCTCTTTCCGGCGTTTTACCCTTGTTTAGGCGTTTTGGAAAACGCCGATCAGCCGCATTCCCACAGCAAATTTATAGGCGTTTTGCCAAAACGCCGTAACGTCATTCCGCCGGAAAATTCCGCCGATGCGAGGCCAAATAAAACGCCGATAAGAGCCCCGTTTTTTGTAGTGCATCTAGATAGACTATCTAGATTAGATAGACACCACGTTACTCATCATTAGGATGAGCATCAAAATCAATCCCATTTTTTATTTGGCCAAAACTTGGGACCTCAATCTATTCATTGTGCTTGTCATTAATTTCTCCAAACCAATGATTTTACCATAGTCTGTCTTCATTTTCTTTGCTTTTTTGTTGGACTAATTCCTTTTTATGTTCACGCATATTTATAAGGGCAAAGGTGCAAAAATATGACTAAACTTTACCCTAAGTTGCATTTCTATGACTAAAGTTTCGCAAGGAGCAAAAATATCACTAAACTTGGGATCGAGGTGCAAAACTATGATTTCCGTCAACTATGACGGTGTTGACCGTTAGTCTTCGACTTGTAGGATACTGAGTGTGCAATAATGACCATGTGACATGCTGAATAGACTCTTTATTGGTGTTATGTGGAATAAGGGGTAAATGTATTTAAAATAATGCAAAAAAATATGATTATTTTATTCTAACAACAGGCCCATATTTGCACTCAAAGTACATTTACTTTAAA
This sequence comes from Mimosa pudica, assembly GCA_029929735.1. Lineage (NCBI taxonomy): Eukaryota > Viridiplantae > Streptophyta > Magnoliopsida > Fabales > Fabaceae > Mimosa > Mimosa pudica. The sequence continues at coordinate 5,320,593 of JAKELP010000014.1, read as the reverse complement.
TACATTTACCCCTTATTCCACATAACACCAATAAAGAGTCTATTCAGCATGCCACATAGTCATTATTGCACACTTAGCATCCTACAAGTCGAAGACTAACGGTTAACACCGTCATAGTCGACGGAAATCATAGTTTTGCACCTCGATCCCAAGTTTGGTGGTATTTTTGCTCCTTGCGAAATTTTAGTCATAGAAATGCAACTTATGGTAAAATTTAGTCATATTTTTGCACCTTTACCCTATTTATAATGGGGGATTTGCAGTTTAGTCCCTAGTAAGGGAAATTAATATTGGAAGGTCCCAATACATTCCAAAATAATTATAAAGTCCCAGGGGCCCTTTCCTGCAATTGTTTGCTTAACTTCAATGACCATTTTGCCCTCATTAAAGATGGTTGTCATCTCACTGGTCCCTACAGGGGGACTATGCTTTCATCTTATGAGGGCAAAATGGTCATTGAAGATAAGCAAACAATTGCAGGAAAGGGCCCCTGGGACATTATAATTATTTTGGAATGTATTGGGACCTTCCAGTATTAATTTCCCTTACCAGAGACTAAACTGCAAATTTCCCATTTATAATTGAGAGACATTCAATCAGGTCGCTCATAAACAATGATAAGCCAGAAATTTGAGCTTACGCTCAAAATAATTAGCCAGAAATTTTTAGTTCAACTTATTTTGCATAACTTACTTATTTTGATAAGCCAAAAATTTGAGCTTACACTCAAAATAATTAGCCTATTTCAGCTCGTTTCCCAATGCTCTTCTTCCTCACTGCAAAATCTTTCACTTTCAATGGCTATAAAATACATAAAACTCCATCAAAATAAGCCCTATCTTTTGAATTCAAAATTGAAATGCTGTGTTGTTTATAGATTTATCACTAAATTTATTTATTTAAATTCTGATTCTAGTTTTCTAAACTAATTTTATTTTTTCAACCAAAATCATCATAATTCAAATATTAAATTTAGATGTATTATTTAATAAATTTTATGCAACTTTTGGATATTTTCATGTTCAACTTACTTTCAACATGATCATCCAATTTAGGTTCAAAAAAAATTCATTTAAAAAAACATAATCATTCAAACATGTTTTAAAAAGTCAAATGGAAAAATAAGTAACTTTTTTACACTTAATCCAAATTAATATAATCTAATTATACAATATTTTTACGTATTTATAAGTTAAATTGAAAACAAGTCATTTTTTATAAGTCTTTCCAAACACAATCAGAGTATTAAGAATCTTTTTCACAATAATTCAACCGACTTTTTCTGAAAGCGTGGGTACTATGGGGGCTCTTATGGCCTTATCTCTAGGAAGTTATTGGACCTATCGGTCTTATTTTACTCATGTGATCCCTTTTCCTTCTCTCATCACTTAGCTTGCTGGTTTTGAGGAAGAAACATAAATCCCCCTCAAATTCTATGCTTCCTTCCAACCAAAATCAAACTCCTCACCATGCATCCTTTTCCTTCACCACCACCAACTCACCTTTCCAACTAGCATTCAAAGTGCTAGACGTTGATTGCGACGGAAAAATAAGCCCCCATGATCTTCACATGTCATATGGCAGTGTTGTTGGCCAGCACCATCATGACACCAACAAAGGCGACATAATAGATTCAATGATGGTAGTGGCAGACACCAATGGAGACGGCTTTGTGGAGTATGAAGAATTTGAGCGCATTTTGGAAATGGTCGCTCACGGTGGAGAAGGTGGATGGCATGGTGGTATAGTGATGAAGGAAGTGTTCAAAGTCATGGACATGCATGACCATGATGGTAAGCTTGGGCACAAAGATATGAAAAGCTTTATGGAGTGGGCTAGGATTGCAGTCACTGACCAAGATATTGATGATATGATCAAACTTGGTGGAGGCGATGAAAACGGCGGTGTAAGTTTCGATGGTTTCATTGGGATACTTGGTCTTGGATAATTGTTATTGTCCACCAACTACTCTGAGTCATAGATGACTGAACAATAATTACGCTTGCCTTTTTCACATATATACGTGTATAAGAATTATTATTGGGAGGAGGAGACTCTCATCTTCCACTCTCTCCTCTTTCCCTCTTCTACCCAATTTTTTCTTATTTTTGGGCCAATTTGTTTTGTTTAATTTTATTATTAGATTTTAGATAAAATTAGTGACATTTTGATGTCTTATTAAAATATGGTCCATTTTTCAATTTTATATGATCTTTTAAAGATTTGATGCTTTGATAAAAAGCTGAATTTCTAAGCATTGAATCTTTAAGTAAAAAAAAGAAGAAAATTGAATTATTTTGATTGCATAAGATATCAAAATGTCACTAATTTTATGTAGATTATAATAATTAAATTACACAAGAAAAATTGACCCCAAAAATAAAAAAAAAATATTCACTAGAAAAGGGGAAGAGGTGAGAGTGGATTGGAAGAGGAGAAACTCTCCTCCGAATTATTGAGCATATAAGATGTTCTCAACAATGACTTGCTTCAATATTATGCGAATTGTAGTTTTTTTTAGTATATAAGAGACTCTTCTCCGAATTGTAGTTTGATGTTAAGTGAATGGATAAAATATGTGTCACGTACTTGTGCCAATCTGTATCTTCTAACTCCAATTTTTTCTTCGGTTAAAAAAACTCCAAAGTTTTCAACAAGAAATAAGTACAAAACTCTCTCCAATTCTTAACATAAGATATATACGTCGATTTTTTAGAAAAGATAAAACATGTAAATATATTTATAATTGTTATCATATAATTTAATTAGTTATATGCAACGTATGTCAAAATTAAACTATCTAATTGACACATGTAATCTCTACAAAGTCAACTTGATCTTTGATTTCTGATAAAAAAATGATCTTTGATTAAGGATTGGAGGGAGTATTTTCACTATATAAATACTCCACCTGATTCTTAATATAAGATCAAAGTTACTTTTTGAGAAATTAATAAAATTAAATAAACTATTCAATTATAACTAGATGTTATTATATTATACTACATCATTTTAAAAGTCAAGTAAAATAATTTGTTAAATGATAAATATCAATACTTGAACGTAATTTATTTTACCTTTTTACTCCATAAATAACTATTGTAAGAAATGCCAAGAAATAAAATTAGAAACAACTATTAGTGGTACTCACTGTGCTGTTATATATATGGTCTTTTCTACAAGCTAGTCACATTAATCCATAATCCACACCAAGAAATATTTCACCAAGAAGTTTACCTAATGTGTATTTTTTTTGTAGCCATATACATACTTTTTAGGGCGAAGGCCCAAAAATGATACATAACTATTGGCCAAGGAACAAAAGTAATACATAACTATTCTGAGGTACATCAATGATACCTAACTTTTACTTGGGATCAAAAATGATATTTTCACTAATATGACAATAAAATTGGACATGAAAAGTCCAAAATGCCCTAATAAATAAAATAAAGGGCGAAGGCTCAAAAATGATACATAACTATTGGCCAAGGAACAAAAGTAATACATAACTATTCTGAGGTACATGAAAAGTCCAAAATGCCCTAATAAATAAAATAAAATAAAACATAGAGTTAGTCCCTATAGTTTTAAAGCTAAGGTTTTAGTCCCTATAGTTTCCTCCATTTAATAGAGTTAGTCCCTATAATTTTAAAAGGACCAACATATGGCATTAACAGAGTTAAATATGATTACGTGACACTAATTCTGTTAGTTTTTGTCATGTGGCTTATGACTCGAGAGTATGAGTTGGAAATAATTTTTTAAGGTGGATAAATGATTTTATTTATTAAGGAATATATTAAAAAAATAGAAGTCATCTCTGTCACAAACCAAACTGGACGGAGAGGAGGAATTAGGGGAAGACGAAGAAGACATAGCCGGAGTAGTGGAAGGGGTGGGGGCCGCGGCAGCGGGCCTTCTCGCTGGGGTGGGCGAAGGGGAATTTGGTCTAGTCGTGGCTGCGGCTTCACCTTGGGCTTCACCGTTCTCTGCCACCATATGTCGCTGCTGGTTTCTAAGAGAGGAAGAGAAAAGATGATGGGATGAAAGAGAGAGAGAGAGAGAGTAAGAGATGTGGTGAAAAGATCTTTATTAGGAAGAGCAAACTAACCAGATTGATATCAAAAGCCAAGCCACCAAGAAGTAACATTTTTTATATTAAAGTTCTCAATTTGAACACCAAACTTAGAGCAGAACCACCCCAGTTGGTTTAACCCTATGTTTTATTATATTTTATTTATTAGGGCATTTTGGACTTTTCATGTACCTCAGAATAGTTATGTATTACTTTTGTTCCTTGACCAATAGTTATGTATCATTTTTGGGCTTTCGCCCTTTATTTTATTTATTAGGGCATTTTGGACTTTTCATGTCCAATTTTATTGTCATATTAGTGAAAATATCATTTTTGATCCCAAGTAAAAGTTAGGTATCATTGATGTACCTCAGAATAGTTATGTATTACTTTTGTTCCTTGGCCAATAGTTATGTATCATTTTTGGGCCTACGCCCTACTTTTTATTTTAGCCAATTTTATAAATTTATTTCATGAGGAAACAATCTTTTTAGGGAAAATTGATTTCATGTCCCACCTAAGACACATAATATTGAAAAGGTTTCACCAATTGACCAAATTAAAGAAATTAAAGTAGGGTCATAAGGGATCTTACTTTAATTGTGTAACAACACAAAATACTTGTATGCCCTCTTTAACTTAATATAACAATGACGCTGTAAGAATTGATTTTGTGTTGTAGTATAATTAAAGTAAGGTCACTTAGGACCTACTTTAATTATTTGGCTAATTGGTGCATTTTTCCAATATTATGTGTCTTAGGTGAAACATGATGAAATTAATTTTCCCATCCTTTTATCAATATATTTAAATAAAACAATGCGTGAAAATAACAATGAGTTGGATAGTATATGTTTACAACTATATGGAGATTGGAGACTGCAAGTATGACAAAAAAGTGAAAAATCTCTGAAAATATTCTCCATCATGAGATGAGCGCTCTGCATATATAGACAATCACACTGTGAACGAATAATGTACCCAATCGCGTGCATCATCCGTATTAGAAATGCCACCAACATCAGATGTTTGAAATCATTTCTATATCCAAATAAATGGATTTAATCCAAATCCAAAAAATGGGTTTCGCCTAAAGAAGTTTTAAAAATCTAATATGACATAAAACCCAATTTCAAAATCATGTCTTATTTTTGATAAAAAGATTATTTTATTGATTTAGATTTGTTTGATAATAAAAAAAAACAAATGCAATCAAGGGATCTAAAACAATAAAGGAGTATTATAGTAAAAACAAGGGAAAATTAATTTGAGGTCCCCCACAAGGGAGTTAATTAATACTAGAAAAGTCCCAAAAGTTGAAATAATTAATGTAGGGTCCCAAGGGACCTCACTTTAATATATTTGAAAATTGAAAAGACACTTTTGCCCCTGCCAACTTAATGAGTCGTGACAACTCGATGGACATAACTTGACAATTGAATGGGCAAATGTGACAACTTGTTGGGCATGTGCTTTAAGTTAATTGCCCAAACTCTCTTAAGTTAATGGGAAAAACCTGACAACTTAATGGGCAGCCGTGACAACTCGATGGGCATAACTTGACAACGGAATGGGCAAATGTGACAACTTGTTGGGCATGTGCTTTAAGTTAATTGCCCAAACTCTCTTAAGTTAATGGGAAAAACCTGACAACTTAATGGGCAGTCGTGACAGCGCGATGGACATAACTTGACAACTGAATGGGCAAATGTGACAACTTGTTGGGCATGTGCTTTAAGTTAATTGCTCAAACTCTCTTAAGTTAATGGGAAAAACCTGACAACTTAATGGGCAGCCGTGACAACACGATGGACATAACTTGACAACTGAATGAGCAAATGTGACAACGTGTTGGGCATGTGCTTTAAGTTAATTGCCCAAACTCTTAAGTTAATGGGAAAAACTTGACAACTTAATGGAAAGCCGTGACAACACGATGGACATAACCTGACAACTGAATGGGCAAATGTGACAACTTGTTGGGCAAAAGTGTCTTTTCAATTTTCAAGTATATTAAAGTGAGGTCCCCTTGGGACCCTACATTAATTATTTCAACTTTTAGGACTTTTCTAGTATTAAGTCCCTTGTGGGGGCCTCAAATTAATTTTCCCTAAAAACAATAGGCAATGAAAAATTGATATGCACTTGTGGTGAGCTGAACTGAGCAAACAAACAAAAGCAAAAGGATGCTCTTATCCTAGGCATGTCCCTAGATCAACTCAATACATGGAGAGCCACAAGGCACAACACTTGTAGGAATGAATGACAAATGTATGCACAAATGACTTTGACGTACAAGCAAAGAAATTATTTTATAATTGAGATAAGGAAATTCTCACACGCAAGCCTAATTTCTGTTAGCACATTCAAGGATCACACACGTTACATATTTATATATATAAAACATTTTTCCTTGCAAGTATATTTCTTATTCTCGTGTAGGAACATGCAGGTATTATATATAAAGTATCCATTCTCCCATGCAAGATATGATAAACATGCAACCTTATTTCTTAGCACATTCACGGATCATATACAAAAATTGATCCAAAAAAAGCAAGGATTATTCTTGATTTGGTCAATAAGTCGAGATACTTTTGGCATAAAGAAAAATATTTGTAAAAAGTAACAATAACAACAAAACTTTATCTCACTACGTGAGGTCGACTATATGGATTATACAGCGTCATTGTACTCTATCATTCACTAACTCTTTAGGTTTATTATTCATCGATAATTTATGTAAAGAGTAAAAGAGAACAAAATTAAATAGTCAAATGCTCAATGCTAAAAAAATTGCTTCTATCTCTAACTTGGATATATTCATTGATTAGAGCAATCATAGCTTTAAGACAAACAATCACTTATTGTTGATCGCTATTCTCCCAATGTAAGAATTAGATGATCATGCTCAAGAAATTATTTTCTCATATAACTTTTCTCAACTTTTTTTTTCCTAAACTAACTTTGCTGCTTCTCTATAGTCTCTAGCGATTTTCCTTTTTCAAAAAACTCACTGCTTCCTATTTTTCCTCAAAGCTCACTCCCCCCCCCCTCTTCAAGCTCTTCTCTTACTTTATATAGACATCCTATACTTTTTTTTATATTAAAAAGTTTAGGTGAGTTGGGTCCCGGGGCTCACCAGGGCCAGGGGCAGGCCTCCGGACTCTTTGAGCGCTTACAGAGGTACTTACAGATCGCCCACCAATAAAGTCCTCACATCAGCGGGATTCAAACTCACAACCACATAGTTATGAGTCAAGCCCCTTTACCAACTGGACCAACCTTCGTTGGTTATAGACATCCTATACTAAGGCTGCCTTTGTTAATTCAAATGTCAATTCCCTCCTTAATTTCCGTGAAGAAATCAAGAAGAATCAAAAGTCAAATATTGCAATTACCCATTCAATCTTATTTTGTCCGTTGGAATTAATGCATTAAAAATCGTTCAGTTCCTAAAGAAATCAAAAGGAATGGGGAGTTGTGCTGGAAGAAGAAAAAATAATGGGATCTAGGTTTTGAAGAAGAAAAGGGCGATGGAGGTGCAGGCGTAGGAAAGTCGGAATAAAAGTAGAGAGGAGAAAGAAGAATAGTGATGGCAATGAATGTGACGATAGTGCTGATAGAAAGTACTAATAAGGGGCAAAAAGGTCAATGATCAAATATTAAATTTTGCACCAAAATTCCTCGGGACTTGGTAATAATTTTGTCATTGTTTGGGACCTTAGATTAGTATAATTGCTTCTTTAGGATCACAGTGCAAATTTCACATTTTAATTTTATAAGCTACCCCCGCGGAGTATGTTTATTAGAGGGAACTCAATATAAGAGGTTGCAATAATGAATTGAACTTTTCAGGAAAACAAAAAGAGGTTGCAATAATGCATTCTCTAACCAATACAGAGTGAATCTAGTGGTATAAAAAAATTAGAAGTCACAAATCCAGAAATCTCAATATACCCGAGGGAGGAATATGCAAATAACGATCCAGAAAAACACACTATTTGTTACTCCCTCTATTCCTAAATATAAGATCACTTTAGAGAAGTGGATAAGTTTCTAAATATAAGATCACTTTCTATTTTGTCTCAAGTTTGCCTAAATTACCCCTATACACAAAAGGATATAGTATGCTTCTCTCTCTTTCCCTATAATCTTTCTCTTTAGAGAGAGGTGTTTTTGGAAGATCATGTAATCCCAAATAATTGGATTGTCTTTCTTAATCTCCTCAAATTAGGCAAAGTGATCTTATATTTAGGAACGGAGGAGTATATGTATGTATGTATGTGTATATAAAAAGAGAGAGAGGTTGCAAACCGCCACAGAAAGATGGCTGCATACTCATTATTTTTCTTTGAAGTAAATAAAACATGAACAAAGGAAAACGACACCGAAATTATATCATACATGGCTACACTGAAAAATAACTCCCAAGCATTCTCTCATTTGGGAGAAAAAAACTAATACATCAGTGAATCAATCAGTGTAAAATTGCAAAAAGAAAGAGCATTTCATAATAATTCAACCAATATATATAGCTTAATTAATAAACGAATATGAAATCGCAAAATTATCTCTCTCTTTCAATTCGTCCCTTCATAAAATACCAGATGAAGAAACGTAATCTCAGAGTCATCCATCAGAACTCTTCTCAGATTACCAATAAACAAACAGCAAAACCTCAAATCTCAACAAAACTGGAAGCCATCGTTTGTAACACTTCTTAATTACCTTCTGCACGCACCTTATTCTTCAACTCCCAGATTTGGCTGAAAAACTATATATTTTCAACAATTTAGCCTATATAACTAGTAAATCAAATAACCCAACATATATAAACACAAGTCCACCGACATATCTCTTATTAAAGATTATAATGAACCCAAAACTAAACAAAACAAAAACACATCAAATCTCACCGATAATGTTCATGCAAACTCGAAATCTTCAATCTATTTCAGCAATTGATTTGAAGCTTTTCCGTACATCCAGATTTGGCGGGAAGAGAGAGAGACATCTGAGAGTTTGTGCGTGAATCTAAGACAACCGTTGGATTGGAAAGGGAAGGGTGGTGGTTGGCTGAGATTCACGCACAAACTCCAGATATAACTCTTCTCTGTTGGATCTTAAGGCTAATCCTATGGTGTGTGATCTGTGAAGCTCGAAAGGGCAAAAAGAAATCTTCTAGCAGATAGGTAGGCCCCTTTATATATAGGCGAGTAAGTGACCTGCAGTATGTATATATATATATATATATATATATATATATATATAAAGTGTAAAAATGTCCACGTAATTGTTATGAAAGGGTAAAATTGCTCATGTAAATTTTTTTGGAGCAAAACTGTCTATCAAATTTCAGAATTGGGCAAAAATGCCCATCACAGTTAATATTTTTACTTTTTCACTCATCATATTCTGTCCTATCATAATCATACATGGGCAAATAAATACATAAATTTGGCACATGTTTTGATGAGAGATGAATAGACAAAATATGATGCGTAAAAAGTCAAAAAATTAACTGTTATGGGTATTTTTGCTCGATTTTTGAAATTTGATGGACAATTTTGCTCCAAAAATTTTTATATGGTATAATTGCACCTTTGTGACAATTACATGGGCATTTGTGCACTTTAGCCCCACACACACATATATATTGACTTTGTTAAAGTAATTATTCACCTAATCAGTAAATGTATTGCTATTTCGGGCAAATCATCAATCATTTCATTAAAAATGGAAAGCATAATCCACCTCACTAATTATGTTAGGGAACATTAAATTTTCAAACCACCAATTACTTAGATCAAGTGATAGAGATCTGATTATGATAATGTCTTTACTATGGCGGGAAAGTAAGTGCTCAAAACGCGGGAAAAAATGGCGCACAGTTCCGCGAATATACCAGCGTCTTTACCGGCATTTTTCTATGTAGAAACACCGCTATGTGTATTTTCATTTAAAATTTATTTTCTTTTTACTAAAAATATTTTTATTAAAAAATATCCAACATTGCGGCGCTTTTAATATTAATTTTCCCACATAGCGGTGTTTTTCAAAAGCAGCTATGTATTTCTTATTATTTTAAAAAAATAAAATAACGCTTTGCGGCGCTTTTAGAAGCGCTAAAGGCGCCAGAAACGCTCTGCGGCGCTTTTAGAAGCGCCGAAAACGCTTTTAAAAAGCACCGCAAGCGCTTTGCGGTGCTTTTAGTGCTTCTAAAAGCGCCACAATATTTTTGCGGCGTTTCACGCGATTCTAAAAGCGCCGATATGTGAAAAATTTATTTTTTTAAAAAAATAAAAACTACATAGCCGCGCTTTTAAAAATGCCGAAAGGGCTTTGCGGTGCTTCTTTGAAACGCCGCAAAAGCATTGCCACACTTTTACTAAAAAGCATTGTAATGCTTTTGCAGCGCTTTTAGCGCTTCTAAAAGCGCCGCAATGCTTTTGCGGCTTTTCACGCGCTTTTAAAAGCGCCGATATGTGGAAAGTTTAATTTTTAAAAAAAATAAAACCACATAACGGCATTTTTAAAAACTCCGCAATGTGAGAAATTTAATTTTAAAAAAAACTTACCGGCGTTTTTAGCAAAAACGCCGGTAAGGTTCATCTTCTCCTATAAATACCTCTTCCCCCCCCCCCCATTTTAAACTTGCTCCAACTTTATTCTTTCCTTTATCTCTCTTCTTCCCTTCTCTTTCTTCTTACTTTCTCTAATTCTATCTATATCATCCTTTATATATTTTTGGGGTCATATTTTGTTTATATATTTATGTATAACAATTTTGTTTAATTTATATGTTATTATTTTGTTATCATTTATTTCGTTTTCCTATATATATATATTTTATTAGTAGTTGATGTTATCGATTACTCTTAATATTATCATTTGTCTAGTTTGTGTTTTATTTTTTACCCTCTATTTTCCGCCTTAATTTTTATAAATGAGGGCAAAAAATAGAGTTTTTTTATAAATTCAAAAACACTTATCGGCGTTTCTAAAACCCCTGCCTGTAAGTAGGTTTTATTTTTTTAAAAAAAAATACAAACCGGCGTTTGTATTATATTAATATAAATACATACCGGCGTTTTTAAAAACGCCGGTATGTGTGATTTTAATTAATATCTTTTATCAAGCATTTCGGCGTTTGTCCTACTCTATAAAACGCCGATATGATGCTTTTCGACGGTGCTTTTTCCGGCGTTTCAAAAAAACGTGTAACGTTAAAACGCCGCTATGAAACGCGGAAAAGAGGCAAAAATAAACGTCGGTAAGCGTCCGTGTTTTGTAGTGTTATTATAAGTCACTAACTACTCATTTTAACAAGGAATGGTAGTTGAGTCTTAAAATTCACGTTAAATTTGCCGCTTTTTTCATGTCCACCCTACATTAAACGACGCGTTTCACATTTTCAATTTTAAATTTCCATAATTAATATCAGGGATAAAGTGGGAAAAAACATTTAATGCGGCGATTGATACCTTATATTGAGGACCGAAAATTGTAGATAGTTGATGACTTATAATAAAGACATGTGGGAGTACCAATTAGGGGTAGGAGTAGTAAGCATTGTCGTTAAAAATGCATGAATGTGGCTATTACATGTCATTTCTTTAATGCATGAAAGTGTGAATTATAGAGACACTTAGCCCTAGTTTGATGTTAGTTAAAAAGCACGATAATACATACAGGATTATCTTCCACACTAAGTTGTCCATAATGCGTCAATTGTTTTTAATAAAAAAGATGCATTGAACTTATCTCAAATAAAATAATTTTAGTCATTATTAATTTACTATTATATAAAAATTAATATTATATGATATAAAAATGAAAAAGTATTCAAGTAACAAATGGGTAAAAATATTTGAGCAAAAAATGTTTTTATTTTTTTTAACAAGATATTAAAATGCTTTTTAGTGGGCGTTAGATAGATTGGCCTATTAAGCATAATGGGGCATTTAAAGGCTTGAACGCTTAAAATTAGATAAGTTAGGTTGTAGGCCCTTGACAAGCCGCATATTCCCACCCTAAAATCACCACGAGGGTATATATGATAATGATTTTTAAGATAATCTATCAAAATGAGTTATTAATTTTTATGAAATCCTTGAGTACTATTTATAAATTGTTTTAATGAAATTATCTAATTTATCTCAATAAAATTAGTTTTACTATAATTTAATTGTTGGTTTTTAGTTTAATTTATCTCAAAGTAGTCTTGAGAGGTTATTAATGACTACTATTAACAACCGCAATAGCCTCCATTAATAAGTAATAACAACTTATTGGGGTCTCTTTGAAATTAAGTTTCTTATTTGAGACCTAGATTTAATAAAAAATAGTACTAGCACATCTTGCTTTTAATGACATGGTGCGCTCTGCGCATTTGGGTATATGCATGTATGTATAAAGATCTTGCATGGCTTATCACATTACGGGCATCTGGCTAATAAACCCTCAAATGGTGTTAGCTTTACAGAGGGTTGGATTTTAGTGAAAGGGGATATTTTCACACAATAAATTAAAGTTGTGATTTAGTGTTCATATTTTCATTAGCATATCTGACAATACCTTAAATAAAATGATATCCTATAATTAAGATGATAAATATGTTTATAGAAAAAATAAAGGCTCCGCGATTCAAAAAACCTAATCATGTCAAAGATTATAAGTAACTCATGCCAGATGTTATTGACTGATATATTACAAACAAAATACCATTTGATCAGATTTAACTTTATTTATACATTATATCCAAATTAATTGAAGAAGCTAGATATTGAACTTGATAATGCCAGAATATGGATATAATGATATAGTTTTGTAAAACAAGACTAGAAACGGAATAGTATCTTCAATTTCATTTTTTATTTACTGCTTTCATGTCATTTTTGGAACAAAATGAATCCCCATTGACGAAACTCATCCCTTTTTTGCCAAGGAAACTCATACCTATTAGAAGGAAATGGTTTGGACATTTTTGCCATGCTTAGAATACTTTGGGCATGTTGTTTTTGGGCGAGTAACATGTTGGACCTTTTTATGGCCTTTAAGTTATGTAGGGTATAATTTGGGGATTTTGGACCATTATGTTACAATGACGACTTTTTATACAACTGCACTTTTTTAAAAAAAATAAATTGTAGGATACTTTTGGATGTCTTGTACTCTGGGTAATTAGTTTGTAGGATTATTGGACAGATTATTTTGGGCCAAGAATGTGAGTAGTGTTTACTGTTTAGAAGTTCAAAGCCCATACTTTCTCAATATAATTATTCGGCTAAAGTATACTTTAGTCCCTTATGTTTGCATGAAGTTTCAATTTAGTTCTTTATCTTTGGAAAGTACACTTTTAGTCCTTCAAATCTAACACCGTTACTCAACTTAACGGAAATCGCTGACTCATCAAATTTTAGTGATGACGGTGTGATTTAAAGATGACAAAGCATAAATATAGTGCTTTGAGTAGAAAATAAAATCATGGAGAAATAAACGCAAAGCTTCTTCTTCCAAAAGAACAAATTCGGCTTCAACGCTAACTTCTATGTCCTCCTCTCTTTCTCCGTCCTTGACGTCCTGTTGTCTAATTCTCTCTTGAATAAGTCTGCATCACTTCGTTTAAACTTCTCATTTTTCAAGGTAAGGAGATAAATCTTACCCTCCCCTTTTTTCCTGAACCAAACAAAAGGAATGGGAGAGAAATTCTTTACCTTCATTTCCGTGCCAAATCCTTCAATCCAAATCGTGAAATTGGACATAGAAACTCCATCTGAATGTCACCATCTTCGTTTCTCCAACTCCATTTTCTTATTATCCCTTTATAATCCAATTTCTACGATGTAATATATTATTGGTATCATAACATTTATGAATTTCAAAATTATACAAGGAAAAGAAAACTGGAACTTCAAGAGGGATTCTTTGATTGACAAAATGTAGAGAACAAAACAAGAAGAGACAAAAGAGAATTGCTTAATAGCGAGAAGATGAAAATTTGGGATGAGCCGTCACAAAGAAAAAACCCTAGTAGATGTAGCTTTCAATTTAAATATTTTTTAATTCATGATTTTTAATTTAGAAACATCCTATGAAAAAGGATTATTATTTGATATGATTTTAAATTTTCATGATTGATTTTATTTTTTACTTAAAATAATATATTTATGCTTTGTCAGCTCTTAATTGAATAGTCATCACTTAAATTTGATGAGTAAGCAATTTTCGTTAAGTTGACTGACGGTGTTAGATTTGAAGAACTAAAAGTGTACTTTTCAAAGATAAAGGATTAAATTGAAACTTCATGCGGACTAAAGGTATACTTTAACCTAATTATTCCCTCTCCTCTTAAATAAAGTTGACATCTTCAAACATTCGCATTAATTTACTTTCTAAATTTGATTTGATTTACCGTTTATTTTTAAGTTTCTATCTAATCAAAAGGTTTTATAAGTCACTTAAATTCTGGCAAAAATAAAAAGTCACTTAAATTCGTGATAATTGTAAACTTTGTTAAAATCATGAGTTTACAAAATCAAGTTTATCCTTTTACTTACCTACCTAATAATATTGTTAGTTTGCAATAAATCTCATGTTAAAATAATTTATTTAATTTATATCTTAAACATATTTTTATCAATAAAAGTAAATTTCTAAATTCAAGTTGACCATCCAATTTTGCATTTTTATTTTGAGTCTAATTAAACTCACGAATTTGATGACAAATATTAGGCAAGACCATTCCCATATAACTTTTTAGTATATGAAAAGTTACCTCCCCAACATATACTCTTAGCTTACTGGTAGAGTAGTGTGAATCAATTATAAATTATATATCTCAATTAAACCATAGTTACCCTCATCCAAAACATAAGTTCCATAATATTAAAGCATTCACTTTTTTTCCTGGCAAAAAAAAAGCATTCACTTTTTTTTACCTCATAAGCATTCACTTCAAACTAAGCAAAACATTTCTTATGATGATAATGGCCTTGCATATTCATTTACTTTCAATTTAGAAGAAAGTTCTATATTTTCTATTATGTTTGAAATAATTTTTACTAAACATGAATTGGATAACATTAGCACAGCTGTAGGAATATTGTATGAAAAATTTATAATGTTGTTTATAAATAAGTACATCGGTTTGGAAGTTTGGGGTTTTTGGAAGTTGTGTGAGATTATTTTGACTCCCCATCATAATCAACCCCACAAATCAAAATCATCATCAACCATATACAAATTTACCATCTCTTCTAGAATCCACTATTAATTTATTCAATCTACAGCCCATATGTTTAGGTAAAGCAGGCTGTGAGAGGCCGAAAGGTAGAAATAATAACAATAATAATAATAATAATAATAATAATTAATAAAAGAATAAAAGATATAGGTTCAGTTTATGTGGAATCTATATCCGTAAAATTTAAAGAGTTGAACTGTTAAAGTGCACTTTAAATCTAAAATTATCTTCAAAAGAGTATTAATTGGCATAAAAAACAAGGGAAAATTAATTTGAGGTCCCCCACAAGGGACTTAATACTAGAAAAGTCCCGAAAGTTGAAAATATTAATGTAGGGTCCCAAGGGATCTCACTTTAATATATTTGAAAAGTGAAAAGACAGTTTTGCCCCTAACCTTAATATCAGTAACACGATCTTATATTTAGAAACAGAGGAAGTATTTAATAAATAGATTGAGTATTTATTTTAATTCATACGACGTAAACCACAGCGAAGTAAACCAGTGAGGGCCAAGGGGAATTATACTTTTCTGAATCCTTTATAAGCCCATCCTCTATCATCTTCTTCGCCTTCAAAACCTTCTATCTGAAGCCACTTCTCTCTCTCTCTCTATACCATCTTTTGTTAGATCACCTTCTCTCCCAAGACTCTTAATTAATCTCCCTCTATCCTTCATCACCCACCAAATCATCACCCAGATTCTTCTAATCAGAATCACTACTACTCCTCCCAAATCCCTTCATGCTTTAATCCAGCCTTATATAACTACACAAAATTAAAAACAAACCCACCAACATATATACTACATAGTACTTTCCAAACAAGGAAAGAATCACATACATACGTACATACATACATACATGGCCTCACCTCTCATCTCAAACACAGTAGCTACCTCCGATCGGTCACGTGACAATTCAAGAAGAAGAAGGAAGAAGAAATCTGCACCTCAAAAGAACAATGAGCAGATCCAAAATCACACCACATGGAAATCTCACTCACACCAACAAATCTACACGTCAAAGCTCCACCAAGCCTTATCTCGCCTCAATCTCAACGCCGCCGATTCCTCCGTCTCCGGCGGCCAAAAAGTCAGGCAAGCCGCCGACAGAGTCCTCGCCGTGACGGCCAAAGGTAGGACCCGGTGGAGCAGGTCCATTCTCATGAGTGGACTCAAGAGAAAGAGATCGCCGGCGACGGCAGCTGCGGCGAGGAGTAGGCGGTGGAGGAAGGCGAGGGTGACCGTTTACCGGTTGAAGGGGAAGACGGTACCGGCTGTGCATGGGAAGGTGAAAATGCTTGGCCGGTTGATTCCCGGTTGCAGGGAACAGTCTTTTCCGGTGATTCTTGAAGAGACGATTGATTATATATCGGCGGTTCAAATGCAAATCCGAGCCATGACCGATCTCGTCGACCGGTTTTCCGCCTCTACCTCTACCTCTACCGCCGCACCACCTAGCTAATCGCTAGATGATAGAAAAATAACTTCTAAATTTCAAAATTATATACATTTTTTCCATCTGTAATCTATAGCATACTAGCGAAATGTAGGCCTACAATTGGGAACCTGCCTCCAGTAATTTTTCGCGGATTTACTAAAAGGAACAATCCTAGTCAATTGATGTAAACATTTCGTGGTTATATATACAAATGATTTTACTCATATTGAGTTTATGATAATAATTGGGTGAGTAAGAAGTACAAGAAATGCAAATCGCCTACTTGTAATTTTAGGGAGGCATATTTATGTCATTTCTCTCTTTTTTCCCTCTCATCTTTTGTTCTCTTTTATTTTTCATTTTGATTATTTTTCTTATATCCAATCTGTGTATCTGGAAAGCAAAGATCTCTGGATCTCTGAAGTACATATTCAAATATACATATATCACGTTCCCTTTTTCGCTCCTTTTTTTTTTGATATATCGTTCTCTTTTTCTCTCTCTCCAAGTGGAATAAACAAGTTAAGATCATACTTAGAATCAAGGCTTAGTATTACTAATAGGGTAATGGACCTAATCTACCCTCCAAGTAACTACCTAGGAGCACTGGGCACCCTGAACTAACAACAGGTCCATATCTACACTCAAAGTAACTAAAGTGTTTAAAAAATACCCCAACTGGACGGTCAATCACGTTTGACCGTTAATCTGCCTATGTGGCCGCCACGTGGGTTACATTTTTGTCACGTAGGATAAAGGTAATGGACCTAATCTACCGTTCAAGTAACCACCCAGGAGCACTAGGCACCCTGAACTAACAATAGGCTCATATTTACACTCAAAGAAACCAAAGTGTTTAAAATATACCCTCAGTGAATGGTCAATCACGTTTGATCGTTAATCTGTTGCCCATGTGGCCGCCACGTGGGTTGAATTTTTTCCACGTAAGATATGTCATGTGGGGGACACATATAATAAAAAACAATTCCCTCTTCTCTCTCTTTATCACTTCCAAACAGCCTCACCCCCTCCCCCAACACAGCACTGCCCCACCCCCAAAGGGAATTGTTTTTTATATGTGGGCCCACATGACATCCTACGTGGCAAAAATTAGGTCAAATATGATTGACCGTCCACTGGGGTATTTTTTAAACACTTTGGTTACTTTGAGTGTAAATATGAGTCTATTGTTAGTTTAGGGTGTCCAGTGCTCCTAGGTGATTACTTTGAGGGTAGATTAGGTCCATTGATCCTACGTGGCAAATATTTAACCCACTTGGCGGCCACATGAGCAGATTAACGGTCAAACATGATTGACCGTCTGCTCAGGGTATTTTTTAAACACTTTGGTTACTTTAAGTGTAGATATGGGTCTGTTGTTAATTAGTTCAAGGTGTCCAGTGCTCCTAGGTGGTTACTTGGAGGGTAGATTAGGTCCATTACCCTTACTAATACTATTTATCCAATAGCAGTTCATTTGATGTTGTTAATGACTCTTGTGTGAATCATTGTTTCTAGGTCTGATTGATTATAGTAAGGGATAGTTGCTAATAAAGGACAAGTGAGATTTTTCATTTTGGGTTGTCCATGGATTGCAACTTGCTTAGAGTTTGAGAAGTTCTGTCATGGCCTTCTCTATCCACATCACTTCTGGGGTGATAGTGTTAAAATTTTGAGCTTAAAAATAATCTTAAAAATTTCCTGTAAAAAACAGAAATGATTTTGAAACCCTTTATTTTTGTTTTGGCATAATCACCACACTTATTACAAATATAGGAATTTGAACTCATATCATACAACTAATGTTTTGCCTAAATTACTCAATAAGTATGTTTTCCATTATATATTTAAACTTGTAGTTTTGTTAATGGGGGTGAGATCATCATTTGCTTGCTTACCCAATAGTTTATGGGAGATAAATGATGACTGAATGTACAAATTAAATAAACTGTTTACCTGTCCTTTTTTTTTCAATAAACTGTCCTAGGTTTGTTGTTATTAGTTATTTATTAGGTGACTTGTAGCTAATTAGAATGAGATGAAAATTTCTGCTTGTTTTTTTATTTTTTTTTTACAACTTATCATGGATTGAGACTTTTAAATCCGAACATATATCACACAATAACTTTTATTCTCATTGTAAGTTTCAAATTATAATTAGTGATATTTTATTTTGTGAACACTATATACTAAATTACTAATTTAGACCCACCAAGATTTTTGAGTAGGGTGTCAGAGAAAAACTCTTTCAAATGATCTTTATATTTTTATAGAAAAAAAAAACTAAATTCAAACTACCTTTATAGTGTGTTAAATCTTTTAACATTCTGCCCATGCATGCATTATGTCATTTTTATTCTTTCTTAATTTGGTTTTTTGTTGTGTTGTATTTGATATAATTTCAATTTACAAAACTATAAACGCCTATTTGTAAAAAGATTATAGCCTCCTTAACTATCTTTTTAACAATATGTTATTGTGCATAAGATAAGCATGTGTGTAAACTTTTGTCGAGTTTTACATGATCATATCTACAATAAATATATCCAAACTAACATGGAAAAAATCACGGTTTGGACTTTGGAGGGATCTAATCTCTAGTGTGAGAGTACACCAAAAAATTAGCTTCTCGTATTTTTTTTTTGGCCAACTAGCTTCTCGTATTTTGGATGAGGGATACTATCGTTTCAAAATAAATCTCCAAACTACTCCCTCCGATCCTATTTATAAGTCGCCAACTGCCACTAAATTTTGGTCCTTAATATAAGTCGCCAACTACTACTAACTAACTCATTAATTAAAGTTTTCCGAATATGCCCCTGTCTTTGAAAAAAGAGATTTCTACATTTACTATTGTTTGTCTCATTATGACTCATTTAATAGTTGTGAGGAGGGGCAAAGATGAAAATGAAAAATAAAACAAGACCAATTTAATGATGTAACCGCCACTAACCGTCATTCCTTGGTTTGTACAATATGGACGGTTGACGACTTATAAATAGGACCGAAGGGAGTAGTTAGGTAATTATTAATTATTAATAATCAAATGCTTTATTGATATCTTTTTCATTTTCTAAAAATGTTGGGGAAATATCCCACCCATATAGTAGTAATTTCTAACATGCAGAGATTGAAAAAAAAAAACGAAAATAGAGACAAGAGGTAGACGACTGTAAGTAAGTGGAAGCGACAAGCATTGGGAAATGTAATTTGAGGCGTGAGAGAATAATGTGTCTGAGATTCTATGGTCTGTCTTTATATCTTTATTTCATGCTGGGCTGATGAAGACTGGAAATGGAGAGCATCACTTTTCTGAGGTTTCTGAAAATGGCCATAAACATGTCAGCTCTATGACCTAACATCCCATGTGGCCATGTAGGATGTGGTCCCCACCATGTCCAAAAACACTCCTTCTATTCACTCCACATATAGTAGATTTATTATTACCCTCACCAATTTATTTCTTGGATTGAGAATCGGACTAAAAATACTCACGTTAGAAAATCTATTGTTTCCTCTCGAATGCATGGTTTAGAACTCAAAATTAGAATGGTTTTTTCCAAAATATAAGAGGTCACAGTTTCATTCTCTCTAAGGCAAAAAAAAAACACAATTTCATTCTCTCATCATTTAATGTAATTTTCCTATTTCGCCTTTAACTCTCTTTTATTTTAATTTTATTAATGTTTATGTATTTCTCTCTCTCTTAATAATATCACAATTAATGGGGACAAGATTATTGGAGAATAAGAATTAACTTCAGATATCCAACTAAATTTTACATGTCTTCTTAAGAAGCGTGTTTTGAGGATTGAACTCTTATATTACTCACAGATCAAAGTGATAAGATTATTAAAAGAAAAAAATGTAACTAATTCTATAAAAGCAGTATAATAAATAAAAATAAATCAAGTAACAGCAAGTTCTGATACAAGATATGATAATGAATGTATATGTGAGATCACTTATTGTATGATATGTTAGTGATTGCATAACTTTTATATTAGAGGTCATAGTGATTTTTCTTATTATTAGATTTAACACTATATATTCACAAATTTATGAATATAACGAATTAGAATATTGAGTTTGGTACAATTCAGCGAAAATTCATGATGTAAAGGTAGAGATTAAACGAGGATATGAGAAAGAAATTAAAGGAAGGAGAGTGGTTAGATAGAGATGGAGGGAGAGGGTATGGTGGAGAGGAAGGACGGGTGATATGTGTATGGGAACAGAGACAAAGAGATCTGCCTCTTTCACTTTCGGTGTGGTGTCCTACAGCACACGAAGTGCCTCACTTTCATCGCTTTCCCTCTAGCTAACACAACACACTACCTCCAATTATTCATTCTTAGGACCACTTCTTCAGCCATCCACTAGCTACTACCATACACCAATCCCCACTTCCTAATTATCTCTTTATTTCTCTTCCTTCTTCAATTCCTGTTTTTTTAGGTTAGTTTAAATTCCAAAATGAATTGGGATCAATTAAATAATTCCTATGACTAAACTAATGATGAGAATTCTAATGAACAGGGTTATGATTGTTTAATTTGGCAAAAAAAAGGTTATGATCGTTTAAGAACGAACGGTATTTCATATTTATGTCGATAAACCCCATGAATGGCTAGCTAGCTGCTATAATGGGTGTAAATTTTAAGAAAAGGGATACAACTGTTTCTGAAGGGTATTAAGTAAGTACATGCAAAATTTTTCAATGCCTTTCATAGTCAGAATAATAAGTGTGGATTTTGACTTTGGTATACTATTATGAACATAGAGAAAAGAGAAATTAAAGTGGAGAAGTTTGTTTTTCTTGTTATCATTTTTTATGGTTTCTGCCTATCTCTTTTTATGGAGTTTTTGATCAAATTAAATGACACATGCCCTTTAAATGAAATGACACATCATTTCATTTAAATTAAAATTAAATAAATGAACATATTGCATATATATATATATATATAACAACCCAAAGTTTCTGTACAATTATATTCAGACCTCAAACATTCATTTGGGTCTAATTTATCAAGGGTGGACTGAACCTAACCCATTTTTTTATAGTTTCATATTCAAGTCTATGTAAATATAAAAATGATTTTGAGATGATAAATTACTCACATTGGAGCTTGATCTAAAATAAACCATACTCGGATTAGTCATAATCCAATGAGAATTCGGGTATTAGCTGGGTATTTTGTTACCCATAGTAAAAGGAAAAAGACTTCATGATGTATACTGCGCGCATGTATTACCCACAAATGAGGTTTACACGTTGACAAAAATATATGCAAAACCTGCCTAGTGTGTTGGAGTAACATGGTGCCATGCATAATGGGTGAGCAGTCGAGAATTTTAATTCCCTTAATTAGTTGACTTATATTATTGGGATTTTATTATTTCCAGCGTTTGTGAATGAACCCATATGACTTTCTTTATTATTCAGTTATACCAACTATAATAGGCGTTTTTACTGGTTTGGTACGTACTGAATCAAAGGCATCATATATACAAGAGTTTCTTTTGTTTGATCTTGCTTTTGTTTGGCAGCCTTTAGTCTGACCTTACTAATAATCACGTTTTTATAAATTATACTCCCTCTAGTCTATAGTATAAGAGCTCAGCCATCAAAATATGTTTGTTAAGAAAACATGTAAAAGTTAGTTGGGTGCCTGAAGTTAATGTTTTTTTTTCAATATTGTCATATTTATTATGATACTTTTATTTAAGAGAGAGAAATACATAAACATCAATAAATATGGTAGAGAGTCAGGGGTAAAGTGAGAAAAATGTATTAAATAAAGAGAGAATGTGAGGTGAACTCTTATATTTTGGACCAAATATTAAAATTTTGGCTCTTATATTACGAACAGGAGGGAGTACTCCCATTCATTCCGAAATGTGGGATATATTTACCTAAATTAGTGAGACTACAAATATTAATTAAGTTAGTTCGTATGACATTTTTTTTCAAAAACATCTTGATCATCTTCCTTATTCACATTCCTTCCTCTCTTGATTATTGTTGAGAAGCATGTATACGGATAATTGGAGAAAAAATAACAAAAATAAAAAAGAAGCCATGCATTTAGGACAAAGATCAACCATTCAATCAAACCTCATATCAAGGATGGGAGGATACTAATAAAAGTGTAAAATATGAGTGGTGTTTGTTTAAAAAATTGTTGAAAATATCTTTCTACAAAATCTATCGCCTAAAGATACCAAACATACATTATAGCTACAATTTTGAACAAGTGAAACTCTTTTTCGTCAGTTGTGTTGTGTGTAATATTTTAGTTTTGTGCGAAAGTTTTCCATTTTTTACGCATAATTGAAGATATCTAGCTCACATTAAAAACCTTTAGATCTAATAATGGATTAGGATATGCACTTTGTATGCCTGCCATCTAAACTCAACAACAGAAGATAATTAAGTAGTATATAACTAATGAAAAATAATGACAATGGTTGGAGATAATTGCACCTAAGGTCTCAAACAAATTTTAGATATCGTAGGACTTGGGATAATAAATTTTGTGATAAGCAAGATTCAGGAATTTTTCCATTTTCAAATCATATGAATACATAAATTAATGATAAATTAAAGTATACCTTAAATCATGCGTATATCCTTATCAATAATTAAGCAGTATCTAACCAAGAATATACCTAAATCATGCGTACATATTTATCAATCAAGCTATATGGATGTATCCAGCATTGTTGGGGAAAATTAAATAAGAAAAACAAATATGGCCATTTTTGAATGCAAAAGACATACACAGTCATCAACTAAATTGCAACAATCATGTCACTAAAAAAAGAACCATATTCATAAAAATGAGAGATGAACAGAGGGGCCAAAAACCAATTCTTCTTGTGGTGTCCAATCATACAATT
This sequence comes from Mimosa pudica, assembly GCA_029929735.1. Lineage (NCBI taxonomy): Eukaryota > Viridiplantae > Streptophyta > Magnoliopsida > Fabales > Fabaceae > Mimosa > Mimosa pudica. The sequence goes on along the minus strand of JAKELP010000014.1, from coordinate 5,296,921 downwards.
TTCCCTTCATGTTTTGATATAAGCCCTTCATCATATATATTCATAGTCGATAAATTTGTAAGAACATATTAATAATGTTATTGCCCAACGAAAAATGATTAAATTAGCTGAATTAAATAATAGAGATGAATGATTGGGTGTGGATGTATAATAATCAAGATTAGGTCTTTAATCATTTATGCTTTGAAAAGATCCAAAAAGAGTTGGATTACAACTCTCTCAACATCATGTATTTTAAGAAAAGTGGAGGGAACACATTATTAAGATATAATAAATTAGTAATTTCCCCCCTTTTTGTCAACAATGAGTTTTAAGTTGATTTCTCATTATTATTATCCCATAAATTAAAGTATCATTTTTTAATAAACTGATGTATCAGTTTTTAGTAAAATTAAGATTATATTTTTTGATTGGTAATACACTATATATCCAGAGATTTAGTCATATTGCAATCAGTACAATTACAAATATATTATAGATATACAAATTAATACAAATAATGCAACAAATTAAACATTAGGAAGCGTGGACATATCGATCATAAGGTAAACTAATATTACCTCTGGTCCTAAATATAAGATCTAATTGACTTTTTTTGGAGAAGTTAAGGTTGCGAAATAGGCTATTAAATCATGACATATTTGATATATTTTTAGATTATACATTAGTTTATAGGTAAAATAAACTAATCTAAGGGAAAAAATTAGGTAAATCAATTTATAATTAACTTAGTTTGCTTGTTTATAGGATTTTCTAAAAAAGTCAATTAGGTCTTATATTTAGGACCGGAGGGAGTACTAAAAGAGAAAAATTGGTGGGCCAGGAAGCATCAAATCATTAGTGCTAAGCATGTGAATGCAAATAGCTAGGTGGCACAAAGAAATTGGCTTTGCTCAAAATCAGAACATGTCTGTAACTCAATATGTTCTTTATCCCTACACTAACCACACATAGAATAATTATTGCGATAGTAACTGTAATTCATAAAAGCACATGTAATTTAGAGAATATATTACTTGATGGCCATTATTCTAGCTTTGAAATTAACTCTATAAATTTTAAAAGCAAGTAACAATGAGTGTGTTTCGTTGGGCTTATTTAAATAAGCGGGTTTATTTTGAATAAGCCAGCTTTTTTTGGGTTTGTGACTTATTTTTATGTTTGGTTGGGCTTATTTTCACCCAGCTTATTTGAAATAAGCCAGCCTATTTATAAGCCACACAAGGTAGCTTATTTCTGAAAATAAGCCAGCTTATTTTTCTACATGACTTAAAAATAAGCTGGCTTAAAAATAAGCCCCTTTTAAACAAAAAGTCATCCAAACATGTTTATAAGTCAAATGGGAAAATAAGCCACTTTTTTCAAAGTTCATCCAAACATAAAAATAAGTCAACCTAGAGCTTATTTTCCAACTGACTTAAAAATAAGTTACCTTAAAAGTAAGTCACATTTCCACAAACCGAACCAAACACCCAATATGGTGTTAATGATCAGTCCAAAAAAATATGGTGTTCAAAAGGATGAGAAATCATTATCTCTTGAGATTTTCATGGAGTTTCTTCATTTGATATATATTTCAATGCTCAACAATTTCTTGTTATGAAAAAAAATCCCGCTTTGTTATGTAGTTTCAATTCATATTGTTGCAAAGTTGAGCAAGCTAAGTTAATTTTAGCCTTCATCCATGTTTTTTTAAATTAAAACTTATATCGATTGACAGTTGAGATTAATTCTCATATTTTTGGTTGTGTCTGAATTGATAATGATTAATTTGCTCCTCTTTTAGGATAAAGTTTCTTAAAACCTACCAATTATTGACGCAAAAAATTATGGTTTAAATGCCTTCCTCTTATGAATTTCATGTTTTTTTGGTAAAATATGAATATCTTATGATGATATTGATGATGGTATGATTCACTAAATATTATTTGAAAATGAAATCATAATCATTAGATTAGACTTTTTCAACTCATCCAACACATTAAAAATATGTTAATATATTCTTCTTATATTGAACTTTTTGGCCAATACTTATAAAAGGAATTGATTACAACTTTTAGATATATCAAATTCCTACACAGCTACACACATTAAAAATCATCATATACTTAAATAAGATCTATTTTAATCCCTTGTCCAAGAAGACTTAGGCCTTATGTTTCAATTTTTTCTTGCAATTTGCCAAGTTTGGAACAATGCCCTATGAAAATTTCATTCACTGAGCATCCCACAGGGGATCAATGTATTATATAGTTTTAAGAAATTTCTTTGAACCATATAGGGTTCTTATAGATCTTTCAAGAAATATATAATTCCCGATTCGATGTATCCATATGTATAAAATACAACCATACGCATGGAAAATGATGTTTGTGAATCCAAAACAAATATTGATAGATTGATTGAATATTTTTTAAGATAGCACATATTTATTTTGATGCTTAATTAATTAAATTTATAACGTGTGTGCTCCTAAGATTTGCAACAAGATCCGTTTCTTATAATTTTTTTTTGATAACACGTTTCTCATAAATTTTGAGCTACCTGCACCATATCCAAGCAACCGAACTAAATTGGATACAGTTTTACGATCTTTTTTGAGTTTTTAATCCGGTGTCCTGGGCCAGCCCCTATGTCACGGGAACTCAACGGGCTCAGACTAATCCAGATAAGCACCGGGAACCTCCACTTAAGGGCAAAGTGCTGGCCAAGGGGCAGACTGCATTCCCAGAGCTCGAACTCGAGACCTCTGGATTAAGCGGCGAAGTGAGGCTACCACTACGCCAACCGTGCTTGGTTAGTTTTACGATCTTAGTATCTCTCTTGTAACATCTTTTCTCAATAAGGTGAGATTTAAACCTTAGTGACTTTGTAATATACAACCTAATTTGCTAAAAAATTAAACATATGGTGTACATGTTAACTACACACCGACTTTGTACTATTTACAACCTCATTCGCTAAACAAAATATATGGTGTTGATTACGTAAGTATTTATATTTAATTATTATTTTTCTTCAAGGGAGTATCAATATTGTACATTCTGATACAGGAGTAATTGGCATATAAGTAAGCACATCATCACTAAAAGCAGCCGCCACCAATGGTAATGTTTTATTCGTTTTACAATTGAACAGTGGTGATGATCATATTGATTTATTTGTGCACATACATGGTCTGTGAGGAAAAAGGAGGATAGACGAAGAAAAATGGACAAGCATTTAAAAAGTATATAAAGAGTTATATATAAATGAAAAAAATAAAATTATGTCGCAATATAGTGGCACAACATCTTTGAATTTTTTAAAAATAAATCCCGCAACTTATGTCGTAACAACTTGTGCGACAAAAGCTTCGAGAATTTTTTTAGACTAATTCTTTTTCTAAGCTTTTCCAGACATAAATATTATTGATAATAATTTAGAAAGAATAGAGGTTATTGAATGAGAAAGAGTAGATGAATATAATAATGAAGAAAGAAATATTAGATGATAAAATGATATATTTGTAATTATATATAGTATTTAAGCAAATAAGTATTATAAATTATATAGGGTTAAAGATCAAATTTGCCCCGGAAGTTTTAAAATGCCCCATCGTAAGCGGAAACGATTTTAGGCAAACTGAAGAAGTAAACGAAGAAAATAAAGATGATAACACAAGACCGAAGGAAAAATGCAAGGCAAAAATAAATTGAGGCGTGAACGAATGTCAAATACCACCTACTAATATAAAATTAACCTTAACCTAACTCAACTAATAATCAAATTAATCCAAACAATGGAGTCTAACCATGTTAGTAAAAGATTCACCTAACATGGTTAGCAAAAGAATTTCTCTATAATTAAGAGATTACATATCTAACTATGTTAGAAAAGAGAATCCTCTAATATAGTTAGCAAAAGAATCACCTAATGAATCACACAATCAATATCATAACCTAAATCTAACCATGTTAGAAAAGAATCACCTAACATGGTTAGAAAAAGAACTAACCAATCTATCTAAAAATAAACCATATTAGAGCGGGGCCCATCTAATATGGTTACACACACAGGAAAACATAAAACACTCAATACATCCTCCATCTACCACATCAACATATTAGGAAAACCGAGTTTCCTATATACATTCATTCAAGTTCTCATCACCTGGAAAACAGAATATACATCAACCAAGCTTGACATATTAGTCAAAGTAGTTCCTGAACTACCACAGTAGCAGGAACAATGTTATATAACAACCAAAACATTACATTAAGTTACATTACAAGTCCTACAGTTCACATATACAATAAAATTCACTCAAAACAACATTCATATATGCAGAAGCTGGTGCAGCCTAGTGAAATGGCGATATATGTCCCTAACAAGGTCACCTCTGGCCTACTTACTATATCAGTATGGGCCAGACGGCCCCTTCCCCTTCCTCTGCGCCTCCCCCTGGGCATGATCACCTGTAAAAAATAAAGGGAATGGGGTGAGACAAAACAATGTCTCAGTAATCACAACGTAACTCACTGTAACACTCAGAAGTGGGGTAGTGGAGTGTCTATAGGGTACCACAGTTTTCAAAATCTGCATAACCACATAATATATACACATATATACAGAACAGATACAACCATCTCTCAACAGACAAAAATAAACGTGATTGACACTGTGCCCAGTCTCAAGTCTGAAAGCATGAAAAAGGGAGCACTTTAAATAGTGAAAACATCCCTGAAAAAGGGAGCACTATAAATAGTGGAGACATCCCTGGTTCCTTTACAATTCAAGGAACCTGTACTATTAACTTATCGATTTGCGCAAATCGATAGGTTACATCGGCCGACGGTACTAATAACCAGTGTCATGCAACATACAAAAGATTATATATAAATATGAATTTATATAAAGTACAGTTCAATTGAAAGGTACCCTATAGCCCACGTTTAAGTATAACATAATCTGAGTTCATTTTATTTATATATATATATAAATAAGTAGAAGAGGATGTTAGAAAATCCTCAACTACCATCACCCTCAGTATCACAGTCAGTTAAGCGTGATTACCTGCTAAACTTCACTGCAGCAGATATACGCAGATAACAGTTATCTTCAAAGTCCGCTTGAAAGATCACCGTCTACAATAATGCCACAATTTAAAAATGGGTCAAGACACTTTGTAAGTGACTTAACTCAACCTTTTAAATAACTTTCATTAATACTAAAAGTATAAAAATACTTCAATACCAAAACCACATCCATATCCTTTCCTCCTTCAACTTCCCTTTACCAAATCTTTACAATACCAATACTTTTAACCTTCATCATAACCAAACCATCCTTTAAAACATCTAAATCACTTTCAATCAATACTTTAACTATCCAACTTCCTTTCAAACCTCAATCCTTCTAAAACCAACCTTCCAACATCACCAAACAACTTCATCAAGCATTTCTTAAGCACCAATTAATTCCAGAACATCATCCACTAACATAGCCCTAACTTAAAGAGTCCAGAAATGCCCTATTACCTTCCAAATTCCTTCCTAAACACCAATTCAATCAAAATCAACTTTCTCACATCTTATTATAACCTTAACAAATATTTATCAACAACTAATTCATTCAAATCATCTTTCATTAACAAAACCCCAATTCAAAGAGCCATAGAAAATTTCCAAAAATCCCCAAAATCTTTTCCAACTTCAATAAGCCTCCATACTTCCCAACCATCTTCAATTTAACAATGAATAATCATAATAATAACTTGTCAATCCTAAAGTCCCAATTTTTCATAACACCTAAACATCAAAGAGACCAAATTTCACAAAATTAACTTCACAAGAGGCAAAGATCAAGCTTACAGAAATTCTAGAACGCAGGAAGGAGCTTCACTACTGCCGGCCGCCGTCCAGAACTCGCCGGAATCGGCCCTTAGGTGGCTGGCCGAGCTTGAGCAAGAGAAAGGAAAGGAAATCAGAAAAATGAAGTTGAAACAAGAGGAAGACACATGAAAATGACTGAACAAGGATCCACCTTGCCACCCGCCGCCGTTGTTCGCCGGAAATAGAACCACCGTCGCCGGAAAACAACTCCAAACCGCCGGCTGAACTGGAAAAAGGAAGGGGAACTAAGAAAATTGTGTTGTGAAGTTGAAGAAGGAAGAACAACATGAGAATCACAAGAAAAATCAAACCTTTCCTTCCCAACCGCCCTTCACGTCGCCGGAACGCCAAAGCCGCCGCCGGAATCCATCGCCAGTCACTGTTCGAACTCGCCTTCAACGGACCCGAGAAGGAGAGAAGATAAAGAGCATAAAAATGATTGGAGATCTTGGAGAGAGAGGGAGAGAGCCGAAGTGGTGAGGTGTGAAGAAGAAGAAAATGGTGAAAAAAGGGGGGGGGTGCGTCGCGCGATTTGGAAGAAGGGAGGAGGAGGTGCGGTTTTTGTTGATAAGGAAGGAAGGGAGACCGTGTTTGGTTGAGGGGAAATAAGGGTGATTTTGGTTATTTAAAGCCTAAACTTGTTATAGTGTACTCATTTTGATTTAAAACCACTTAAACCAGCCTCCAATCTCCTTAAACTTCAAAATATTTTTAGCTCTACCACTCCCTCATATTTCAAACTCTTCATTTCTTTAGTAATTATATGCACATTAATTACTCAAAATTTCCAAAAATCTCCAAAAATTCCTAAAAATTCCAAAATTCCTAATTTCTCCTTTTATCATTTCCAAAACACTCTTTAATCCTGTATTAAATTTTCAGGATGTTACAACGAACAGGCAAACACAATGGGTAAGCTGCACAAATGGAGATAAAAAATGAAAGGAGAGATGAAGAAGGCAAAGATGTTTGAAATTTGAATCATGATAAGATAAAATCTGCCCCAGTTGTTGATGGTAGAGAAAAACAAAAATGAGGGGAGAGATGAAGAAGGCAAAGACAAGGTCAGATGCTGAGAAAGACACGAAGAAAGTAATATAAAATCTGAAACCTTGGGGCCACACAAAACAAATAATATATTAAATTCAGAGCACTGTTTTTTGAATAGTAACTTCACTCGTTGCTTTAAGGTAAAGAGGATAAAGGTATCACTCTTCTATAGAATCTCATATAGGGTAAGGGCCATTGGTTGCTCTTAAAGTAACCACCACAGACTATTGGACACCTTGAACTAACAACTGATGATACATTTTCGCCCTTGAAGTACACAAAGTAGGCTAATTTACCTTAACACAATGGTCAATGACATTTGACCGTAAAAAACTTTGTCAAATTGCATATAGCCCCCCAAAACGTTACATCTTTTCTTCTCTTCTTTCTCACCCTCCTCACTTTCTTACCCTTCACTCTCACCCTCCTCACCACCACCACCACAACCCATCCGATTTCCTCCGTCAAATGTGCATGCAATTTCACCCCAGCTATGCTAATCCATTTTATCACATTGGGGAAAAACAACTTCATTCTTTAGAATGAATTAAAGCATGTGGCGAATATCAGCTTATGACACGCTTCATTTCTCAAAATTTGCATACGCTCTGCTTCAACTAAAAACCTTATGACTCATAGATGAGGAGGTGGTAGAGGGGGACGATGGTGGGGAGTGGTATGGCGGTGGAGGAGGTGATAGTAGTGGTTGTGGTGGTGATTTTTAAGAGGGTGAGAGTGAACGATAAGAAAGTGAGACTATAAGTAAGAAGATAATGAAATACTCCCTCCGGTCCTAAATATAAGACCTATTTGACTTTTTTAAAAAATCCTAAAAAGCAGCAAAATAAGTTAATTATAAATTGATTTACCTAATTTTTTCCTTTAAACTAGTTTATTTTACTTATAAACTAATGGATAATCTAAAAATATATCAAATATGTCATGATTTAACAGACTATTTTGCAACCTTAACTTCTCCAAAAAAAAGTTATCTAGGTCCTATATTTAGGATCGGAGGTAGTATAAATAGAGTATATGAGGTCCATATGCAATTTGACATAGTTTTTTTATGGTTAAACACTATTTACCTTCAGGTCAGGTTAAAATTGGTCCAGTTTGGTTGCTTCAACAGTACTGGTTGTTGGTTCAAGGTGTCCAATGATATAAATTGGTTATTTTAAGGTCAACTAAAGGCACTTGTACTTTCATTATATAAAAAGTAGGGCAATGACCCTATTTTATACCCAAAGTAACCACCCTGGACCACCCACCACCATAAACTAACAGGTGGTACAATATTACACCCAAAGTAACCAAAGTGGTTCAAAAATACCCTCAACCGACGGTCTTCAACGTTTGACCGTTAGTTTGATGATTTGGCGCCCACGTGTTATATTTTTTCCACGTGGCACCTGTGCAAATGCCACCTGGGCAATGACCCTATTTTATACCCAAAGTAACCACCCTGGACCACTCACCACCATAAACTAACAGGTGGTACAATATTACACCCAAAGTAACCAAAGTGATCCAAATAACCCTCAACCGACGGTCTTCAACATTTGACTGTTAGTTGGATGATTTGGCGCCCACGTGTTATATTTTTTCCACGCGGCACCTGTGCAAATGCCACCTGGATGCCCACATGCTATATTTCAAGCCTAGAGCAGAGATGCATATATGATAAGCTTTTTGTTTAATTTTTAAGCCTAGGGCATCGACAGTGATTAGGGCAGCGATTTAGAGAGGAGGGAGTGCGAAATCCTGTGTTCATTTTGCGAAATCCAAGTGCGAATTCGAAGTGGGATGCATGTGTATTGTAAGGAGTGAAGAGAAATGTCACGTGGGCATCTAGGTGGCATTTGCACAGGTGCCGCGTGGAAAAAATATAACACGTGGGCGCCAAATCATCCAACTAACGGTCAAACGTTGAAGACCGTCAGTTGAAGGTATTTTTGGACCACTTTGGTTACATTGGGTGTAATATTGTACCACCTGTTAGTTTATGGTGGTGGGTGGTCCAGAGTGGTTACTTTGGGTATAAAATAGGGCCATTGCCCATCCAGGTGACATTTGCACATGTGCCACGTGGAAAAAATATGACACGTGGGCGCCAAATCATCCAACTAACGGTCAAACGTTGAAGACCGTCGGTTGAGGGTATTTTTGGACCACTTTGGTTACTTTGGATGTAATATTGTACCACCTGTTAGTTTATGGTGGTGGGTGGTCCAGGGTGGTTAGTTTGGGTATAAAATAGAGCCATTGCCCTAAAAAGTATCATTATTTGAATTGAGGTGTTTTGACCAATTTTTTTTTTCAGGCATAAAAAATTATACAATTTGTTGTGCTATTTGATTTTGAATAAGAAAATAAAATTCAATTAAAAAAAGAGTCAATTTGAATTATCTTGTTTGGAGATTCTCTTGCTCTTATGTGATGGTGGATGATAGGCAAACATTTTTTTGGGACTACGAGGGAAAATTCAATATATTCTGTGTGTGGGATAGATAGGCTCATAATTGAAGGTAAAGTTGATAACATAAGCACACTAAAAAAATTAAAATTCATCTGATTTTCAAATAGTTGATAGAATTGTAATGATATTGAGAAAATTACCAAGTGAGATGACTCAAAGAAATAGCACCGCAAAGAGGTACGGTAAAACCAATTGATGTTTTTTCTCTCTCTTTTTTTAGCACCCAAAGCCTCTTTATAATGTCATATGATTGATTACGGGATAAAAATATGGGTGAAGTTGCAAAAATACCATGTGATTGTTACCAAGGTGCACTCAACACCATGTAATATTTTTGGAGTAATAGTAACCATGACATTCAAACCGGCGTAAAGATAACTATGACATTCCAGAATTGTGACCAAAGTAACCATGACATTTTAAAAATCATTTATACTTTGCTCTAGTTTTGAAATGTGACCAAGTAAACTGTGACCATAGTTATTTTGGCTCAAAAAATTACATAGTATTGAGTGCATATTTGTCACAATCACATGTGTATTTTTTTCACCTTGACCCTAAAAATAAACATTGGAACCAAATATCTTTTGAACCAACGTTTATTTTTTTTAATCTCATTTGTATTATCAATGATATTTTAAAGTCCACTCCATTATCAATAGAAATTTATCAAAATTTAGTATCACGAACCAATGAGAGGCTAGAACCCGTTTGCTTGGGAGGAGTTGAGATGATGAAAATGAAATTGAAAATGAGTGTGAGGGGGTAAAGATGGAAAGTAGAGGTAAATATATATGTGAAGTAAAATTTGTGGTGATCCTCAGGAAAAATGTGAGATAGAGAGAGAAAACTTCTGAACCCCGACATATATGTAAATGATTAAAAAGTCTTTCCATTTCATTTACATTTTCCTTTTTTCTTCCAACCAAACGTACCCTATGGACACATTTCCTTGGGCGAAAATGGATCTATGGAATTGGAATTTTATTTTGACCATCCTATGGAATTGGAATTGGAATTGGAAAATGGTAATTTACATATCTGCCGGAGTTCACAAGTTTTCCCTCTCATTCTAATACTTTTATTAAATCCCACAAATTTTACATCTCATCATTACCTCTACTTTCCATTTCTTATCCCTTATACTCATTTCCAATTTCATCTCCATGATCTCAATTTCATCCATCCAAAGTGTTCTTTTGACAGATTCAATGTTCCAAAAAAGACACCTGGATGAGATTATCTCACAAAGAAAACAACATTTGGTGCTGACAAGCAGACTAATCATTATGTTATTGGAAAAACGTAGACTAGTCATTGTACATTACTTTATTCTTTTTGCGATATAATTGTGATTAGTCAAATTCCATCTTTATTAGATTCAATCGGAAGTAGCTCTTGAAAATAAGTCTATGAGTTAACTAATTTTTTATCAGAACTTTGTGTTTACTAAATCTTTTTTTCCCATCATAACTATGGTTTTACTAATCTAATGCAAAGGATTGTACCAAAAACCGTGGGCTAGAATTCAGCCCAAACTTAGGCTTCGGGCAGAATTTTGGCTAAAGTATACTTTTGATCCCTTATGTTTGCATCAAGTTACAATTTAGTCTTTTATGTTTGGAAAATACACTTTTAGTCCTTTTTTGTTAACACCGTTAGTTTTAACGGAAAATGTTAACTTAACAATTTTAAATGGTTATTAAATATTGAAAAAAATGTTCAGATTAAAATATTTGAGTGTAAATATTCTTATATTTTCAAAATTTATCATTTTTGGTTCAATTTCATTATAAAATAATCATTTAAAATTGTTAAATTAGCATTTTCCGTTTAGTTAAACTAACGGTGTTAACAAAAAAGGACTTAAAGTGTACTTTCCAAACATAAAGGACTAAATTGAAACTTGATGCAAACATAAGGGACCAAAAATATATTTTAGTCAAGACCTCAACAATTACCACCTAGCTGGAGGAAAAAACAACTATCACCTATAATAGTTTATGGTCTCTATTGGATATAACTTTTGGAGAATATTTTTTCGAAAAGAAAAACTAAAAAAAACTCTTCTAGAGAATGATTCTGGAGAATAGCTTTTGAGAAAGTTGAAAAAATAGCTTCTAAAAAAACATAAGTTTATGCCATAAACCTAGGTAAAAATCTATTCTAAATAAAAACTGAGTGATTTTCTGACTTAACTAAATCCGTGGTTTGATAAAAAAAAGTTATTCTAAAAAAGTTGGGAGTGTTTGTCTACTTTGATAAGTTTTGACAATTTTGCCAAACAGACAACAACAAGAGGATTCCATGCATAGCAGTATTATTGAGAAATCCTTATAATATATTCCTGAACAAAAGTCACAATTTTTGTCTCTAACTTTTAAAAACCCACTATTTTTTAGGTGGGTTTAGTCATGATGACTCACTACGATCTAGGTAGGACTCCAACTCAAATAATGCTTGCATAATTTCTCTTACATATAGCTCATGAATAAGCCCTCACATCAATGAGATTCAAACTTACAGCGTTATGATTATAAAGTTACTCATTTACTAGTTGGACCAATTATTTAAGCCTTTTCACTTGTACTTTGCTAGCCATTGTTGGTTGTAAACATCAATGTCATAATTTCCTTCCAATCCTACAGGGCAGCAAGAGCCAAGAAAAGGTAACTGAAGAACCTTCTAGGTACCAATGACATTGTTGTGCCCGAAAATCTCAACAAGATTCCATTTTTAGACACATGGAGTATATCAAGACACCAACAATGTCATTGGGACCAAGAAGATTCAAGACCATATTTCTTCATATATACCCAGTTGGTGGAAACACAAAGGGTGTCTCTCACATGATGAAAACATATCACAGCTCATCCGAATTTGTAATGGGAAATGAGAAAAAAACCAAACTTTCACACAGAAAATAGAGAAAAATTCAACCTAGTGAGATCTATATAATACAAAAAGGAGAAAGAAAGAAAGAAGAAAGATATAAAGTAAGGGGGTAAACTATAATGGAAATGGAAATGGAATTGAGTGTAAGAGGTTAAAGTAGAAAAATAGAGGAAAATTAAGTAATAGTGTGTTACCTAGATTTCGTATAATCTAAATAACTTTAATAAAATAAAAATACTATGATTCTAATAACAATTGATTAACGTGGTATATGAATAAAATATGGACTATCTATTTCGAGGTATAAACCTGACCTAGAATAATCAAGCTTGAGGGCTGGATTCGATAATATAAACAGTAAATGAGAATTAAATAAGATAAACATGGATTACGAATTGGAAACAATAAGAATAAATCAGAGATAAGGTTGTAACAGAGATAATATGAGATATGATGCAATAAGGATTGGAATAATAAAACATAAAGCGTAAACGAATATTATTAGATAGAACCTGGCGAGCTTTATTGAGTAGGATAATCAGAATACAAGATGAATAGCTGGTTACAAGAGATCTCTCAATACAAGAAAGTAAAAAGTGATTGTGTTCTTGCTCTCAGATATTCCGTACCCTAAACCCTAGCTTGACCTATCTTATATAGCCTATGCAGCTCCACTTATTTCTCCCTGACGTTATGCCAGGTGTCCACCTCGAAGAGCCGTTGAGCTGCCAGGTCTCTAGCATGGCCGAGTCTTCAGCCCGAGATCTCCGCCTATGATCTCGGGCAGTTGCACTGACTGGGCGCACTTCTAACAGTCTAGGCTTCCACCTTGCCAATTAGCCGTTTATGTGCCTCTTCATCTTCTCCCAATTCATTAGCAGGGTCGGGTCGTCAGCCCGAGACCTTCGCCTGGAATTTCGGACAGTTATGTTGACTTGACTCAGCTTCACCAGATCAGGTTTCCAACTCCCAAATTTTGTTCTCCACTAACACCCATTTCGAAATTCAAGTTTCTGTACGTTACTGTTAGTCGTCACGGTGTCCTTCCGTCATCTCATATCGGGCCGAGCCCATATTAATCTTTAGCGAGCCTAGGGGAATACATTTACTCCCCCAGCTCCACGTGTCAAGCTTTGTGAGGCTCGGGGAGGTGCATTCCTTTGTGTCTCAGGTTTGGGCGAGCGGCTATTGGACGGTTTTCGAATGTTTTGAGACATTTTGGGCAGGTGTTGCACGTTCTCCAGGGGCTGAGTCAATGATCTCCGGTCTTCAGGGATCAGAGAAGATGTTGCTCGTTATTCTCCAGGAGGTAGTCAGGTAATGAGCTTCCAGGAGTTTGAGAAAATAGATTGGAAGAGATGATCGATTAGCTTTAATAGTTCCTGTCGTTAACATTGGTCGCATTTGTTTGATGCTCAAACATTCATGGTAAGGATATATCAAGCCGCAAAGTATGAGTTCTGAGATTTTGATACTTTATCTGAGGGCTTTGACTGGAATGTTTTGAAGAAAACTTTGATGATCTGAATGAGGATGTAGTGGTTGAGCTACCTCGATAGATTATGATATCATTTTGAGGTCTTTATCAGCGAATTGATCAGGAGAGCAGGAAGTTTCTGAACGGTGGACGTATGCTTAGAGAAGTTTTGTACTCCCCCATTGCTGCAAATGTGGTTTCTTATGAGATGTTCTTTGGGCATAAGATCTGCGAATAATATGCTTATGGAACATAGGATTTGTGAACAGGATATTCTTAGGATCTAGGACAAGATGTTCCTCTAAGAGAGGATCTGTGAAGAAAATATTATTGAGACATAAGATATTCGAATATGATCTTGAGTTGCAGGATTTGTAGACATGGTATTTTTGAAATACCAAATTTGTGAATAAGGTATTGATTGCACCATATATTTGCATATCTTTTCATGGCCAAATCCATTGAATTAATGCATGTTTTGATGATAATTGCACCTAATTTGCATAGATTCTAACTATTGCACTAGTTGTTGGAATTTGTTCTAATAAAGGGCAATTCAGGCTTTTTTAGCATGCTATAATGTTTTACATGTTTTCAAGAACATTTTGATGCTACCTTTGAGACATTTGAATATGTAGGTTGGGAGGTTGAAGGTGAAGATTCAAGAAAAGGGGTCAAAATAACGTTTCTGGATGAAGCTTGCATTTTAGTGCTGAGACAGACCAACTGGCGAGCCACTGGCAAGCCACTGGCGAGCCACTCGCCACTTGCTCGCCAGTTGGCGAGCCACTGGCGAGTACATTCGGGTAACTCGTCACTCGCTCGCCAGTTGGCGAGCCACTGGCGAGCCTGACGCTGTCAAAAAATCAGACGCGATTTTTAGGGTTTTTTGGGCCTATAAAAGCTTCCTATCATGACCCAAACCATTCCCAAGCACCCTTTGGCCGAAAATAAGTGTCCCAACCTAGGGTTCTTCAATTCCCTTCCATTCCCACTCATTTTCATCCACTTCCACCTCATTCCTTCCACCCCCATCCATCCTTTCATCACATTTCCACCTTCTTCCACCTTTCTCTTCCATGGATTTTCAAATGATTCTTCTTCTTGGAGTTTCTCTTGGAGTTTCTATGTTGGATTGAGGATTCTTCATCTCTTGAGGATGGGTTGATGGTTGTTCAAGCATGGGTTCATCATGAGGGGAGTTTTTCTTAGTTCATTATATGTATTTAGAATTTCTTCTTTATGTATTTGAACCTCTCTTGTAGATGTTTGGATTTATGTATTGGATTGAGATTCTATATATGTATGTATGATGTTTGACCTTGCTAATTTGGATTAGGACTATGTATTAAGTACTTTGTTGATTATATATGTGTTTTGGTAAATTCTTCTTGATATTGAGTTGCTTAGCCTTGTGTTGATGATTCTATCGAGTTGATTTATTTAGATATGTGTATGATTGTATGAGCTCTCTTTTATAGGACACTCTATAATTCGATTGAGTTTGGAAAAGGAAAAAGACATTAACCAAATCTAAATTAGCAAATCACATCATGAATGGACTAAGTTGTGTCTATTTTGGGCTTTAAACACTTGAGTTATGAATTCATATCTACATTGTGGTTGCATTAAATTAGTCTCATTTTAGTGGTTGCTAGTGAGATTACTTGATTGTATCCATTCATGATTGTTGTGGTTGCACTTCATGAGAGCCACAAGTGTTTAGACTCAAACTATTTCACACATCTAGGAATTACACTTGATGCATTGAACCCCTAAATGATTTGAGCTAATGTTTGTCACCTCACCTAGACTCAAGAGATCCATTTCATAGAATTCACTACACTTCAACCATTCAATCATCCCACCTTATCAAAGAAAAGATAAAAAATATTGTAGTTAGGTTCATTTGCATTCTACATATAAAAACCCAACAAACCCCAATTCCCTTGTTCATTTCAATTTGCATTTAGTTCATCTTAGGGTAGTTTAGAAGACTCCTCAAGAGAGACGACCCGAGGTTGCGCCACTGTGTTGCAATCCTTGGTTTCATAAATAACTTGCATTTAACCCCAAGGCGACTAGGAACCGGTTAAATCAATGGCACCTTAGGATTCAAAGACATGAAGCCTACCAGGACCATTTTGCAATTAGCTGACAAGACCATTAGATATCCATGTGGTGTTGTAGAGGATGTGCTTGTACAAGTTAGGGACTTAGTCTTTCCTGCTGACTTTGTCATTTTAGACACCTCTACTGATTCTAGTGGTCAAAGCAGTCTCATCTTAGGTAGACATTTTCTTGACACTGCAAATACAATCATTAACAAGAAAGAAAGGTCTATAACTATGTCTGTTGGGGAGCATGAGATTAAATATATGCTTGATAATTCTTCAAAGCATATGCATGAAGTTACTTCATTGTATGGTGTTCAAATTGATGATTGTATGGTTAATTGTGAAAATGTTGTTTCATCTATGCATGATAATATTGATGATACCATGACTCACCCATCATCCAATACTCCTCATAAATCTCCTATTGATGTGGAGCCATGTGCTCCTCATTTTTTATCTAACCCTGTTATGCTTGGCAAAGATTCTGCTTTATATGATGTTGCAGGTGTTAGAAAGGAGATCCAACCTCCTACAATGAAGACAAAGAAGAAGAGAAAGCGGAAGCGGTCCCAAAAGAAGTTCTTGAAGACCAACACAGTTGATGTCGCACTCTTAGAGCTACAAAAGGAAGTCACAATGCCAGTCTACTCCAAGCTATTACCTCTCCTTTCTCCCATCTTCACTCGATTGGATGTCTTGGACTCTCCGAATTTTGAAGACCCTTTTCTTCCGGATCCTATGGAAGAAGCCCCCCTTAAGGTCTCCGATTTTGTTTGGGTTCAAATTGCTCAATCTAGAGATCCAGATTTTGGCGAGAGAGCTCGATGGGTTGGACCGTTGGAGATCAAGTCCATAGATCCTTGCACCAATCAAGCTTCGCTCCAACTCTATGAGGACCACATTATGTGTTGCAAGCTTGATAGGCTTCGCCTTTACCATTCGAGTTATAAACCTCCATAACAGTCTTAGGTTGTCCCTTTCCTCTCTTGTCTTACTGTTATACATGTTCTAACTGGCTGGTGATATCTTGTGATGCATGTTAGGATAAGTGTGGGGGAGGGACACATCTAGTAGGAAAAGGTAGTTTAGTATTAGTTGAGTCAATAAGAACCCCTTATGTTGTCATTCTCTTATTGCACCACATTGCATTGGGGACAATGCAAGATTTAAGTGTGGGGGAGGGACTTGTGGTAGTCATGTTTGATTCATTGGGTTTGTGTCATTTCCACATTAGTGTCCATTTTTCGAGACAGAAAAAAATTTAATTGGCAAAGAATCATGTATTTTAACCTCTCAATTTTCAACAAGTTAGTATTGAATCAATACCAAGCATATGCATTTTGTAAATTGGCCTTACAATTAGATTTATCTTTGGCATGAGAGTAGCCCTTTTGTGAGGATTTTTGAGCCTTCAATTCGTTTCAAGAGTGACTTGCTCAATTATTCAATTTCTAGAACTTGTTTCTACTCTTAGTCAAAGCTTATGCATTCATGTTTGGATATGATTGGGGCATTCATTTCTAAACCCTTTGACCCAAACACTAAACCAAAAAAATATCCTTTATTTCACCCCTTTGGGCCATCACTTTCTTTTCTTCCACCTTGACCAATTTGGAAACATGCATCCATAGCATATACTTGCATTTCCATTGTTCTTGTATTGTTGTATGATTTGAAAAAGCATGATACATAGTAAAAAAAAGGTTGAGGGCCTACAGACAGAAAGAATAAAAAAAAACAGAAAAAAAAGAGAGTGAAAGCATAAAGTGCTAATGTATGCCAAAGGCATAGTGTGAAAAGAAAAGAGAGGAAACACAAAGTGCTTGAAAAAAAAGAGTAACATGTAACATGCTAGTATGGAATTGTTATGACTTGAGTTACCATTTTTTGTATTGCATTTATATGTGGTGGATAATTGTTTACATAATTGGTCATTGACTTTATTCCATTATTCATCATTCATTATTAGCCTTCTCCACCATTTCAACCCCACAAAGTCCTCTTGATCCAGTCATGTGTGCATGCATAGTGGAGATATTAGAGTAGTCACAAGCCTATGGTTAAATTGTTTATTGAGCAAGTAGAGTGACAAATTCAACATTAAGTGAGGAGAGTGAAACACTATTATCTTGAGAGTTCTCATCGCCATAAAACATGTCCAATTGCATTGCCGATTCTCACTATGCATATTCTTGCTTATTGATTCATACTAAATTGATGACTATTGGTTTGTTCAAATCTTGTATTCTATGCAATGTACCCTTTGTCCAGGAGTACAAAGGTCTAAGTGTGGGGGAAATGATTGCACCATATATTTGCATATCTTTTCATGGCCAAATCCATTGAATTAATGCATGTTTTGATGATAATTGCACCTAATTTGCATAGATTCTAACTATTGCACTAGTTGTTGGAATTTGTTCTAATAAAGGGCAATTCAGGCTTTTTTAGCATGCTATAATGTTTTACATGTTTTCAAGAACATTTTGATGCTACCTTTGAGACATTTGAATATGTAGGTTGGGAGGTTGAAGGTGAAGATTCAAGAAAAGGGGTCAAAATAACGTTTCTGGATGAAGCTTGCATTTTAGTGCTGAGACAGGCCAACTGGCGAGCCACTGGCAAGCCACTGGCGAGCCACTCGCCACTTGCTCGCCAGTTGGCGAGCCACTGGCGAGTACATTCGGGTAACTCGTCACTCGCTCGCCAGTTGGCGAGCCACTGGCGAGCCTGACGCTGTCAAAAAATCAGACGCGATTTTTAGGGTTTTTTGGGCCTATAAAAGCTTCCTATCATGACCCAAACCATTCCCAAGCACCCTTTGGCCGAAAATAAGTGTCCCAACCTAGGGTTCTTCAATTCCCTTCCATTCCCACTCATTTTCATCCACTTCCACCTCATTCCTTCCACCCCCATCCATCCTTTCATCACATTTCCACCTTCTTCCACCTTTCTCTTCCATGGATTTTCAAATGATTCTTCTTCTTGGAGTTTCTCTTGGAGTTTCTATGTTGGATTGAGGATTCTTCATCTCTTGAGGATGGGTTGATGGTTGTTCAAGCATGGGTTCATCATGAGGGGAGTTTTTCTTAGTTCATTATATGTATTTAGAATTTCTTCTTTATGTATTTGAACCTCTCTTGTAGATGTTTGGATTTATGTATTGGATTGAGATTCTATATATGTATGTATGATGTTTGACCTTGCTAATTTGGATTAGGACTATGTATTAAGTACTTTGTTGATTATATATGTGTTTTGGTAAATTCTTCTTGATATTGAGTTGCTTAGCCTTGTGTTGATGATTCTATCGAGTTGATTTATTTAGATATGTGTATGATTGTATGAGCTCTCTTTTATAGGACACTCTATAATTCGATTGAGTTTGGAAAAGGAAAAAGACATTAACCAAATCTAAATTAGCAAATCACATCATGAATGGACTAAGTTGTGTCTATTTTGGGCTTTAAACACTTGAGTTATGAATTCATATCTACATTGTGGTTGCATTAAATTAGTCTTATTTTAGTGGTTGCTAGTGAGATTACTTGATTGTATCCATTCATGATTGTTGTGGTTGCACTTCATGAGAGCCACAAGTGTTTAGACTCAAACTATTTCACACATCTAGGAATTACACTTGATGCATTGAACCCCTAAATGATTTGAGCTAATGTTTGTCACCTCACCTAGACTCAAGAGATCCATTTCATAGAATTCACTACACTTCAACCATTCAATCATCCCACCTTATCAAAGAAAAGATAAAAAATATTGTAGTTAGGTTCATTTGCATTCTACATATAAAAACCCAACAAACCCCAATTCCCTTGTTCATTTCAATTTGCATTTAGTTCATCTTAGGGTAGTTTAGAAGACTCCTCAAGAGAGACGACCCGAGGTTGCGCAACTGTGTTGCAATCCTTGGTTTCATAAATAACTTGCATTTAACCCCAAGGCGACTAGGAACCGGTTAAATCAGGTATGAATAGGGTATTTCTCAGACTTCTTGTGAAATATGATTAGTTGGTATATAGACCAAATTTTGTTGATATTTGTAATCTTCTCAATGACTTTCTTGGTCATGAAAATATGATTATATGTGTTAGAAGTTACCGGAAACAATATCTGGAAATTCTGGCTTTGTAATTGAATTCTGGATCTGGTTATCATCTGGGATTTCCTTTGAAATCCTTGGAGTAATTGTGCTTTTAATTCTTTTTTGAATTTGCAATCTGGAGTCAACCTGGAGCTGAATGTCATTCATTTTGACCTTAGTGATTTCCTGGATTTTCGCAAAGTCACAAATAAGTATATGAATTTTCTGGGTTTATTTTGGAGCTTAGAAATTAGATTTAGATTAGTTAGTACCTGAGAATTTGTGACTTCTCCCTTATTCTGGAGGACCTTCTGAAAAAGGGAGCTGAGATCTGGAAATTCTCGAGAATCACTCTGGACTGAGGTGCTGATCTCGTCGTCACGAGGGCACACACTGAGATGCTGAGTGAGGTTTCACGGTCCAGGTGAACCTCAATTTTGAAGATTTAGAAATCTGGGAAACTGGATGGAGAGGTTGTTTCCTCTTATTGCCTTGATAAGAATTTGTCTTATCAAGGACTAGGGCACTTGGCCCTTTCCTACCCTTTATGGGTAGTATCTTTTGAGATGTTTAGCATTCCAGCTTCTTGGTAGAACATTCCCTTGGGAGTCCTGAAGCTGATAAGAACCTGGGTCCGCTATTTCTTTTACCAGGTGAGGCCCTTCATAATTAGGGCTGAGTTTTCCTTCTGATGATTCAGGAGTGTTTGGGAACACTCTTCTGAGAAATAATTCACTTATCTAGTATTTGGATAAATTGTATAGCAAGATAAGCTAAATATTAGGATATATTAGATAGAATGATAAATTAGATAGCACGATTAGATTAGATAGCAGGATAAGCTAGATAGCAGGATATATTAGATAGCAGGGTAAATTATATATCATGATAAATCAAATAAGAGGATAAATTAGATAACTAGATAAATTAGATAGCATGATTAGTGGTGTAATACCTTAACAAGATTAATTATGTCTCGTTTGAGATAATTCGATTACAATTTGTAGATTTAAGATGTAAAATAATACAAGTAAATTGGCCTGTGATCAGGATGAATCTGATGTAGAAGATTCTTGATCAGGGTGATCCTGAGATTCAGGATCTTTGTCTTCTTCTTCAGGATCAAAGCAGGCATATCTGGCTGCATGGTCTTCTTCCCAACGCATCTGGTCTTCAGCTTTGCGCATAACCCCAGCGTAGGTATCACATGGGTTTTTTGTCAGTTCTTTGTAGAGGTCTAAATCTACAAAGATTCCTTTACGGAAAGCGTTGATTGAGGTCTCCTCATCAGGTTTGTCTATGGTGAGCCTCTCTGTATTGAAACGGGTAACCCAGCTGTTAGTGGTTTCCCCCCGATACATGTGCATCCGGTATAAATCAGCTGAGGTTTTCTGCATCCTACGACTGCTAGAAAACTGTTGAGTGAATTGTTCTTGCAACTGGGCAAAGGATGATATGGATCTGACAGGTAGTTTGATGAACCATTTCAGGGCTGGACCTGTTAAGCTCATGCCAAATCCTTTGCACATGCAAGCCTCTCTGGCTGAGTTTGATATAGGAGCTGCTAGCATCCTTTGTTTGAAGTGAGCCATATGCTCATCTGGGTCACCAGTCCCGTCATATTGATTCATTGAGGGATAGGTGAATCTCTTTGGTAATTGAGTTTCTGTGATCCACCTCGCAAAAGGTGAATTAGCATAACTCTTCTGGGCATATTTAGGAATTTGTTTTGGTGCTCCCGGGACCTGTTGAATTATCTTTTTCAATTCCTCAATCTCACGTTCCATCCTAGTGATTTCAGGATTTTTCTGGGCTTGAGCACCATCTGAACCTCGAGACTTAGATCCTGAGTTCGAGATGCTACCACTGTTGAAGCTCTGACTCTCTCTAGGGTTTGGTCTAGACTTCTCATGTCGTATATGAGAGCGTCTATGATGATCACGAGGAATTTTAGTTTTGTGCTTCTGGTATCCTCCTTTCTTGTGACTCATAGTTTCTTGCTTTCTTTGTTGATGTTGGAACCCTGTTTGATGAGGAATTTTTGTTCGTGGACTTTGGAATAGGCGAGTTTTACAGCTGCCTTTATTGTTACGATTTGAGTTTTGAGCTGTGTGGGCGACATAATTGTGTATGTCTTTGTTCAGGGACTCGATCAAGCGAGTGAGATAAGCTTGTTTTTCGTACAACATACGCACGTTTTGCTCTGGGTCATCTCCGTGATCGAAGTTTTGCTGGTCTTGATTTTCCTCACGACCTTCTTCGTGATCATCTTGATGATGATGATCTTGGTGATCCTCTTGATGATCATCTTGGTGATCCTCTTGCGAGTTCTCCCCCTCACTCCCCTGATGTTCAGGTGGTGTCTCAGGTTCAGGGATTTGCTCCTGGTGATCTTCAGGAATTGTTTGCTCGTGATTGTCACCTTTTGGAAGAGGGGGTTGGAATGGACCTCCATATGGGGTTTGAGAATCATCCTCTTCCATTGGAACTACAAGGTTTCGAAGATCAGACATGTTGAATTTCAGGTAAGAGAGTGACTTACAGTCGTACTCCCCACGGTCGGCGCCAAAATGTGTTACCTAGATTTCGTATAATCTAAATAACTTTAATAAAATAAAAATACTATGATTCTAATAACAATTGATTAACGTGGTATATGAATAAAATATGGACTATCTATTTCGAGGTATAAACCTGACCTAGAATAATCAAGCTTGAGGGCTGGATTCGATAATATAAACAGTAAATGAGAATTAAATAAGATAAACATGGATTACGAATTGGAAACAATAAGAATAAATCAGAGATAAGGTTGTAACATGATAATTGATAAGAAATAACAGAGATAATATGAGATATGATGCAATAAGGATTGGAATAATAAAACATAAAGCGTAAACGAATATTATTAGATAGAACCTGGCGAGCTTTATTGAGTAGGATAATCAGAATACAAGATGAATAGCTGGTTACAAGAGATCTCTCAATACAAGAAAGTAAAAAGTGATTGTGTTCTTGCTCTCAGATATTCCGTACCCTAAACCCTAGCTTGGCCTATCTTATATAGCCTATGCAGCTCCACTTATTTTTCCCTGACGTTATGCCAGGTGTCCACCTTGAAGAGCCGTTGAGCTGCCAGGTCTCTAGCATGGCCGAGTCTTCAGCCCGAGATCTCCGCCTATGATCTCGGGCAGTTGCACTGACTGGGCGCACTTCTAACAGTCTAGGCTTCCACCTTGCCAATTAGTCGTTTATGTGCCTCTTCATCTTCTCCCAATTCATTAGCAGGGCCGGGTCGTCAGCCCGAGACCTTCGCCTGGAATTTCGGACAGTTATGTTGACTTGACTCAGCTTCACCAGATCAGGTTTCCACCTCCCGAATTTTGTGCTCCACTAACACCCATTTCGAAATTCAAGTTTCTGTACGTTACTGTTAGTCGTCACGGTGTCCTTCCGTCATCTCATATCGGGCCGAACCCATATTAATCTTTAGCGAGCCTAGGGGAATACAAATAGTAATAAGAAAGTAAAGTTTGTAGGGCCCAGGAAAAGTGTGAGATGGAGAGAGAAAACTTGCAGACCCCAAAATATATGTAAATTACCAGTTTCATTTCCCAGTTTCATTTCCATTTCTCAGTTCCGGGCAACCAAACGGGCCCTAAGTATAGGGGTGAGCTTATAAAACGAAGTACTGTACAATAACTAGGTTTTCAACACTTCTAATTTCTTGGTTTCAAATTTGATGCCCAAAATAGGTTCCAATTCACAAGTAGAATGGATCGGGCCCATAATATAATTGGGCCGAAAACACAAAGAAGGGCCCAACATGAAAACGACAGTGAAGAATGTCGTGTTGAAGGCGTTACAATTCGTGAGGAAGACGAAGACCCGAAAGCTAAAAGCACTACACATTCAATTCATTCAACTAATCTACCTCCTTCACTTCTTCTCTTCTCAATAACATTAACAATAACAATGGCTTCTTCTTCTTCTTCATCTTCTTCTTCTAAGCCTTCAGATTCATCGGCTATGGTCACTGAGCGACGTGGAATTCCTGGCGCTCAGTTCGTTGAAGACGTTCAAAACTATCTCACTCAATCAGGCTTCGATGTCCAATCTGCCCTTGCCTTCCTTCAAGAAAGGTCACTAATTTTTTATCCTCCACAATATACCTAAAAGTTTTTTTGAATGATAGAGTATAATGACGCCGTATGATCCATGCAGCAGACTCCACGTAGTAATGGGATAAGACTTTGTTGTTGTTGTTTTAGTATTTGATTTAACAGAATAGTCTATTTTGGTTTGTTTGCGAGTTAGAAGATTTAGTTCTGATTGTTTATGATTGAGTATTGGGTGTGGCTTTACATGCTTGTGGGAATGCTGTGTTGGGATTTGAAAGATCTGTTTTTGTGTGTGTGATTTTTTGCTTTTTGAGCTTATTGTTGTGTTTAATTTGTGTTGTTGGACTTTTTTTAATGTGCATTCGTTCGTTTTGTTGAATTGATGATTTTCTATAGGAAGATCATGATGTTTATTATAATGATTTTAGAAACTGTAACAGGAGATAGTTTAGCCAGATGTTAGAATTAGAAAATGAGTATTGTTATTTCCTATTTTGTATTAGTAGAATCTTAGTCATAATTATCAATTATAGTATTAGGGAATTAAGTTATTAGGGATTCATATTAGGTAAACTTGTTGGAGAAATTTATTATCTTTTATGAAGCTTTTGTATATAAATATGGTATCATATCAATGAAATAATCATCGGACCATTTAGTCATCTTGTTTCCACACCAAAGTGTAGTTAGGAGAATGGAAGCACTCTTTCAGTTAGTGTCCTAGAATAGTGCTTAAAATGAAGGTGATATTAAGTGCTTGTGCCGAGAATTATTAAGTGGGTAGTTTGAATTATTGAAATGGATTTGAGATATGCATTTGGAATTTATGTGACAGAACTATAGAAATGCATTGTGTTTGGAGTAAACTAGATTCTCCCTGGGCAATCCTTTGCATGAGTTGGGAGGTGTCTCCCTTTATCATTGTTGTTTTTTTATTCATCAATGATGACCTAACACTCAATTTTGCAGACTACAGCAATATAAAGTAGTTGAAATGAAGCTTCTTGCTCAGCAAAGGGATCTTCAGGTATTGGTGCCCACTGTAAAATTTTTTTATATTAATAATGTTTGTTATGACATGAACTTGCAGTTTCTACTAATGAAAATTCATCTTTTAGCCTTTTCAAAGTAGAATCTGGAGTATGTTTTATGTTTTGTCTGTTATTTTAGGTAGGAATTTACACCATTTTGACAATTTAATGCCAGCTAGAGGTTTAAGCTTCTTCTGATTGAGTATAGGTTCATATGAGCTAAAAAAATAGAAAACTGTTAGTCTTGTTTTCGCTACCTTTTCCTATATTCAAGGAGAGATTTCATTATTACTGATTGTTTTTGGGTTGCTCTCAGGCAAAGATCCCGGATATTGAAAAGTGCTTAGAAATTGTTGCTACATTGGAAGCTAAGAAGGGTGCTGGTGAGGTTCGTTTTCAGTTTGTTTTTTCCTGTAAAATATTACAGTTGAGATTTAAGAAACTATATTCCTTGTTTGAGCAGAGAGGTAGATGTGGTGATTGGTCATATTTGATGGATATTGGAAAGTTCACCTTTTTCTGTCAATGTGTATAGGGTTGCCCTGAATCTGGGCGGGTATGTGCTATAAAATATATGTCTGCTGTGTATTTGTTATGGAATAATAACAGATAAGACTTAGTTTTGAGTTAGTTGTCACTGATGACAGTCATTAGTTACAACTAACTCAAAACTAACTCTTATCTGTTATTATTCCATAACAGTATTCCTGTTCTCTCAGCTTCTTTATCCGTGAAAATCACATTGGTTACCTTTTAATTCTGCCATCAAGTGCTTAGTTCAATAACAAAGGTTCCAAGTTTGAGACTTGGGAATTTAGCTGCCTTAAATTCATTCAAATTAGATGGGTCCTATTGAGGCCTTTCGTTGAAAAACTTGGAAGTGTGTAGGTCACCAGGGGGCCAATCCTGAAAAAGTTATACTCTACATTTTTAAATTTTCTAATTTAGATTAAATTAGAAAATGTAATCTAAATTTTCTAAATTTAATCTAAATTTAATCTAAATTAGAAAATTAGAAAATTATAATCTAAATCAGGAATTCAAGGAAATTAGTAGATGTAAGTGAGATAAGATGGCTGAAGCGCCTTTTTCTGTTTATGTATATATTGTTTGTGATGGCTGCTCTAACATATATACCTTTTGGTTGAATACCTGATTTCTTGGCTTCCGTTTAGATGAAAATCATATTGGCATATTTTATAAAGGGCGGAGATTGAGAAAAAAAGCAACATGTGATGCCTTGACCACTTGTTTAGAGTTAACTATTTTCCTTTTTTGCTACCATCATTCAGTTTGGTGCATCCAACCAACCTTTTCCTGTCTTCAATGGTTAGACATATTGCTAATTTTTTGGCACATGTTGATGGACAGCCCATTAAAATTGATTTATCATCTCCTTTAGATGATTGGGCCTATATGTTGGGACACATGTCTTTAACCTTATAGTATTGTGTGGGAATATTTATATTTATTGTAAATAAGTTTTTATTAGGTGTTATTAGCATTTATTAGAGTTTATTATAGGCCTATAAATAGACATTTGTATTTTTTCACATTTGACTTATTTTGCTTAATTTTTCCAAAAAAGTCAACTAAGTCTTGTATTTAGGACCGGAGGAATAACAAGTAGAAAATAAATGCATAAAATGAACAGTAGAAAGGTGCCCTCAATACATGTGTCTCCCATATACTAATTAGAGTGTCTTAATATGCATTTTTATTTTTGACAAGTCAAGTCTTGAAAAGTTCATCAAAAGAACATAGCAAGTGATCCGGATTTTGTGTACAGCACATTTGCTTTTGTAAAGGGAATGTATTGGATTATTGGCAGCACTTCTGGTAGTGTTTTCAGTAAATATAAGAGTAAAACTGAACCTGTTTCGTTAGTTTTCTCACACCCAATAAATTATATTACCAGCATGATGCTATGATGGAATGAAATGTTATATCCTGTGCGTACACTTCAGAGATTTGATATCGAAATGGTTTAATAGTTAGTAGCACAATTGTATTTCATGTCGCTGCTGCTTTTGTTCTTGTCTCACATCAGTACTAGGGAACCTTCATGTAACTATTATTGCTTTTTAACCAGCTTGTAGATGATTATATGCACATGAAATGAAATACGTTTTGTGAAACTGACTGCCTGCCTGCATTGCTTTTCTGCAGGAACTTATTGCTGATTTTGAAGTCTCAGAAGGCATATACTCACGTGCTCGCATAGATAAAACTGACTCTGTGTGTTTGTGGCTTGGAGCAAATGTTATGTTGGAATATTCATTAGAAGAGGTCTTTGACTGTACATTTCATATATTATTACTTTATCTCTCTAATTTCTATTTTAATGTATTTTTCTCATCTGGACTTAAATACCATGTTAACTTTTATTGCAGGCTACTGGTCTTCTCCAAAAGAACTTGGAAAATGCTAAAGCTAGTTTAGAAGTTCTTATTACCGATCTTCAATTTCTGAGGGACCAGGTGACAGTGACTCAGGTTAGATTTCTAATTATGAAGCCCTCTGTCTCTTTTTTGGTGCACTTTACCTCAGGATATGTTATCGGCTTTGGGTATATATTGGGTGGCCAGGACCCAAGCCTTTGCCTGCCATTACTACCCTTATATGGCTTTGCCATAGGGAGAATAGATAGAACTATCAACCAGAATTAGGACGGAACGGTTCAATGTCATTTGTTATCGGTGGTAGTGGAACTGAATTCGTATCAATGAAAATTTTGGGACTTGGATCTCGACGTAGCATTTATAATCTCAAAACATGTCATTTGCAATGTTTTATATGGCTTTTTAAACCCCTATCCTGTTGATTGCACATTTATCATCCATTCTCGTATATTTATGATGAGCAGGTAACAATTGCCCGAGTGTATAATTGGGATGTGCATCAAAGGAGAATTCGACAAGTCACCGCCACTACTGCTCAAGATTCTTAAGAAGGGAATCTTATTGGCAATTTGGCATATGGACCCCAATGCTTACCCTTTCAGTTGAGTGATCTTTCTAGCTGGTCTTCTTCTATTATTGATTGGGTTTTCCTGGTTTTTGTTCCTAATTCTGGTTTCCTGATATATTCTGCCGAAGTTAGGAACCAGTTTTGAAGTATGTAGGTTTAAATTTCGTGCTTTGTAACACTCGTGTAGTACCACATTTAGGTATATGAGCATATTTTTTTGGTTTGGTATGATCATGTGGATTTTTTATCCGCTTGTTTAGAATCAGGAGTTTATGCTAATGTTAATTATTTATGATTTAGTATTTTTTGTTAATATTGTTGGTACTTATAATTCAATTGAACTTTGGTTTCGTGGTGTTTAGTTCTTATATTTTTATGAGAATTTTTTGAGGTTAACTGTGTTAGCGAAAGTTGGCTTTTAATTAACTCTATTAAGTATAGAGACTAAGCTCAAAACTCGTTTAAAGTATTGAGATTTTAGAACTCAAACTTAGTTTAAAACTAGAGACGAGAACCAAAATTCCCAATTTTGGTTATGGTTTGTATAGTTTTAACGTGTTTTGGTTTTAGTCCAATAAGTTGAGTTTGATCTGTATTGTCTGTGTTAATTTTATGTAACACCATCAGACTCAAATAGTCTTTACGAAATACTCCCTCTATTCCTAAATATAAGATCACTTTGAGAATGTGAATTAGTTCCTAAATATAAGATCACTTTCTATTTTGTGTAAAGTTCTTACCAAATTACCCCTATATTCCTCTCACTTCTCAATCTCAATTCATCGACCACCTAACTCTCTCCTCCATCGAATTCTTCATCCACTCGTCTGTAACATGACGACATAACTCACGAACAGATTGGTCCACAATTGCAAAGAAAGAGGAATTAAGGCACCGAACAATTGCATCTTCTCTACTTCAGAGAGAAGGCAATTCTTGGGAAGAATTTTAGCCACCTCAGAAGGCAAAACCACATGCCTCAAACAAACAATCAATAATCACATACATAGAGAGTAATTAAGAACGATGGGTTTCCTATACTGATAAGTATCATTGAAATACTTCTCAGAATATTGGATCTGACCCATTTTCTCACTCTAGGTTTTCTCAATTCCCAATTCAAACTTACGCACATGCAAAATTTCGAGATAGAAGATTATCGCAAACAAGATTCTACGAAAACAAAAAAGAAAGTGAAATCGGATAGAGAGAAAAAACCAGAATGAGTGAAGAAGAAAATGGAGAGGAAAAGTAAGATTGAAGATATTAACTTGAAGAGTATCATGGTCATGGAGTCATGTCTCTATTAGTCTGTTTAATGTTTAAGTGAGAGGTATTTTGAGAAGATCATGTAATTTAATTGTCTTACTTAATCTCTCCAAATTAGCTAAAATGATCTTATATTCAGGAACGAAGGGAGTAATACAAGACTGAAAAACATGATTTGAAAACTACGAAAATGAATACCGAAATTTGGTTGAACCATTAAGACCATTGGACTAATAATGATATTGACCCTAGTTTTGTTAATAAAAAAAATTATGGGTGCAGAAGGTCCAAATTAACTTTCTACAAATTCCGCCTCTAATGATTAACACTATCTTGAGAGATTAATCTATCTCCGTATGGAGAAAGCATATCATGGTGTTAAAAAAACAGTGCTTGTTTGAGTGAGCTTGTGCATAATGGAAATTGTTAGGAAATGTGGTTTTGCATGTGGCAAGCACTACAAATTTAACAACTTTCTGTAACTGCAAAAATTGTATTACCTCCGGTTCTAAATATAGGACCTAATTGATTTTTTTTGGAGAGATTAAGGTTGCGAAATAGGTTATTAAATGATGACATATTTGATATATTTTTAGATTATCCATTAGTTTGGAGGTAAAATAAACTAGTTTAATGGAAAAAATTAGGTAAGTCAATTTATAATTAACTTATTTTGCTTTTTTAAGGATTTTATAGAAAAAGTCAATTAGGTCTTATATTTAGGACCAGAGTGAGTATATACTTTGTACCAAAGAATTGTACATATACCGTGTCATGTTGCCGCTGAAATATGAATGTAGACGCATATCTGAAATAAGATATGGACTGTCGTATCTAAGTAAAAACACTAAAATAGTTCAAAACAAAACCAATGATCTCATGAGAAATTGCAAAAATAAGCAGACACATGACACATCATTGCTTCTGGCTGATAATGATTTTTTTTCAGTAGTAGGGGAATGATAGAACAATTTTAAAGAGTCCGATTTAAATCTATTGAGAACGGTGGTGTTAAAATTGTTTAATTAATCTTTCACGCTCTTTTATCTTACATTTTTTTAAAAAAAAAATGGGACAATGCCAAAAAGTGACAATTGAATTTGAGTTGGACAAAATGGGTCTCCAATTCCAACTTGGTCAAATAAGAGATAGTCCTCAATTTGTCCTAAATAAAGTTTGTGACTTTGTGGCAAAATAGTAGTTAATGACGATTCTAAAGTAGTTATCGACGATACATGAGTAATAACTGAGAATGATAGTTAACAGCGATATAAGGTAGTTAACTACGATATAATGATGGTTAACTCAATTACTACCTTATATTGTTCATTGGCCAAAATGACTCATTTTTATTGTTCATTGGCCAAAATGAGACAATTTATTGTTTGTAGGCCAAATTGATAGTTTGAAATAGTTAATAGGCCAGAATGATCTTTAACCCAAAAAAAATAAGCTAGTTTTGAGAAAAAATTCAGGAGAATTGATTATTAAGTAAACCATTAGTTTTTTTTAGAATTATTCAAAAAGTCAACTAACTCTTATATTTTAGAATATAAAGAGTATATTACAAAGTGTGATTTAAACTCACAACTTTCCAATAATTTTGAAATTTCATGTCATTAAATTGTAAGGTTATTAACATTTAAAATGACATTATTTTTTTTAGTAAAAGAGACATACATTAGAAGAAATAATTTCTTATTTTTGAGGGTAATACTTTCTTTGCTTGTTGGTTGAATTTATTTATTATTGAGCTTTAAAATGAGTAGTTTATTTTAGGAGAAAAATGAGTTTATTTTCAGCTTAGAAGTAACTTATGAAAGTGGACCTTACAAATTCTAACTTATTTTACACATCCAATCAGAACTAAATCGTGACATAAATATCATTACACAATTTTTTTTTTTGAAATCTATCATTACACAATTTGAGTTCTAGAAAATAAGTCAATTTTTTTACACCTAATCCAAATGTAAATCTTATTATACAATGTAACTGATTTTCAATTTGACTTATACTTAACTCATACAATTTAAAGTATGATCAAACAAATGGCCTTTTAATTGTGGTCGTTAGACCGCTTTATATGGCTAGACTTCTAGACGTTTGAATGAAACTATTTAGTTTAGAAACCTTAAAAAATTATTTCTTCGAGATAAAATTATAAACATGCTATTGCACGAAAATTTTCCTTAGTCAAATATAAAAATTGAAAATCCCAAATAAATCCCTCCGAATACCCAAAAGGACAAGTGAGGAACCTAAACTTCCAAAAGAACCATGAAGGAATCAACACTTATCTGTCATTTTAAAATTTTGCGAAAAGACAAAATTGCTCCATCCTAAAACACAAATTGCGAGAAGAGAGTGAGTTTTAGGGTGGGTTTAGGGTGGGGTAGGAATTTGTGTTTTCGTAAAATTTTAAAATGACAGATAGGTGCTGGTTCCTTCATGGTCATTTTGGAAGTTTAGGTTCCTTACTTGTCCTTTTGGGTATTTAGAGGACTTATTTGGGATTTTCTCATATGAAAAGATGGGTGTCATTATCAAAAAGAAAAGTTGAAAAGAATTCATAGTAAATGCACATGGGTTTCTTCTTGATTTGAGGGATTCAATGGTCCATTTCTAAGGCCTAGAAAGGGGAATTGTGTGTGGGTGGATTATGAAAGTCTAGTAGCGCACACAGAACATGACATAACAGAGAATCATGAGAATTGGCCGAAAGTAGTTGCCCATAGAATTTCTTTCTTTCTTTATGTTTCTCTTTTGAATATAATTTCACAACTCTACCCATAGGGTTTGAATTCGCATCTTTACCGGCATATGCCTTCTTTCAATTGCTGTAATTATTCTCAGATATTTATCTTTTTCTTTTCCCTTCTTCATCCGGAGAGATTGTAGTGTGTATCGGGTTTTTCACTTTTTCTTAGTAAAAAACTGGATATATTTTTTCTTTGGACTGAAAAACTGGATATGATTATATCAGTTTTATAAAATTCTAAAAGATGGAGCCAACAACACAAGGCTTCGCCGTGTTTTTTTATTTTAAGGACATCAACCTCCTTTCTTAATGATTTACTTCCTCATCAAGGAAGTAAAATATACCACTTAATTATAAATTAAATTGAGAAAATGAGAAAAAAAATCTGTCCCAATACTCAAAAGGACAGGTAAAAAACTTAAACTTCTAAAAGGAATATGAAGGAACTGGGCACCTACTTGACATTAGTGAAGTGAAGTGAGAAATTAGCTTATTTTATTTTAAGGAAATGACATAATGCTATTGAATCCTCCAAAAAATAACTTTAATTGTTGGGTGCATTTAAACTATATTTTAGAGTGCTATAAGCGCCATAGATTGATTATACATACTGAATACAATTATGAAAAACTTTAATGAGAGTATTAAATGCATATCTTAACCTATTTAAAAAAAAAATGAAAACTGCGGTTTAATATTCTGATGGCTAACGGGTAAACCGTCTTGTATACATTACAATCATACTTTTCCTCCAAGCGAAAATCCGTTAGCTAATTTCCATATTTGCCGTCAGAGAAGAACACAGAGAAAATCTCTGACCCAAAAAAAACAAAGAACACAAAGAAAATCTCTGACCAAAAAAAAAATAAACAAAGAAATCAAGCACACAGAAAAAAATTAAACTCAAACTCACTCGAAGACCACTACAGAAAAAAAAAAAAAAAAACAAAACCTACTCAAAAGACAGTTACATGCTTACATTACATTACATATTTGGCTCTCACCAAACCACTTTCTCTCTACCAGTTAGTTTAGTTAGGTGACTCTCTCTCTCTTCCATTCCATTGACACGATTTTTCTTTGTCACTGTCACCGAGTGCCTCTCATTTGCACATCCATTCCAATATTATCATTCACTATTTTAACTATTATCATTATTCTACTCCAATATTCTCTTTTCTCTCCACGTTTCCCACCCCTCAAAGAGTACACTACTTTTCTCCATCACTCCTTTCATTTCAAAGTTTCAATCTTTTCAACTCATACCCTCTCTCTGGTTTGTTTCTTTATTCAACTCTTGTTGTTTTTATTCACACATAACTTAGAATCGATCTGGGGTTTCTGGGTTGTGTTTATATTTCCAGTTTTCCAAATGGGTATTTTGGGTTGTTTGATTTTTTGAGTGTTTTGTGTGTTTTTGTGTAGGAAGTGTGTTTGTTTATTGAAGGATGGCAAATATTGACATTGAAGGGATTTTGAAGGAGTTGCCTAGTGATGGTGGTCGTGTTCCAAAGACAAAGATTGTGTGTACTTTGGGTCCTGCTTCTCGATCTGTTGAAATGATTGAGAAGCTTCTTAAGGCTGGCATGAATGTTGCTCGCTTTAATTTCTCCCATGGTACTCATGAGTATCATCAGGAGACCTTGGACAATCTCAGGACTGCCATGGCTAATACTGGCATTTTGTCTGCTGTCATGCTTGACACTAAGGTTCTTAATTATTATTATTATTATTCCTCTTGCATCTCTCTTAGTTTGATTTAGGATTTTGTGTTGACTTCTATGTTTTGGTGTTTTCCATGTTTGCTTTTGCTATTTGTGAAGTTAACTGCTTTTCTAACATAATTTAATAAGGTCTGGGGCAGGTGTATTAATTCCTATTAATTTCTTGCATTAATTATCTTTGTGGGGTTTAAGATTTTTTTTGTGGTTGTTTAGGATTTTGCTATATAGACTTGGTTTGGTTGTTGGATTGCCTTAATCTGGTGTCAATCTGGTGTCAATTACTCACTTGGACCTATTTTGCCCTTTAAGTAACCACCCTGGACGATTGGACACCCTAAACTAACACCGGGTACAATTTTACCCTTGAAGTAAAGCGGTCCAATTTCTGGCGAATGTAATGTTGACACGTGTCGTCCACGTGTCAACATTACATTCCACATGTCAACATTACATTCGCTAGAGGGTAAAATTGGACTACTTTGGTTACTTCAAGGGTAAAATTGTACCCGGTGTTAGTTTAGGGTGCCCAGTGGTCCAGAGTGGTTACTTGAAGGACAAAATAGGGTTATTGCCCTTTTTTATTTCTCATATATAGTACATGACTCATCCTAGAACTGCATATTTGTTTTCTTTTAGATGTTACATAATGGGCTTCCATAGCAAAATGAACTGCTTCCAGCTTGTGTTGTGTATGCTATCTGGTGATAAAAAGTCCTTTGTCATTATAGTACACAACTTGTCATGCTAGATATACGATTTGGGTAAAGTCCAATATATTTCCAGAATGTAAATCTGTTGGGATCCATTTTGCACAATTATTTATATGTGGAAGATATCTTGTCCTTTCCATTCTAGTATCCTATTTCTATTGTATTGACTGTTATGTATTTATATGTTTCATCTCTATTCCTGCAGGGACCTGAGATTAGGACTGGTTTTCTCAAGGATGGAAAACCTATTCAGCTTCAAGAAGGACAGGAAATCACCATAACTACTGATTATGACATCAAAGGGACTCCAGAAATGATATCTATGAGTTATAAGAAGCTTCCTGTTCACTTGAAGCCTGGAAACATCGTGCTGTGCTCTGATGGAACAATCAGCCTGACTGTCTTATCTTGTGACCCTGAAGGGGGTACTGTTAGATGTCGCTGTGAAAACACAGCGATGCTTGGTGAGAGGAAAAATGTTAATCTTCCTGGTGTTGTGGTAGAACTTCCCACTCTCACAGAGAAGGATAAAGAGGATATTCTTGGATGGGGTGTCCCTAATAAGATTGATATGATTGCTCTTTCATTTGTTCGCAAAGGCTCAGATCTTGTTAACGTTCGTAAGGTCCTCGGACCACACGCAAAGACTATCATGTTGATGTCAAAGGTATTAATTACTATTATGTTGCATTCTTATGTATCCTTATATAACCTAAATTTTCAATCCTTTGTGTTAGCTGTGGCTTATTTTTACACTTGAATGTGACTGCTCTGGAAAGTGCCAGCCCATTTCCTCAACTTATATTCTTTGCCTCTTCAATGAATTAACACTGTTTGTTATTTTACATGGAAGGTGAGTTTTATTAATTGGCTTAAAAAAGTCAGACTTTAGTTTGGATCCCCCAAGCTCTTGCCTCTTTCTCGCAACTTTGACGAGCAAAGGGAAAATACATGTGTCTTTGATTAGTTTGTTTTCTTCTAGACATCTTTCAATGCTAATGCTGGATTTTTTTGGGGAAAGAAAAATAGAATTGAGGCATGGGCAGGGTCTTTTGCAGTATATTACTCTTCTACATGCTTCCCTTGTTTGAGTTGTTTCAAATATTTATTCACTAGCCTCTGCTGCTTAAATTGAGAATCCTGACTTTTTTGTTAATTTTTCCATATGATCTCGATCTTGTGATACTCCAAGGTTGAGAATCAGGAGGGGGTGATAAATTTTGATGAAATTCTGCGTGAGACTGATGCTTTCATGGTGGCACGTGGTGATCTTGGAATGGAAATACCAGTTGAGAAGATTTTCCTGGCACAGAAGATGATGATTTACAAGTGTAATCACGCAGGCAAACCTGTGGTCACCGCCACCCAGATGCTTGAATCTATGATCAAGTCTCCCCGACCAACTCGAGCTGAAGCAACTGATGTAGCTAATGCTGTTCTTGATGGAACCGACTGTGTCATGCTTAGTGGTGAGAGTGCTGCTGGGGCTTACCCTGAACTTGCTGTGAAAATCATGGCACGAATCTGCATCGAAGCGGAATCTTCTCTTGACTATGGTGCGATTTTCAAGGAAATGATAAAGGGTACTCCGCTGCCTATGAGTCCATTGGAAAGTCTTGCTTCATCTGCCGTCCGCACTGCCAACAAGGCCAAAGCAAAACTCATCGTTGTGCTGACTCGAGGTGGGACTACCGCCAAGTTAGTTGCCAAATACAGGCCGGCTGTTCCAATCATGTCGGTCGTGGTGCCAGTTTTGACGACAGACTCATTCGATTGGACTTGCAGTGATGAGACACCAGCAAGGCATAGCTTAATATACAGAGGCTTGATTCCTTTATTGGGCGAAGGATCTGCGAAAGCTACTGATGCAGAATCAACCGAGGTTATTCTGGAAGCTGCCTTGAAATCTGCAACCGAAAGGGGGCTTTGCAAGCCTGGTGATGCAGTTGTTGCATTACACCGTATCGGGGCTGCTTCTGTTATCAAGATATGCATTGTGAAATGATGCGTATATGCTAAAAAATTCTCTATGTAGTAGAAGGCATTGCTTGCCTTGGAGTTGGAGATGCTGATGCTTAAATTAAATCTTTTTTGGGCTTTTTATTCTTCTTTTTGAAGAAATCTTGCTGTGAAATGGAGGATTGAATTTTCAGCTTTAGACTGAGCTGTTTCTGGTATGAAAATACCTTCTTAATTTAGCCTGGTATGAAAATAATAATCAGTACTTCCTCTTTTTTTATTTGGTCGTTTTTCTTGCAAAATTGATTTGAGTTTACCTAGGCCCAGCATTTTTTGTGAAAAGGGAGAGGTAAAATCAGGTAGTGGTTTGGATTTCCATTTAGGATTACAAAAAAGAGACTGGTTTTGTCTGATTGAAGTGGAGCACATTCCATGCTTATCAAAACTCCTATTTACTTGAGAACTTGAGATTTATTTTTTATATATATAACTCAATATTGATTTTTGATTGCCCTAATCTATTTCATATTCTTAACAGTTTTTTATTTTAATATATTCAAAATTGAAATGAAGATGATGCTATAAGTTTGTAACTGTCGCTTCTGAAAAAAAAATTATCATTAAAAAGCATGCTTCAAGATTATTTAACGCATTTAAAAAAATCAATGTAAACTGTATAAATGGGAGATTTACAACAAAAGTATAGATAAGATTTTGAATGGTAACAATAATCAGCACGGTGCCTATCACCAATGAGTTAAAAAAGCATGGGATGAGGATACAATGTTAAAAAACAAAAGTGAATCATGTCAAGTATTATTATACTTGATGACCCGGCAAGTTTTCAAAAGAAAAAATAAAATGAAGTATAGAAGAGTAATATCATTTGACAGCCATGTGAAAGGGAAACAATCTACTAGTGATATTTGAATATAATCAAAATTAGGCGATTGGATTGTGCATGGAACACAAATATAAGATGTTGAGGGATTTTTATAGGGTTTTTGCGGAAATGTTGCACCAGTTGACATATTACAAGCATATTCTTCCACCCCTCATAGTATATAATACTGAAATAAGTATCTAGCTGACTATTTGTGATAAAACAAATTCCCTCACATAACTTGCAATTATTGATTTATTGATACATGAATTGACACAATATTCATATCAGTGAAAAAGAAAATTTTCTGGAATCTTTACCAAGTTGTTATCAACATCAAATCATATGTAATGTCAGCGAAATATAAAGTAAGC
This sequence comes from Mimosa pudica, assembly GCA_029929735.1. NCBI lineage: Eukaryota > Viridiplantae > Streptophyta > Magnoliopsida > Fabales > Fabaceae > Mimosa > Mimosa pudica. The sequence goes on along the minus strand of JAKELP010000014.1, from coordinate 5,259,129 downwards.
ATCCAGGTATAATATACAAGTATTTTTTTTCTGAAAAGAAAGATACGTAATGTTGAGTACTTTTTATAAGTTATATGATAATTAAGTATTTTATTGTCGGAAATTTTAATTAAATATTTTCTTTTAGCCCGAACAAATTTTCTTAATATATATTTACAAAATATGTGCGCTCCATAATAAAATAGAATATTTCTCTCAAAACATTAGTGAGATAAAATTAAAATAAAAGAAGTTTATATGGATGACGCGATCAATGTTTATTATTTGAACTACAAAATTTTCTTCAGATTTTAATGCAGTATCAATATCAATTTATGTAAACCATTTGAATAAACTTTTGTCCAAATTGATACATGTTAGAATAGTGAAGGCACTTAAGTAATTGTAAATGTCATTAGGCACTTCAGTAATTGTAAATGTCACATGTTAGGTTGTTAAGACTGGTTTAGTAGTTAGTTACGAGTTTAGCAGTTAGTTACACTTGATGCATTCCGAATCGATTTTCCAAATCCACAACACAACACGATCGGATGTTTTCTTGTCCGGCTTTGTCATGGCCGCACAAGTGCTCTGATACCAAATGTTACGAGGGAATAGAGAAAAGAGAGTGAAAAGAGAGAAAATAATAAGAACAATTTCATTTACACCTCATAATAAGATGAGTTTACATGTAATATGGGTACAGGGGCAAATTAGTCATTTTCAGTATTATAAAGGGTACTTTGGTAACTGTAGTTAGTTAATAATTAGCCAACTGAATTAGTTAGGCTGGTTAGTTACACGAGTAGTATACATATAGCTGTATAGCCATTTGTAACAGTGTGAATATAAATCAGTTTGTTTCTTCTCCGTTCTTTCTTTTCTTTGAGTTCTCTCTTCCAGATGATATTTGGTACAAGAGTCATTCCTCTACCCACGCCTCCGATCGCCAGAGAGCCGATCCTTACGAAGAATGCCGACTTGCCTCACAGGAAAACGCGATCTCTCTGGTCAACCAGTATCGGAGAATCAATCATCAGAAACATTGGACATTCTAGAGCAACGACTTGAGACGAAAAACACACAAGAAGAAAGAACTCGATAACTGATTCAGCAGTATAAATCTGACATCCAAGAAATAAAACAAACTGTGCTAAGAATTGAAGTTAGTCTTCAAAGTCTTTCGGAAATGTTCAATGGATTGTCACCGAGCGATCATGTGGATTGTTCGTTCAATACTTTCCCAAACATTCAATTTGTCATGTAGAATAATTCTTTGTATCCTATATTGCAGAAGAGCATTCCTCGATCGATTCCACCATTTACGATTTCACATGCTACTAAAGCAAGAATTGATGAAGCATCCAAGATTTCAAAGCAAGAAGAGCGCAACGACAACAATGTGGAATTTCATATCCAAAGACCAATATATATATATATGAGAGGGTGGAAGAATCGACAAATGAGGATAAAGATTGGAGCACCTTACTTGGCCAAGACTCTGAATCAAAGGGAACCAAAATAGCCAAAGGTGATAAAACAGACGTGAAAGTTCAGAATGAAAATGCGGAAACAGGTGAAAAATCACTAATTGCATTGAAGGACTGTAACGAAGTTAATGATGATGAGTTTGTGGGACTGCTTCAAGAGTAGATTCAAGATGATATCACATCTGGTTATCATGGTAATCCTTGCTTTCATAAGCAAAAATTTTTCTTTTCAAATCTACTCTTCTACCTTCGACTCATTCAAGATCGACACAACAATGCATATCAGCGACTCTCAATTTTAAAATCTTCGCAGACATTTTTTGAAACGGAAATTGATGATGCATTTACATTGTCACGTCAAAAAGAGCATAGCATTATCGAGAAGATCTTCACAATTCAAAGAGCTCTTAATCTAGATGGAGACTCCATATGGCATCGGTGGAAGTTTCATCCCTTTATATTGGTAATTGAAGACAACCAGAGCCTAGTAGGAAGATTGTATGGGTGCAACTTCTTTAATGAAATTCTAAGAGTCCAGCAGAAATTTTACTCATTTTTCTGTTTTAGTGCTAACGAATAGGTTGATCAGTTGTCTCTCTTGTCTGGTTGCTTAAATGAAGTTTTAAACAGAGACAAAAATTCTCTCCATGCCTTCACTTTTGAGTTTTCAAGCATGCAAATCAAAGGGGTATGAAGAGTTTTGTCTTTCTCTTGAATGTCGGTCGGCTCACACTAGCAAAGCAATTTTCAGATGAGGTGTCATATCTTGGACTTTCTTTTATTGATGTCCTCGAGCTGTTTTCCAGTATGATACAAAAGATCTTTCCAATGAGTTGTTTTTCAGCTCATTTTACAGCAGCTAGCTCTATACTTTAGGGTTTTTTTTAGCAACTCATGTTTTGTAATATGAAAAAAAAAGGATTTACTCATGTATGGTGTTTTGCGCCTTGCTTATTCTTAATTCCATCATGTGTACTGATCCTTGAGGTCAAGGATCTCTAATAGGGGGAGTAGTTGATACATGCTAGAATAGTGAAGGCACCTCAGTGATTGTAAATGTCACATGTTAGGTTGTTAAGACTGGTTTAGTAGTTAGTTACGAGTTTACAAGTTAGTTACACTTGATGATGTCAGCATGTATGCATATAAATAATGTAACCCATCTTATTATGAGGTGTGAATGAAATTGTTCTTGTTATTTTCTCTCTTTTTCTCTCACTTTTCTCTGTTCCCTCATAACACAAATTTTAATATGAAGGTAACTGAAATTTGGGGTTAAGAAATTAGAGATAGGTGTAGCATATCTAGGGCCACTCTTCAAGAAAATATGGACCAAAATCGGTTGGATTGGGTTCGGTGAGGTGAGGTCATAAGCTTATGACTTGGACGGTTTAATCTTTGGCGGCCTTAGTCTGATGCATACCAACGACTCTGGCTTACATTAATCTAAGTGATGAATGTGGTTACATCATAATCATTTTGGTATTTATGGATTTGGTTTCATTAATCTCACATTGGTTTTAATCTTTCTCAAATGGTTTTTCATCAAAATCAAAACTTAGCTCATTTTCCTTTATGTGCACCCATATGATTTCTTAATTCTCTTCCAACATTACCCAAATTCTGAAATTACTCTTTAACCATGAACACGTGAGTATATGTTTGATTCAAGGCACCAGATTTGATGAGTGGGTTTTCATCTTTTCTTTTATAGCAAACAGTTTAGGTGAGTTGGGTCACGGGGGCTCACTAGGGTCAGGGCAGGCCTCCAGGCTCAAAAAGCGGTTACAGAGGTACTTACAGATCGCACACCAACAAGGTCCTCACATTAACGAGATTCGAACCCACAACCACATAGTTATGAGTCAAACTCCTTTACTAACTGGACCAACCTTTGTTGGTTTTTCATCTTTAGTTATGGGGGATTGTCGTGGGTGAGTTTGGGGAACATAAGAGAGCTCAAAAGCCTGCCTTAATGGAGGAAAGGAGTTTCTGGAAATTGTTCGCAAAGTGAGAAGAGAGATGGATTAGTTTGTGTAGTAAAATGTATTAAAATAATAGGAGTGACATGAAAGCTGACACAAAGGATGAAAATAAGGCATGTCAGATGTCCACGTGGTTGTTTGACTGATCATATGGAAAATTACAAGCAATGTTAGATGATAAGTGATGGTGTTGGCCAATATGATACTTTTTCGTTGTCTATTGGCCAAATCGATACCTTTTATTTTTTGTTGGTCAAATTAATACTTTCGTTAAAGTTTGTTAGCCAGAATAACTATTAACCCTTAAAAATATACAAATCAACCAATTTGTCACATGTCTAGTAATTATTTCAGACAATAGGAGTTGGTGAAGTTAATAAAAAAATTCAAAGTTTCGAAAAATATATCAAGAGGATGATGGAAAAGTATTAAGAGGTGCTCACAATTAGTGATTCGGATATGTCTGAAGCTGTTGATATGCTTGAAAGATTATCTGCCCCATGATACCGAAGTAGAAGTCCAAAATGAAAAATCTTCATATTTCACATAAGTTAAACCTTTTACACATGATCATTTAGTCTTTTTTTTGGATAAAAATGATATATTGACATTTAAAAGTAGTCTTACAACAATATGAAGTAAGTAATACAAGAATTTAGGTAATACAATAAATTTTGGAAAATTTAAAAACTCCAAGAGTATAAAGCTTCTAGAACTATTTTCTAATGCAATAAAGATATTTGAAACATCAAAATTTTTTTAGGACACATAACTCCGAACCTATCCCAAAATATATACTCCCTCCGTTCCTATATATAAGATCACTTTGGGGAAGTGGATAAGTTCTTAAATATAAGATCACTTTCTATTTTATCTCAAGTTTTGCCCAAACTACCCTTATACTCCCTCTTTTAATTGAAAACTCCTCCTCCTTTTAAAGTTAAGTAATTGAGGGGATTTTGGGAAGATCATGTAATTTTATTGTCTTCCTTAATCTCCCCAAATTAACCAAAGTGATCTTATATTAAGGAACGGAGGGAGTATATGGATTTTGAGACTTAACTAATCCAAACTTTACTTAAGGCCAACTTCCACATCATGTTACATTTTAGAAACCATTTACCACTTCAACAACGCATATTAGAAGCCTTAAAACTAATAATAAACATTGGGTTTTAAAAATCACTACCAAACCCTAAACTTTCAGAAACTTTATTGTGTGAAAACCTTAATTAAGCCAAGCCCAAGAGAAATCAAGCTCTAGAAGTCATTTAACATCATCAACAAGCTTCTTCTAAACATGTAGTTCTCCTTACAAACATGGATTTTCAAAGTCAAGACCGAACCCTAAAATTTCCAAAACATTGAAATATTTGTTCCAAGCTAAAACTTGAAGACCTATGATATTAAAGATCATAACAAGGAAGGAATAATCTAACAATTTAACAACTAATTTATCTCAAAATTTTGGGCTCCCTTTAAACTTTAAAGTCTCTCCAAAATACAAAAGGGCGAAGGCCCAAAAATGATACATTACTTTTGGCCAAGGGACAAAAATAATACATAACTATTTTGAGGTACAAAAATGATACCAACTTTTATCATGTAATCAAAAATGATATTTTCACTAATATGACAATAAAACTGGACATGAAAAGTCCAACATGCCCTTACAAAGTTATTAAACATATCTCCATTCTCTTCGTCTCTTCCCTCTCCCTCACGGCCGATCTTCTTCCTCGTCGTTGCCACTATCAGCCGTCTTCCCCTTCATGCCCTTATAATTGGAAATGGAAATGAGATTTGGGAAACGGAAAGGGAAGATATGAATGAATATATACCAAAAGCGTTGGCCAAACATTTTGACCACGTGATGAGCTTTTACTAAGGAAGTGTTGGCCTGGATTCAATTACATGAAGCTTCTGGGCAAACATTTTGCTAATTGAATATACAGGTTTGCTTGCTCGAAAATGGAGGGGAATGATTGGAGTACGAGTTAGTATTGGAGAGTGGGGAAGGATTGATTCTGTGCTAATAATTCCACCAAATCAATCTCACAATTCTCCCCATCTTCTTCCTCAACAGCCTCAAATTTTACATTACCTTTCTCAGTTGTCTCAGAACAATAATCAAAGCCAAGATTTGCCTCCGAAGAGTCTCCGACGGCGGTGGCGGCGACCAAGGCCGCGCCGTTGAGGATGATTTGTTGTAGGGCGGAGACAATTTCGTTGGAGACCGTGTGCATCTGATGTTGGGTGATTATAGATTTGGTTGTAGTGGACTGGTGGAGGAAGCCTTGTAGAGAATCATTCTCGTATGGACTGTGGATAGATTGTGAAGAGGGATTTTTAGATTGGAAGGTTGGTTGGTGTCTCCGGCGGCAGCGGGCGGCGGCGCTGGTGAAAGAAAGTTGGGATTTTGCAAAGCATTGAAAGAGAGAGTGGTTTTGTGAGTCAAAGATGAATGAATGAATGGTGTGGGGTGACACTTTCTTCACATTCGAAGGTGATTCATGGCTTATAAATGGCTTTTGTTTACTGTTCAAGGGAAATGAAATGGATGATGACCATGGAGGGAGTGAGGTTGTTGAGGAGGAGGAGTAAGAGGAAGAGGAGGAAGATATGTTCAATCTTATTCTATTTAGAAGGATATTTTGGACTTTTCATGTCCAATTTTATTGTCATATTAGTGAAAATATCATTTTTGATCACATGGTAAAAGTTGAGTATCATTTTTGTACCTCAAAATAACTATGTATTATTTTTGTCCCTTGACCAATAGTTATTTATCATTTTTGGGCATTTGCCCAATACAAAATTTAAGCAACATATAATTTCTAACCAAGCATCTTTTAAATACAAGAAACCATAATAGATGCTTATGGAGGTATAAAACAAAGAAGAGAAAGCACCCAATTCAAGAAAAAGTTCGTTGGTCTAAGAACCCAAAATTTTTACAATGAAACTTGAATAGATTGGGAAGAAAAGACTATAAAAAACAAACCTTAATACAAAACACTTCATTCCTCATCCCTCTCTCCTTCCCTCTCACTCTCTCCTTGATGTGCCCCAAGTGGAGGTTTTTGTGGGGGGCTCGGGTTTGCAATTTTGGGGGACAGCTCCCTGCCAAAATGGCTAAACCGTACATTACGTTCTTTATGATTGTATTAGGCTTCGATTTAGTTCTTTATCCTTGAAAAGTACACTTTTAATTCTTCAAATATAACACTTTCAATCTACTTAACGGGATTTATTGACTCATCGAATTTTATATGCTGACTGTTTAATTAAACGCTTACAAAGTGCAATGCCAACTTTCATTTTATCATTTTTAACGCTTCTAAATTGAAAACAATGTCAATTGAAAAAAAAATATTTAAACTAAGCACATCTTTGAGGTTTTATCCTTGTGACAGCAACTTTTCCCTATAGCAGTATCGTCAGGCTGACCCGGATCTTGTGGATAGAAGATAATGTGATATACTATCAAAATATTTCTCCCATCATCTCCCTTTCAATGAAACCAAAACAACATAAAATTAGGGAAAACGTCAAAATAAAATCTTTTTATGCAATTTCAATACTACTCAAAATACTTAATGTGTAAACCTTAAAATGGTAAAGAAATGTGATTTTTTTACTAGAAATTCATTGTGATAGTCAAGCTTCGTTGGATTAAATTCCATGGACGTTTGATTAATGAATATGAGAAGCAGTTAAATTTCTTTACGTAAATTATTTATTTTTAATAATAAATTAAAACAATTTTTCGTCACTAAAAATTCAAAGAGTTAATAATTCCCGTTAAGTAGATTAACGGTGTTAGATTTGAAGGATTAAAAGTATACTTCCTAAAGATAAATGACTAAATTAAAACTTGATACAAATATAAAAAAGCTACAGATATAATTTAGCCACCCAAAATATTAGCCCTACCCTTTATTCAATAAGTGGATGGCCATGTGCCACTCACAATTGAATACATACATACATACATACACACACACACACAGATATATATATATATATATATATATATATATATATATATATATAATGTTATATGTCTTATATATATAAATATGTATATAAGAAAAAACCTTTAAATGTTAATATTTAAGTATACTCTTCTAATTTCCACATCTAAATAGTTTTGGTTTATGATATCCAAACATTTACGAGCAAGGTGATATACAAACTGTTTGGCATCTCGATGGATTTAGATGACCATGGCCAACTATGAGTATAGTTCGCCCATGACGATGATGTGGTGTCCGATGTTGGAGTGAGGGGGCCAATACCGACGGAGGGGACAAATGCAAGGAGAGGGGCACAATGATGAGAATGGTATGGGGAGCAGGAGGGTTATTGACAGTCAGCCCATGATGTTCCGTGGCCCAGAATTAGGCTTTAAAGAAGAAGGAAAGAAAGGGGGTGAGAGTGGGCTCACAGTCTAAAAAGAAAATAAACGACAAGATTAAAAAATTTGATATACTCATTGCGTAAAGTAATGTGTACTTCAGTTGTGCCTAAACATGAAAACTCACCTGACCACTGTTATTTGATTGTCTTCTTCAGGGATGAGATTCTCGAAGTTTTAAGGTGTAACAAAATGAGCGGAATCTATTGCTACGTCATAATTTTCGTACCCTGTGTCGTACAGGTCTCGTGGCTACACATGAATCACCATGTGCCAATCTTGGTGATTAGGATCGGGAACATAGCAAACCTGCTGTAAACTGTTAAATATAGTGCATGTGCGTCATTACTAACATCACATGTGCTACTTTCTGACGTTTGTCCAAACGCCAAAAGTGTTTCTTTAAAAAAACACATTAAGACATAGTGGCGTTTGTCCAAACACAACTATATATATTTTTTTTAAAAAAATATACTAATATATTAATAAATCATATTTTTACTGAGATGACATACTATACTTTCCAGCTGTACAAATTGAATATAGAATCATAATATCTTATTGAATAAAGCAAGTATGATTACATTATATAGGCTTTAGGAAGCCCAAGTTGAATAAGGCCCAATACTAACTATACATATTTACAACAAACCTTAACACTCCCCCTCAAGTTGGAGCATATATGTCAATCATGCCCAACTTGTTACACAGATAATTAACCCGGTTCCCATCTAAGGCTTTAGTGAGGAGATCACCGAGTTGATCACTAGATCGCACGTGTCCCGTAGAAATAAAATTCTCCTTTAGCTTATCACGAACAAAATGACAATCAACTTCAATGTGTTTAGTACGTTCTTGGAATACTGAGTTTGAAGCTATATGTAACGCTGCCTGATTGTCACACCATAGCTTTGCAGGGAGAGAGGTTTTAAGGCCAACCTCCTTTAACAACTGATATATCCACACAATCTCACGTACAGACTGTGACATAGCTCTATATTCTGCCTCTGCACTAGAGTGTGATGCTACCCCTTGTTTCTTACTTCTCCATGATACAAGATTCCCACCTACAAAAACACAATATCCAGTAATAGATCTTCTGGTTTTCTTACATCCTGCATGATCAGCATCACAAAAACATTCAATGTCTGTGTGACCATAGTTTTTATACAAAATACCACGACCTGGAGACTGCTTAAGATAGCGAAGGACATGCTCCAAGGCTTCCCACTGACCAACAGTTGGAGCTCCCATGAATTGACTAAGAAAACTCACTGAAAAAGTCACATCTGGGCGAGTTATGGTCAGATAATTTAGTTTACCAATCAGTCTGCGATATCTGTCAGGATATTCAAATGGTTCAAACTTCTTGGGATCAACTTTCTTTCTTATATGCTCAGGGAGCTCTTCAAATGGTGTTTTATTATCAAGCTCTAGGTAAGGATTGGCAATCATTGGTGAATTGCTTGGTGCAGCTCCTAACTTCCCTGTTTCCTTTAACATGTCAAGGACATATTTCCTTTGGGTGAGAAAAATACCTTTCTTGCTTCTCATGACTTCGATACCCAAAAAATACTTTAACGGCCCTAAATCCTTCGTCTGAAATTGAGAGTTAAGGAAGGCCTTAAGAGACGATATTCCATCAACATCACTTCCTGTAATCACAATATCATCCACATACACAACTAAAAGAATCAAGCCAGCATCCGAGTTCTGGTAGAATACGGAATGATCACATTTACTTTGTATTAGCCCAAACTTCTGAACAACAGAACAAAATCTATTAAACCAAGCACGAGGACTCTGTTTAAGACCATACAAAGAATTACGAAGAAGACAAACCTTCCCATTTTCCCCCTGAGCAATAAAACCAGGTGGTTGCTCCATGTAAACTTCCTCATTCAAAGTGCCATTGAGAAAGGCATTTTTGACATCTAGTTGATGAAGAGCCCAATCATAAGTAGCAGCCATGGAGATAAACAATCTGACTGATGAGAGTTTAGCCACTGGAGAGAAGGTTTCAGAGTAATCAACCCCATAGGTCTGAGCATAGCCCTTAGCAACAAGACGAGCCTTAAGACGCTCAAGAGAGCCATCAACCTTAGTTTTGACTGTAAAAACCCACTTACACCCAATCGCCTTCTTCCCTTTCGGTAAATCAACAAGATTCCAGGTACCACTTTGTTCAAGGGCCATCATCTCCTCCTCCATTGCCGCACGCCAACCCGAATGACTCAAGGCTTGATGAAGAGTGGTAGGAATAGTAATAGAATCTAAGGAAGCTATGAAAGAACGAGAAGCAGGAGATAACTGGTTATATGAAACATAAGAAGAAATAGGATAAGTGCAACTACGTTTACCTTTTCGAAGTGCAATAGGCAATTCATCAGGAGAAGTAGAGGGAATATCATGTTCTGGCTCAATGGGTGGCTCAATGGTTGGCTCAGTGGGAAGGACAGAATTTTCCTCATTATGCGTTTCAAGATCCGACGAAGAAGCAGAAATGGGAGGGTCACCATCTGGAATTGCCACATTACTTTCTTTTTTACGCTTCTGATAAACGTAGTGGACCGGAGGTCGTGCTGCCACTTGAACTGGCGACGATGTACAAACAACTTAATAAACCAAGAGATGATCATCCTCATCAGGTGGAGACAGGGAAGATGCCATGGGAAAAAATGGTGTGGACTCATGAAAGGTAACATCAGAAGATACCAAATAACGGTTAAGAGTAGGAGAAAAACAAGTATATCCCTTTTGAACCCTCGAGTACCCAACAAAAATACACTTTAATGCCTTAGGATCCAACTTAGAAATAGTTGGCCGAACATCACGAACAAAACAGACACAGCCAAAGATCTTTGGATCAAGATGGAACAAAGGTTTTGAAGGAAAAATAGTTGAAAATGGGATGTTACCATTAAGAATGGAGGAAGGCAAGCGATTGATCAAAAAACAAGCCGTAGAAATAGCATCTGACCAAAAATGTTTAGGGACATTCATTTGAAACATAAGTGCTCGAGCTACTTCAAGTAAATGGCGATTTTTGCGTTCAGCAACACCATTTTGAGCTGGAGTATCAACACAAGAGGATTCATGAATTATACCATGTTCAAGCATGAAGGTTTGAAAAGTTGTGGAAATATTCCTTAGCATTATCACTACGCAAAGTACGAACTGAAACACCAAATTGAGTTCGAATTTCAGAACAAAAATTAGAAAAATGTGAAAATACCTCGGAACGATTTTTCATTAGATATAACCAAGTAGTACGAGAATAATCATCAACAAACGTTATAAAGTACCTGAAACCAGATTTTGACTCAATAGGACAAGGACCCCAAACATCAGAGTGAACTAATTCAAAAGGGGACGCAACACGTTTATTGACTCGGGGCACATGCGGAAGACGATGATGTTTGGCAAACTGACATGACTCACATTTTAAAGTAGACACTGAACTAAATTGTGGATAAAGTTTCTTTAAAAACGCTAAAGGCAAATGACCCAAACGACAATGCACTTCAAACAGACTTGACTTGACAGGACAAGCAACCGAACGATGCACTCGATCATCAAGAAAGTAATGGCCTCCAGATTCGTACCCTCTACCAATAATCTGCTTCGTCGTAAGATCCTGGATCAAACAATAATCAGGAAAGAGTGAAATGCAACAATTTAATTGCTTTGTCAATTTACTAGGAGATAGAAGATTAAAGGCAAGATCAGGCACATTTAAGACAGAGGGTAAGTGAATAGATGGGGTTGGATGAACTGAGCCAGAACCAATAACACAAGAATTAGATCCATTTGCAATTGTGATACTAGAAGGGTTGGCGTACGGAGTATAAGAGGAGAAAAGATAATGGTTACCTGTCATATGATCAGTGGCACCTGAATCGATGATCCACTTAGAGGAAGAAGAGACAAGGCCAGTGGCATTATTACCTGTAGTAGTGGGAACTCGTGAAGATAAAGCCAGAGACTCCTGGTATCTAGTTATCAATTTAGCATACTCAGCTGCTGGAATGGTCACCAATTTATCTTCAGCCATTAAACACAATCAGCAAACGATCCCAAATAAATTCCAACAAACAAGAAGGCAACAAAATAGCTTCACCCGGAGCTACAAATGATCACAAAAGAATCCCAAATACTACCAACAAGCAACAGAACAACCAAATAGCTTCACCAGGAGCTACAAACAACCCAAACAGATTCCAACGAGCAAGAAGACAACCAAATAGCTTCAACAGGAGCTACAAACAATTCAAACATATTCCAACGAGCAAGAAGACAACCAAATAGGCTCACCAGGGGCTCCAAACAGCCAAATGAATATCAGAAACCCACCAGAAACGGTCGGCGAAGCTTCGGCAGCTGAAAACGACGAGTCCGGCGGCGCGTGGCGGCGGCGCGTGAACGGCGGCAGCGGCGCGTGGGAATCCCGGCAACGCGCGTGGCGGCGCGTACGGCGGAGGAAGGCGACCGGACCAACTGGGTTTCGTTCGCCGAAGCCTTCTGTGTCTGATGGGTAGGCGCGTGTTCCAAGACGATGGCCAGAAACGCACAGATCTGCTTAAGAAGCGGCGGACACTGTTCACAAAGACAGTAACCGGACTCCGGCGGCCAGAAACGAAAAAAACACAAGCCCTAAAGAGCCTTAGCTCTGATACCATGTACAAATTGAAGATAGAATCATAATATCTTATTGAATAAAGCAAGTATGATTACATTATATAGGCTTTAGGAAGCCCAAGTTGAATAAGGCCCAATACTAACTATACATATTTACAACAAACCTTAACACTAGCATTTATGCAAACTTTGGAAAGTGTTTTTTTGTTTTCTTTAAAAAAACATTACAACATAGCGACGTTTATTAAACACCGCTATATTCAAAAAAATTTCTAAAATAACAATTTAGGCGGTTATTTGTACTATGATTTCTGGAAAGTGACGGTGACAAATTTAGCACGAGTTTCGCTTCATTTTTGCCGTGGTTTTTTCCTTTCTTTTCCCACGTTTGATAAATAACCACCGCTATGTGGTATTTTTGCGGATTTTGTGGGTAAAACGCCTGAAAGTTTTCAAAGCTAAACAGCGAGTTTTTACTCTAATGATATTAAATTTAACGTTTTGAACGTTAAATTAAGGCACTTAATAAAAGTTTTTTGAAAATAAATTCTTTGTAACTTGGAAGTACAAACTATAAAAATAATATTATATTTTCATTGTTTGGTAAACATCGTTAGGCTAATTAAAGTAACATAAACTTTGTGGCAAGTATAAAGTGCCGAGAAGTAGCAGCTTCTTATCATTCATGAGGCAACTTTAATATGCATAGCAGCGTTTGCAAACGCCGAAAAATAGTATTATTTTAATATTTGCACATAGTGGTGTTTAATAACGCACCGCAGAGAAGTTCACAATTTGAAATTTCCCTCCATCATTTTGAGTTGTGTTTGGTTGCCGTTAGAAACGCTGTTAACAAACTCTCCCCAAATTTCTTGCAAATTTTAAAAAATGAATAGTTAAATGAAAGAAGTTTGGATATTCAATGTGGTTTCTGCCAAGAGTCTATAGGGTTGAGGGGAAATCAAAATAGATAGTCATATTTATAAAATATGGGGAAAATATACCTTGAAAATATTAATTCAGTTTGATTCGACTTTATAAGAAAAAATAATAAGTTATGCTACATCATCCATGTTAAAAATTAACGTATTGTAGGACCACTTACAATTGTGCGAACTTCTTACATTCACTTTCATGTGCGTGCTGATGATTATATAATTTTTAAATAAGATCCATATTTATTATAAATTTTTTCAGATATATAGAATAAATATATGAACCTCGTTGTTCCAAGTTGGACCAAATCAACGAAGAGTTGGGTCAAAAGTCTAAGGATAGAATAATGAGGTTTGACAACAAATAATAAATATGACTTTGAAATATTGCTTCCTTTATAGAGGCATCACATGCCTCTACATTCCGATCGACTTTTTCAAATTAAGATGTTTGAATATATTATATATTAAATATAAAATTTAAAAGAAAGGAAAAATATAAAAGGTGAGTTCTATACCAATAACATTTTATGTAATTTTTCATATACATTGTTATAAATCAACTAGTGTAGATGAAAAGCTTACACTTTCCTCAATAGTATCCAAAAATAAATTGAGAATAAACAGCACTACTAGTGTTAAAGCAATAGATGATATCTTCAAAATCAGAAAAATGGTAAAATGGTTGAACTAAGCCATATCGTTTCTAAATTCAGGGCTCCAATGTCCCAAAACTAGACTATTTTTTCCATTTTCATGAATTTTAGGAAACGTTTGGCCCGGTTCATGCACGATCTAATGATAGGGTCCCTAACGATAATCCACATAGGCTCATTGGGCTATGGAGTATGATAAATAAACCATATTTTCTTTCCTTAAAAGTAGGTTTCACCTTACTTCACTTAGTTTTGGAGATATATATATCTCCAAGTGTCATGACTAAAACCACAATTAAGTGGAACTCGGACAAGAATCAACTACTTGGCAATATCATCAAATGTCAACAGTTTTCACCAATTAAACCATGGACTGCTGGTCACAAAATTAAACTATTTGCAAGATGTTTTTTAGTAGTTAGTTCTTAATGTGATAATAATTGATACTTAGATGTAGCGAAGTTATGCCATTGTGTAAGCCAACAAAAAATAACAATGATTAAAATTAAAGACTATATACGCATTATTAGAAAACTAAAAGTGAGACTTTATGACAATTTGCCAAACCACGTAATTTCAAAAAACCACCTCTATCTGATGAAGTTGTTGTTACTTTATGGTAATATAATCATCCTTTTATTATAGATCATAAGTTCGATGCCACTCAACAAACCTTTTGTTGGTTCATTTATTTTTTTTTTTAAAAAAAACATCTCCACTTATATAGTTTTCCTATCCTATTATCAAAATTCAGAAGGCCAGTTATTCGACATAGTTTAACTACACATTTAAATGAGTACTTTAAGGATTAATAATCTCAAAGATAGATAGAAGCTAAGGGAAAGAGGAAACAAAAATTAGTGATAATAGGATTGAGGGAACATTCAGGATGACATTTCATACATGTGTACTTGAAGACATGAAGTAGTCAATGGTCAAATATTCTAACTGTTTTTTAATTTAATTAATTTAATATACCACGAAGCATGTGGTATCAACTAATCACTCTAATCTCTTACAAGTAACAACTCAACCATGAGCGATTTTACTTTTCCTCAACATTTGTAAATAATTTGATTTCAGGGACGACAAAACTTCTTGAATAATCATTAATTACTCTTGGAATGATTTGTATTATGACTAACAGATATTTTCATAATAAATGTGAATTGTAATCTGACTGAATAGAGTACAGATTCATTTTAAAGCTTCTATCTATATTTACTTCAAAGTATATAAATTTTAAACATCACTTAAAAAGTTGTTTTATTACCTATATGCATGTTTTTTGCTGTTGATATAGTACTTTTTGCGGAATCAAGAGAAGAGTAATGCTAACTTAGAGATATGGAGACACTTTAGAATCAAAGGGTTTCCTTAGCTTCTAAATAGAAGTAAAACAGAATATATGTATTATAATTTTGCAAATAGACAACTTAGAAGCAATTTAGGTGTTAAACTAGGAGATCAAATATTCTCTTACGTGACACAGTTTAAATACTTGGAATCAATTATATGACAAGATGATGAAATTGATGACAATGTCAATCATAGAATCCAAGATGGGTGGTGTAAGTGGAGGAAAGCTACTGAGGATCTTTATTATAAGAAAGTACCACATAAGGTAAAATGAAAATTCTATCACACTACTATAAGAGCAGTAGTATTAAATGATAGTTAATGTTTAGCTGTAAAGGGACAACATGATCATAAAATTGTAGTAATTGAAATGAGTATGTTGAGACAAATGTGTAATCATACAAGAAATGATAAGATTCAAAATGACCATAGTTGAGAGTGGGTTGGAGTGACTTCCATTATTGAGAAATTGTTGAAAAATCATTTTGAAGTTGTTGGAGTATGTTCAAAGAAAGCCTATAGATGTGCCAGTGAGGAGGGTGGATCAAGCAACTTGAATTCCAATCAAAAGAGAGGGAGATCAAGACAAACACTCGGTGAACTCATAAAACGAAATTTATTGGTGAATGATATACCTAAATAGTTGGTTATTAATAGAGTTCAATGAGATCATATGATCCATATAGCCGACTCCACATAGTCAGAGGTTTTGTTTTTCTATACTTAAAAAAAATTAAGGTGATCCAAGTGTAATGGTGAGTGGTGTCAAATAAATTAGTGAGCTGGAGAAATCGGTAGTTTGATAAAAAAGGGCAAGTTTGTAGTAAGTTGAAAGAACAAGAAGGTTCCTTACTCACACACACACAAGACATGCAGGTTGAGGAGCACATGCAATGCGGGTCCAAGGGCTATTAGCCTAATCCCTTCTTTTTTGTTTTTTATTTTGATTGATTTGTAGTTTTGATGTTTTTTATTGGGAAAATGACAAATAAATACCTCCTAATGTCCAAAAGGACAAGTAAGAAACCCAAACTTCCAAAATGACAAGTAAGGAACTCTGAATTTCAAAAGGACAATTAAGGAATCAGAAAATAGTTAATTGCTATGTTCCAAATGTTAATATCTATGTTCCAATTGTTAATTTTTATTTAAGCTCCTTACTTATCATTTTGGAAGTTTTGGTTCCTTACTTGTCCTTTTGGATATTCAGAGGTATTTATTTGTCATTTTTCCTTTTTTATTCCACAAGTAGAATTTAATTAAGGGGTTGATTTAATCTTAAATATAAGACATATTAGTTTATGTAATAATTTTCCTCAAAATAACAATATTGACGTTCCTTCAATAATTTATAAAATAAGAGAGATGTAGAGGGAAATAATAAAACTAATTAGGACATTTTATAAAAATATATTTAGATATTCTTATTCATAAGTCATTACTATTTTATTGAGATTTATACATTACTAACATATTTCACACATGACAAGAAAACTTCAAACTTAATTAACTTTAAAAAAAATATAATCAACGTCATTCAAACATTACAAATATTTAATGTGAATTACATTTCTCTTGAACAAGATCAACATCATAATAAATTAAGTGTAAAACTATAATTCATATAAAATTTATGTTAAAGTATACTATTGATCATTTATATTTGCGTTAATTTTGATAACCATAGGTTTAAAAAGAATTTATTATTATCACTCTTAGTTTTTGCTGTAATCTGACTACATTTCTTTTTTAGATAACATTCAATGATTATGTAGCTAAATTATTCCACATAATTATTTTATATTTGAAAACCTATCCATATGTTATAGATATTTAGCTATAGAATCATCATTTAGATCTATTGAGTTAGAACATTTTTTAAATAAAATTGTAAGTGTTCATAAAAAAGGGTTAAAATTAAAATGCACTTTCAAACTTAGATTACCAAAAATCATCTTGATATAAGTACAATAAATCAAAAGATAACTTCAATAAAAAATTTAATAATGTTGCTTATAGATATATAGGAGATAAATATCTTCACTTTATGTGCTATAAATATGATCAAAACACAAAAGACAAGACATGAATAAGCACTCCTCCTACCTATATGACATATTTGAAGACTAGTTTTGGTTCTAAATAAATATAGGATATAATTCAAAATTTTATTAACTCTTTGCCACTTCTATTGGTATTCCTGAGCAAAAATCAAGAAATTAAAGAGAAGGGGAGGGGATGATGGAAGGAGATTGGGGGAGTAGCTTTTGTCTTTCACTTCTATGTTATTAAATACTAACCTATTTATCTATTTTGATGAGATTAATTATGTTAGTTAAGTTTGTTAAAAGTAAGTATGATATTACCAATGTACCCTAATTATCTATTCTTATCCTCACACTCCCTCTCTTATTTGTCTATTATTGGGAAACATTTGTAAAGATAATTTGGAAAAAGTTGGTAAGATTTAGAAATAAGTTTTAGGGCTCGTTTGGTTGTGGGAATTGGTGGCAAAGAATTAGAAATGGAAATAAGTTTTAAGGCTGCATAAATAAGTCACAAAAAAATTTACAGAGTGGGGCCCTCTTCACTTTCCATTTCTAATTCTTTGACACCAATTCTCACAACCAAACGGACCCTTATAGTTAGAAACGAATAAATTTTCCCAAAATATGTCTTATATTTTGGATCGAAGGGAGAATAAGATATAATTTACTTTTGGGAGAAATTAACTACGCTTAGTTTAGTGGTAACATATTTTGTATATTATATTATATGTTAGTTTATAAGTTAAATAAATTAATTTATGTAAAAAGATAAATTAATTTTTAATTATTTATGTATTCTTTTAAGATTTTTCAAAATAGTCAAGTTTTTAGCTCTTAAATTGGTTCAAGGGCCAAATCTAAGTCAAGTAGAATGTGATTTGTCTAATTCAAAATTGTACCAGAACTACCACTTAAGAATAAAATAGTGGGTTGCATTACTAGAACTCGAACTACTAAAGACTCTAATTTAAGTGCTAAGTGAGGTAACCATCGAATCCGCATCCTCTTATCTGATTGGGAGATATCATGTCACTAGGCTACAAGGTCCTTAGTTTGACTTGATTTACAAAATAGTCAATCAAAAGGAGGGATGACCAAGTCTTTCTATGTTCCTATTTATAGGTCATAGAGAGAAGGTCATTTTCAGTCATATATAAGTCATTTCATTATAAATATATAAGTTCAGCCTTCATTTATTATATACTGACTTTGTTATCATTTTGTACTCCTACTAATGGATATTAAATATGGGTAGAATAGAAAACTTGTTAAATTTTAGTGGAAAGTTAATGATGTTTAAGATTTTCTTTAATTTGTGTGAAAGACGTATGAAATGTCCTGTATATAGGATTTAAGAAGTATGACTTTTGTAATAAGGCGCGTGGGTGGAGGGACAAATGCTCAGAGGTTTGACTTTCAAATTCGTAATATAGATTCTTCAACAGTCAAAGCTTCTCTCTGTCACCATTATTAGTCGATAGGGTGTGCCTGCCCACACTGCAGTCGGACCACCCACAATCCCGAAGGATACCCACCTCCACGTGCTATTCCCTTGGTGATGTTCACTCCACAGTCCACACTAATCAAATCTTCCTTTCTTCAGCTATATTATTAATTAAAAAGGAAAAAAATACATCCATTCATTGATAAGAACACGACCCATGAGTTCAAATTTTATTATCATTAGGATTAGGATTAGGATAGCACAAGAGTGGTGCAACCGGCATGTGGCCATGTGGATTTATCAAGTTTGTAGTGGATGAACAATCAATTGGGATGGTTTCATTTAGAATTAGCAGCTCAATGACTTATGAGATGCAGTTGTACATGTGTTCCTCCAATGATAAGAAAATTGATTTTTTTTTGTTGGGTTCGAAGTTTGAACATATGTTAGACTAAGGGTTTAAAAAAAAATTTTGTTTGTTATAGGATTACATATCAATTATGGCCTTTGACTTGTTAACGTTATTATTCATAAAGATTATATAGATCGTAATTATTCATACGCAAATGGTGAATTTACATGTTGCTGACCGATCAACAACATTTTGGCATATACTATATGATAGTTTTCACTTCTTTACTCTATCCAACCTCCACTTCTAAAAACCTCTTATTTGAGATATAAAGGTTGGTGATGGATAGAATATAGTACGTTTGTTTTGATATATTATCTCTTTTTGCGGTATTAAATTGTTTATCTATATATATGTGTGTGTGTGTGTGTAAAACTTCCTGGCTTCTTGATTATAAGTATATATTTTTTGGTTATTTTCATGCACTATAAATTCTGAAATTCAATTCGTATAATTTTTTTAAAATCTAAATATATATATATATTCCCTAAGATTAAACAAATATATTTGATAAAAAAAATATGCTTACATTATCCAAATATATAACCACTTTGTTAATTACTCTATATTTTTTAATGATCATTATTAACCACTCATTGAAAATTTATATCAAGTAGATGTGCTTACTTTATCCAAATATATTACCACATTGTTAATTACTTCATATTTTTTAAATGATTATTATTATTTTTTGATAAATAAATTATCATTATTATAAACTACTCATTGAAAACTTATATGAAGAACAAATTCTAACAACGTAAACGATTAAAAGAAAAGTAATATACCCAAACGAATGGATAATTTTTTATTAATGTCTTCACATTATTTATAAACTGAGAAAATTAATTATTATCCAATAAAAAATATAATCTTCACCGGACATTTCAAATTATATATATGATAATATAATTAATAGATTCAATTAAGAATCTTACTGTTTCTAATTAAATACTACAAATATAACTTATAACTTGTTTGTTAAGAAATCAGTATGGTATAGTGCATCTGTTTTTTATCTATAAGGAAAAAACGAGGTACTGCGAAATAATTAATCTTTTGAACGATTTGTGAATAACAAACATGTAGTGGCAAGAAAAAAACCACAAGAATGACAATTAATCGTACCAATTCGATGTTTCTATAGGCATGTTCTCATAGCATAATTAATTTGACCAATTTAGTCCTAAACATATTCTGACTGAATTTTGTCCCGAACATGGAAAACGTTACATATCTTAATGATTAAGTACCATATTCCTCTTTCAGTAAAAAAAAGTACATGTTCCTCTTAAGAAAAGATATTTCAATTCTTTTAATTTTTTAAAAAACCTTATTTTGAACCAGTTTAATCATACAATTAATCAATAAACTATGGAATTTAATTTTTTATTATATCCAAATTATGTATAATAAGGATTTATCATTCGCATCACATAGATATTCAATCATATGAAGTTGTAAATTGTAACAAAAAAATTGTAAGAAAAAAAATCTTAGTCCTTCATTTGTATCCGAAAAACAATTTTAGTTATTATGAAAGTTGTTACAAATTATATTGATCAATCTCAAATCTCACTTTACTATAGATAATCGTAGTTATTTTTTGTTTACCATGAAGTATTGTCGGTTTTTTTTTTATCAGAAAGTATTGTCGGTTTTAATCCAGGATAACTTATTGAATCACGATTTTTTCGTATTATACATATTACTTGAACTCAAGCCTATGTGGTTATACGGCTTAACTTCCTTTCACTCAAAATAACCCCTCTTGTTGGTGATAGATAGAAAGACTTATCTTTGGAATTAAGCCTTCTAATAAAAGGCATGACAATTAAATACAGTATGTGTAAGCGTAAACATAGAACAAAAACACGGATGTAATTTTAAGTTATTTTATAGTTATGTTATCCTCTTAGTTTAAACATTAATTTCATTTTAAATCATATTAAAATAAAGAAAAATAAGTATGTTGAATTTTTATATCCACTCAAGGTTTCAAAATGATATGTAACAATGTGTTTTATAACTAGAAAACTAATTATAAATTTGAACCAAACAAATAGGGCATATAATCACGTGTTATTGGGAAAGCTTATATAATATAATGGATTTGAGAAACTAAATATCAATATATAGGATCCTCAAAAGAAGCTGACGTAATACTGTATTTTTATGTAAACTGTCTAAATCTATAACATGAACAATTTACATAATTATATTAACATAAACACATCCGTATGAACCCTCATAAATTTACACAATTATTAACATCCGTATAAAACATCCCATTTTTCCTTATTAAAACTATTGTGTGTGTGTGTGTGTGTGTTTTGAAGAGAGAGTTATGTGAAATAGATAAATAGATTAATTACATATGAAGCAAATAAGAGGAATGGCCTAACAGCCTCGAGTGAGGCACATTTCTGATTGTTCCCATTGATGTGATTTATGAATTGATTTGAAAGCTTTTTGTTTATAAATTCATATTTTTTAAACATTCATTCCATTCATCATTTATATTTCACCATCACCAGCTGGCTCACGTTTATTATGTTAAGTGTGATATAGTACGAAAATATAAAAAAGTTGAAACAAATCACGCAGCCTACATTCATTCCCCAATATGTCATACATATAGCTTTTTAATTATCTTCCGTATATACTTGAAGAAGAACAAGTATGATCCTTAACCCTTAACTTACTATGATACTATACATTTAAGATTAGTTTAAAATGTTGGAAATTTTTTTGGTGAAAAACATTGTTTCCGGTCATCAATATATATGGAAAAGGTGAAATTGATCCTAATATAAACATGATAATTTCTAACGTTTCTCAAGTTTCTTAAATAATTAAAAATAAAGAAAAAAGATACATGGTTGGGGCACTTAAGTAATAATATGATGTAATTTTGACTAATTTAATTAACATCTTTTATTTAATTAAATTTGACTAATATGTCTTATATTTATAACTAGAAAGAGTAACATATAGTAATATTTGTGACCTTTTTATCGGAATAGATCAGAATCTGTGACTTCAATAATGGGACATTTATATTAAATGGCTTTTGAATTTCATGAATTTAGTTCAAATGATTTTCGAAGTAGCATATTTAATTTATATGTATACTTTATATATATATAAATATAAAGTATATGATCAGAATCAGTTTGTTTCAATTGCAATGTTACCATTTATTAGTCGTTGTGTATACTTTATATATATCCAGTTCAAAAAATAGTATATACTTTACATACACACATATCACGGTAAGTTGGTCATCAAATATTTTAATGAAGTGCTCTATAGTAGAAACTATAGAGAGTAATTAACAAACAAATCATTGAATTTGTGATGGTGGAATTTTTCGCTCCTTTATACACTCACACACATGTATATATACATATGTGTGTGTGTATACACACACACACACACATATGTATATATACATATGTGTGTGTGTACACACACACAGGTGTGTGTGTATTTAATCTAGTTGAGTGGTCCGATTATTTGGCTACTAGTAAATGTAACGTTAGTAATTATATAATATAAATCTATTTTTCAATCTAATAAACCTCGTATAATATGATAATAATCTTTGGGAAGATCGCGTTTCTATTTGTTGAAAGTAACTCATTTATTTTACTATTTTTATCAGTCTATCCAAATTAATTCAATAACTCTTTGTATTAAGAACTAAAGGTGGCATACTTAATTGATTCTAACTTAAGTTAGGTGGAAAAAGACTGGATGATGCCCTCTTAAGTTTACTGTTACTCTATGTAATCCTAATAATAAGGCTCATTTGACTTTTATGGAGAAATTTAAGATGCAAAATTAATAAGTTAAAATTATTTATAGTTATATTTTTTCTCAAAATTAATTTATTTTACTTATAAATTAATTTATATTCTAATTATATGCGGTGTGTAAAATTCTGTTACTTAATCTCTAATTAAATAATGATATCCATTTTAATCCTTTAATATATTTACTAACTATGATAGGAAAAGGATTTTCCATAACATCAATATACCTGTCATAGTTAGAAAAAGGACATTCTAATGACTGAAACATTATCCATGATAGAAAAGAATAAACTAATACAACCTGAATACTATCATGGATAATTAATAGCTAACCATGTTAGAAAAGAATCACCTAACATGGTTAGAAAAATAGACAACCTAATGTTCAATAATATCAAATACATATAAATATATGCGGAAACGTATGCAGGCCTATACAAATTGGCAATATACAACTCTAAATAAATTATAAAATCTCTACTACCTAATTCCCTTTCCTGTTGCTTGCGTCTGTGCATGAATACCTGCAAAAATGTCAGTAATCGTGGGATGAGACAATTTGTCCCAGTAATCACCGCTTAACTCACTATAACAGTGAGATGTGCGGTAGCGAGGGCGTCTAAAGGGTACCTCATTTTAAACCAGTAGTATATATATATATATATCCATATCAATTCTTCTTTCATTCATCTTCCAAATCCCACCATCAATTCCACATCACTTATCAATACTTTAATCAACACATCAAATGATTCCCCACAACCTAACTCACCACTATCTCAAACTCAACAACAAAAATAAACGTGATTGACACTGTGCCCAGTCTCAAATCTGTAAGCATAAAAAGGGAGCACTTTTAAATAGTGAAAACGTCTCTGGGGAGCACTTTAAAAGTGAAAACGTCCCTGGGGAGCACTTTAAAAGTGAAAACGTCCCTGGGGAGCACTTTTTAAAAGTGAAAACGTCCCTGGAGAGCACTTTTAAAAGTGAAAACGTCCCTGGTTCCTTTAAAATCCGAGGAACCTGTACTATTAACCTATCGATTGCGCAGATCGATAGGTTACATCGGCCGACGGTACTATCAGTGTCATGCAATGCTCACTATAACCTATCAATATCCTATCAATATCACTTCCACAATATTCAATATCTAAATCACAATTTCCATCAACTTCTCAATTTCATCCAATATCTCCATCACAACAATTCCACTCCTTCCATCAAACTAAATATCACTATCCCTGACAATATACTATACACATCTCTCACCAGTATCTGAGCATTATTACTATATTCATTCACACCATTCAAGGACAGTAACCACCACCAATCAGTATAATATATAGATAATGAGTCAAATTCCTTTATACGAAAATATTCGCGTTTAAAAGGCACCCGATAGCCTATTTCATATAAAAATAGCTTTTCAAAGATAATATATATATAGAGGGTGAGAAAGGATTTTACAAAATCCTAGCTAACATCACCCTCAATGTTATAGTAAGGTAAGTGTGATTACCTTCAGCATTTAGCACTCCAATGCTTGTCCTTACACTTCCTTGAGAATTTCCGAGTACTTTCCTCTTAATCCCTCCTATTATTACATAAGATAATAATAGTTATAAACAATCCTTTACATGTGTATGAGTAATGAACGTCTCTCTCGAATCCTAATATTTCTACTCATACTCTTCTTATGTTATATTATCTTAGAAAGTTTATGAACTCCCAAGTTGACACAGCAAGTGACACAAAAACTAGAATAACAATTCATCCACATTAAAACATTCCTCTATTACATAAAGAACCACAATTCCCTGAAAATCATATCTCCCATTCACAATTATCAATTGCATAAAATTTACAAACCAATATTCTTTATTTTCTGTCCATCATAGACTTATGGTCTCAAACTCAAGCCTAGACAAAAATAACTTATCATCACCATTATTTCTAATCTTTTATATTTTTCATGATCAATCCTCTATGTCCAAAATCAACAACCAAATTCTCACTTCATTCCAATTAACATCCCACCATTCATCATCAAATCCAACTCTAAAACTTATTTCAAGAGTTAGACATAATCCCACAATTTCCAATAAATTAAACAACCAACTCCTATGAGGGTTTAACTATCCTTTCCCATTTCCTATCCATGCATTCTAACTGTTAATCACTAGCAAAACACTTCCACACAATTAATTAATTAGCATGAATATTTGCCTCTAACACCAAGCACTTCAATCTCCTTAATATCAATTTTAAACACAATGTAGCTTCTCAAAACATTTCAATTATTCTCCAACATCCCTATCACACTATTAAATTACCAATTTCACATTTATTCAGCACTTTGTTCACAAATCTTTCTCTAAACCAGTCCTCCGACATCAAATCAAGTACTTTATTATTTCATCTCCTTAACTGCTCAAACATTGTTCAACTAAAAATACACCATTGCTAGAACAAAGCATTAGTGCTACCAACCCAGGTTTTCATCAATAGCAATCAGATTTGCACGCATATATTTATGTCCACCAATATAAATCCATATGTCAACTCACAACTATATTTCATTGAACACTTTATCCTCCAATCATAAATAATGAAATTTCACAATAAGTGAATAAGTAATCAGCCACCATTCTCACCTTAATCAAATCCTAAAATCATTTAGCCCAAATTCTCTAAGGACACTTGTACCAATTCTACCTTAAAGTAAGATTAGCTGCACTCAGTCATCCAAGCAAAATCAATTAATCAAGAGTCCATTAAATTTATAAACTAAACTATGACAACTTATTCCCAATCATCAACAATCCATTATTGCATTCAACGAAACAACCCATAGGCTATAGCACCCCTCTACAACTTAGATTGTCTCAAAATCTCAAAAACTCTCCTACCAATTCTTCATTCATGATTATCCAAAAATCCCATTATACTAAAAACCAATACTATCACTTCACAATTTTTATCCCAAAACCAGGCAGTTCCAAGACTTAGGCACATATTTTTCTATTTCAATGAACTAAAATCAAGTCTCAAAACCAATAAAGATGACAGCTTTTGTTCATGAATTCTTGCTTTAGCTTAATCACAGACACTAAGAAAACACATAGCCAAGAACACCAAACACACAAAACAACCACAAAAGAGGGGCATAAAGAACCAACTTCAAGACCCTTCAATTACATAGTAGGCAAGGAAGAGAAATTTTAAGCAAAAGCAAAATAGACAATCAAGTTTGATCAATTCATTACATCAACCAACCAAAACTGAAGCTTAAACACTATTTTAGTTCATTTCTAACCTCAGAATCCTAAACCCATTCGGACTTTCTCTCTAAACTCGCCAAAAACGAATGGAAAAGGGTAGGGATTTGAAGAGTAAAGTCACCTAAGTTCGATTCCGGTGTTGTATGGAGTGTGGGAGGCCGCCGCCGCCGTGAATCTTCTCGGAACCGAAGAGAAACAGTGGAGAAAACAAAGAACAGAAAGGAAGATGGATTAGAATGCTTAAAACTCAAAGAACCAAGGAGTAGAACGAGGAAAGGGAGGGAGGAGCTTACCCGCGGGCCGTCTACGTTCGAGCTCCGCCGCCGCTTGCCGGAAAAACGAAAAGAACGACGGAGAAAGAGAGGCACAGAGGAAGAGATCGAAGGCAGAGAAAGAATGTTTTGAGGAAAAGAAACGAAGGAAAAGAAGAAGGTGTGTTGGTGGAGGGGGGCCGCCGCCGCGCCGGAGGTTGCCGGAAATCGCAGGGGGCGGAGGAGAGGACGAACGAAGAAGAAGGAGACGGAAATGAGGAGGGAGGGCGCAATTTATTTATATAAAAGGGGAGGGGCGTGTTTGGTTTTCTGGAATTAAGGGATTCTCCAATGATTTGTAGCCCAGACTTGCCATAGTGTACTCTTTTAATTCTAAAACCATTTAAACCAGCCTCCAATTTCCTTAAACTTCAAAATATTTTTAGCTTTACCACTCCCTCATATTTCAAACTCTTCATTTCTTAATTAATTATATGCATATTAATTACTCAAAATTTCCAAAAATATCCCAAAAATTCCTAAAAATTCCAAAATTTCCCAAAACACTCTCTAATCCTGAATTAAATTTTTCAGGATGTTACACGGTGAATGTTATAAATTAGTGGTTTAATATGTTTCATTAACTTCGGAAAAAATCAAAAAAGTCTTAAATTTAAGAACGAAAGAAGTAGTGGATAACAAATCATTCTTGTGATAAAATGAACAGACCGTAAATTGAAGTGGTAGGAGGTGTAAGTTTCGTAAGAAAAAAAATCACAAGTTTAGTTTTTTTTTTACCACAACACAAGTTTAGTTGAAGTTTCACAATTTGTAGTATTTATTATTTTATTTGGTTATTTTCATAATTTTACATCTTAATTTTATAAAATGGGGGTTGAGGATTAGGGAACAAGTGAGAAGACGCAGGCAGGAGAGGGAAACTCCAAGATAGTATTCTGAGCCACGTGTAAAAGCCCCCGTTCACACCTTAGCCCGTTGCCGGTCAACAACACGCGTAGAGAATCGATCCGTGGGCCCCACAAGGTGTCCTTTATCGCATTTAATTGACATCCCCCTAACGTCGCCATTCTCAGCAAAGCTGTCACCTACACGTGCCGGTCGTCCCCACCCCCTCCAACCTCTTGTGCCCAAGTTCCA
Organism: Mimosa pudica; assembly: GCA_029929735.1. Classification (NCBI taxonomy): domain Eukaryota; kingdom Viridiplantae; phylum Streptophyta; class Magnoliopsida; order Fabales; family Fabaceae; genus Mimosa; species Mimosa pudica. The sequence goes on along the minus strand of JAKELP010000014.1, from coordinate 5,231,255 downwards.
AACTCAAACTCAAACACAAACAAATACAAAATGGTTGTTAGAAAACACTAATCAGAGCTAAACTTTTTGGGGTAATTAATTAGAGGTCCCCCACAAGGGAGTTAATACTGGAAAAGTCCCAAAAGTTGAAAATATTAATGCAGGGTCCCAAGGGACCTCACATTAATATATTTGAAATGTGAAAAGACAGTTTTGCCCCTAGCCTTAAAAAAAATTTATCCCTCCCTCACCACCCCCTCCCCCCTCCTCCTCCCTCACCCACCCCCTCCCCCCACCCTCCCCCTCCAGGCCGCCCCCCACCCCCACTCCAGCCCCCCACCTTCCCTCCATGGCCCCTCTCCCCACATCGGCCCCCACCCCCCACCCCACCCACATCGGCCCCCACCCCCTCCCACCCCCTCCCCCCTCCCAGTTCGGCCCCCCACCCCCACCCCCTCCCCCCTCCCTCTTCGGCACCCCACCCCCTCCCCCTCCCCCCTCCCTCTTCGGCCCCCCACCCCCTCCCCCTCCCCCCTCCCTCTTCGGCCCCCCACCCCCACCCCCTCCCCCCTCCCTCTTCGGCCCCCCACCCCCACCCCCTCCCCCCTCCCTCTTCGGCCCCCCACCCCCTCCCCCTCCCCCCTCCCAGTTCGGCCCTCCCTCCTCGCACCATTTTTTGGGAGGGGGTGGGGGTGGGGGGCCGAAGAGGGAGGGGGGAGGGGGTGGGGGGCCGAAGAGGGAGGGGGGAGGGGGTGGGGGTGGGGGGCCGAACTGGGAGGGGGGAGGGGGTGGGGGCCGATGTGGGTGGGGTGGGGGGTGGGGGCCGATGTGGGGAGGGGGGTGGGGTGGGGGCAGATGGAGGTGGGGGGCCATGGAGGGAAGGTGGGGGGCTGGAGTGGGGGTGGGGGGAGGGGGTGGGTGAGGGAGGAGGAGGGGGGGTGGTGAGGGAGGGGTAAATTTTTTTTAAGGCTAGGGGCAAAACTGTCTTTTCACATTTCAAATATATTAATGTGAGGTCCCTTGGGACCCTGCATTAATATTTTCAACTTTTGGGACTTTTCCAGTATTAACTCCCTTGTGGGGGACCTCTAATTAAATTTCCCAAACTTTTTCATATATAGCCTAAATAATCTAGATTTAACTATTTTCTAAAATATAATAAAATTCAAAAAATAATAGTTTTTTCAATTGCCCATGGCATACCTCAATCTAGCAGGGCAAGTACTAATTTGTCGCAGATTTGAGTTTCATTTAAGGGTCTTACTTCTAGCTAACCAATGTGTAGTTATATGCAAAGGGAATCAAATCAAAAACATTTTCTTACACTAAATGAGAGAGTGACTGATTACTCGACCGATCGATCAAAGTATCAAACTTTCTTTTCTATTTTTCTTTTTGTAAAGAAAAAATACACCCATTTAAAATACTCGAATATGATGTGAACTAAGCTTTATAATTATGGTAAAAAAAATTAAGCTTTATAATGAGTTAAGAAAACCGGTTCTCAAAAGTATAATCACACACTAAAACAATTTCACAATCCCCATCCTATTTCCGGCTACAAAGGGTATTTCTACTTCTCATTCCCTCCACTTCCCTTCAAAAAATTATTTTTGGATCACATTTTTTGTTTGATTTTACTATTATATTCTATATAAAATTGGTGACATTTTGATATCTTATAGACAAAAAATAGTTCTGTTTTCAATTTTATATGGTTTTTCAAAGATTTAGTGATTCAACTTTAAAATAAATATAAAATTTTAAGGAATGAATCTTTAATAAATCATACTACCTCCGGTCCTAAATATAGGACCTAATTGACTTTTTCTTTGGAGAAATTAAGATTGCGAAATAAGTTATTAAATGATGACATATTTGATATATTTTTAAATTATCCATTAGTTTATAAGTAAAATAAACTAATATAAGGGAAAAAAATTAGGTAAATGAATTTATAATTAACTTATTTTGCCTTTTAAGGATTTTTTAGAGAAAGTCAATTAGGTCTTATATTTAGGACCGGAGGGAGTATAAATTTCTAAATATAAATATTTTTATGGATAAGATATTAAAATGTCATTGTCAATAATATTATGTAGAATTTAATGGTAAAGTTAAACAAAAAATGTGCCAAAAAAAATAAATTTGTGCAAGAAAGTTGAAGGAAGTGGAGAGAGAGAAATTGAGACACCCTTTACCTATCCCGACCCTCTAATTATTTCCCCTAATAAATTATAGTATATACATTTAAAAATACCCTCACACGCACATACACTTTACAAACCATACATGTTTAATTTTTTTTCTAGAACAAAAATATTGAGGAATATGTACCTCTATTTTAGAAACCAATGGAGGAGAATCACAAGAGAGAACCAGGCTTGATGTCTTCTTCTTCTTCATCTGCCATGGACACAACATTTCCCGATAACGTTCTCATGATGAATCAGGCTTCTTCTTTCTCCACCCTCTTAGAAACGTCAGCGTTTGGCTCATACGTTCATCATCATCAACCTGAAGACATCACCAACAAAAGTAATACAAGTAATTATAATAGTCCCGTTGGGTTCATGGACTTGTTGGGTGTCCAAGATTATGCTTATGCTATTCCTACACCTTCTATGTTCGATTGCCTTCCTCCCATCACCACCACGGCGGCTGCGACGTCAGTTGTGCTGTCGCCGGCGAGCTCTGGCGGGGTGCTGAACACTCCGGCGTCTCCAAATTCGTTGTCGCTGTCGTCGTCGTCGAACAACGCCGCTGTGGAGGAAGAACAGCAGAGTAGTAAAGCAGAGGAAGAAGATGTGGAAGAAGATGGAGGAGTTAGAGGAGATGGACAAGATGAACAAGACAAATCTAATAAGGAACAGTGAGTTTTTCACTTCATTTTTATTTAATAATAATAAAAGTATGGTTATGCTAGTGGCTTGAACTTGTGTCATCTTTTATATATACATGAAAAATTAATTAGTTGAATTTAGTTTGGTTTTCTGAGTACATTTATTAACTATGTTGGGAAATCTGAGGTTTGATCGGTTTGTTATATGTATGATCTAACGTTTGTGCTTCATGCTGTTGTAAGATTTTTGCTCTGTTCTGTTTTGATATTGAGTGCGTGTTTTACTATAATAACTGGTTACTATAAAGAGGCATTGTTAGTGTGAATAAATTAAAAATGAGGATGATATACGTTGTGTAATTTTGTAGGGTGAAACCAAAGAAGAAGAAGCAGAAGAAGGAAAAAGAGGCAAGATTTGCATTCATGACTAAAAGCGAAGTTGATCACCTCGACGATGGTTATAGATGGCGTAAGTACGGCCAAAAAGCTGTCAAGAACAGCCCTTTTCCCAGGTTCCATCTCTCTCCCTTCCTCACAAGAGATCTCACCTTTTCCTTTATTCATGCCTTTATTATTTTATTTATGTATTTACCATACACATTTCATTTTACCATAGGAATAAATCACGGGCACTACATGAATATTGAAAAAAAAGTTTGGTTTTTGCGAATCATGATTTTCTCTATATAATCTATGCATATAGATTCTATAGGAATATAGAGTATATCAATAATGTAGATTTTTTATAAATGGCTTTAATTCCTTGTGGGGCAAGAAATTAAGAATGGTGACTTTTAGTAAAAATGTGGATTTTACTTTTGCAGGAGCTATTATAGGTGTACCACAATTGGTTGCGGCGTGAAGAAGAGGGTGGAACGGTCCTCGGAAGACCCTTCCATTGTGATGACGACGTATGAGGGTCAACATAAGCACCCTAGTCCGGCGTCGATCTCAACCCGGCCCGGTCTAGTTGGGTATAGCGGTGGTTTTGGTGCTTCAAACTGGGTAGTCCAACGACCTTATGATCATAATCATAATCATCAATTTCAGCAGCAGAGCATGGATGTCTTGTCTTCATTATCATCTCCATTGTTGTATAACCCAACAACAAGTAGCCACATGAATATGAACTCATCTACCAGGACGACGTCATTTTTGAGGTCCCACAATGGCAGTGGCAGATCAGGTTTTGGAGAAATAGGGTTTAAAATGGATGATGAGGCTAGTTTGTTACGTGACAATGGCCTTCTTCAGGACATTATTGTACCATCCCAGGCGACGATGATGAGAAACGATGATCAAAGGCAAACTTAAACTAGCTTCCTAGGTACTTTCTTATATATATATATATATATATATATATATAATTAGTTACTATAATTGGATTAATTTGTATGCATCAATTTATAACATTTTTTGGAGTATAACCTGGGGGTGGAGAGGGAGAGGGAGAGGGAGAGTACTAGAGTACTATGTTAGTTTAATCTCTCTTCATTGCATTCTAATATAGACTAAAGTTTGATTGTGATGACTTAGCTTGTAAATTAATTTCTTATTATTGTTTTATTTTTGGATTCCTCCTTCTATATCATAAGCAGACCATCTTTCAGGTACATCAATGACTTTAATTTAGACTAATCTGAATTGAGACATGATAGAAACCACTAAGGTTGACACTCTTGCCTGTAAGATGCTGCATTCCCACATCTTGAACTCAAAACCCTTGGTTAAGCTAGAACAACCCCTGAATTAATTTTTCGAGTTTAATTTCTTATTATTGTTGATATAACAGATTCAATGTTATATTCCGCTGTGTTCTTTAGTAAGTTTATGTTGGTTTCTTTGACAGGAATGGCAAAGAAACTTATAAGGAATATGATTAGCTAGGGTTTCAATTTTCTAATCGTGAAATTACTACACGTGGTGAATCTGCTGTATCTTTTTGGGTTAACAGTCAACACGTTTTCATGTCGTTGAAGTGTACACAACCCACACGCAAATCCAGGCTGGCTATTTATTCAGACAGCGCTACATTACATTACACACACAAGACAAAGCAATTATACATTAACATTAGGCCGGCTAAAGTCTTAGATACCCATTAACTTAGTCAGGAGTACAATTGTCCTGTGCATACTGATAAATTATTTTGGGTAATTTAAATATCTGTAATATTTCATAGCTAACCTCAATATATTTAATAGTAGGCTATTAACGTCGCTTAAATATTTATGCCAGACCATAATTTTATGGGTATTTAAGATATCCAAAAATAATTTATATGTATGGCAGCTCCTAGACTATAAGTTATGGGTATTAAGACCTTTTACCCATAACTTATAACCTGATGTGGCGTATATTGTCTAGAAAACGACATTCAAATGACATTAAGAACCCACAATTAAATATGTTTAAGTTAGTTATGAAATACTACCTCCGGTCCTAAATATAGGACCTAATTAACTTTTTTTGGAGAGATTAAGGTTGTGAAATAGGTTATTAAATGATGACATATTTGATATATTTTTAGATTATCCATTAGTGTATAGGTAAAATAAACTAGTTTAAGGGAAAAATTATGTAAATCAATTTATAATTAACTTATTTTGCCTTTTTAAGGATTTTCTAGAAAAAGTCAATTAGGTCTTATATTTAGGACCGGAGGGAGTATTACTTAATGGATACTTAAGATATCCAAAATATATAGTTTATGGGTATGATAGCTTCTGATCTATAAATTTATGGATATTTGAGACCTTTACACTTGACATTATTCATTGACTGTTTTAGCTGATTTCTCACCTTCTAAAGGTGATTAAGGGTATGGAAAGTCGCCTCAAATAAGTTTAAATCCTACTTGAATTATAATACTAAGGAGTTGAAATGGGGAAAATAAGGAGTTTACACACACATAGGTGAAAATCTTAAACCAAAATATCCCACGCTATTATTATGTGATTTGAATTTATTTTATGAAATTTTTAATTTTGTTAGGCATTTGATTTTTCATAAGAAATTATCAAAAGATTAAGATTCATTCAAAACAAAAAATAATCGAAATTATCAAAATAAAGTGCAAACACCACTCTTGATGATTCATCATCAATTATAAGAATAACCCTAAACCAGAAACTTCCAGTTACGTAAACCCTATTTCTTCGTTAAATCAGTAGCATGATACTATAATTGTTAGGGTTCATCATTATCTATCTAATGTATCCAGTTCGTTTTTTTTGAACAAAACCCTGTCACTGCTTGAGAGAAAAATATCATACTCCATCCAATTGTTTATGTAGATAAAACCTATTCAAAAAGGTGATTATAATTTTAAGTGTATAATCTTTTTCAAAGATTATGTCAGAGGAACCAGGCAAATCTAAAAAAATCCATTAAAACTCATATATTAAATACTATTGGTCACATTTTGTAAGATTATATCCTATATAACAAGTTTAGAGAAGATAAGTTATTTTTTCATCACTAGATCAGCTTTTTTTTTCTTGGGATGAGACCAAATTAAAATCTTGTCATAAGATTTAATGAAAAGTTGTGAATCTAACTCTCCAAATATATAACCCATTCGTACAAGGAAGTTGGGGAGACAATGGAGACATGATAGAAAACCAGAATACCTTTAGGTTACATGACAGATACAACTGAACATGAAAAAAGAATAATAGAAAGAGCAAAAAAAAAAGATTAAATTCCAAATGGATGAAGCTTTTTTCACGTTTTTTCCACAAGACCAAGTGCAAGTGAATATTCTCTGCATTTTAATAATTAAAGTGCTAATTATATCAGAGAGAAGTGAGAATCAATAAAAGAGCATACATATGGAGATATAGGGAAGGTGTGACTTGTCTCCTATATAATATTCCCAAACTTTCTAGCAATTAAGTTCTTTGTATCTTCTCCAATCTTACTCCTCATGTCCCAATCACATAGGTGCTCTTAAATGCAATCTAGATTTTTATTTAGTCTTACAAAAAATTTCAAAATAATTATGTTACTATATAACGATATAGATTACGCTAGAGGTGTTAAAGGAGCTAGATACCAGGATGTGGAGATGGAAGTTAAACATGTTTATTTTTATATAATATTTCTCTTTAAAAATTATATTATTTAGTTAATGATGTTATGTTTGTTTATTCTTATTCAACAACTCATTAGCACAAAGTTCTATATATTTTGAATTAGACTCATGGTCACTAAAAGTATCATGTCTCATCAGTTTTTAACATTTTCCAAATGAAGGTTCATTAGGACGATTCAAGGGGGGTGTGTATGAGACTGAGGTTTGAGATTTCTATTTCATATTTGTTACTTTATTGTCTCACAAAATATGTCTGCAAAAAAGATTTAAATGAAAATACATAGAAAACCTAAAAAAGTAAAGGTAAACATGGACAGGAGTGAGCCGCCGTCGTCGCAACCCTACCATCTTCTTCATCTTTCCTTCATGAGAATTTGTGGGTAGAAAAGAACCGTCACCGGTAGAAAAGCCATTGAGTAGTGGTTGTTCAGAGAACCATCCCAAAGGATCTACACCTCTTATCGGCAATAAACCAATCAAATTGGTTTTCAAAGAAGCTCCATGAGTAGATCTCACGGAAACAAACGTACCCACAAAACTATTACATAAGATGAAGATTGAGTATAAGAAATTCCTCTTGTCGTTGAAACTTCTAGACCAATTTATTTGAAAATGAAAGAAACATAAAAGCAGAACAATGAAAGTGACGGACGTCTCCTTCCCCGGCATGAACCGGGGAAGGAGACGCCGATGAAAAAACTCGTACGACGACGAGAGAAGAGATCCCACCACCACCCAAAAAGTTTGAGAGGAGGGGGAGAGAGGATAGAGCCAACTCAAGAGAGCCGACCCTTCTACTAGACTCTTTCACTTAAAATCTTTTGGATTCTTTTAATTTATTATTATTGTGAAGACTTCATAAGATTGTGTAATGACTATATATGGATATTTGAATTGAGAGCTCAAACAAGATTGTGATGGGCATGCTTTAATTAATTTATTAGCTTAACATCAAAATGATGTATAAGATGACTGAGTATTCCAAAATTTAAGAAACTGTTACATTTGATGGCGAGACATTCTTTTATAAACAATAATTTTCCATGAAAGCAATTGTATTTTTATTTTTATTAATTTTTTCATGTTTTATTAATTTACTTATACCATATACCATTATCCGTCCGACTCATTTTACCAAAAAAAAAAAAATTATCCGTCCGACTCATTAATTTGTTGAGCATCTTGACCTATGAACAACCATAAACCTAACATGCATAGTAAGCTTTTATCCTCATTTAAATTTGGGTGAGTTGATTATATCGTTCTATTGTTCGAAGTAAATATTCTAATATTTTTATAATACATAAAGAATTCACCCTTTCTGACAAAAAAAGAAAAAGAATACACCCTTTCAACTCTCAATCACGAAAAAAATTATTATTTGAAATGAAAAAATAATTTTGCAGTGCAAACAGTCTCTAGATCAAACTTAAATAGTTCAAAATAAACATGCATAACATTCAAATCTCTCTGGAACCAGCTAAATTATGATTAAATTGAATTATCTTTGTCCATATATCTGAAGATAGTTCTAGAAAATAACATAACAGATATAGTCATAAATACATGTTAAATTTACATATACTTAAAATCATCGTTCATATCTATCTTTTCCCTCACATATATTAGTTTATAATTTTTTTCATATAATAAAGGCAAAATTCTAGAAAACCCCTTAAACTTTGGGTCAGTTGCACATAATCCTCCTCACATTTGAAAATTCAAATTAAACACCCTTGACGTTTCATGTTTTGACTCTAAACTCTCCTGCTATTAAAATTGCTGTTAAAATGAACGAATTTTTTCATTTACAATATTAAATTTCCTATATTATGAACCATAAAAAATAAAAATAATCCTTACATATTACATATAATTTTCAATAATATTTTAATATTTGAAAAATATAAATATTTAAAAATGGAATGTAAAATATTTTCTTTTTTTTATCAGAAAAATATTTTCTTGACTATGCACTTTATAAATAGAATGCCTAAAAAATAAAAAAGACTTAAAATGCATTAAAATATTTATTTGACTAACTCCTTTTTAAAATAAAAAATTATAATATGCATACTATATATTATTCAAATTAAATGAAAATCCTTATTTTTGATGTTATATTATACAAAACAAAATATTAAAAAAAATTGGATAAGATGAAAACATATCGTTAAATTCAACAGCAATTTTAACAGCAAGAGAGTTTAGAGGCAAAACATATAATGTCAAGGGTACGGTGTTTAATTTGAATTTTCAAAAGTGAGAGGGTTATGTTAACTGGCCCAAAGTTTAGGGGGGTTGTCTATAATTTAGCCTATAATAAAATATCCAAATTAAAATTCTGAGTTTGTGGCACAGAGAAATGGATAATTCATATGATCATATTTGTACTTTGGTTCATAATGAGGAGATATAATAGTAGATATAATTATGTATATATTTTGAATGGAATGTTAAATATTCTAAAATTGTACAAATTATAATTTAAAATAAAAATTCGAAAATGTAATATAGGAAAGCTAAGCAATCTGATGCATACAAGCTTGATGAGAAGGTAATAATATGCTATTATCTCTCAGTATTTTTTTCATGATTGACTTCACACAAACACACGAATATACATAACCTTGTACTTATAATTATTTAACCTTGTACTTATGATTTACAGGTTTCATCTAATGTTTTTGGCCATAATATTAATATAGGTATCATGAAAATAGGTGGGAACGAAGATGAGTGCTTTCCTTCAACATGCAGCCTTCTTTATTCTTTTCTTACTTTATAAGTTTCAGAATATGACTGATAACAACATACATATATTTGTTAGGATTTGACGATTCGAAAGTGTGTACATACATATAATCAATATCAATCATGCACATCGCCATCTATAAAATTTCATCATCGACATAAAATAAAAGTATGAAATTATAAATAATTTATTTTATACCCTCCGACCTTTATTCCTATATTCATAAAACCATATTTGATCTTTGCTAAATCGATAAACTAGTTAATATGTGCAAAAGCGACTTTGTTATAAAAATATTTTGCAAATTAATTAGTATGGGAGTAAATAAGAGGCAGAGCAAAAGTTAAAAGCTCCAAAAATTGGTTTCAATCTTAACTTTGGGCAAAAACAAAATGTTTGTCCCCATGCCTATACCAATAACATCATATTTTACCTCAAATGATTTTTTGGTTGAAAAATGGAAAATCTCATAAAATTATTTTTTTGAAAATGAAAAAGGCCAAATTAGCCTCATAAATTTTAGAAATCGCAAATCTAACTTCAAGGAAAACTATGAGTATATTATGAAAAGACAGAATTACTCCTATAATCGTCAAATATGTATTTGTCACATTTCAACAAAGACACTTTTAACTTGATTATTTTGATTTTCAAATTTATGTTGACCATTCACAATTCCAAGTTTTTCTATTATGAATTTGTCACACACACGTATAAAGCTAGATAGATACATACATACATACGTAGATATAAGTATATTAATAAAAAACTAAGTTGTAAACTTTTGGCATGTGCATAAGGTTTAGGTTAAAATAAAATAGAATGGTCTTCCCTTAAGCTAGTTATTCAACTTATTCGTAAGGGAGATTTAAGCCATTCAGACACGTGCATAGTTCTATAATTGTTTTGTTACTTATCCACTGATAAATATAGTTTCTTAAATATATACTTCATAAAATACATACTTATTTTTTATTTTATAAATTCCATGTAATTAAAAAAGTGTAATTATTATCTTAGATATTTAAAGCCTCAAAACAGTATTGTTAGTTAAAAGTTTGAATATATATCTTCACAATGAAACAAAAGTTATAGGCAATAAATAGAAGGGAGATAGAGAATTGTGTTCACAAAATCTCTTGAATATGATGCTACCACACCGTCAGTTTAAAAAAAAAACATTTTTTCCGTTCACTACAAAAAACAGGCTGTATAGAGGCCTTTTTTTATCTCTTTTCGGTGTTTATAAACGAGGGTAAGACACTATGGCGTTTGTAGTAAAAACCGATGGAAATGGTACATACTAGCGTTTTTAAAAATGTCGTAGAGTGGGATAAACACAGGTAAATTTGTCTGGATATTTGTTACATTGAAGTTGCTGAAGGAGTGTATGTACCGACATTTTAAAAAACACAGGTAAGTAATTAATATTATAATTAGATTTACCGGTGTTTGTCCAAACGCCTGTAAGTTGCTGAAGGAGTGTATGCACTTTTGCCTGTAAGTATACTGAATTTGCAAAAACCAAACCTCTATTTCCCGCCTTAATTTTCGCGGGAAATAGAGGAGAAATATTTTATTAGATAAATTAATAAAATATAGACTATTTAGATTTAAATGTAATTAATAATATGTAACTCAAATTAAATATTAATGAAGGAATGACTTGGCTTATTGGTAAGCTCGATTGCCGTAGGGTCTGAGGTCGTGGGTTCGAATCAGCCACTGTGCAAAAAGTAGAGGTTAGTCTGCCTAATATATTCTCTTCCCCAGCACCCTCACTGTAAAGTCCCACATCGGCTGGGGAGGAGAACGAAAGGTGCTATATATAGGCCTGGATACCCCCCTCTTAGCTTGACGCGTTTTAAAGCCGTGAGGGGTGAGGATTCCCCAAAGCGGACAATTTCGAGAGCGAGGCGCTGAGATGTTACAGATGGTATCAGAGCCAGGCTCGGGTCGGTGTGCTAGCGAGGGCGCTGGGCCCCAAGGGGGTGGATTGTAAAGTCCCACATCGGCTGGGGAGGAGGACGAAATGTGCTATATATAGGCCTGGATACCTTCCCCTCTTGACGCGTTTTAAAGCCGTGACAGGTGAGGATTCCCTAAAACGGACAATTTCGAGAGTGAGGCGCTGAGATGTTACACTCACCAAGTGGGGATTAGAACTATGTTGGCCCTTTTTAACTCAAATTAAATATTAATACTAACTAGATAAAAAATTTATGATTAAATCAAAATAAAGAAATTCGAAAAATAAGTAAAACACATAAATAAGCAAACAAACAAATACAACAATAAACATATAATAAGAAATAAAAAAATATTAAATATTAAAATGAAAATTGTACAATAATACAATTAACCAAAAATCCAATAATGGAAGCAAATAGAAAGAGAAGGGAAATTAGAGAGAAGGAAGAGAGAAGAAAGAGAGGGGTGAGTTTGAGAGGGGGAGGGAAGAGATATTTATAAGAGGAGTGGGAAACGTATAAACACCGCTGTTTTTTTTAAAAAAATAAGAAAATACACATAGCGGCGTTTGTAAAAATGCCACCATGTTTTATTTTTTTAAAAAAAACAAGAAAACACACATAGCGACCTATGTAAAAGTGCCGCTATGTGTGTCTTCTTATTATTTTTTAATGACCCCTGCATACTAGCATTTGCAAAAATGCAAGTATGCGGTTGAAAGTGGCAGAAGGCACAAGAGAGGAGTGAATTGTGCTTTACAATTTTTCACTAAATTCAAACACAAGTCTTTTATACTGGTTCAGCCAAAACTCTTGCCAATGTCCAGTTCTCCAACTCCTCGTTGGGTTTCAATAATGAAGGTTTTAAATTAGGTTCACCTTTAAACCTTTACAACAGCAAGATTTACGAGCTCACTTGCAACCTACAAAGTAACCCTCAGATCACTCCTCCTTACAAATGCAAGAAATTATAATCCCAGCTCTCAAGTTTCAAGACTTAAGAAGCACCTTTAACAATAAAGGCTTTTCAACAAAGTTCACTCAAATGAACAAATCTTGATTGATTATCACTGAATTACATTTAAATTAATCACTCACTCACTTATGAATACAACAAAAGTTTGAGTACAGAGAATGACGAGCATCAATATCATATTCTTTCTCTTTTTGAGTTGCATATTCTGTCGCGCAGAGATCTACCCAAAGTCAATTTAGTTAACATCTTGATTTTGTCTAATAGACACTTCTATTCAAATTGACTTCTTTCCTTATTCAGCCATTCTTCACGACACTTAGATCAAATTTCATGTGTTTGATCACTAACCTACAAATGCTTAGAAATATGTATCGACTCTTCAATCATGGGTTAGTGTCATTTATCACGCAATGCAATTTACTCAGAACATAAGTTCATGTGTTCGAACTTCGAACAGAAACAGTATTTCATAAATTCATATGTTGATTATGTGTATTCCAACACTAGTTCATTTCTTTGATAATACTAAGTTCAGGTGATCAATCATAACTTTCTTGTCATCTATTACTCTACTTGATTTGCTCATATCCTACATGAGTTTTCACTTAGCCTAACTTGAGTATTGCATTTAAGTTCTTAGACTAAGTCCTTATCATTTGACTTTATAGGATATAGGTATGATCTAACACATTATAACTTAGCTTTATTTACTTAAGGGTAATAGACCTAATCTACCCTCCAAGTAACCACCCAGGAGCACTGGGCACCCTGAACTAACAACAGACCCATATTTACACTCAAAGTAACCGAAGTGTTTAAAAAATACACAGAGTTGACGGTCAATCACCTTTGACCGTTAATCTGCCCATGTGGCCGCCATGTAGGTTAAATTTTTGCCACGTAGGATAAGGGTAATGGACCTAATCTACCCTCCAAGTAACCACCTAAGAGCACTAGGCACCCTGAACTAACAACAGGCTCATATTTACACTCAAAGTAACTAAAATGTTTAAAAAATACCCTCAGTGGACGGTCAATCACGTTTGACCATTAATCTGCTCATGTGGTCGCCACGTGGGTTAAATTTTGGGCAAAGGTGCAAACATAGCCACCGTAAATTTAAAAATGGACAACCATAACTCTGGTAAATTTTACGGGGCGAAACCGTACACTGTAAACCAAAAAGGGGCAAAATCGTACATTGTAAACTAAAATGGGACAAAAGTAACCTCTCTCTTAGGCCGAGTTAAACAGAGGTTTTCGAGACATGGGCTCTACCATCAGTAAATGACGTGTCAATTCCAAAATCCACCGTGGAAGCTAAAATGCATCTAGTTGAACCCTAAATCACTTGAAAGTAACCCTAAACCCCCAAATCATTTCGATAAGAAACCAAATAGAACCTCAAATTATGTGAAATCCACCTTACTTCTTCGTAATCATCTAAAAAATAAAGCCTCATCAACATATTGCATCCTTAAACGTATGACACGTCAATTACTGATGGTAGGGCCACATCTGGAAAACGTCCGTTTAACTCTCCCTAACATAGAGATTACTTTTGCCCCATTTTGGTTTACAGTGTACAGTTTTGCCCCCCTAAATTTGCCAGAGTTGTAGGTGCCCATTTTTAAATTTTTGGTGGCTATTTTTGCACATTTGCCCTTAAATTTTGGCCACGTAGGATATGTCATGTGGGGCCCACATATAAAAAAACAATTCCCTCTGGGGGTGGGGCGGTGGTTGTGTTTGGGGGAGGGGTGAGACTGTTTGGAAGTGATGAAGAGAGAGGAGAGAGGAATTGTAATATTATATGTGGGCCCCACATGACATATATTACATGGAAAAAATTTAACCCACGTGGCGGCCACATTGGCAAATTAATGGTCAAACTTGATTGACTGTCCACTCGAGTATTTTTTAAACACTTTGGTTACTTTGAATGTAAATATGAGCCTGTTGTTAGTTTAGGATGCCCAATGCTCCTTGGTGGTTACTTGGAAGGTAGATTAGGTCCATTATCCTTATCCTACGTGGCAAAAATTTAACCCACTTGGCGGCCACATGGACAGATTAACGGTCAAATGTGATTAACCGTTTACTTGGGGTATTTTTTAACCACTTTGGTTACTTTGAGTGTAAATATGGACCTGTTGTTAGTTCAGGGTGCCCAGTGCTCCTAGGTGGTTACTTGGAGGGTAGATTAGGTCCATTACCCTTTACTTAATCTTCCTTTGAATATTGTTATTACGCTTTCTTACTAAGTCTTTAATCTTGTGAGTTCTTTCTAAGTTATCTCCTATATCTCTTAACAGATTAGCATCCCATTACTTATGTTTTGTATACTGATAAATCCAGTTAGCCTTTAATATCATCAAAACTTAAAATTCTAACAATAGTGATTTTTATTATTTTTAATGACCCCTGCATACCGATGTTTGCAAAAATGCTTGTATGCGGGATTTGTTATGTTTTTTAAAGATCACTGCATACCGGCAAAAACGCCGATATGCGCGGTTTTTATTATTTTTAATGACCCCTGCATACCGGCGTTTGCAAAAATGCCTGTATGCAAGAGGATTTTATTATTTTTAATGACCCCTGCATATTGGCGTTTGCGAAAACGATGATATGCATCTTTTTTTGTAAAAAAGTCTTCGACAACGTTTTTGGTGACATAAACACCAGTAAGTAAACACGGGAAAAATGGCGCGAACTTTGTGTCTTTTTTACCCGTGTTTATGGTGCCTACATTCCGGTGTTGAGCCTAAAAACGTCGATATGTTGGTTTTTACCCGCGTTTTTTTTTTGCAAACGTCAGAACGCTTGCGTGGCTAAACAATGTTTTCTTTTGTAGTGGTTATTTTTCTATTTTTCTATATTATTATGATTAGCAATTATCAATCAGAGTTTTTCTTCTTCCTTTTTCTTCAATTATTTCAACTACTCTTCTTCAGGGTTTCTCTCTCTCTCTCTCTCTCACACGCACATACACACTATTCAACGTATAGGGTTAACCGCACGGGATCATGTAGTACAAAATATCATTCCGACTGAGATTTAGACTAAAATTCCAACCAAAACGTGTTTGTCTACTCAAAACATGCATCTTTCTAGCACATATTCCTATCATATACATCAAAATATGAATGCGTCTACTCATGTGAGAACTAAGTGAAAATGTTCTAAAATGACCTAAATTTCATGAGGTTAACTCACCACAAACTTGAACTTTTGCAAGAGTAAAACAGGTAATGCAAGAGTTAGATCCATTAATTACCCATTTAATGTCTGTAACATCCCATTTTCATAAAGCCTATAAAATAAATTAAGTGATGATAAATGTTAGAATCTTAAGTTTTGATGAAGACTAAAATATGAAAGAACTAGTTGAACACTTAGAAAGAATTAGGTTAATATAGAACCCCAAGTAAGAGTACAACCGGATGTGAATTTACTTCCGGATGGATTAGGACTAGCGCTCGCAGAAGAAAGACTCATCCCACAGCGGAAGCAAGTAAGACACTAAGTCAGAACTCAGTCTAGAGTGTTAGAGTATTAAATCCTTGAGACTAAGTTAGGACACAACCGGATGCAGAATTGCTTCCGGAAGTCTTAGAGTAGAATTAAGTGACTAGCGCTTACGATTGAACTAGACATCCCCGAGCGTCAGTGGATAAGACACTAAGTCAGAACCTAGTCTAGGCTGTTAGAGTATTAAACTTTGATGAAGACTTAGAACACAACCGGATGCGAAATCGCTTCCAGAAGACTTAGAGTAAAATAACGTGACTAACGCTCACGGATGAAGAATACATCCCACAGCGGAAGTCAATAACATGCTAAGTTAGAACATAGTCTAAGTAAGATTGCTTCCCATAGCAAACACGCTTCCCACAGCATGTATAGTTCTTACTGCACTTGATTATATCTATTACTATGTTGGACTAACATTTGTGTGCAGAACTTAGTTTGACATCCGGATGCAAAAGAGCTTCCGGATGCAAATACTCTTGGCACTGGGATTCTGAGAATAACACTTGCAGAGCAAGATTGCCGCTTCCGGATGAACGATGATCATCCGTCAGCAAGAGTACAAGAGACAGAACGTACATATGCCCAGAAGTCAGAATGCTTTTGTTAGAGCAGAGTTGTCAGAGTTGCTTTTCAGAGATAAAACAAGTCAACCCTGCTGAGCACTAATGGAGCATTAATTAAGATGTACTTAACAAGGGATCAACGGCTATATTCAAACGGACATATTCAAATAGCCGCCCAAGCCTGTGAATGTTTTGAAGCCGAGTATAAAAGGAACATCTTCTACATTCATAAAAAAAACGAAGAACAGTAAACTTATTGTCTGAGATATTGTAATCTACATTCTTCTTATCTTCTACTCTCTGATCTTAGAGTTGTAATATTCTTAGAGAGAATTCTTGAGAGAATCATTTGTACTTAAGTGTTTAACATAATCAGTTCATAGAGTGAACATATTATAAAATCCTCTAATTGAGAGAGGCTGTTCTAAAGCTTGGAGCTTGAAGAACAGTGTTGTAACATTACAAAAGTAAGGGGGAGTATTTAGAGGTTTTCTAAATCTCCAAGGTTGCAAGTTAGCCCGTAAAACTTGTGATTGTAAAGGTTTGCAGGTAAGCCCGTTCCAAAACCTGTGGGTTGTTAGGTGAACCTGTGTTCGTAAAACCTAAGGTGTAAAGGCTTTCTTGTGCCTGGAGTAAACAAGAAGTTTAGTGGATTGAAAATCTCAGGTGAAGCCTGGGGACTGAATGTAGGTCTGGAAGTGACCGAACCAGGATAAATCTGTGTGTTGCTGATTCTGTTTTTGATCTTCATATTACCAGCACCACACTATCACAAACTTATTTGTGCATAGCATGATACATTGTCATTTTCATCAAGCACAAAAAGTAATGTTTTAAAAGAGAAGTTTAAGTTTTATTCTGCCACCCAATTCACCCTCCCTCTTGGGTAACAGCCACACATTTCAATAAAAAAAATGGTAGAGATTACCATTAGGTTTTGGGTGTTTGGATGAAAACAATTCGAAATAGTACTTTTTAATATTTCTCTTAATTTTTCTTTACACGTCCTTTCAAGTTTTAACATTATGTTTCTCCCAGAATATACCCTTATAAACTCAACTTTTATTTTTCTTTTCTTTCTCCATTTTATTTAGTTATTTGATTGATTACCATGCCTTTATCATTTATTTTAATAAAAAACTATATCTTTCAATTTTCTCGAGCCAATTTGAGATGACTGCGTTTCCAGGATTATTTCATTGCTTGTTATATATATATTTTATTATTTTTAAATTATTTTATTTAAATATATAAACATATATTTATTGTTATTTTGTTCTCCAACTAACTTTGATTTTCACATAGCATGTGTTGACTTACGTTTATCTCTTTATCAACCATTCCCTCGTATTCTCTTATGTCTCTACATTGTCTTTTATTTAAAAAACAACCATATATAAATATATATTTATTATTTTGTTTTGTTAAATATATAATATTTTATTTTAATAAGGTTTTCTCCTTTATTTAACATCGGAATGGGAAAAAAAATATTCTTATCTATTATTGTATATGCTAAACGTGGATACAGACCTCAATTTCTTTTTAAATTGATTTATAATCAAATGCGTGTGCTGCCTAAAATGTAAATTGAATTCAATAAAATTGATTATTTAATGATATGTAATCAAATAATAAAAATAATTATGTGTATACATACGGGGGTTTAAGGTATAACTATATTAGAATACCTTTTTAGTATTGTTGAGTCTTATATTAATATATACTTATATTGGTGATGTTATAGACTCTCATTAGGGGCTTAGGCGTGATCTTAATTGTGTGCTTACCTGTGAGCTAAGGATCAATAGGTAACTCTGAATGATTCTTTTGTATGCTTGTAAGTTATGTATAATTATAATATGACTAATTACTGATTACCTCTTAATTTAAAAATGTGCGCTGTTATGATTAGTTTGTTCCTTTTCAAGCATGCTTGTTGTTAAATTAGTTTGTTCGTTTTCAAGCATGCTTGTAGTTAAATTAGTTTGTTCCTTTTCAAGCATTCTTGTTGTTAACTGTTTTGATATGTAATATGTGAATGATAAGTACTTTGATTTTTTTCAAGCATACTTACTTATATGATGATATTATATTGTGTTAGAAGTGTATTGTGATATTGTAAATTCAAGGAATATTTAATTGTTAGCGAATGTATATATCTGTCATTGCATGAGCATCTGTGATGGGATAGGGATTAGAGGAGGAGAAAGAGAAATTGTATGGTGAATTTTATTACCACGTGGTATGCCACCACTCGGTGCACAGTGGTGGTAGTGGTACTTGTCAGGGCCCTTTTTGCTATGCCTTCCTTTCCTAGGGATTGCATGGAAGTTATGGGACATGTGACACCTCCTTATATTTGTTCTTTAAGGAGGAGAGCCATAGTCCATGCTTGAGCTCTATATCTTTGGCAGGGTATATCTCATGTACTGGTGAGCTTGGAATAATCTAGTTAATTGGATTTATTTTTGTTTGGACTATTGTTAGCCTATGGCTCCTGTCAGCGGTATAAGGGTGGAGGTGATATAAGGGAGGCATACTGCATTTATGGATGATTAAAGAATTTTAATGTGAATGAATCATTTTTTTGAATCAAGAGGTCAATTGAGATGGATAAAGAGTTGATTTTTACGGACGAATATGAGAATGACTTTGTATTGTAATTATATATAATTTGCTTGTGTATGTTAGGAGAGTTCAGTAGTTACTGAGATGTCGATCCCACCCCATCATTAACATTTTTAGGTGAATGATCTAATAGTGAGCACGGGAAGACACTTGAGGAGTAAGCACGTTTTGAGTTATATTTATTTTGTCATAGACTTAAGACTTTAATGTTTTATTTTTTTATTTAAATTTGTCACTACGACTTGTCTTATTGGAGTGTGAATATAAGTTTTTATAAATTGTATATAAATTTTGTTGGGTGTTACAATGTCCATGCATGAGAAGTTCCAAATTAGTCGCTCAAAAGCATATATTCAATAGGAAAAAAGGACTAGATGTAAATGTTTGATTTGCAAGTTAAAAACAAATTTCCTTTCAATTTTTGAAAGTTTGTGTGTGAAGAGTCATAGAATAATCATCTTAAAATTGCCAGTATCAAATGCAACAATTCAATGTGTATGAAACAACCTCAACACCAAGACTTCATAACCCCAAAATCTCTTCTCTCGTCACTAAAGAATTATTCACACACTTCTAAAATCACTGGGACTTTATAGACCTGTAACATGACTTAGGTTTAGGCTAGTGAAAGAAGGTCAAAAGAGGAATTCAAATATCTTAAGATAAATGACTAAATACATCTATTCCATCTTCCTTCAGTTCACAAAATGAGATCTGAAACTTATTTGAGGAGCATTTCAACCTTTAAAGTTTGTAAACTGTAGCAAATTTAAACCCAACATTTACAACATTAACTTTGTCTCAAATTTAAACCCAACATTTACAACATTAACTTTGTCTATCAGATTCTACTGTTTGACAAGTTGATATTGATGCGACTTTGTTACCATATACATGTTATCATTGTAAGACCCAATTTTGCACGGCTTTTATCTCATAAAAAAAAATCATTGTAAGGTCCATTTCTGCTCTTTTTTTTTATCATAAGTCCGTTTTTGCCCTGGAAATAACCACAAAGAATTGTTTTTGCTACAAAGTATCTAGATTATATCAAATTTGTTTGAACCATTATTTAAAGTTATGTTTATCCATTGAATAACATGTGATACTCTATATTGCACTCAATATTCCATTTCATCAGACACCACTTCACCACAAGTCTTTTAAATTATATATAGAAAAATAATGACAAAATATATAAAAGCATCACACACTATGCCCTATCACGCTTTTCCAGGTAGATACCTTATTTATTGAGGGGAGAAATGAGGTAGCTAATCAAGTAGAAATAAGCTAAGTTTTATTTAATTATATATATATATATATATTGAACAATTTTAAGAACAGTTCTGGTTTATTCAAAATATACATAAACGGTGTTTAATTTGAAACAACAATCTTGCAAAAGTTGTGATTTTCTTTTGGGTTAAAAAATCTTGACATGCAAAACTAGCCGGCTACAAGAATCACATGACCAAAATTTTAGCTAGAGAGGGTAAGAGAAGGAAGCTCTATACTTCGTAAGCGAAATACTCATGCAAAAAAATTCAATTATATCTCGCATTGGGAGGTTGTGAAAGTGTCAATAGTTCGATTAATAGAGTTTGGATCAGATTGGCTCAATTTGACAAGACAACCTGTATTTTCTCCGTGCTCAATTCAATGTCGAAAGGAGCATTTCTTTCAGTTCCTCTATAATAACCTCGTTATGGATGAGATTTTACTGTCTGTTTTGTTCGTGCAAATTTGAGGATGGAAATCGAAAAATCAAATTTTTCTAACAACAGAAGTTTGACACATAAAAGAGGTGGGAACTTATTTTCTGTTGAAATGAGATTTCAGATTTTCCCTTTAACATGGGAAAAATAGTTCCTACCATTTTTAAAGAGATATGAATTTTAATCTTATGTGGGAAAGTCCAAAAGACAATTTGCATGTATCAATCCTTTTTCTTCTTATTTCAACCAAGGGAGCTTCTGGTACGTCTTCTCATCACTCACAGTATCATTGATAGAAGAGAATTAGATTTTCATAATTATTCAAAAAAAATTTATATTCCTCTCCATTCCTCTTAATTTCTTGTAGTTGAAGCACAAAGAAGAGCGAAAACATATGACTTAATCAAACATGGTCTGCTATCAGTAATCACAATATTCATTCAAGAGGTTTTTGAAGAAAGAGTACTCTTGGTCATGCACCCAGTTTTTATTCCTTGTTTGGAGTTTCTTCTATGGAAGCAAACTTGTCTTGCAAATTGTTGAACAACATTTAATAAAAAATGAAAACCTTGTTCTACTTAATTACTCACACTGGTCCTAAAATATAATAACTATTTGGAGAGGCAAGTTAAATCCTAAATTGTCTTTCCAACTTTTCTCAACTTTTCCCCAAATTATCTCTATAAATGTTCCTCAATAATTAAAAAGCAAAAGAGGGAGGGTGGGGATAAAATTGGATGGTCACGGTGTTTTGGTAATATTATGTAAATTTAGGGAAAAAGACAAATAAAGTCTTCCCAATTGGTAAAAGGACAATTGAGGTTGTTAAATTGTAAAAATGACAAGTTGGGTCATAAGCACCTAATACACATTAACAAATTTGGACAAATGACTCAAATACCCTTAAAAGCACACACTTACCCCACCCTCACAAAACACATCATTCGATTCTCACTCCACCCTCTCCAATCTCAAATTGTTAAGGGTTTTAGAGTCTTTTCTCACAAATTTGTTAATGTGTATTAGGTGCTTATGACCCAACTTGTCCTTTTTACAATTTAACAACCTCAATTGTCCTTTTACCAATTGAGAAGACTTTATTTGTCTTTTTCCCTAATTTTAACTAATATTCTTAATCAAATTAAATTAAGTAAATATGTCTTATATTTAGGACGGGAAGGAGTCCTATTCAATTGCAATTGGCTCCTTAGAGTTTGATTTTACTT
This sequence comes from Mimosa pudica, assembly GCA_029929735.1. Taxonomy (NCBI): domain Eukaryota; kingdom Viridiplantae; phylum Streptophyta; class Magnoliopsida; order Fabales; family Fabaceae; genus Mimosa; species Mimosa pudica. The sequence goes on along the minus strand of JAKELP010000014.1, from coordinate 5,208,962 downwards.
ACTTTAAATAATTTTGAAATAAATATGCGAAAATAATTACTATTCAATTCCAATCCCAATTGGCGTCTTAGTTGATTTTACTTTAAATAATATTGAAATAAATGTTAAAAAAAACTGTTTTGATAATGCTTTCCCATCAATGTCACAGTAATGCTTTCTCATCAAACTAGAATTTCTCCCCTTACAGAAATATATTAATCACAAATTATATAAAAATAAAAATGATAAAAACCTAATAATTAAAATCCAAATTCGAATAAAATTATATTTCAACTATAAACATTGAATGATTATAACTTTATAAGATGTATATATAACCTTACTCAACCATTTCACATATTTTCAGTTAAATGTTGAATTGCATATGAGTTCAATAAATAAATGCTTTTCGAAATAATAGTTTTTGTCTTGGAAGTTAAACTGGAAGTTTTACCAAATATTCAATTTTGTCCTGAAAGTTTTTTATGGATCTTTTACCTCGGAAGTTTACAGAATATATCAATTTCACCCCACAGTTAAGTAATATTAAGTTTGTCCGTTAACTCAGTCAATTATTCTGTGTGGTATGTTCATGTGTCATCTGTCTCGATCTTTTTTTCCATATCACATTTTTTAGAATTTGTTTTAAAGGAGAAATCGACACATAGGGTTGGCGTGGATCATAGAAATTTCTTAGCATTCTTGAATCAGGACAAGTTAAGGGCTTGTTTGGTGGCAAGAAATCAAAGAAAGTAGGGTGTAAATAATTGAAAAGTTAAGGGGTAATATGACCATTTACATATATCTCAGGCCCACAAGTTTTCTCTCTCCATCTCACACTTAACGTGGGGCCCACAAACTTTACTCTCTCATCATTTCCCCTACTTTCCACCTTTTACCCTTTCCATTTCTAATTCTTTACTTTCTTTCACACAACCAAACATACTATAAGTGAGCGTAGCTTTGGTCAGAGGGAAGAGAAAGGGAGGAGAGAGAGAGATTGTTTTATTTTAATTTATTCATTTAAAAAATATGACATGGAAAAAGAATTGAGGTGGAAGACACATAAGCATGTCACATGGAATATTTGACTAAATTAACAGTCAAACTTGATATTACCTAACGATGGGACAAAAATTATACCTTTTGTGAGCTTTTAGGACAAAATTGAACTATGAAAAACTTAACGGTGACATGACAGGTGACGTGGTCTAATTAGGTGACATGACGGGTAACATAGCATAATTATGTCAAACTTAAAGGTCAAACCCGTTAAAATTGACGAAAATGCTAAATTCGAGCCATTTTTTTAATAGATGTATGCTACATTTGAGACATCAAATTCTTGTTTATGTTGAGTGAACTTTTAACAAAAATAAAGTGTTAAATTTGACCCTTAACCCAATTAATAACTTACTGCGATAATCAAAAATTCATAATCAATTCGATTTCGTTATCTATCTTCACCCGATTCACTCAAATTAATTGGCAAATCCCCACATGCCCAAAAGAACATTATTTCAGTTTACTTTTAAATGGATTTTCGTTTAACGAAAATCTATTGAAATTATCGCCGTTTTATCTAGACCGGCAATATGGCTGGCTGGCTGGGAATAGTAAATGCTTGACGTGAGCCAAGCATTTCTTGAGTGATAAATGATTATGTTGAATATATATTAAATATAATACTGTACCGCGGAAAAAGCTATGTTACATAAATACTGTAGAGGAATTTTATTGATCAATAGACTGTGACCCTAATAGGCTTTTTCTAGTCCTAAGCCAGTGATAGTGAAGAATTCTTTGCTAAGGATCAAATTGTGTAACTGTGGCTGCAAAATGGACTCTTTTGTGACATGATTCATTTGTGAGCTCAAAGGGGTCACATCACAACAACCCCACTTTGGACATAAGATTAGAGGCCCTGTTTCTCTCGGCCATTAAAAAAGTTGCAGCCTCCTCTACATTTGCACCGCCTCAAAGGCTCAAGCCAACATGGAAGTTTCAAATCCCTGCATGTCAATCAACCAGAAACGTCAGATTCAGAATTTCTGAGGATCTGAGAATCCTCACGTATCAAAGAAGAAATAATGAATCTGTCTGTTAATGTTTTATGTAATTGTTATTTAATGTTTATTGAGTCTGTTTTATTATTTCAGAATAATTGTAGCAAGTTATTTCCATTAAGTGTCAGTTATATCCTATTCCTGATAAAGGAGGGATAAACAGTTATTGTGTTTTCAAATTTTGTGTGCATTGTGACTGGCATATAATCACTAAAACGTATTTGTGTGTGTAAAGGAGATTCTCCATTGGCTTCTTTAGCATTAAATGAGATACTTGATGAGTGTTTAGGAAGAGATTATTGTTGTTCTGTTACTTAATTTCTGAAAGTATAGATTGCATCTTACCAGGATCCTAGTTGCAAGAAAGTGAGAACTAAGCAATAATCCTCTATAAGAACATTCATAGGCATAGCAATTTGCAATTCACCATTAGTCAATACAACCACCCTAAATAATAAAACTACAATGATCAAGCATTTCTCAAACCCAAGCATATCCTATTAGAATCATTTCTCTTATTTTCCTCTCAGAATCTCATCACCTTCAAACAAAAAAATGGGAGGTTAAACTTCAATATTTAAAGAACTATATTTTTTATATTACATATACTAGAGTCATGAGCTCCAAATCAAGGATTAACAACTTATTCATTTTCATATACTATTATAATAATGTGATGAAACTCAAGGTAAAAAGATACTGATATTAATGGAAAAACAAGAACTCCACAGAGTATGATCTAATGGAGATGAAGATACAAAGGTAAAATGTAAGGAAACAATGCAATAGCCCTAAAGCTATGCCCTAGGAATGTATTCGAGAGACATCCCCAACTCTCCCAATTCTCACTCAAACTTTTCATATCTCTCTTTACAATAGGGCCTTTCTTATATAGGCATTCTCTCTCCCTAACTATCTCTTACAAAATTACCCTAATACCCCTGTTCACTAAACATACACATGCTCACACATGACTCATGCCCACATTACTCTAATTTTATTTTCCTATTTTATTCTCCTATCCGTTTCCATCATTACCCCCCTCATGAAGAGCCACCTTGTCCTCAAGGTGATAAGCAAATGTCATATTCAGTTTTTGTGCCTTGACATAGAAGTTCTTGATCCAAGTTCCCAACCAAACTTTCATGGCAGTGATCACAAGTCTGATTGCTTGGACAATGTTTAACATCTCTTCAAATATAGCCAAAAGGAAGTGGCACATTCCTAGCAAACAAAACAGACTACAAGCTGCTGTACGTATCAACTTTACCACGGCAACTCCAGGAACCTGAAATGAATATAAAAACAAGAGAAATCCAGCAGCAACTTGTTTTGGATGGTTCAATCGATTCTGAGATATCATGGGAGATGCCCACATATCATTGATAAAACAAAAATATGAGACTCTCCATCTAAAAGAGATAAGATCCATCTGCATCCATTCAACACAAACAAAACCAAACAGCCATACACTCCCCATTTTAATTTCCATGTCAGCTAGCACAAACTCCAGAACACCCTGAACTGTCCATACAAATGAATTATTTGGCTTTCCCATTATATCAGCGAGCAAATTAGGTATGCCCAGCACTTTATTAGCAATAGAAACTTTCTGTTTGAGCCCATCTCTAGTCAGTGGAAAGCGAAATATTGCACAATTGAACCTCAATAAGTCTGATGATTTAAAGAATCCAGCAACAAAATATCTCACAGCTGTAGAATGCCCCAAATACTTCGCAAAAAATTCCAATACATCAGCAACTACAAAGTAATAGGGAACTATCACTCCACTGAATCCTATTCCAATTTGAAACCATTCCTTTGCAAAAGAACCTACAACAATGCTCCAATTCATGGTTCCTGTTTCTACATATTTTTCATCTCCAACAACACAAAAATTCTCAACAGAAGAATAATGGGAAACAACATAGAAAATCCCAATGGATTCAGAAATTCCCCCTTTAGGATCATATTGACTAAGAAGAATGCTTAAAACATGGAACCATTTCAGTACACGACATTCGAACCTGTTAGTTAGTGACCAATAGAGAGCTCCACATGTTTTATCAAGGAAGAAACAATCAAACATGATTGCCTTTGCATCTTCCAAATGCGCAAGTTGCATGACCCTCACTGCTGACAACGCAAACACTGGGTCCAAGTAAAACACCTTCATCATTGCACCACTCCATTTTTTTAGTCGCCGAGTAATGGAAGCGGCAGAATTGGTGTCAAGAAGGAAAGGCGTTGTGTTGTTGCTGCACAATTTAGGGTAATTATTGGGTTGTGAGCATTGGGCTTGATGCTGGATTATTAGATCAATAGAATTAGGCCCAGATGAATTGTTTTCCCAATTAGATTTAGGGCTTCTTCCCCAATGGGCCATGTGAACCCTAACCAAGATCCAATTGCCTTGAGAAAATTCTGCGTCTTCCTTCTCCTTCAAGAACGTCAAAAGCAAAAGTTGATCCCAACGTTTTGCATCTGATGCGAAATTGTTCTGAAAAAATTTCTCCCAAGTATAATCGTTCCTAAATTTTTCTTCAGTTGGTCCAGGAATCAAAGCTAACATCCTTATTGGCGATCCAAAATTGATTACACAAGTTTTTTGTTCTTCCATGATTCCAGCCACAACACAAAAATCCTCGGCGACATCTTCAAGGTCAATTTTGGCTTCTCCTTTGATGCTCTCTTCACTTTCATGTTCGACTTCAACTTCATCTTGTTCTTCAAGATGTTCGACTTTAATTTCTTCTTGATCCTCTGAATCGGCACGTTCGATTTCCTCTTGAACGGCATCTTTTCTTGCTATTTCTGATTCTGAATTCCTCTTGTCTTCAACAAATTTCTTATCGCCTCCATAATCTGAGTATTTCTCTAATATCTCTAACATGCGACTGAATGTGTCTAGTAACCTATCCTCATAATTGTTCTCCATAATCTTCTTGATTCCAAGATCGGTGCTCTGATACCTTTGATGAAACTCAAGGTAAAAAGATACTGATATTAATGGAAAAACAAGAACTCCACAGAGTATGATCTAATGGAGATGAAGATACAAAGGTAAAATGTAAGGAAACAATGCAATAGCCCTAAAGCTATGCCCTAGGAATGTATTCGAGAGACATCCCCAACTCTCCCAATTCTCACTCAAACTTTTCATATCTCTCTTTACAATAGGGCCTTTCTTATATAGGCATTCTCTCTCCCTAACTATCTCTTACAAAATTACCCTAATACCCCTGTTCACTAAACATACACATGCTCACACATGACTCATGCCCACATTACTCTAATTTTATTTTCCTATTTTATTCTCCTATCCGTTTCCATCATAATGTTACACAATATCAATTTCAAACCCCCTAATTTTAAATTAAGGGTATATATGGGATTATGAGAGGAAAAGGAGAGGGAAATTCTGAGGATCCATATCCTCCTAAATCACATGACTGAATACTCACCCCCTTTTTAGAGAAAAATGTAAACCCAATTCCATCATGGAATTTGATTGGTCAAAATGGGATGGACAAGTTACAATTATAGGAACACTCAGATTTAGCATTATAACTCACTAATTGGCAACAGACAATAACCACCATAAATATAGGAATCAGGTAAAAGTGGCACCTGCTGGCTTATCTTTCCACATCCAATCTTGCATAGTGTACATTCCCTGCAATGATTTCGAGGAAACAAGAGTTAGACTACAACGAGACAACACAATAAATGAAGTTGTGACCTGTCAGTTACACACAATTACAAGCCAACTTCATAATAAGCCAGACCGATTTTCAAATATGTACAAGAGAAAATATTACCATTTTATCAATTCTAAGGAGACATTTTAATGGTTAAGCTTAAAATAAATACAGTGAATGGGGTGCTGAACATTATACAACAATAAACTGAGTCAACGTATACTCCCTCCAATCCTATATTTTATGTGATATTTTAATGGCTATGCTCAAAATAAATGTGTGCTGAGTCAGTTTCTAGCATAAATTGATGTACCTATATATTAATGACTCTTAAATCAAAAGCGGAGCAATGTTTTGCAAAAGTGTCCCATATTACGACTAAGAATTTCTTTGAAAGAAAAAAATAATAGGAATAAACTTGTAAAGTTATGACATTTTTAGATAATTTTAGTAGTTTAACTACCTCACCTTAGTTTCGCCCATAACTCACAATTACATAATCTACAAAATATTTTGATTCCATGGGAGCCAATTCTACAAGAGGCCTAAAAAATTCTCCATGAAAAGTAGGAGACAAAAAGAAAAAGGCCATGACACAAATTTGAAGCAGAATGCTACCTGGGCATTTTGATGACCTGCACCTGCATAAGCCTGGTACTAGAATTGCAAAAGACAAAATCAGCACAATAAGCTCACATTTCAACACTACACTAAGATTCCAGATATGTATATCAAAAAAGATAAATAAAGAACCTTTTGTACCTGTTGCTGGAGAACCTGTCTTTGGAGTTGGCCTTGAGGCCGCAATTGTTGCATTTGAGGAACTTGTTGAGGTGATATTGAAGGCTGTGACTGACTCTGAGATTGCTGAACAGATGATGGCTTTTGCTGTTCTGATATTGTCAACTCTTCAGGTTTCTCCCACTAAAGATGCATGTTAAAAAATCAGTCTATTTACAAAGTAACATTAACTATTAATAGCCCATATTTGGAGTGGGGTGGGGAAGAAACTAAAAGGCAACTCATAAATACCCACCCGACTTTCACCAGTCACACTATTGTAATAGTACTTGAAGCCCTCAGGAGATATATGCTCTGTCCAATCACATTTTGCAGGGGCAACGTTCTGGCCTATGGGAGGTACAGCAGAAGTAGATAAGGATGAAGGCACATCTGCAGTTGGTGCAGCCCCTGTCCATTGAGACTGAAGAACAATTGAAGGTTATTAAAGGGGAAAAAATAAACCCAAGAGATGAGTCTTATCTATATACACAAGAAATGCACAAATTGTGCATTCAATCATCATTAGCAAGCAGTCGCACACGATAAAAAGTTTACACACAGTCGGCTAATGTGGAGAAATTGACAATCTACCAATTAAAAACAATTTAAAGGATACAATCAATGAAAACAATACTGAAAACTTGCTTGCATTAAACCTGGAGGGCAACTTATAAACCAAATTTCAAAAGACAATTCCCTCATTGAATTAAGCAAGACCAGTCATTATCAATTCCTAAAACCTCATGTAACTGAGATTTTCAATAACTACCACAAATTCCCTCCAAATCTTGAACTAATTATTCAAGTCATACTTGTAGTTTACAATACCTGCTTTTTCATAGATTCTGCATTTTGCTGCAATGGCAAACCTTGACTAGATGGTTGCATCATCTGTAGTTGTTGTTGAAGCTGGGAGAAGGCTTTTTGAGATGAATGAAAGCTTGCTTGCAAAGTCTGAGTTTGTTGTGACAACATCTGTGCCAACTGGGATGGAGACTGCTGAGGCTGAAGTGGCGGCTGCTGCTGCTGCATAGACGTAGATTGTTGCTGTTGATTTGTGGGGGTCGTGTTTAATCGCAAACTGGTATCTAGAGAAGCATGGCCCTGGGCAGCTGCAGCAGATGAAGCAACCTGCTGAGTTTGAGGCTGAGAAACTGGAAAGTGTCCATTTATACCATGGACCTGTTGTGAAGGAAATGGACCAGCAGATAAAGGAACTTGTGGTTGGCCAGCCTGCCTAAATGATGCAAGAGAGGGTGGAGTATGAGAGTAAGGGGTGGGTGCTGGAGGGTACAGCTGGAGGGGAGAAGGTTTGTCCTGAGGAGATTGAATAGGATTCTGCAGTGGCGACATTGGTTGGCTGGCAGGTGGAATATGTGGAAAGTTTCTATTGAAATTCTGAAAGAATGAGACATACACAAATTATTTCAAGCTGAAAAGATGGAATGTGGAATGTAACTGCAGTAATATCTATATACCTGCTGTGACAATGGTGACAGAGCCTGTCTTGGAAAAGGACCGTTTGGAGGGCCTCCAAAGCCATTCCCAGGACCACCCTAAATTTGTTAACAGAAGTAAATGATGGTTCAGACAACATATTACCATAGAAATCAATAGGTAATAAATATAACAAACAAGGAGGAACTTGACAAATAAGCAGGAAATAAAATACACCTAACCATAAATTACACAGCCTAAAAAACTTTATTTACCAAGTTGGCATCATAAGGACTCAAGGTATAACGATTTTTTCTTTTTTACAAGAAGACCACATTTTTCTACATAAACTTCACACATTATCATTAGGAGAAACTGGGTAACTGACTATGGCGGCTGGTCTGCATATAACATCTAAAAACCAATACCTTTTCTCTATAGCATTCCCTCCTCATTCATTGGGAGGATAGAAAGATTACAGCATATCATAATATAGGTGGAGCATTCTCACAATTCTAAGCATTAAGATCTTCACTCTGATTTTGTAATTGCTACGGTGAGATGAATGCATCTACAATGATAAAGATCAATCACAAGAAAGAATTCTCCAGTTACCCTTCAACAAAGACACTTACACATAGGCAAAATTCCTTTCTCTTCAAATAGTAATAACTGCTATTCAGCACTTTCTTCTAAAATCCCCTCAAAAAATGGGTGCACTAATACTCTTCCTTAGTTTGTAAATTACTGAATAATGTGAATAAAAGGTCTTTAAGATCAACTAAGCAGAAGCATGAACCTCTTGGCATACTGCTAACCATGCTATGCACATAAAAGCCCATCAGAAAACAGCAAATATAGGCTTTCATTGTTTATCTTGTTCGAATCGGAAAAAGAAACTATATACTCCCTCCGTTCCTAAATATAAGACATTTACCTAATTTGATTAGATTAAAGATGTTAGTTAAGTTGGTTAATATCCCATGATAAGACCAAACCACCCAAACTATATACCTTTATTCTCACTCTGCCTCTCTTGCTTGATTAGTACTCCCTCCGTCCTTATATAGAAGATAGTTTTGGGTAAAATCACACATATTAAGGAAGTGGTTGAAAAATATAAATGTGTCTGAAATAATTTTATTTTGTCAAGACTGCCCTTATTTATGATTAAACATAGAAGAGAGAAATGTGATAATAATGTTATAACTAAGTATGAAAGTGATTATAAAGAAAAATGATGGGTAAAGTTGGAAAAAACTCATGCTTTGACAAATTTGACGGGTATCTTATATTTAGGGACAAAACCTTTCAAAAAAGGTCTCTTGTACATAGGAACAGAGGGAGTATTATTAAATATTAAGGAGTATCAAACTTTCAATATTGATGTTAGATGACTTGAGGAAATGTTGAGAAAAATTATAAAGAGATCTTATATTTGGAACCTCGTTAAACAAGTCTTATATTTAGGAACGAAGGAGTGCAATTCTTTCAGAGACAGCAAAGAAAGAAGTTTCTGATATACTTCATATGTCCCATAATATAAGGTCCTATTTTAAAATGACTTTGTCCCATGATATAAGGTCCTATTTGACTTAGTAATAAATATGTTTTTACCCATTGTGCATTTTCTCCCAGACATTCTCTTCCATCTTTTCATAATTAAAAACTCTCTTTTTCATATTCATAAATAAGGGAACTTTTGAATAAAAACAGTATATTTCCAACACATTTATTGTTTTTAGGGTTAAAGATCATCTTGGACACTGAACTATTTTCAAAGTATCAAATTGGCTAAACGGTCTCATTTTGGCCAATGAACAATAAAAATGGTCCATTTTAGCCACTAGGCTAGTGGAAAATACTAAAATGCCCTTTTTTTAAAAAACAAACTCCGCATCCTACCTCCTCAACTCCTCTCCCTCCTCCGCTTTCATTTTTAATACCAATATTAAATAAAGATTACATTTTTTTCCTTCTCATTCTTCTCTACTCCATTTCTTGAACTTCCTCCAGGCCACTCCCAAGTCTCAAACACCCACTCACCCCACCCAGGTGTGTGTGTGTGAGTATAAATATTATCAAAGATAAAGAATTTATATAGCTGGGCTGTTATTTTTTATGGTTTGTTATTCTTCACATGGGGCGATCTATGAATAAGAGAGAAAGGTTAGTCTTTGAGAGGATTAGGAAGAAGTGATCTGAAATTTGGATGAGTAATTAAGTAAATGGTATTGTTGCTTAATCAAATGGGAAGCAGAGGTCGGAGAGTTGGGCAGAGCAGTGGGGAACATGTGGGTTTGATGGAGAAGACGAGAATGAGAGAGTGAAGAAGGGTAACTCCTTGATAGGGATGCAGGAGTGTGGAGGAGGAGCGGAGGTTACGTTGGAGGAGAGGAATATGGCAGAGGAGGGAGAGGAGTTGAGGAGGTAGGAGGAGTTTTTTTTTTTATTTTAAAAAAGGCATTTTAGTATTTTCCAGTAGACTAGTGGCCGAAATGGACCAATTTTTGTTCGTAAGCCAAATTGATACTTTGAAAATAGTTCAGTGGTCAGGATGATCTTTAACCCTTGTTTTTAACTAATTTTAACTCACTTTTTAAAAACCTGCTATTAAGTGAAAACGACCTTATATTGTGGGACGGAGGGAGTAACATAAATTGTAGGTGTCCATGCCAAGCAAAATCTTAAATATCACACACTTAAACCAAGAAATGATGCAACAATAAAGCCATAAATCTCACATTCATTAGTTCCATGTCACAGGTTACGCATATATGTTTCATCCTAAAAGCTAAAAGGTCCTCATGGCTCTCACTACCTTGTTTTGGGAAAACAGTTACATGTAACCAAGTTGAATGTCGATCTTCACCTTCTTTCTAGAAACCATAGATTTTGGTTGAGCTACATTGGAGTTGATTTTGAGAGTGGAAAACTACTACTTCCTCTTGTGGTCTAAGGGGAACTTCCAAAACGGAATAGAGTTTGCTTACAAAAGTTTAGACCTAGGAGGATGAATGGACAACTTGGTGAAAAGGAGGAAAATAACTTACAGCCTAGGCTTAGAGATTAATTTATAGAATAAGGAACATCTCTCACACTATCACTGATGGGATACTCAAGGGTGTAAAGATTATGTCAGAGATCAGCTGAGAAAATTAAAACAAACGGTTCAATTACATTTCTTTAAACGCACAAAAGCACAGTAAATCACATCAATTAACCTTCACAACTCAATGGTAGTTCATAAACCGAATCACTAGAATCATGCAATACTTGCTTCAATCACTTGATTCTATAGATTCAAAGCATCATTCAGAAGCATTTCCTACTCTTACAATAACATGGAACATGGAAGATTCAATTGGCCAAAAACACAAATGTAAGTTGTAGATTGCATGCATGATTCAGATCAAGCAGAGCAATCTTCTCAAGTATAGATAAAAACTTCAAGGATAACGTATCTTCATGTAAAAGGGCAGTAGATTCATAAATAGACGAAAAAGAGAACAAATGCTGACTTTGGGAAAACTTTCATGGAAACACCAAATCAATACTTACAGCATTCATAGCCCATGCCATGTCCATGTCACCAGTTCTTGGAAGCGATGGAGGTCTCAGGTTATGTAGACCAGAATTAGATGATGGCCCCATATTTGAAGGATGCATTGGATGCCAAGCATTGGGAGCGGAGGCTTGTTCACCCATGGGATCATTACCAAAGAATGGAGGTCTGAAAACAGAAACAGAGTGAACCAATAAAAGAAACATTCAGAGAAGAGAAAATTTAGAAAAAGACAGGAGAGAAGGAGGTACCTAGAACTTGGTGCTTCAAATCTTGAACCAGATCCTGGATGTCTAGGACCTGGCACTTCAAATCTTGAACTAAATGCAGGGCCCCTGCAAGCCCCAACGAAATATTAGAAACTAAACACTTACGTATAAAAATCACAATGGAAGCATATGCAGGACAACTAAAATACAGTCAGAACTGTTAAATTTTAATCAATTATTTTGTACAAGTAGATTGACAACATTCATATTTATGCTGACAAGAGTTTAGGGTAAAAGCACATAATGCGAGTCAGGATTAAAAGAAGAGAACAAATTGCTTCTCTTAATTTAAAATACGATGCACACATTAAAGAAGAAAAAATAGAAAATAGCTGTAAGCCAATAGATCAGGTTATAGCATTAGGGGCAATCTCAATGATAGTTTAGGAAAAGCTATGAATAATTTTGCAACAATCATGGGAGTTGGTGCCCTTATGACACAAGTTAGACTCATTTCTAGTCCCAGCAGCCAGTTCTCCTTAATAGTAGGGCTGTGGTGGACCTTGAGTTCGAATTGTTAAATTAAAAGGCGAACTCCCTGATTAAAATTTATTTTAAACACACCAGTAAACAACCCAATCACTCATAGACTGAATATCTATGCTTTGTTCAATTCATTAACATAGGGGACTTATGAGCTTTGATGTCACCATGGGCTTCAGGTAACAAACCTGGAATCCCCTTGACGAGGTCTCTTAGGATCAGCAAATCGTACAGTTAATGGTTGATCAACACCCTATACAGAGAACCTCATGATAATAAGCAGAAAGCTGTCACATGATTAAAACAGAATTCAGGATAGAAACAGGTATAATATTTCTTACCCTCATTGTAAAAATTCCATTCAGTGCATTTATAGCTGCCAAGGCCATATCTCGATGAGAGTATTTAACAAAACCACATCCTTCAATCAAAAGAGTAAAAGAATTATTATATATGGCCATCCAGCAATGAAGTTTTAACATAAGGCCATAGTCAAGGAAAAGCCAACATTGAAATGGATAACCTCCAAATTATCATTTAAAGGGAAATTAAAAAACCAAGCAAATAAATATGTACTTTTCCAAGAATAATTAGAGGTCAAGAACCCCAAAATCCACCTCCATACCAAAGCTAAATAATGTTCAAAATTTAACAATTATGAGGTCAGAGAATGCAAGTATTAGATTATTTTACAGAACAAAATAATCATTGATTTTCCAATCAACATCTCGCAAAGGTAAGGGACACACCACGGCTTTGCTTCTTCTCATCACGCATCAGATAGACATCTTCAACCCGACCATATTTCGAGAAAATCTGATACAAGAGACATAATTTAGTTTGATGTTCTAAACTTTCCAAATATTAGGTGTCACATAACACCATAGATATATTAATTCTCTTCAACCAAATTGCAAATATCACATTTCTAAAAATAATTACATAATCCGAAAATGTTTATATATTATATAGTTTATGATTTATGATATATTCGAAAAGATGAATGTCTGAAATGTAAAACTAATGGGCGCATTAGCTTACTTCTTCAACTTCCTTTACAGTAGCCTGTTTGTTCAGAGAGCCCACAAATAATTTGTATTCAACTGCACCTAGAATAAATATTAATTTACAGCAACATTAATAGTAAGTACAAATACTCAGAAAATTCATGACAAGGTCATGCCAACACATACCCAAGCAAAAACCAGCTGAATAATGATGAAGCTGATATTACTAGCTTATTTCATTTCAACTAAACTGTTATTATAAGTTTCAAAATAAATATACTCCCTCCGTTCCTAAATATAAGATCACTTTGGGGAAGTGGATAAGTTCCTAAATATAAGATCACTTCCTATTTTATCTCAAGTTTTGCCCAAACTACCCTTATACCCCCTCTTTGCATTGAAAACCCCTCCTCCTTTTAAAGTTAAGTAATTGAGGGGATTTTGGGAAGATCATGTAATTTTAATGTCTTCCTTAATCTCCCCAAATTAACCAAAGTGATCTTATATTTAGGAACGGAGGGAGTATATTGTTAGATGCAATGATGACAACCGACCTTTGCTAATGGGATCACTGATAATCTCCTCACTTTTAGTCACAACCTACACCTAAGCTAGGTGGTGGTTGATGATCATGCCTCTTGTATTCATATTATTTTGTTACTTTACTCTTTTGATTGGTGTAGGTATGTCATCCTATATTCCAATTAATAGAAGTTACAGATTTATTCCCAAAAAAAACAAGTGGATTTCAGTTGATGTCGTATTTTTTTAATTGGGATGGGGAAAGTCCCCCAAAACAAGTTACAAGATACAAAGAAGAGAAATTCTTAAAGGAAACAAATTTGAAGTCATTGCAAAACTGCGATGAGGTAGAGCAACTAATGAAAACACAAAGCACAAATTTAACACCTGTGACTACAATATTACTCAATGCTTTTTAACAAAATGCAGGCCAAAGATCTTGCTACCATGAATGATTATCAGAGGACTTCCAATCAAGAAACAGTTGAAAATCACAACAAATTCAAATACCAACATTATTCAAAAAATCAAGATGTCATGAATTCTTGGGAATATTACCAAGACGTTCTCGTTCACCATCAGCATATCTCACTTGGATTGGACCAACACCCTAACATAATAACAAAAGAAATGTGAGAAACCAGTATCTTGCACCCCTACTATTTAATATTTAGGATTTAAAGCACAACAGCTCACTCCAGGAAGAATATGTTGATCATGCAATGCTTTAATTGCCTGATCAGCTTCATCAGGGGAAGCATACTTTACGAAACAGCAACCTGTAGCAATTCCAATAAACAGACCAATTACTTCGATGTAACAATCAAATCTATATCTAGTAAGCCACACGTCAAGCCCACATCCTTTTATTAAATAAAATGTCACATTCAACATTTTCTATGTTCATTTACCAAAGTGAACAACATGGACGTAACCAAATTATAGTATCACAGTCAACCACCTATTATAAATAAAACTTCGGAATTTGTTCCTTCCAAGAACCTAAAGTTGCATGAGCAAGATCCACTAATCCTCCAAGATCAAATCTGCTGAAGAATGAGTGGCTTACAGAGAGCTTATATCTTGTTATCTTTCTCAGATGACAGAATAAGAACCAAAAAGGCAGTGGCCAAGTAGCCGGACTGCCTGCGCTGTATCCATCAATTTGTCAAGACTTAAACTTGCATATAACATACATTTCAAATTATATATTTGGTAAAGTAGTTGAGATGTTCAATACAAAAGTAAACTGATCTTAAACCAATCAAAATAGTATCAAACAGGTCCAAATGCCAAAACTGACTCTTTGGTATATTTCCCACCTAGTGGACCAACGACCGAATGACGTGAGAAAGAAATCATACAAGTGGACAGTCACAGCATTGTTCTTTGAAAAAACATAACTACCTTGCTGCTGTCCTGTCTTTCTATCCTTGATCAGAGCAACCTCAACCACATTCCCATGTTGCTCAAACAAAGGCCGAATCTGACAAATAATTACGGCAAGAAAAATTTTAGTCACAGACATAGTGCATAATGAGAACAATAGTTCAAGGTCACAGAACAGGCATCATTTATGAACCCAAAGAAAGTTCTCTGAAAGCTATAGAACACTGGAACGCTTAATTCTTGCCGCCATATGAGCTAATAGTTTCAAAATCAAGTTTTCCAAGGACTCAACCCACAAAATCAAATAAGAGTTGAGGAAATTAGATAACTTACATCTTCTTCGGTTGCTGTCCGTGGAACAGATCCAACAAAAAGTTTCGCAAAACCTTCCCCGCCAAAACGGTCTGAAAAATTAAAGAGGAAAATGTCAGTCATTTTCCATTTCACAGTCCGCTGGAAGAGAGGCAATCAAAATAAAATGGAAATAAAGAAGAAATGGAACAATCAATCAGCTACTGAAAACAAGCAAAAAAAACATCCATAAGTAACAAACACGTAACAAAACGCAAATATATAGCTCCACAGCAACATGACTTAATTTCCCAAAATCTGCATTCATGTACAAATTTCTAAACATGAATAAGAAGCATTTTAATGTGTTCATTGCAGCGGAAACACCCTAATGCTACTAAATTGATATTTTCCAGTTTGCAGGTAATTATCCAGAATCTAAGTCACAGTAGAACGGAATAAAACTGCAAGGAATGACATTATTTTCACTCTTTTTTACCAAAGAACCTTGGCTTGATGTTACAAGATGAAAAATTGACATTGAAAAATATTTAGGATACCCATAACAGAGAAAAAAATTACAACATGAGTAATAGGTTAAGCTTGTGATATAAAAATTATAAAAATGAATAACTTGTATTTATTACAAAAGATGGGTCTTCTGCAATGTTTGAGACGAATCACAATGTCCATATCTAACGCAATAAGGCATAGTATGATTTCTGATAAATTTATAGATGCACTGATTTTGCAATCATATTTAATCTTCTTTCTCCATACCTCCATCACAAATTATTCTTTCATGTTTTACACAATCTGTAATAATCATTGTTTCTTATTTAATTCAGTACTCTTCCACACAATCCACATTTATTTCCGTGTCTGTCAACATCTTTCAATAATTTTTAAATTTTCTGCATGTGTAACTCTTTTTTTAAATATATTTATTGCAATAATTAATAACTTAAATATTCCAACTTTTCATGAAACAATGACATGAAATCATAACATACAAGAGCATACAAAATTGGAGTTTTTGCTATTATCTAAGTCTATGATGTCCCTTCCAAATTTTACATTTTAACCCAGCCCCTCTTTTTCTTCTTCCCTGTTCATCAGCCATTTTATTAATCACTTTTTTTTCCAAAGCCAAATCTGTATGTCCTACTGCCCCATCCTCGCTCAATCCTCTCACATAATGCCTAATCGTCTCACCAAAATCAGTCCAAGCAATTATGATTACGAGCTTAACCTTGATATGTTCCTCTAAGCTTGCACTGAAGGCCACTGTCTAAAGAGTGACTAGGACAGTAAAGGATGGGCCGGATTAACTATAGAATTTGTACTACACTTCCCTTCATCCTTTCCTGATTTGCTACCATAAGTCAGTCTAGCCCTCCAGTTCACTCATTACACTTTTCTTTCCCATTCAATAGGCAAGCACATAGCATTTTGGAAAGGATGAACTGGAACAGGGATCAGAAGTGTGAAGGGCAAATTAGGAGACAAGGTTAAATACAAATTTTTATCTTAATAATATGAAAAAGGGAAGAAAAAAGCTAAAAAAACATGCCAAATAATAACTGTTAAGTTATCTAAAAGTTGCTGCTAAGGGTATCTAAAATAATTATTATTAAGGGTATCTAGAAGTTGCTGCTCCAGTGTATACAGCAATACAGCATGCAAGTGATTACCACTTCAATTCACACACCCATGAACTCGCTCGATATCCAATCAGACCATGTAAGGAATGCTAAACTGTGAGGACTTACACAGCAGAAGAAGAAACGGGGTGAAATCAAACCACTCCTAACAGAAGCATTAACTATATCCAAACCATCCCCAAAGTATACAAACCTCATCCTCACCTCTCCAAAACATACAACCGCAGCTCCCATACCTACAGTGCACTATATCTATCCAATAATTAAAACACACAGGCAGTGAACAATAGTTCCAGTCTACACAACCAGGCAAGCATGCAGTGATTTGAATAAGTAACCAACCACTACAATCCCACACCTATGGTGCACAATTGCCATACAACAATGCAGCACATAAGCAGTGAACAATAATTCCAGTTTCAAACAACCAAACAAAAAAGCATGCATGTGATTTGGACAAATAAATAACAACTACTCCCTCTTTTGCTAAATAAAAGAGCTAGTTAACTTTTTTTGGAGAATGCTAAGGCAGCAAATTCAAAATCAAACACTTAATAATAATAATAATATATTTGGCATATTATAAGATCATATGTTAACTTAAAAGTAGAATAAACATAAAAATCAATTTAATAACCTTATTTAGCTTTCTTAGATTTTCCAACAAAAAGTCAACTAGCTCTTATATTTAGGAATGGAGGGTACAATCCCATACCTATGATGCACAATTGCCATGCAATAAGGCAGCACACAAGCAATGAATAACAATTCCAGTCTCAAACAACCAGGCAGGCAAGCATGCATGCATACATACATATGATTTCAACAAGCAAATAAAAACAACAACAATCTCACACTAATGGAGCCAATTCAAAACCACAAAACTAAAACCCAAATTCACCAACAAAGAATCAAACCACACTCACCAGGCGAACCGCCGCGACCGGAGAACGGAAACCCTCGTTTCTGGCCACACAATTGCTGACCTGGCCGCCCATTAAACCCAAAACCCTCATCACTCACGCCCGCCCTAAACCCCTCCCCCGGCGACCGAAACCCGAGCCCTCTCCCCGGGGACCGTCGCGGCGGGCTCTCAAATTGCCGCTGCCCAAAACCTCCTCCGCCGCCGCGAAACGGAGGAGGAGCGTCGGAAAATCGAGAGGCGCCTCTGGACTGACGATATGGCTGAGAATCGTAATTATCGTTGCTATCGTTTCCATAACGTTCTCCTCTGTGCCTATCCAGCTTGGCGAACAGAGAGAAAACCCTAACCCTAAATTATAATTTTTTTTAATTCTTCGCAGAAAAAGAGAAGCAGAGAGAACTGAGAATTGTTTTTTTTTTTTTTTTGTGAGTGGAAATTGGGGGAGGAAATGTGAGGAATCTGAAGGGAAGAGATGATAGCGAAGTTGGATTTTTGTTTGTTTGTTTGTTTAGAGTGGTCGTCTTGGCTTCTCAGACTATGAATGAGGATTGAGGAGGGGGGAGAGAGATGGGGAGTGTGGGATTTTGGGTTTTGATGTCGTTTTGTTGTTCTTTACTGTCGTTTTGTTTAGCTCCGGCTGTGGTTTCGGCTTCTTTGAAAGATACGAGGTGAAAGAAACGGTAGCGTTTTGTTGAAGCAGTGGGGTTAATTTGGACTATTTGACATTGACTTGTTTGTTGACTTAATATAGTAACCTAGTACACTGCTAGAAAGAAAGAGAAATCCTTCCTACTTCAAGAGCCACAACCCACAAGGTCATCTCATCTAAAGTTATGTGCAATTTTTTTTGATCAAAAGTTATGTGCAATTAAAATACAACAAATTAATACTACATCCGGTCTTAAATATAGGACCTAATTGACTTTTTTTGGAGAGATTAAGGTTGCGAAATAGGTTATTAAATGATGACATATTTGATATATTTTTAGATTATCCATTAGTTTATAGGTAAAATAAACTACTTAAAGGGAAAAAATTAGGTAAATCAATTTATAATTAACTTATTTTGTTTTTTTAAGGATTTTATAGAAAAAGTCAATTAGGTCTTATATTTAGGACCGGAGAGAGTAGTTTGTTAGCTGATGAGTGATATAAAAAAATTAATTTGCAAAATGTCATGTTTTTTGGAAGTAGGTCTAAATGGGCTTTAGGCATGCTTGAGAATTCTTTACTTTATTGAAGCCGAAGGTCTGAATTTATTTTTCTTTAATGAGGGGAGTTATATCTTATACGTAAAAAAGCTAAAAGTTGAAAGGATTATTGATTAGACCTAATTTTATATTGTTTAGCATGTGCAAATGAGCTTAATTAGTGTGATTTAATTGTCATATTTGTTCATTATTGGGAATTATTCATGCGCATGCTATTGTGTTGGAAATTGATTAATATGCTTAATTACTTGCACTTCAAGCAACTAGGGGTTTCAGTTCAAAAAACGCAACTAGGGGTATTTTGGTCATTTTCATTATTTTTCCTATTTTTATGTGTAGGGGGGTCCCAAGTGGGCCCCACATACCCCATAAGGAGCTTAAAGGGCAAGGAGAAGCATGAGATCAAAGCCAAAGGCTACAAGACAAAAATTTCCCCTTTTGGATTTGCTCATTTCCAAAAGGAGTAAATTTGACTCCGGGTGAAGGGGCAAAACTAGCCACCGTAAATTTTCAAATGGACAACTTTGGCACCCGTAAATTGAATGGGGAAAAACCGTACATTGTAAATCAAAATGGGGCAAATGTAACATTCTCAACTAAAGGTGTTAAGTTTTACCGTTAATTGACTAAGAATGCTGATGGGGTTTGTTGACGTGGCAATATGTGACATTTTTTTATGACATGACAATATGCTGAATAGGTGGGACCCACATTTAATAATAAAATATTCCACCTCACCCTCCCTTCTCCTCTTTCATCTCCACATCTTCTTCTTCTTCACCAACGGCAACCACCCCCCACCACCCCTCCACCAAAAAAAACCTCACCACCCTATAAATACAACAACTTCCTCATTCACACAAACACTCACAACATTCCTCACTTCACCACCACCATCATATAAACATAACACACACATATATATACTTCACACATTATTTATGGACATGTCTTCTGATCATGGTGCTTCATCTTCTCCTTACAGAGGTGTCCGCAAGAGAAAATGGGGCAAGTGGGTTTCCGAAATCAGAGAGCCAAAAACAAAAACAAGAATCTAGCTAGGCAGCTTCAAGACGCCGGAGTTGGCCGCCGCGGCGGCGCTACACTTCCGGGGCCGTGACGTCCGGCTCAACTTCTCGGAGCTCGCCGAAAGTCTTCCCCGGCCGGCGACCAACCACTCCGACGACATTCGCCTGGCGGCCCATGAGGCTGCCCTCCCGCTGGTGGCAGCAGGGACCGATGTTTCCGGTGGCGCCGGTGGTGGTGCGGCTGTCTCCGGTGCAGACTTTGGCCATCAATGAGGTGGAGGCCGGAGGGTGGTGAGATTTTTTTTGTGGAGGGGTGGGGGGTGGCTGTCATTGGTGAAGAAGAAGAAGAAGATGTGGAGAGGTGGCAGGAGAAGGGAGGGTGAGGTGGAATATTTTATTATTAAATGTGGGTCCCACCTATTCAGCATATTGCCACGTCACAACAAAATGCCACATATTGCCACGTTAACAAGCCCCATCAGCATTCCAGTCAACTAACGGTCAAACTTAACACCTTTAGTTGAGAATGTTACATTTGCCCCATTTTGATTTACAATGTACGGTTTTTCCCCATTCAATTTACGGGTGCTAAAGTTGTCCATTTGAAAATTGACGATGACTAGTTTTGCCCCTTCGCCCATTTGGCTCCAAAGTTCAAATTCAAAGATGGAGCTTCATAAAGGGCACTTTTGGAAGCACAATGGAAAGGAGAAAAAGGAGGGAGCTTTGGAGGATGAATCTACCCCAAATTGAGGCCTAAGTCACTCACTTACACCTTCAAATGCCACACATTCTTCCCTTTTTCCCTTACTACCCCTCTTGGCCTCTTACATGTACACACACACTTAACCCATAGCCTTGGCCGAATTTGACAGCCCATTAACATCCCCAAACATCTCATTAGCTCATCTAAACACTCATAAATATCTCCTAGCTTCATTAATCATAACCACCACTTTATGCTTATCTTCTTCATCTTCCATTTTCTCTCAACTTTCCCAAACCCTAACCACCATCTCCACTCCATTTCATCTTCTCCCCGGCCTCCACATCACAAATTCCTCTCTTCTCCTCCATTCTCATGTGTGGCTAGCTTCCTCCATCTCCTTCTCAAAGTGAAATGTACTTTGAAGATAAGAAGCAAATCAGCCTCCATGTGTTTGTGTGATTGTGATTCAGGTTTGCAAGTTTGATATATCATGTACTTAGTTTTCACTTTGATCTAAGGTTAGCTAGGTTAGGAATTCTTGTAGATCTAGGTTCCTACTTTAATTACAACTTGCAAACCTCTCTTTGTATGCTTTTCATATGAAAACTATGGTATGATTTAGTGTAGCTTCATGGAACTTGCAATGCGAATTGTATTTGTGTGTTTTATGAAGTGAATGACATATATAGACACTAGATTTAGTCCTATTTTACTTTAGTATATGAGAAGTATGGAAGGAGCTTTTGATTTGATTATCTTTGTTAAATTCTCTTAGATTGCTTTTAGATTTAAGTGATCTATGGAATTTAACTAAGATATATCAATTTATTCTCAAACACATGAGGTCCAATTCATCCAAAAGTACAAAAGTAACTTGGAGAGGGAGGTTCTCCACTTGATTACATCACATTCCATTTCGGCTAGTTAGTGTAGTTTGTGATTTTAATTGTTGTTAGTAATTGTTAACCAACACTCTCAACATCTTTGTTAATTTGTGATAATTTGACCTAAGCAAGTGAATTAACCAAATTGTGAAGTGACCTATGAAAGTGAGGATGCACAAGAGGGGGGGGTGAATTGTGCTACAAATAAAAAAAACTTATAAACTAAAGCTTAAACACAAATTCTTTTATACTGGTTCGGTCTAACTCTTGACCTATTGATTTAACCGGTTCCTAGTCGCCTTGGGGGTTAAATGCAAGTTATTTATAAAACCAAGGATTGTAACGAGTGGTACAACCCCGGATCGTTCGCAAGGAGTCTAATGATCTACCTAAGCTACTAAATGCAATTGAAACAAACAAAGGAATTAATATGGGGGTTTGGTTTAGAAGATCATCTAATTAAACTACTAAATGTAAATACATATTTTTGGATTTTCGGGGTAAAATGGAATGATAGATGACAATCAATAAGATGAGGGCTCTCTTGGTTAGGGTCTTAGTGGCAAACTTGGGCTCATACATTAGGGGGGTGTGAGGAGTAATTGGGCCAATATCATCCAACTAGGAGCTTGTCCCAATTACTCTTGTGGATTAGATTGGGGAATTGTATTGAATACTACAATGGGAGTTCAATTAATTAAATTACCCAAGCACTAGTGAACTTGGCAATTCAACCTAAATAAACTCAACCATAACAATTAACATAAGCATCAACATCAACAAGCTAATTGATTAAATCATCACACATGACATCATGCAAGACAATAAAACCACAAAAACTCCAATTGAATTTAACACTAGGGAAATTAAGTTCTCAACACAAGACCCAATCCATCAACACAAGTATCTTATCAACAATTACATATTCATAGTCTCAACAACACATAAAATCTGGAAATTCCAAGAGAAATACCAAATACAATATGTTGGAAGTCATAAATATAAGATTGAAACAAGAAAAACTCCCCTATTGTAGAACCCTAGCTTGCGCCACTTTAACCCATCACCAAGAGAGCTTGAGGAAGCCTAGCTACACATGGAAGAAGATGAAGCCACCAAGAGAAGCTCCAATGCCCAATTCATGGTAGAAGGATGGTGGAAAAGTGAAGAAATGGTAGAATATGGTGGAAATGAAGTTGGAATGCATAGAAATGAGTTGGAATGAGTGGGGAATGGAGAAAATTGAAGAACCCTAGGTTGGGACACTTATTTTCGGCCAAAGGGTGCTTGGAGAGAGGTTTGGGGGCTCTTAGAAAGCTTATATAGGGTCAAGAAACCCTAAAAATCGCGTCTGATTTTTGACAGCGTCAGGCTCGCCGGTGGCTCGCCAACTGGCGAGCAAGTGGCGAGTTACCCGAATGTACTCGCCAGTGGCTCGCCAACTGGCGAGCAAGTGGCGAGTGGCTCGCCAGTGGCTTGCCAGTGGCTCGCCAGTTGGCCTGCCTCAGGACTAAAATGCAAACTTCATCCAGAAACGTTATTTTGACCCATTTTCTTGAATCTTCACCTTCAACCTCCCAACCTACATATTCAAATGTCTCAAAGGTAGCATCAAAATGTTCTTGAAAACATGTAAAACATTATAGCATGCTAAAAAAGCCTGAATTGCCCTTGATTAGAACAAATTCCAACAACTAGTGCAATAGTTAGAATCTATGCAAATTAGGTGCAATTATCATCAAAACATGCATTAATTCAATGGATTTGGCCATGAAAAGATATGCAAATATATGGTGCAATCATTTCCCCCACACTTAGACCTTTGTACTCCTGGACAAAGGGTACATTGCATAGAATACAAGATTTGAACAAACCAATAGTCATCAATTTAGTATGAATCAATAAGCAAGAATATGCATAGTGAGAATCGGCAATGCAATTGGACATGTTTTATGGCGATGAGAACTCTCAAGATAATAGTGTTTCACTCTCCTCACTTAATGTGGAATTTGTCACTCTACTTGCTCAATAAACAATTTAACCATAGGCTTGTGACTACTCTAATATCTCCACTATGCATGCACACATGACTGGATCAAGAGGACTTTGTGGGGTTGAAATGGTGGAGAAGGCTAATAATGAATGATGAATAATGGAATAAAGTCAATGACCAATTATGTAAACAATTATCCACCACATATAAATGCAATACAAAAAATGGTAACTCAAGTCATAACAATTCCATACTAGCATGTTACATGTTACTCTTTTTTTTCAAGCACTTTGTGTTTCCTCTCTTTTCTTTTCACACTATGCCTTTGGCATACATTAGCACTTTGTGCTTTCACTCTCTTTTTTTTCTGTTTTTTTTTTATTCTTTCTGTCTGTAGGCCCTCAACCTTTTTTTTACTATGTATCATGCTTTTTCAAATCATACAACAATACAAGAACAATGGAAATGCAAGTATATGCTATGGATGCATGTTTCCAAATTGGTCAAGGTGGAAGAAAAGAAAGTGATGGCCCAAAGGGGTGAAATAAAGGATATTTTTTTGGTTTAGTGTTTGGGTCAAAGGGTTTAGAAATGAATGCCCCAATCATATCCAAACATGAATGCATAAGCTTTGACTAAGAGTAGAAACAAGTTCTAGAAATTGAATAATTGAGCAAGTCACTCTTGAAACGAATTGAAGGCTCAAAAATCCTCACAAAAGGGCTACTCTCATGCCAAAGATAAATCTAATTGTAAGGCCAATTTACAAAATGCATATGCTTGGTATTGATTCAATACTAACTTGTTGAAAATTGAGAGGTTAAAATACATGATTCTTTGCCAATTAAATTTTTTTCTGTCTCGAAAAATGGACACTAATGTGGAAATGACACAAACCCAATGAATCAAACATGACTACCACAAGTCCCTCCCCCACACTTAAATCTTGCATTGTCCCCAATGCAATGTGGTGCAATAAGAGAATGACAACATAAGGGGTTCTTATTGACTCAACTAATACTAAACTACCTTTTCCTACTAGATGTGTCCCTCCCCCACACTTATCCTAACATGCATCACAAGATATCACCAGCCAGTTAGAACATGTATAACAGTAAGACAAGAGAGGAAAGGGACAACCTAAGACTGTTATGGAGGTTTATAACTCGAATGGTAAAGGCGAAGCCTATCAAGCTTGCAACACATAATGTGGTCCTCATAGAGTTGGAGCGAAGCTTGATTGGTGCAAGGATCTATGGACTTGATCTCCAACGGTCCAACCCATCGAGCTCTCTCGCCAAAATCTGGATCTCTAGATTGAGCAATTTGAACCCAAACAAAATCGGAGACCTTAAGGGGGGCTTCTTCCATAGGATCCGGAAGAAAAGGGTCTTCAAAATTCGGAGAGTCCAAGACATCCAATCGAGTGAAGATGGGAGAAAGGAGAGGTAATAGCTTGGAGTAGACTGGCATTGTGACTTCCTTTTGTAGCTCTAAGAGTGCGACATCAACTGTGTTGGTCTTCAAGAACTTCTTTTGGGATCGCTTCCGCTTTCTCTTCTTCTTTGTCTTCATTGTAGGAGGTTGGATCTCCTTTCTAACACCTGCAACATCATATAAAGCAGAATCTTTGCCAAGCATAACAGGGTTAGATAAAAAATGAGGAGCACATGGCTCCACATCAATAGGAGATTTATGAGGAGTATTGGATGATGGGTGAGTCATGGTATCATCAATATTATCATGCATAGATGAAACAACATTTTCACAATTAACCATACAATCATCAATTTGAACACCATACAATGAAGTAACTTCATGCATATGCTTTGAAGAATTATCAAGCATATATTTAATCTCATGCTCCCCAACAGACATAGTTATAGACCTTTCTTTCTTGTTAATGATTGTATTTGCAGTGTCAAGAAAAGGTCTACCTAAGATGAGACTGCTTTGACCACTAGAATCAGTAGAGGTGTCTAAAATGACAAAGTCAGCAGGAAAGACTAAGTCCCTAACTTGTACAAGCACATCCTCTACAACACCACATGGATATCTAATGGTCTTGTCAGCTAATTGCAAAATGGTCCTGGTAGGCTTCATGTCTTTGAATCCTAAGGTGTCATACAATGATTTAGGCATCATGTTAATGGCTGCACCTAGGTCTAACAATGCATCAGAAATATGGTTTTTACCAATAGTACATGGAATATTGTATGATCCAGGATCCTGACTCTTATGTAGCATGTTATCAGTGAAAAGTGCAGATACACTAGACCCTAATTGGACTCTCTCATCAAGTTTGAATTTTCTTTTTGAGGTGCAAAGTTCTTTCAAAAACTTAGAATAAGCAGGCACCTGTTTAACAAGTTTAATCAAAGGAATATTCACCTCAATCTTACTAAACAAGTCAACAACAGCTTGATCATCCTCAAGCTTATCATGCTTTCTACTTTTAATAAAAGCTTTAGGAAAAGGGAGATCACGAAGATATACCTCTCTACCTTTTTGCAATGAGGCTCCATGCACATTGTTGTTTCCTTGTTCGGTTGATGATGGCGAATTTGAGCCTTTGACAACAATCTCCTTCAGAAGTGGTGGTGTCTCCGCTTGAGATAAGGGCTCATCAGTAGCTATGGCTCCATTTTGAGTTTATTTTTCATGATTTATACCTTGAAATTGCCTCCCCTTAGCATTACGAGAGAGATTTCCTTCAAAGCTCTCTTGGTGAAATCTGGTTGGGCCAGGTGGGATGTGAGATATTCCATGTCGAGGCTTTGAAATACAAGGCTTTCCTTCATTGCGCTTGAGGAGTTCAATTGCAACTTTACAATTCCCACGAGGTTTCCTTGACCGTCTATCAACATTAGCTTTGTTGAGGCTTTCACACTCAATCTCTTCATCAACTAGTTCTTCATGCTCCTCAATAGGGTCCTTAAACTGAACATGTTTCCCACTTCTTAAGGATATAACATTGAGGGATTGGGTATCATGGCTATTAGTCACAACTTGAGGAGAAGAAGACCCTTGTTTTTTATTTGTCAAGAGAGTGAAGGTATCAATGAACTTGTTGACAAAAGAAGCAAGTTGAGAGAATTTTTCATTGTTGGCTTCTCTCTCCCCTTGAATGATCTCATGGAGTTTAGAAATCTCATCGCTCCTTGACTCATGATTGGGAGTAACATATGGCATGGTAAATACCTTTTCATAGCGGTTAGAGCACCCACTTGATATATGCAATTGAGATCCACAGAAATCACAACATGGTGCTATCAACTCTCTACTTGATGGACTCATAAGTGAAGGAGGTGTAAATCTGTCGAGTCTAGTAGAAAGTAACTTGACTTCCTCCATAAGACCATCTAGCTTTGCTACATGAAAAGGAGTGGGCTCAACCTTTTCTACAACATTGGTGGACCGGCTAGAGGTGTGGTACTTTTGCTTAGAAAGGGCAAATTTCCGGATTATTCGCCATGCATCATCAGGAGTGCAATCTAGAAAAGATCCCTGAGTGGCTGACTCTAACAAGTCTTGATCCTTTTCCAATAGACCATCATAGAAGGTATGTACAAGTTGCTCTTCTGGAATTTGGTGATGTGGGCACCGAGCAAGAAGGTCTTGGAATCGGGTCCAATAGTCATAAAGGGACTCATCATGGTCTTGGAGGATGGAGTTAATCTCTTTGCGCCTCATTGAAGTTTTTATGGCAGGATAGAACTTGTCCAAAAATGCATGTCTGAGATTCACCCAAGAGGTGCATGCGTCCGGATCAAGCCTAGGAAGGCTCATAAACCATGTCTTAGCTTTTCCCTCCAATGTAAGGTGGAACACACGCCTCATAACATCTTCAACTTGAGCTCCGTTTGGCTTCAATGTATGACATTTTATGATAAGCTCATCCAAGTGGTTGTAAGGTTCATCCTCCTGCATGCCATAAAACTTGGGCAAAGATCGAATCAATGAACTTTTAATCTCAAAATCATCATGGAAAGAAGGGAATGCATGGACAAAAGGATTATGATTAATTTCTACACGAGTAGCATCCCTAATTGTTTTTCTAGTTTGTTCCATGGTGAAAATGAGAAAGCAAGAGAATAAGTCAAGGTAAAGTCACACAAGGAACAGACAGCAAGTGGACTAGCAGAGTTACCAAGACTTTAACAAAGCAAAAAGAACTTGCACAATCCAATGCAAAATCGATGAATGGGTGCAAGTGAGTATATGGTGAAATGTAGGTGTGTGTGTGTGTGTGAGTATGTGTGAGTGTCAAAGTATGGTGGGAAAACTGTGCAAAAATAAGCAAGTTGAGAGTTGTCGTGGATGCAAAATGGGTGCAATGTAAAAAACAAGTACTAATGTCAACCACTATTAAGCAACCGACTAACAAAATCTCAACAAGTAACACAAGCAAAAAAAACAATCTTTTTAATATTTTCAACGTTTAATACAAATAAGAAAATGCAAGTTATCCTAAGTATGCAAACTACATAAAACCTAACCCTAGTACTCCTACCCCTTGTCAATGTTTCAATTAACACTTAGCTACCTTAGGGAGTCAAAAATGACTCCCCGGCAACGGCGCCATTGATTTAACCGGTTCCTAGTCGCCTTGGGGGTTAAATGCAAGTTATTTATAAAACCAAGGATTGTAACGAGTGGTACAACCCCGGATCGTTCGCAAGGAGTCTAATGATCTACCTAAGCTACTAAATGCAATTGAAACAAACAAAGGAATTAATATGGGGGTTTGGTTTAGAAGATCATCTAATTAAACTACTAAATGTAAATACATATTTTTGGATTTTCGGGGTAAAATGGAATGATAGATGACAATCAATAAGATGAGGGCTCTCTTGGTTAGGGTCTTAGTGGCAAACTTGGGCTCATACATTAGGGGGTGTGAGGAGTAATTGGGCCAATATCATCCAACTAGGAGCTTGTCCCAATTACTCTTGTGGATTAGATTGGGGAATTATATTGAATACTACAATGGGAGTTCAATTAATTAAATTACCCAAGCACTAGTGAACTTGGCAATTCAACCTAAATAAACTCAACCATAACAATTAACATAAGCATCAACATCAACAAGCTAATTGATTAAATCATCACACATGACATCATGCAAGACAATAAAACCACAAAAACTCCAATTGAATTTAACACTAGGGAAATTAAGTTCTCAACACAAGACCCAATCCATCAACACAAGTATCTTATCAACAATTACATATTCATAGTCTCAACAACACATAAAATCTGGAAATTCCAAGAGAAATACCAAATACAATATGTTGGAAGTCATAAATATAAGATTGAAACAAGAAAAACTCCCCTATTGTAGAACCCTAGCTTGCGCCACTTTAACCCATCACCAAGAGAGCTTGAGGAAGCCTAGCTACACATGGAAGAAGATGAAGCCACCAAGAGAAGCTCCAATGCCCAATTCATGGTAGAAGGATGGTGGAAAAGTGAAGAAATGGTAGAGAATATGGTGGAAATGAAGTTGGAATGCATAGAAATGAGTTGGAATGAGTGGGGAATGGAGAAAATTGAAGAACCCTAGGTTGGGACACTTATTTTCGGCCAAAGGGTGCTTGGAGAGAGGTTTGGGGGCTCTTAGAAAGCTTATATAGGGTCAAGAAACCCTAAAAATCGCGTCTGATTTTTGACAGCGTCAGGCTCGCCGGTGGCTCGCCAACTGGCGAGCAAGTGGCGAGTTACCCGAATGTACTCGCCAGTGGCTCGCCAGCTGGCGAGCAAGTGGCGAGTGGCTCGCCAGTGGCTTGCCAGTGGCTCGCCAGTTGGCCTGCCTCAGGACTAAAATGCAAACTTCATCCAGAAACGTTATTTTGACCCATTTTCTTGAATCTTCACCTTCAACCTCCCAACCTACATATTCAAATGTCTCAAAGGTAGCATCAAAATGTTCTTGAAAACATGTAAAACATTATAGCATGCTAAAAAAGCCTGAATTGCCCTTGATTAGAACAAATTCCAACAACTAGTGCAATAGTTAGAATCTATGCAAATTAGGTGCAATTATCATCAAAACATGCATTAATTCAATGGATTTGGCCATGAAAAGATATGCAAATATATGGTGCAATCACCTACGTCCAGTTCTCAATCCCTTGATTGAGTTCCACTAATCGACAGGTTTTACAAACGGGTTCACCTGCAACCTTTACAACCACAAGTTTTCTGGGCTCACTTGCAACTTTTACAACCTAACTAGCTCCCCCTTACAACTTGCAAGGGTTCAACCTTTAAACAAAGGATTTACAACTTAGTTCACTAAATGAACAGATTGTGATACTCACTTAAGTATAATAAATACTCTTAATAAATGAAGAGACTTAAATACAAGAGTACAAGATGATAACAATCAGAATAACTCTCGAGGTATTAAGTGCTCTCTTGAACTTTTTGCTTTCTGGATATTCTGAGTATTATGCTTTGAATGCTTGATTGTAGTTTGGTGACTTCATAAATGATGAAGTTGTTTCTTTTATAGCAGCCTCTAATACTCCAGTTGTTTGAGGGCAATTTTTCCGTTTGAATATGTCCGTTATTCTCATGTTACCGTTGTCCTCATTAGTGCCCATTAATGTTCAGCAGCGTTGACTTGTTTTAACTCTGGAAAGCAGCCCTGACAATTCTGCTCTGACAAAAGCAACTCTGACATCTGAGCACTTGTACGGACTCTGACTCTTGTACTTGCTATCGGATGCATTTTGGCTATCGGAAGTAAGTGCTTCGATCTGCAAGTGTTAGTCCAGGTTTTGTGCAATGCAAAGAGTGTCCGCTATCAGATGCACTTTTGCTATCGAAAGCGAAAGCTAAGTTCTGCACACAAATATTAGTCCCATAGAGTAATATATAATCAAGTGCAATCGGAAGCAATTTTGCTATGGGAAGCTATCCTACTTAGTCTAGGTTTAGGCTGTGTTAGATTCACTTGTGCTGGGTGATGCCTATTTGCTTCCGGAAGTCTAACTATGTGGAAATTGAGGTTCTTGCTTTATCAAGCGTTTTTGCTATGAGAAGCTCTCTACTTAGACTTTGTTAACTAGGTTCAGACTTAGTGTAAAATGAATTCCGCTATCGGTTGAATACAACATCCGCAAGCGCTAGCTACGTTGTTATTGCTCTAAGTCATCCGGTTGTGATTTTACATCCGATTGTGTTCTAACTTAGGATTTCTAACTTAATTCAATTCTTCCTAATTTCTTCCTAAGTATTCATTATGATCTTTCATATTTTAGTCTTCATAAAAACTTAAGATTCTAACTTTCTCCCCCTTTTTGATGATGACAAACCTATAGCTAACTATGAAGGCAAATCAAAACCAGATATAACAAATTAACACAAGTATAAATTCATAAAGGTGAACTTCATTGATTAAGCAGAGTAATTACACATATGATCAAAAGGCATTATGAATAAAGCAAAACAGCGAAGATGTTACAAGTATGATGAAAAGGATGTAAACAAGAAAAATGATGTTATGCTATGCATGTGGGGTTTGGTGAGGTTCTAAAGCTTATGTTCTCTCTCTCTCCTTATCTGTTCATTCCCCTCATCACTCTTCTCACACAGTTTTCTCAGCTCAGCTTTCTCTGCCTTTCTGATTTTGGCCAAGTCCTCAAGATGTTCTCCCTCTCTCTCCTTATCCTTTCTAGCCTTGCGAGCTCAAGGGACTCCTGGATAGCTCTTCTCATATCCTCAGCTTCATCCATCCCAATTGGCTGTTCTTGTCTTGATGATGAGGCATCACCAGGAGGATGGAGTTTTTTGACTTTGAACATCCAAGGGTCTTGAGACATATTTCCCTTTCCTTTTCAGCCTGAGAGTTTGCTCTCATTGCATCCAACATACAGGTTTGCTCGAAGGTAAGATTGGTAGTCCCAAAGTAGTCGAATTCTTCTTGAGTCATTTCATCTACCTCAATCTTAATTTCGACCTCAGGAGGCATGGCTTCAGTATCCTTTTGAGCTTGCTCAAATAAGGAAGGAGTCTGAGTCTCATGAGCTTACCTTGAAGGAGATTCTGCTTGTACTTCCTCCTGATGAGGCACTGACTCTTCCTCACTTTCATCAGATGAGAGTGCTCTGGGAGGATAAGCAACCCTTTTTCTTGCTGTCCTCTTAAACCTTCCTCTAGTGAAGGGAGCAGCAGGAGTGGCAGGTGTTGTGCTTGAGGCAGGTGTCTGAGCTGGAGCATGGGATGGGATAGGTGTAGCAATGACTATCCTTGGATGCGTCTGCCTCTTCAACCCATACTTCTGACACAGATGATCCAGAAGGTCATTTGTAGACTCAGGTGTAGAAGGCTGAGACCTAAGGGGAACGTCCTCAGGCTCAGAGGGTTGCACAGTCAGCACCATTTGCTTGTCTGCTTGATGGCTTGAGGATGCTGCTGTCTGTTGGCGCATGAAATGAATGGCTTCGCCTCGGATAAGGACTTCTGCTAGGCGAGCACGTTCCATGTCCATCGCTCTTCTGAGTGCAGATGCAACGTCTACATCAATCCACAGAGACGACTGCCTCAGTGTATCTCTCCCCCTTTTGGCATCATCAAAAGTAGTGAGTGCCAGGGAGGTGCTGGAGGAGGGGATAGATGGGGGGGTGCTGGGCCATATCTTGGTGGAGGAGGTGGTGGGGGTGAGTCATGGTCATCACCATCAGAGGGGTGGTCTGAGGATGAGGAGGAGTGATGAGAGTGGTTGGATGAGTGGTCTGATGGTTGATGGTTAGGTGACTGGTTGGGATCTGAGTTGTGTGAGTGGTGGCGGTCAGGGGAGTCATATAGTGGTGGATCTTGGTGTGGGGGACTAGGTGGAGGAGGAGGAGGAGGAGAAGGGTTAACATCTGGGTTATGTGGGGGACTGTGGTTGACCATCAGTAGGTCCACCTTTTGCTCAACACGCTCCAGATTAGCTTGCAGCTTGTGGAGCTTATGATACACCTTGCGAAAGCTCCGTGAAACTTGCTCTTGGAAGGGAGCCATCAGTGCATCGGGCAGCCTGAATATCAACTCGTCAATGACTTCAGTCAGGAGAGCTCGAGTGGCAGCAGATCCTCTTGGTCCACGAGAAGTG
Source organism: Mimosa pudica (assembly GCA_029929735.1). Lineage (NCBI taxonomy): Eukaryota > Viridiplantae > Streptophyta > Magnoliopsida > Fabales > Fabaceae > Mimosa > Mimosa pudica. The sequence continues at coordinate 5,175,953 of JAKELP010000014.1, read as the reverse complement.
CTTGGACCAGCCTGATGGTGGGAGTCTACTTCTTGATCGCCAGCGCCAGAGGTGGAAGGCTGTGTGTTGTGAGATGCACTTCCCCCTCTTGAACCGGATCTGGAAGCCCTTGGTGGCTTGTAATAGGATACTCCCATCTTGCCCAAGTTCTTGGAGTCCATGGGCAGACACTTCCTGTTGTCCACTCCCTCAGTGGACTGGATGTTGAACTTCTCCAACAGGAAGGCAATTAGCTGGGGGAAGGGAAGAGTGGTATGCTCCTTCTTTGTTTTTCCATCAACCCATCTGAGGAGCTCCATGGAAATGAGTTGCCCAAGGTTGATGGGCTCCTTGAGCATAAGTCTAGGCAGCCATGAGTTGTCAAGCTGAGTGAATTCACTGAAGTTACGACCCTTGTGGGTCATGATCCGCGAGTAGATGTATTGGATGACTCGCTTAGGATCAGGCATCCCAGAGATCTTCTTCCCATCTGTCTCATAGGTTTCTGATAGTTATTTTGGGGAGAAGCGTCTGTGGTATTTCCATTTGTTCAAGTCGGGGTCCGTGATCCCCATAAATTGATAGATGATCCTTCAATCAAACTTGATGAGTCTGCCCCTAACGGTTGCAGAGAAGTCAAAACGAGCAACCAAACTCTCTGTCGCTGAGACTTCCTTCCTCTTAACCTTTGCAGAGAGGGACTGGTAGAAGACACGAAGAACGTTGATGTTGTAGTCGTTCTGAATCCCCAGCCAGTTCATATACTTCCCCAGAAAATCAGTCAAGTCATAACCCAGTTTTCTTAGAATCTCCAGGTTTACATAGATGCCATTGGTCAGGTACGGATTTCGTTGTTCAAAGGTTGGAGAAATAGGTTCGAGAGGGCCAGTAGTTCTGTATACAGACATATCATCTTCGATTCTCTGGCGTTTGGAGTGAGGAGGTTCTTCAGCAAACTGAACCTGTTTATCCTTGCGTTTCCCAGATTTTGCAGAGGAAAAGGGGTTGGGGTTTGATGGATTGGGGTTTGTCTCACCAGATCCAGCCATGGCGAATGTGTGTGGTAATGGCGAAGGTATGAAAGTGTTTTGGGAAGATGAAATGCAGAGAAGGATGAAGATGAAGATGAACAGTTGAGAGAAAAGGAAAGTTGAGAGAGTGGAGAAATTTTGAATGAAAAGTTATGGGTGAATGAATGCCTATTTATGCGAAGAGACGTTTTGATGCGAGGAGTCATGATGAAAGGGCATGGGGAACATAAACCCTTAATGGGAAACATAAACATTTAATATTGAAACGGCGCACCTTTTTGCCACGTGTCGTGTCAGAGTGTCAGAGAAGACATAACTGCTGACAGAGAAGATGAAACGTTTCTGAGGTGACGTTTCACTTTCTAGTGTAGGTGCTTCCGGTTGCTGAGCAGCAATCGTAAGCGGCAGGATCCCACGCTGAGTAGAAGAAATGGCGGCCAGCCACTCTACTCCTTCCTTTGTTCAATAGCTGTCCTTGCTATCGATAGCGATATTGCTTGCGATAGTCATCTTTGCTCAGGTTGATGTTTTGTTTCTGTAGATGCTAGCGGAAGTGGATCCGCTTCCGGATGTGAAAAACTTAAGATTTAACATTGTAAGTTCTTATGACCTTTTCACAAGGGGACCTGCAAAACTAAAGATTGGCACTCTGATGCCTAAGTTAGTACAGTTTGCAGATTTTAACATTTAAGCACAAATTTATAATGAAGATTTAAACTTCATTTGGGTTTACCATTCCCAAATTGCCTCTTATGTAAGTAAATTGGTCAACCCCCAGAGGCTTGGTGAAAATGTCTGCAAGTTGATGCTGGGTAGGAACAAATTGCACCTTGACATCTTTCTTCTGAACATGATCTTTGATAAAGTGATGTCTAACATCAATGTGCTTTGTCCTTGTGTGCTGAACCGGATTCTTGGCTAGGCTGATAGTGCTTGTGTTGTCACATAGGATGGGAGCCTCTGGAAACTCCAGCCCAAGATCTCGAAGTTGGTTTTTCAACCACAGCACCTGGGCACAACAACTTGCAGCCGCAATATATTCTGCCTCTGTGGATGACAGTGACACACAAGTTTGCTTCTTGCTTGCCCATGACACCAGACCGCCTCCAAGGAAAGCACATTGGCCACTAGTGCTCTTCCTATCTGTCTTATATCCTGCATGGTCAGCGTCAGAGTAAGCCCACAAGAACTCTTGGTTACCTCTGGGATACCAGAGACCAAGTTCTTGAGTTCCCTCAAGGTATCTCAGAATTCGCTTAACACATGTTAGGTGAGATTCCTTGGGATTGGCCTGAAATTTAGCACACATGCCAACACTAAATTGTATGTCAGGTCTGCTAGCAGTTAAATATAATAGGGAACCTATCATTCCCTTATACCTTGATTGGCTAACAGAGCTTCCCTTTACATCAGCATCGAGGGCGGCAGTGGTGCTCATAGGAGTATCATACTCCTTGCATTCATCCATCCCAAACTTCTTGATAATTTCTCTACAATACTTGGTTTGGGAGATGAAGATGCCATCTTTCCTCTGTTTTATCTGCAGGCCTAGGAAGAAGGTCAATTCTCCCATCATCGACATTTCAAATTCTCCCTGCATTATCTTTGAAAACTCCTCACATAGTTTATCGTTAGTGGCTCCAAATATGATATCATCAACATATATCTGAATAACTAACATGTGGCTATCTTTATGCAGTATGAACAGTGTATTATCCAATTTGCCTCTTGAGAAACCTTTTCCTAGCAAGAAATTGCTAAGTCTCTCATACCAAGCTCGAGGAGCTTGTTTCAGGTCATATAAAGCTTTCTTTAACTTAAAAACATGTTTAGGATGTCTAGGATCCTCAAAGCCAGGAGGTTGTTCAACATACACCTCTTCTTTAATATAGCCATTAAGAAAGACACTCTTTACATCCATTTGATATAATTTAAAACCTTTCATGGATGCGAAGGCTAGAAGAATCCTTATAGCCTCAAGACTTGCGACTGGAGCAAAGGTTTCTTCATAGTCTATGCTCTCTTCTTGGTTATATCCTTTAGCTACTAATCTGGCTTTGTTTCTAGTAATTAGGCCAGTCTCATCCAGCTTGTTCTTAAAGACCCATTTGGTCTCAACTATGGATTGGTAAGACGGTCTAGGTACTAGTTCCCAGACTTGACTTCTCTCAAATTGATTGAGTTCTTCCTGCATGGCAAGGATCCAATCACAGTCTTCTAGGGCCTGTTCAACTGAAGTTGGTTCAATTTGAGATAGGAATGCTCCATACTCAACTTCATTTTGAACTTGCCTTCTAGTCCTAACACCAGAAGAAACATCACCAAGTACTTGGTCTAGTGGATGATCCTTGTGATGCCTCCTAGCGGTTGGCAACTGTACCTCATCAGATACCGTCTGTACTCTAGGCTCATCAATGGGATCATCCTCCCCTTTTGGATCCCTTGTTGGTGTTTCTTCGGGTGGTGAAGGTGATGATGGTTTTGGAATTTTTAAGTTTTCATCATCTTTTGTGGATCCTTCCCATGAGGGGTTTTCATCGAAGACAACATGCATAGATTCTTCTACAGTCCTAGTTCTCATGTTGTACATTCTGTATGCTTTGCTTCTGATAGAATATCCTATGAAGATTCCTACATCCGCTTTCGGATCAAACTTACCCAAGTTTACCTTTCCGTTGTTGTGGATGTAGCATTTTGATCCAAAGATTTTCAGGTGGCTGATATTGGGCTTCCTTCCCTTGTATAGCTCGTATGGTGTTTTGTCCAGCCCCTTGCGAACATAGGCTCTATTGGAGATGTAGCAGGCGGTGCTCATGGCGTCTGCCCAGAATACTTGGGAAACTTCCTTCTCATTGAGCATGCTTCTGGCCATCTCCGTTAGAACCCTGTTCTTCCGTTCGACCACGCCATTTTGTTGTGGAGTTCTGGGAGCTGAGAAATTGTGATCAATCCCGTTTTCTTCACACAGCTCTGAGAAGTCATTATTTTCGAACTCTCCACCGTGGTCTGTTCTTATTGCAGCTATCTTGAGATTTCTCTCATTCTGCACTTTCTTAACAAGGACAACAAACGCATCAAAAGTATCATGCTTCGAGGGAAGAAACATGGTCCAAGTAAACCTTGAATAGTCATCCACTACAACTAGAACGTAAAGGTTTCCACCTAGACTCTTAACTCTTGCTGGCCCCACTAACTCCATATGGATCAGTTCCACAGGCCTGCTAGTGGAAACTTTCTTCTTGGCTTTGAACGAGGCATTTGTTTGCTTACCTCGTTGGCAAGAATCACATATAACATCATGTTTTACTTTGAAGGATGGAATTCCTATAGCTAGCTCCTTTTTAATGATCATGTCTAGTTGTGTGAAGTTCACATGAGCTAGCCGTTTATGCCATAGCCAACTGTTTTCATCACTAGTGATTAGACATTTTTCGGTTAATTGTTGGCACAGGTCTAGGGTATATAAATTTCCATTCCTATTAGCCTTAAGTTTGCATTTCAGATTGGATTTATCTATGTTGAGATCATGCTTATCAACTATAAGGCATTCATGAGAGTCAAAGATTACATAATTTCCTTTGTCTGTGCTTTAACTCACGCTCAGCAGGTTGTGACAGAGACCATCTACAAGGTAGACATCCTGGATAGGGCCAACTTCACCAACGCCAGTGATCTTTCCACTTTGGTTACCACCAAAGTTGACTTTGGCTCCATCCTTGACCACCAGAGATTTGAATTTGTCCCTATCTCCCGTCATGTGTCTCGAGCATCCGCTATCGATGTACCACTTCCGGTTGTTGGATGCCTTGAGACAAACCTGCACATATCAAACAGATTTAGGTACCCAACCTTTATTGGGTCCTTTTTCATTAGTATCCGGAACCTTTGGTCCAATGTTGGTCTTGGGTTCGCGAGTGACTTGTGCCTTTGGCCTTGGTTGGGCTCTAGGCGTTTGAGTCCCTTTTGGGACAGGTTTTCGTGACTTAGGTCTATGACGGACTCTAGGCTTATGTACTCCCTCAGCCTCTTGCCTTGAAAAGGTCTTAGGCATATTAGTTCCTTTTGGAACCCACTTATAGGAGCTACTGGTACCATGCTTCTTGGCATTACAGGTGGACGTGGTGTGTCCCTTCCTGTTACAATAGTTGCAGAAGCTGAAAGGTGAAGACACATAGCCAGTGGCTTTGTGAAAGAATTTTAAATAGGGTTTCACTTTGGGTTCCACCAATTTATCTCTTTATGTTTGTAGCCTAAACCAGTTTTATCTCTATATGCTCTTTGGTTCATTAAAGTAACATCTAGTATTTCAGAACCTTTAGTGAACTTTTGCAAGGCATTGTATAGCCTATCTCTTTCAACAGAGATTTTACTACAGTTAGTGCAGCTCTCCGAACTTGAGATGTTGGGTTCCTCTTGTGGATTTCCCTGGATGTCCGCTTTCGGAAGTCTCTTGGCTTTTGCAAGCTCATCACTCAGTGAGTTCACAGTAGTTTCAAGTGATTTGTTTTTTTCTTTTTAAGATTAGAACTACTTTGGTCATTCGGTGAAACTCTCTATGAATATCATTGTAAGCTTCTTGAAGGTCAGTCATGCTTACCTCATCCCCATGGCCGGATTCGAAGTCTGAGAGAGTTTCTTCTTCACCATCCTCCTTAGCAACAAGACAGAGGTTAGCAACCTCTTCCTCATCGCTAGCTTCTTCATCGGAGCTGTTGACCCAGATAGAGGACATAAAGACTTTCCCTTTTGTCCTTTTCTTCAGATCTTTGGAGACTTGGGCATTCAGCTTTGAAGTGACCAAGCTTCTTACATTCAAAGCAGACATGAGCCTTTTCTTTCCTGTAGCTCGATTCTCCTTTCTGGAATCTCCATTTCTTCTTGAAGAACTTTTTGAACCTTCTTACCATCATGGCCATTTCCTCATCATCAATATCTTCCTCGTCATCATCTCTTTCTCTGCTGGGAGAACCTAAGGCAAGATCCTTTGCCTTTGTGGTTGCTTGAGGAGTCCTTTGGGCCAACAAAGTAGGCTCATACTCAGCCAAGGAACCAAATAGTGCAGTGATAGACCTAGTTGATTCTCCTTGGACTTCCTGGAAAATAGTAACTTTAGTGAGCCAATCTCCTTTTAATACATTTAGGATTTTATTTACCTGCTCCTTCTCAGTGAAGGTTCTTCCTAATGCTGCGAGGTTGTTTATAAGATGAGTGAATCTGATCTCCAGATCTCTGACAAGCTCATCTGGAAGCATAGTGAACTTGTGAAATTCCTCAACAAGCATTTCTACTCTTCTGTCCTTGACCCCAGTGGTCCCTTCATGAGCAGTCTGGAGGGCCTCCTACATCTATTTTTGCAGATTTGAGATGACTTATCCTGAAGAACTCTTTTGGAACCAAGGCACACTGAATCATTAGGATAGCTCTATAATTCAACTCTACTTTGGTGTAATCTTCTTCAGTGAATTTGTCCTTAGACTTTGGGTTGCCTTCAACATCTTTTGGAACAAAATTCTCACTTTCTATAACATCCCAAATTCTGAGTCCATGAGCCTTGATGTAGATTTCCATTTTGAATCTCCAGAACGTATAGTTGTGATCATCAAAACCAGGAGGCTTGTTTGGGAGGAGTAGACACGTCAGGAAGTACATTCTCTATAGCATCCATCGTTGGATCTTTTCTTTCCAGATTCGTTGGAATTAAGTTAGGAAGACCCGCTCCTATACCAAATGAAAGTGAGGATGCACAAGAGGGGGGGTGAATTGTGCTACAAATAAAAAAAAACTTATAAACTAAAGCTTAAACACAAATTCTTTTATACTGGTTCGGTCTAACTCTTGACCTACGTCCAGTTCTCAATCCCTTGATTGAGTTCCACTAATCGACAGGTTTTACAAACGGGTTCACCTGCAACCTTTACAACCACAAGTTTTCTGGGCTCACTTGCAACCTTTACAACCTAACTAGCTCCCTCTTACAACTTGCAAGGGTTCAACCTTTAAACAAAGGATTTACAACTTAGTTCACTAAATGAACAGATTGTGATACTCACTTAAGTATAATTAATGCTCTTAATAAATGAAGAGGCTTAAATACAAGAGTACAAGATGATAACAATCAGAATAACTCTCGAGGTATTAAGTGCTCTCTTGAACTTTTTGCTTTCTGGATATTCTGAGTATTATGCTTTGAATGCTTGATTGTAGTTTGGTGACTTCATAAATGATGAAGTTGTTTCTTTTATAGCAGCCTCTAATACTCCAGTTGTTTGAGGGCAATTTATCCGTTTGAATATGTCCGTTATTCTCATGTTACCATTGTCCTCATTAAAGCCCATTAATGTTCAGCAGGGTTGACTTGCTTTAGCTCTGAAAAGCAGCCCTGACAATTCTGCTCTGACAAAAGCAACTCTGACATCTGAGCACTTGTACGGACTCTGACTCTTGTACTTGCTATCAGATGCATTTTGGCTATCGGAAGTAAGTGCTTCGATCTGCAAGTGTTAGTCCAGGTTTTGTGCAATGCAAAGAGTGTCCGCTATCGGATGCACTTTTGCTATCAGAAGCGAAAGCTAAGTTCTGCACACAAATGTTAGTCCCACAGAGTAATATATAATCAAGTGCAATCGGAAGCAATTTTGCTATGGGAAGCTATCCTACTTAGTCTAGGTTTAGGCTGTGTTAGATTCACTTGTGCTGGGTGATGCCTATTTGCTTCCGGAAGTCTAACTATGTGGAAATAGAGGTTCTTGCTTTCGCAAGCGTTTTTGCTATGGGAAGCTCTCTACTTAGACTTTGTTAACTAGGTTCAGACTTAGTGTAAAATGACTTCCGCTATCGGTTGTATACAACATCCGCAAGGGCTAGCTACGTTGTTATTGCTCTAAGTCATCCGGTTGTGATTTTACATCCGATTGTGTTCTAACTTAGGATTTCTAACTTAATTCAATTCTTCCTAATTTCTTCCCAAGTATTCATTATGATCTTTCATATTTTAGTCTTCATCAAAACTTAAGATTCTAACAACCTAGGACTTGCTATTTACTATAGTAGTTAATTCTAGTTTTATTTGATAATTCTTTAGACGACAAAAAGAGTTAATCAATTATTTGATTTATTTGGACTTTTCCTCTCCTTCACGGGGAGTTCTCTTTGTCTTTCGTGGAGCATCTTCTCTCAAGTGAGAGTTTTGATAGTGGTATGGATTCAGGTGGCCCGCTATCTGACGAACGTTGGAGGGGAGTTCGTCTGGCTATGGGTTGTTCTTTTTGGGGTTTAGGGCTTTTATTATTTCTTTAAGATTGTTTATGACTACCATGGTTTGTGGGAAAGAAGTAGAGAAATCATATCTTGGGGAAGAGGGGCTGTTAGAATCTTAAGTTTTGATGGTGACTAAGATATGATATGGTCTAGTACTTAAGAGAACATAATCAACACTTAGGAGGGATTAGATGACATGGTTAGAATCCTGAGTTAGATCACTTGAGAATGCAAGATCACTTCCGGTTAGATTAGGACTTGCGCATGCGGATGAATGCTTTCATCCCCCAGCGTCAGCAAGTAAATCACTAGGGATTTAACTTAGTCCATGAGAATTAGGTACACAAAACCTTAAGACTAAGCTATGTTTCAATCGGAAGTGAGTTTGCTTCCTGTTAGACTTAGACTGGCGCAGAGCGATAGAATAGATATTACTCCAAGCGACAGTGAGTCTACTTCCCCAAGTGAAAGCGCTTCCTGTTAGAATTAGACTGGCGCAGAGCGACAGAATAGTTATTACCCCAAGCGTCAGTAAGTCTACTTCGCCGAGTGAAAGCACTTCCTATTAGATTTAGACTGGCGCAGGTTGATAGACTAGATATAACCCCGAGCGTCAGCGGAAATGCAACATCAAGTGAAGTTGCTTCCTGTTAGATCTTGACTGGCGCAGACTGATAGAATAGATTTCACCCTAAGCGTCAGTGAATTCACCACGTCAAGTAAAAGTGCTTCCGATAGCTCAGTGACTAGCGCTGAGTGGTGGAATGAAATAGACTAAGCGAGAGCAAGTCATGGTGAACTAAATCCCTCATCAAGTGAATTCACTTCCGGATGGAGAAGTGCTTCCGGATACATCCTAGACTGAGTAAACTCCCACTTCATGTGATTGTGTGTTGACTTAATATACATAGCATGAATGACACACTGAGTCACTTAGGAAGACTTAGAGTAAACTAACGAGACTTAAACTGACTATTGGAATAGAGATCCCTTAGAGTCAGTAGACATTACACTAAGTCAGAACATAGTCTAAGTAAGACTACTTCCCATAGCAAACTTCCCACAACATGTATAGTTTTACTATATCTGATTATATATATTGCTATGTTGGACTAACCAGTATGTGCAGAACTTAGTTACATTTGCGGATGCAAATGAGCTTCCGGATGGAAAGACTCTTGGCATTGGATTTCAGAGACTAACCCTTGCAGAGCAAGATTGCCACTTCCGGATGAACGATGATCATCCGTCAGCAAGAGTACAAGAGTGAACGTCACATACTCAGAAGACAGAATGCTTTTAACAGAGCAGAGGTGTCAGGACTACTTTTCAGAGATAAAGCAAGTCAACCCTGCTGAAGCATTTAAGAAGATGTTCCTTCCAAAGGTAACAAGAGGATAACAGACATATTCAAACAACATTGTTACCTACCAAGCATGAGGAGTATGAGAACATAATCTGAAGATTCACTCAAGGTGTCAAAGCTCATACTGCCCACAAGAGTCAGAGTCCATAAGAGAGCTTCTGATAGCAAGAGAGGATCCAATAGCAAAGCACTCTTATCATTCATGGACAAGTGCTTGGAAGACAAAGTTCCTCTATGTGATAGCAAGCAAAATGTTAGAGTCCACGAGCTTCAGATAGCAAGAGAGCTTCCGATAGTGAGTCTCTTAACATCCTGGACTTATGCTTGAGGAACGAAGTCCTCTCTGACAGCAAGCAAGAGTCGGACCGTACAAAGTGTTCAGATGTCAGAACGACTTTTGTCAGAATAGTATTGTCAGAACAGTGTTGACAGAACAGCATGGTCAGAGCACCTTTTCAGATAAAGCAAAGTCAACCCTGCTGTGCATTAATGAGGACAACGTAAACAAGGCCCCAACGTCTATAATCAAACGGTCTTATTGCCTCTCCAACGGCTAGATATTCAGAGACTGGTATAAAAGGGATGTTCTTCATTTCTGAAGGGGGGGCTTGAAAAAGAGAGAGAGAACATGGCTATTATCTGAAAAACACTATTCTACATTCCTCTCATCTTCTACTCTCGGACTTTGATATGTAATATTCTTAGAGAGTGATTTATTTGTACTTAAGTGAGTAACATCATCCACTCTTTGAGAGAGTTAGTTTTGAGCTTAAGTGTTTAACAAAATCAGTTCATAGAGTGAACATAATTGTAATCTTACATTTTGTAAGGGGGAGCATTTAGAAGTTTTTCTAAATCTCCATAGGTTGCAAGTTAGCCCGTAAAACTTGCGTTTGTAAGGTTGCAAGTGATCCCGTAAAACTTGCGGTAAGGTTTGCAGGTGAACCCGTTGTAAAACCTGTGGGTTGTTAGGTGAACCCGTGCTCGTAAAACCTAAAGTGTAAAGGCTTCTCTTGTGCCCGGTTTAAACAAGAATAGTGGATTGGAAATCCCAGGTGTAGCCTGGGGACTGGATGTAGGTCTGGGTGACCGAACCAGGATAAATTTATGTGTGCATATACTTATACTTGATCATTCTATTTTGCATCACATAGCATACTGACTTGTGCATAGCATTATTTATTATCATCATCACCGAGCACAAGCAGTCTTTCGAAAAGAGTTTAAGTTTTTATTCCCTCACCCAATTCACCCCCCCCTCTTGGGTGACAGCCACGAATTTCATTTGGTATCAGAGCAGGTCACTTGTTTAAAGGATCAAACGATCTCAAGTGCAAAGACCTTGGCTGATTTGGGTTAAAATGTTTTCCAAAGGCTTTGATCATACCATTCCACCTGTGTTAGAAAATATTGATTTTTGTTGGTGGAAAGCAAGAATGGAAAGTTTTATAAAATCCACTAGTTTGAAAATGTGGGATATTTTTGAAAATGATTTTGATTTCAAACCAAGAGGAAACTGGACTGAAAGGGAGAAAAATTTGTTTTCCTTAAACATTAGAGCAATGCAAATTTTATACAAAGGCTTAACTGAAAATGATTTCCAGAAAATCAAACATTGCTCTAGTGCTAGAGATATTTGGAATACTCTTGATGTGATATATGCTTCTAACCCATCTCTTGAAAGCACAGCTGTCCAAAGCTCAACTCGTGCTCTTTGTGGATCATCTACTGATGAGCTTCTGGAAGCTGATATTGAGGAAGCAGACTTCAGTGAAGAGAGTATCCATCTCTGCCTAGAAGATTCAGAAAGTGAGGTATCTGGATCTGAAATTGAACTCTCTGATTTGCAAGATGCATACAATGAGTTATATACTGAATATTGTAAACTTGCAAAAGAACTTCTAGGCTTAAAAGAAAAAGATAGGAAACTTGAAAAACTAATTTCTTCTTCTACATCTAAAGTTTCCGAGGGTTCTTTTAAAGAACTAGTGGTTCCGATAGCTAGCCCACTATCGGTAGGGAAAACTTCAACATGTCTTGAAAAATGTTTTGATTGTGAACACGTGTTGAAGGAAAAAGAAAAGCTTTCAAAAGAAACTGAAATTTCAAAGGAACAAAAAGCTTTTCTAAAGAAAACTAATCATGATAATGATAGGAAGCCTCATTTTGATTATCATTCCATTATCTGTCATTATTGTGGTAGATTAGGACATATTTCTCACACATGCAGTCTTAGAAGAAATTCAAATGTGAGAAATAAGTTTGTATGGATTCCTAAAGGACAAGTAAGGTCCAGTGCTAACCATGTAGGACCCAAGTACAAATGGGTACCAAAACATCCTCCTAGTGCCTTACTTGTGCAGGAAAAATCAAGAGTTCCTCTTATCCCAAAGAAGAGAACTCGTGGTGATGCAACTGCTGAAACCCACTGGTACAATCATAAGAAGCTGTCGGCCACCACAAGGGACAATGGTTCTGTCTCAAGGATGAGCTATCACAAAGTTCCATTCAATTATCCTGAGAAGAACAAGAGAGAGTGGATTCCTCGATCATCATTGAAAAGGCTCTTGAATCCTACCTCTCGGAAGAAAGTGCTTCGAACCAAGGATAAGTATAGAAGATCTCCTTGGGTAAGCAAGGGATCACTTAGGAACGAAGCATTTGATAGTAAAATCTCCTATGCTAATGTTAGATGGACTTATTGAGATTTTACATTAAGCATCCTAAAATGTGAACATTATATTCATCATAAAAAAAAAAGGGGGGCTGAAGAAATAAGTAATGTTCATAATCTACATGCTGTCCATGACTATCTTGATCAAAAACCTTGTATATCCTTGTGCATATAGTCATGAAAGAAAATAGTTTATGCATTCACCCTGAGTTTTGAAAGATCCTTCTGAAATGCAAACTTTCAAAAATAGATTCTGATCCTCTTCAAACTTGCATGACAACTATACCTCATGATAGCACTCAAAAGTTATTTCTGATTTTCCATTTCATGTGGTATCTCTTGCATCAACGTTTTCAATGCATAAGCAGCTATGATTTCGAGAACAATACATCCCTCTTAATTACATCTTTAAGTTCTCAATCTACTAATGATCTCAGTTCAAGTTTGTGGTTTAAGAATGTTGACACAGATTATTGAAGCTTGAACAATGAATATAACCAAGAGAGAATGGCAACGAAAATGTCTCTTATCAAGATGTGTGGAATGACTATACCAAACCTGAGAAACTCTCGCCAATACACATGAGCATTTCTATCCCTTACATATTCTGTTGTGAAATTAAATGGATAGTCTCTCTCTTGTCTGACATGCATTAGAAATCTTAGGAAATGCCTTGAATTAAACTCTGCTAGATCTGTAAAACATGGCATAGTATCACAAGCATGCTATAATCTGTATTAATTTCAAGCTTGTTGATGTCCTAAGAACAATGAGATCACACTGAGCATATCTAGAAGAACTTGAGCTAAAATTTGGAAATTATTCTCGTAATCATATGCTGAAATTTGGTTGTTTTTGTAAAACGAATTCAATCCTAATCAAATTATTTTGTGAGGATGAAGATTCTCTTTTTCAAAATCTCATTATGTTATTAATTCACATGTCTTCATGATCTAACATGAACATCCTTGAGGCATATGTATTGAACTATACTTGCTTATGAAACTCTGAAAATATGCCACCTGTTTAATATTCTCTGTACTATCACATTGATATTTATCCATGAGAGTATAAATAGAGTTCATGTCTTGATAGTGAAACTATGTGAATGTATAGATAATTTCAAAATTAGTTTTCACATAATCATTGCTCATATTTTCTTAAACCAATTAGCAAGCATGATTTCTTAAAATTATTAGCTTGTGCTGATTAACACAGATTGACTTGAATGTCCTGAGGATGGTCTTCAATGTTAAATCTTAAGTTCTTTCACTGACCATCAGAAAGCATTTGTTTCCTCAAGCATATGCAGGACCAATCATCAAGTTTGAGCAAGGTTGCTTTCACAACAATCAGCGCCTTCGATAGCAGGCCAACTATTGAACCATGGGAAGAGTAGAGTGACTGCCCAGTCATGTCTGCTTGTGGTTGTAGCTCAGCTTGCCGAAGCGAATCATCAAAGCACTTGCGCTAGGGGTTTCCACTTGAGATAGCACACCTCTTGAAGATGTCAGGAAGCATGCTTATCTGCGTATGATTCAGATTCCTGAGTCTAATAGAGTATGAGTACCCCTCATCTGTGGTAACATCTACACCTTACCATCTCTTACATATGATGCATACATGGCATTGGTAAGGGTGTCAACTTAGGATGTTTCTCTCAATCTGCATTGACTTCAAAATCATTCACTGTCTTAGAAAATCATCCTAGCTCACACATCTGTATCCTCTAAATGACATGCTGGAAAGTAATTGATAACATACCTCTCTTATATGCTTTCTTTCTTGATTTAATGATGATTAATCTTAATATAGAAGAGAAGTAAGTGGACATTACCTGTTAATGATCCCTTGAAAATAGAGAGTCACATGCTGTCATCGATAATAAACTCTTAAGATGCTGTGATGCAATTTGTTTGGAAATTATTTTTGGCACTTTTAAAAACACAAATTTCATTTGATTTGATTTCATTTCATATTGTATCACAAATTTCATTTGGCATTCAATCATTTCCCTTGATACCACAAGTTCAAACTCACAGATCTCATTTGATTTCATTAGGTATCAGATTTCATCTCATTTGAATTTAAAATCACATATTTCATTTGATATCATAATCATCATTTTTAAACACATCAAAATTATTTTTGATATCATGTTAATCAATTCGAGAGGATCAAAATTACATTTGGAAAGAATTTTCACCTTCAAAAAGAAAACTGTTTTGTATGTTTTGATCTTAATTTAATTATGATTAGATTTGATGTATCAATATCTCCTTTGAAAAACATGTTTAACTATCCTACATAGTGTTTAGGGAGAATACAATCATTTAGGATCATGAGCCATTATTGCTGTTCCTTGTTAATTCTCGTACATTGTATTGAATAGTCTAGAACAAATCTTTATTAGCGATACATAGGGAGAAATATTAGGTAGAAAGCCCATTCCTAGGAGAACGATAAAAGTATCCCCATCCCTAAGGCTAGCTTGCACCTGTTGGATTTTGATGAAGCCAAAAGGGGGAGAGAGATGAGATGTCTAGAGATGAGATGAGATGTCTAGAGATGAGATATAAGATGTCTAGCGAGAGATGAGACATGAGATGTCTAGAGTTGAGAGATAGATAAGATGCCTAGATTTTTGGGGAGAGAACTGGGGAAAGGAATATAGCTCTAGGATGAGTGATCTAAGTTTAATTATGTTCTCTAGTCATCTATGGGTTTGTCATCATCAAAAAGGGGGAGAATGTTAGAATCTTAAGTTTTGATGGTGACTAAGATATGATATGGTCTAGTACTTAAGAGAACATAATCAACACTTAGGAGGGATTAGATGACATGGTTAGAATCCTGAGTTAGATCACTTGAGAATGCAAGATCACTTCCGGTTAGATTAGGACTTGCGCATGCGGATGAATGCTTTCATCCCCCAGCGTCAGCAAGTAAATCACTAGGGATTTAACTTAGTCCATGAGAATTAGGTACACAAAACCTTAAGACTAAGCTATGTTTCAATCGGAAGTGAGTTTGCTTCCTGTTAGACTTAGACTGGCGCAGAGCGATAGAATAGATATTACTCCAAGCGACAGTGAGTCTACTTCCCCAAGTGAAAGCGCTTCCTGTTAGAATTAGACTGGCGCAGAGCGACAGAATAGTTATTACCCCAAGCGTCAGTAAGTCTACTTCGCCGAGTGAAAGCACTTCCTATTAGATTTAGACTGGCGCAGGTTGATAGACTAGATATAACCCCGAGCGTCAGCGGAAATGCAACATCAAGTGAAGTTGCTTCCTGTTAGATCTTGACTGGCGCAGACTGATAGAATAGATTTCACCCTAAGCGTCAGTGAATTCACCACGTCAAGTAAAAGTGCTTCCGATAGCTCAGTGACTAGCGCTGAGTGGTGGAATGAAATAGACTAAGCGAGAGCAAGTCATGGTGAACTAAATCCCTCATCAAGTGAATTCACTTCCGGATGGAGAAGTGCTTCCGGATACATCCTAGACTGAGTAAACTCCCACTTCATGTGATTGTGTGTTGACTTAATATACATAGCATGAATGACACACTGAGTCACTTAGGAAGACTTAGAGTAAACTAACGAGACTTAAACTGACTATTGGAATAGAGATCCCTTAGAGTCAGTAGACATTACACTAAGTCAGAACATAGTCTAAGTAAGACTACTTCCCATAGCAAACTTCCCACAACATGTATAGTTTTACTATATCTGATTATATATATTGCTATGTTGGACTAACCAGTATGTGCAGAACTTAGTTACACTTGCGGATGCAAATGAGCTTCCGGATGGAAAGACTCTTGGCATTGGATTTCAGAGACTAACCCTTGCAGAGCAAGATTGCCACTTCCGGATGAACGATGATCATCCGTCAGCAAGAGTACAAGAGTGAACGTCACATACTCAGAAGACAGAATGCTTTTAACAGAGCAGAGGTGTCAGGACTACTTTTCAGAGATAAAGCAAGTCAACCCTGCTGAAGCATTTAAGAAGATGTTCCTTCCAAAGGTAACAAGAGGATAACAGACATATTCAAACAACATTGTTACCTACCAAGCATGAGGAGTATGAGAACATAATCTGAAGATTCACTCAAGGTGTCAAAGCTCATACTGCCCACAAGAGTCAGAGTCCATAAGAGAGCTTCTGATAGCAAGAGAGGATCCAATAGCAAAGCACTCTTATCATTCATGGACAAGTGCTTGGAAGACAAAGTTCCTCTATGTGATAGCAAGCAAAATGTTAGAGTCCACGAGCTTCAGATAGCAAGAGAGCTTCCGATAGTGAGTCTCTTAACATCCTGGACTTATGCTTGAGGAACGAAGTCCTCTCTGAC
Organism: Mimosa pudica; assembly: GCA_029929735.1. Taxonomy (NCBI): domain Eukaryota; kingdom Viridiplantae; phylum Streptophyta; class Magnoliopsida; order Fabales; family Fabaceae; genus Mimosa; species Mimosa pudica. The sequence goes on along the minus strand of JAKELP010000014.1, from coordinate 5,159,287 downwards.
AGCAAGCAAGAGTCGGACCGTACAAAGTGTTCAGATGTCAGAACGACTTTTGTCAGAATAGTATTGTCAGAACAGTGTTGACAGAACAGCATGGTCAGAGCACCTTTTCAGATAAAGCAAAGTCAACCCTGCTGTGCATTAATGAGGACAACGTAAACAAGGCCCCAACGTCTATAATCAAACGGTCTTATTGCCTCTCCAACGGCTAGATATTCAGAGACTGGTATAAAAGGGATGTTCTTCATTTCTGAAGGGGGGGCTTGAAAAAGAGAGAGAGAACAGGGCTATTATCTGAAAAACACTATTCTACATTCCTCTCATCTTCTACTCTCGGACTTTGATATGTAATATTCTTAGAGAGTGATTTATTTGTACTTAAGTGAGTAACATCATCCACTCTTTGAGAGAGTTAGTTTTGAGCTTAAGTGTTTAACAAAATCAGTTCATAGAGTGAACATAATTGTAATCTTACATTTTGTAAGGGGGAGCATTTAGAAGTTTTTCTAAATCTCCATAGGTTGCAAGTTAGCCCGTAAAACTTGCGTTTGTAAGGTTGCAAGTGATCCCGTAAAACTTGCGGTAAGGTTTGCAGGTGAACCCGTTGTAAAACCTGTGGGTTGTTAGGTGAACCCGTGCTCGTAAAACCTAAAGTGTAAAGGCTTCTCTTGTGCCCGGTTTAAACAAGAATAGTGGATTGGAAATCCCAGGTGTAGCCTGGGGACTGGATGTAGGTCTGGGTGACCGAACCAGGATAAATTTATGTGTGCATATACTTATACTTGATCATTCTATTTTGCATCACATAGCATACTGACTTGTGCATAGCATTATTTATTATCATCATCACCGAGCACAAGCAGTCTTTCGAAAAGAGTTTAAGTTTTTATTCCCTCACCCAATTCACCCCCCCCTCTTGGGTGACAGCCACGAATTTCAGGGGCATGGGTACAGGATTTCGAAGGCTTTGTGGAACTTTAGTGTGTCTTAAGCCTTTCACGTTAGAAGCTAAGAAAGAGTATTTTTAAATGGCGACAACGTCAATGCTAAAAATATGGCGACTATTTTCTTATTTAATATGGCCTCTTAGCCTATTTTCCTTGATTTGACTTGATTGGATGTGTTTTTCTTACTACTCTTCTCAAATCTTGTGGTTTGGGTATGAGATTGTACGTTTTGTGATGGTTAAAATTGTCTGGGAGTATATTATGTTGTTGCTGAAGTCATTACCGCTTTTTCTCTCCACATGGTTGTGTGTAATTTGGATCTCTACTATTTCTTTAGCAGATAGTAAGCTAAAAGGGATGTGATCTTTGGGGGTGGTTCTTTGAACCATCATTTCTTGTCTTCGACATCGAATCCAGTGGCACTCTGTTGTGTTCTCCAATCATAATAGTGGCGGCGGCTCATATGCTCTCTTTCTTTACTTTAGGGTTAGGTTTTGGATGGTGGTTTTACTTGGGTTAGGTTATTGTGTTCTTTTCTTTGTTGGGCTTTTTAGGCTTTGGACTTAGTCTTTTTTATGTTGTTTGTTTCACGTTTGGATTACTTATTGTAATATATTTTTGATATTTAATGAATACAATATTTCTGGCAAAAATATTTGATTTATTTATATGTAAGCCTTAATAATACATTCCAAGACAACTCGATTTTTGACATTATTTTACTTTAATTTGGCTAGTTATATACTCCCTCTTATCCAAAATGTAGGAGCTAATTAACTGATTTAGAGAGACAAAAGATGTTGATTAAATTAGTTAATTTAATATGATTTCCCTAAAATACCCTTATTTGAAATAGAAGAATTTTGTTTTTTTTAATCACCACCCGGTTTAATCCGGATTCGAGGGGTAGGAGTGTTTACCACATAGGCAAGGTTATCTCCTCTCTCAATGAGAACGCTTCACGGGATTCGAACACGCGTTCTCCTTCTTACGGGGGTTGTAGCCCACTTACCAGCTCAAATAACTACCCCTTGGTACATACTCCCTCCGTTCCTAAATATAAGATCACTTTAGGGAGGAGAACTTGTTTCTTAATATAAGATCACTTTCTAATTTTACTCAAATTTTCCCCAAATTACACCTATACTCTCTTCACCCAAAAGAATAGTGGTTTGAAGGTGAGAGGATATTTTTAAAACTTAGGTGAGAGGTATTTTGGAAATTTTATGTAATCCTAACTCATTAGAACGTCTTCCTTAATCTCTTCAAATTTGCTAAAGTGATCTTATATTTAGAAACGAAGGGAGTAAAAGAATACTGTTACTGTTGTTATGATGTGATTGAAAAATTCCAAACCCTTGAACAACTCTTACCCTTCCTAGCTCTCCAAATACAACATACATGCTTCCTCAATCTCTCCTAACCCAATCCCCCACTCATAACTAAGTGGTTAATGGAGCATCAAATATATTTTTGACTCAACAATTGGAGGATTGGATTGATCAAATTGAGAGGATGGAGTATCATATATATAGTCGGTAATATGGGCCTTGCCTATCGGACCGGCCCGTTTTTATGCAAGCCCGAGGAGGGCCAGACTTGCTATTTTAGAGGGAAAATGGGAATCGGGCATATAAGGGCCAACCCTTTAGGGCCGAGGGCCTATTAGGGCCGAGCTGCTGGCCGACCCGTATTTATAGGCCCGTTTTTCACTTTTTTGTAAAAAAATATATATAGGAGTTCCATCATTTCTTCCAATGTTCAAGCTCTTATTTGCACAAGGAATTGGTTGCATGGATTTAAATATTATGGTGTGTTTATGAATTATTTATTTAATTTATGATTTTTTGTTTCTTTTTTAATACATGCTTGAAGGACAATTAATTGTTTTTTTACTCCTTTTTGCAGATGATGGAGGAGATAGTGCATATGATGGTAAAGAAGAATTGTACAGACTTGATATTTTTGTTAGTGGAGAGGAGGAGTCAATTCATAGCGAAGTACAATCAAATGTCGTTGATATTGTCAATGATGATGAAACACACTCTTAAATGACTCTATTTGTGATCTATTTGTAGTTGAATATTATTCTTTAATGTTTATTTAGATTTTTGTTTGAAGACTTTGTTTTTTATTTTGACTGTCAGATTATGTGTATCAGTGTATGTTGTTATGTTATCACTTATCAGACTATGTTATGACTTATAATTATGTTTATTGTGATGTTATTAGATGATTTTGTTTTGCTAAAACCGTAAAATGTACAGGGGAAATCAAGTTGGAAAGAGGAAAAAATAGATTTAGAAAAAGGTTTAGTTTTCAAAAAAAATGAAAATGGGTCAGGCCCTAAAGGCCAGGCCCGGCCCGATGGCATGAGGGCCGAGCTTTGAGAATAGGGGTATAAAATGGGGAACGGGCCTAAATGGGCTTGGCCCATTCAGGTCCGGCCCTATGCGGGCCAACCCATTAGGGCTGGGCCGGCCCGTATTCCCAGCTCTAATCATATATCCACTAGTGGCATCAAGAGAGTGGCCATTTCGAATGGTGGTAAAGGCAGGATTGGTGAAGTCAGCAACGGCTGAGGTCATATATATCTCGTTGTCGTGTTTATTCATCCGTACAAGGCAGTGATGCTTGTGGCGGTGATGTGGGAGGTAGTGCTGATGATGCCATGGGAGGAAGGAGGTGGAAGAAAGGGAGGAGGAGTGAATGTGGAAGTTAATGGGAGATGTATATAGCGGTGACACATGTGTTGAAAAAGTTATACAAAGGGCAATCTAGAAGAAAATTGACAAAAATTATAAAGAGATCCTATATTTAGGATTTAGGAATGCACTGAGATTTTTTAATGACGGGAAACTCTATGTTAGCCTAAAATTAAGGGAAATATTATAACTTACGGCAATCTAGTGTATTCAAAACTAAATAGTAAGAAATCAATAAATGATAACCATATCAATTTATAAATCAGAATGTTTGGGCAATCACATTGGTTACTTTTTGGTGAAGAATACCATTGGTTATTGACGTTTTAAACAATAGTCATACACGATTTTTTTGGACTAAAACATTACACATGATTCAAAAATGCCTTCTCTAAAATAATTTTATGGCACACATTGTTGATTATTATGCAAATGACACTTAAACTTGTCAATAAAAATATCTATATTCTAGTTTGTATTTAAGTTTATATCATACTCAATTTTTGGTAATGCGCACAAAATTGGATATTATTCTAGCGTAACCATGGGTCAAGTTCGCAGGAATGCAGTATCTTTGATGTCAAAGGCGCTAACCTTAATAGTTCATGTCATGTCTCATTTCTTTTTTTTAAGGCAAATCAAAATGAAAAATATATTAAGCACTTAAGTACTTTTACAGGAAACAACTAATGTTAATACATTTAAGAGGGATCTATATATAATGTTCCAGTCATTCTCAAAAGTTGATTTTAAACTACAATGTTGTAAAAGTCGGACCGGAAGGCGGACCGTAGAGGCTTCTATGTCATGGTTCGCACGGTCGGATCGGTCGAACCGATGGTCGGACCGATGACTTAATAATTAAAAAAATCTAACTTTTAGGTATACCTTTTATATTTCGACCAAAAAAAAAGTATACCTTATATATTATAGTAAAAAAGTATTCCTTATATATACGTATCACTTATATATACATATCATACATAGCAGTAATTTTCACCCCTTCTTCTTTCATGAAAGATATTTGACTAAGAAAATACTCCCTCCGGTCCTAAATATAAGACATAATTGACTTTTTCTAGAAAATCCTTAAAAAAGCAAAATAAGTTAATTATAAATTGATTTACCTAATTTTTTTCCCGTAAACTAGTTTATTTTACCTTTAAACTAATGGATAATCTAAAAATATATCAAATATGTCATCATTTAATAACCTATTTCGCAACCTTAATCTCTCCAAAAAAAAAGTCAATTAGGTCCTATATTTAGGACCGGAGGTTGTATATAGTAACTAGAAACTAACTAAACAAATCAAATTTTATGTATTTAATTTAATAAAAATAAGTCTTTTATAATTTTTTAAACAAAACCCACCCCCTTAATTCATTTCTTTTTCTTAGATTTGTGTTTATCCTAACTTAATTTTACTTCATATATTCTCCATTTCTTTTTCGTGTCACGTGCATTCCAAAGCCTGCACACACATAAGATGGATAAGACAAACCACCATCAATCCATCATTACTTTTCTCCCTTGCACATACACGGCATTAGAAGCTCAAAAGTCAAATCAAACAGAATGGAGTAGCCTGAATTTCTTCTTTCTTCCTTGTTCGTTCAACGTCGTCCATGGCTTCCCCGACGAGTGAGGAGGAAGGGAAGGAGATAGCAGTGTCCTTGTTTCAGAAAAAATAACTCACATCTCGTATCTAAAGCACTTTATTTCATCAAGATTTTATCTTTCCTCCATTTCTGTTTAAAAAGAGACAACTTTTCCAAATATCTTCATCTTCTATCTTTCTTTCAGTTTTTTTTCCGGCGAGAAGGCCTTCATCTTGGGCCGTTCGGTTTTTTTGCGAAAGCCAACCGGTTTCCAGCTGGATATCGGTTTCCGACTTAAACAGCTGTTCTCTCCGGCTCAACACGGTTAGACCACTGAAAGCGGTCCTCCACCAGAGCCAGGCCGCCGTAAGCTCCGGTTAACGGTCCGACCGGTTGGACCGTCCGGCTCGATCCGACTTTAATAACACTGTATTGTAGTTCAGGTTCTCTTTTTTATGTTCCTTTTTCGGATTAGTCTAGATGTGCTTGAATGATACTATCCTAAAATTCCGTGGGAGAAATCAAAAACAAAAAAATGGATAAGACACTTATCCATATATAACTTGGCACTACATGCCAAGAATGGAAGTAATTGTCCCTATTGGCACTACATGCCAAGAATGGAAGTAATTGTCCCTATTGGCATGTGCTCTCCGCGTGACTACATGTTGGAAAATTGGTCCTTACAACATCCATACCAATTCGTGCTCATTGTCCGTATTTCATCCATGAAAGTAGCCAGAGTCAACTCTTTAAATCCTCATCAAATGAATTTGAAATTTTAAGTTTCTTGTCCTTAAGTAATTTGTACTCGATTTTCTTTTCGCTCATACGTTGCCTAATTAGCTCAAGCTTGCTCGTATTCTTTTTTATATATCAACACCTTGCAACCATCCAATCATCACACAATTTTAAGCCCTTCGAAAATGAAAGAGAGAAAAGCTTTCAGGCCAAGACTCCAAGCCTACAATTCACCAATGATGGAATAAAACTAGGGTAACACTAACTACAGTGTTATTAGGCATGCGAACTAATGTGACTATGATTCATTCATGCCTCTTTTTTACTTTTTTTTTGAATTATTCTGAACTATTTTATATTATATTTATTAAAAAAACAATGTGCAACTGAATTGCAATGCCTCAAACAAAACCAGTTGGAAATGGAGTCTTTTTTTCATTTGAAAATATATTAACATCATAAATTCTATCATAACAATGTTCATAAGATTATTACCAAGCAATAAAATACGTAACTAATCTTTTACCTTAATACAGACACATTCCTCATTTTAAACTCATACGAAGTTTGGGAGTTGAGACACATACTACTCCTATCTATATCTATAATCTATATAAAGAATTTGATATATAAACACATTATAATATGGAAAAAAGACAAATAAATACCTCCGAATATCCAAAAGGACAATTAAAGAATTAGACAATTGTTAATTGATATGTTTCAATTGTTAATAATTACTATGTTCCAATTGTTAATTTTTATTTAAGTTCCTTACTTGTACTTTTGAATATTCGAAGGTATTTATTTGTTATTTTCCCTTATAATATCATGAATTTTGAAAGTCAATTGTTTACTTTTGAGTTGTGCAACTAATATGCAAAAACAATTAATAATTTGTTATAAAATATTTGAATAACAAATGAATGAGAACAAAAATGTGTCCTCCCTCATTTCTATCCTCCATCTTATTCTCACTACGTTTTCTTTATTTTCAGACATGATTAACATCTTACTATTATTTTGACAAAAAAACAATTTATTATTATAAAGTTAACACAAAAGAAGAAACCACATAATGAATGAATGAAATCCTTAATAAATGAGCATAAATTTATATAATGCATTAATGAGAAGATGAGCAAAGAAATCAAAGTTGCTAATTCTAGTTTCCAGTGTTTTTCGTCTTGAAAAAGAATGCAGGCGCAAGAGAGTTTATTACCATATCCATCTAAAATCTAAAAATCCTTTATCTCAGATTCAATTTTTTTTTCTGATAAAAAAAAAGACTCAAATCTTTTTTGCAGGGCTAAGAAAGGAAGGGTTTTTCTTTAATTTTGAATCAGAAGTAATAAATGCACACCCTTCACATTTCCAGATTGATGTTAACCCCATCAAATCACACCCTCCAATCTCTGAGACATTGAAATGACACAGATCATACCAAAAAGAGCCGTAATCATCACTTTTCCTTTCAAATCGCCATTCCCCAAAACAAAACAAAAAAACACAGTGATGATAAACATCTACTGCAGATAGATCAACACCTATAACTACTAGCTAGTAGCCTAGTACCGTGTAAATGCAAAAGATTGTTGGAAGAAGAACAGATTAAACCTGCAAAACCCTTGCAAAAGATAGATCAACACCCATATCTACTAGCTAGTACCGTGAAAATGCAAAAGATTGTTGGAAGAACAGATTAAACCTGCAAAACCCTTGCAAAAGAAGTGAACTGTGTTGAGATATTAGCATACATAGATAAATAGTTCAACCCTTCCAAAACATAAAAGCAACCTGATTTTTAAAAAATAAAATAAAAAAACGCTAACTGAACCATTTAGGTGGTTATCTATTCTATGTATTATTAAATTATACATTAATCCATAAGTTAATTCATAAGATAAATAAACTAATTAGGCAAAAAATCAGACAAATCAAATAATAAGTAGTAATTTATTAGGCTTTATTCTACAAACAAAAAGTCAACCAATATTTAAGGAATAAGAGTAATTTAGATCAATTGTTAGTGTTAGCAACTTTAGAGTTTAGACAGTATCAGGGGTAAAATACTAGAGTATCTAACAAATTAAACCAAATAAACATCAACCGGGAACACTACGAACAGATCAACACACCTATTGCACTACTAGCTCAATGAAAATGTAAAAGATTATTGGAATAACAGATTAATGCTACAAAACCTAAAAACCTAACAAAAGAAGTGAATTGAACTCTCAAATTTTAATCAAAAATTAAAACATAATACCTATCAATCAGTGTATCTCCAAAGGCCATATCTCTTCCCAATTTCAAACGCACAGTAAGCATCAAGAGTGGCATGCAAAATCTGATCATAACTAAGATCCTCATCATCCCAATCACTCATACTGATCTCTCTCCTCATAACCACACCATCATGCCCCAAACACTCTCTAACAATCTCCTCCACTGAAGCCCTATCAAGACTCTCACCATCATTCGTCTCTGCATAATTCCTAACATCCAACGGATCCCTCAACATGTCCAAACTATGCCTCGAAATATTCAACTTCATCCTATCCGAATGATTCCAGAATCCCACAAAAGTATTACCTGTTCAAAATACAAATCATCAAAAAGGCAGATTAGATAAAAACAAACTGACCTAATTTTCCTAAATACAAAACCTATATCTACCTAATTTGATGTGATTAATCATTTTAGTTAATTTATTTAACGAGGAAATCTCATATAATTTAAATGTCAAAATTCTAGAAAATAAATCTTGAGTATTAATTGTCGCTACTCCTTTAATTATTCCTACTATTCAACTAATTAACTAGTTTAAATGATTCTAAAATTCAATTATCTCGTGAGATTTCCACTTTAGTTAAAATCACATTATACCATCCTAATACCCTAACTATTTGCTTCTATCTCCACCCTAACATGTTAAACCCACATGATATCATCAAATAACCCTAACTATTTATCTTTATTTCCACCATAAATATTAATTAAAATAACACGAAAATATCAAATTACCCTAACTAATATATTTATTTCCACCATGAACAATAATTAAGACAAATCTTACAACCTGGAACAATCTCACCTACACAAATAGTTCATATATTTAGAAACATAGTAACTAGTAACCACTAAGCTAATATATAGAATCACATTAAACTAATCCTACCTCTATTCCTAAATATAAAATCATTTTCCCTAATTTAATACTTAAGTTAGTTAACAATATACTCCCTCCGGTACTTAATATAAGACCTAGTTGACTTTTTTAAAAAATCCTGAAAAAACGCAAAATAAGTTAATTATAAATTGATTTACCTAATTTTTCTCTACACTAGTTTATTTTACGTATAAGCTAATGAATAATCTAAAAAGATATCAAATATGTCATCATTTAATAACCTATTTTGCAACTTCAATCTCTTTAAAAAAATGTCAATTAGGTCTTATATTTATATTTAGGACCGGAGATAGTACATAATATTTCCAATTCATCCAAAACACAAACATTTTTTTCATTCTCTTGCTTGTTATATATAAGAACAAATTTAAATTTAAAAGTTACTCCCTCCGTTCCTAAATATAAGATCACTTTACGAAAGATAGCTTGTTCCTAAATATAAGATCACTTTCTAATTTGACTCAAAATTTCCCCAAATTACCCCTATACTTCCTTCACCCAAAAAATAGTGGTTTGAACCCAAAAAATAGAAATAGTGGTTTGAAGTTTTCCAAACTTAGGTGAGAGGTATTTTGGAAATTCCATGTAATCATAACTCATTAGAATGTCTTCCTTATTCTCTCCAAATTTGCTAAAGTGATCTTATATTTAGGAACGGAGGGAGTATTATCACATAGTATAATGTTGCGACATTAGGTTACGTACCAGAGTCTAAGAGAAATCTTCGGAGCAACGTGGGAACAAAAGGCGAGTGAGTGAGTTGGTAAACGAGGCAGCGAGTGCCTACGCAGAGAGTCAACGTATCTGCCGGCGAGTCAACGTAGCCGGGAGTCCACTGAACGCCGAGGCCGACGACGAAACGGCCGGCGAAGAAACGGTAATGGAAGGTGGTGGCGGCGATCCAGCGTTTGACGGCGGAGGCAGTGGAGGTAACGGTGACGGCGATGGCCGTGTCGTCAAGGTTGACGGTGAAGTGACGGAAGGTTGACGTGGAATAGTTGGGGGTTATTGTGATCGTCATTTTCGCCGGAGAGAGAAAAATGGAACCGTTTTGGTTTTTGTTTTGGCCGTTTGAGTGGAGAGTTTTTATAAAGTGTGGACGTCTGCACAGTCGTGTTTGTACGGTATAGTACTTCATGGCTTGCTCAAGAAGTTAAGATTATTAATGCTATTGATTGGGGATTAATTCTGGATGGAGGAATTTTGGGTGAAGTATTGAAGTATACCATACTGTGATAGGTAGGGCTGCACAAATGACGGACATGACCGGACCACCTATATGCCCTAGTCATGTCCTAAATAATTGTCGGGCCAAAACTTTTGGTCCGAGACCCGGTCATGTCCTGTTTGGCCCGACACCAAGATCGGGCAGGACATGACCGCAGGGCCACATGACGGACCATGATGGTCATGCCAATCACAAAATGAGAGAAACTCAACCCCAATTTTAGAGAGTATAAAGGAAAAATTCGGTCATCATTTATCAATAACAATTAAGAAGCATCAATGCAATGATAAATGTAATGAGTCACATATAGCTATTACAAAAAGGAGTTAGTGATCACTTTGAATATAACTCTCAACCAAAATAAAATCACTTTGAATATAACATCAACTACTCTAAATTGAAAATTAAAGAGATAGTTGAGTGACTTTTAAATTAAGATGGTTAACTGAAGATTAATAAAATGCAAATACAATTGTTAACACAACCTGATAACTGACTCTAGAGATATTAATAAACATTAACCATATAGGAATTGAAACTATTATAATAGAAACAAGCAAAGAAAAAAAACATTTAATAGAAAAATTAATAAAACATTTTTTTATAAAAAATATTAACAAATAATCGGGCCGGGCCGCCCGATTGGTCATGGAGCATATGCCCTGGTCCTATCCTACCCGATGGTCGGGCAGTCATGTCCTAATAGGGTTGGTTCCGGGCCACATCGTGACGGACCATTTTTCGTATATGACCGGGTCGGGTCGTGGCGGGCCAAACGGACCACCGGGCTCTTGTGCAGCCCTAGTGATAGGGTTAAAGGTCATTCTGGCCACCAAACAATTTTTAATGTATCAATTTGGCCTATAAAATTTTCGGTCTCAATCTAGCCACTAAACAATATAAAAGGCTCATTCTGGCCAACTCCTTCCATAACTCCTTAACACCATTAGTTAATACTCCAAGTAAGCATTATTTTACTGACATGTGGCAGCTGATTGTGTTTTTTATACTGATGTGGCATGCCCAATGTTTTTGTATTTATTTTTATTATACATTATACTACAAATTAATAATGATAGCATTTTATAATTGAGAAAATAACTAATAAACTCTCTCCCGATCAAAAAACGCTAATAAACTCCAACCCATTGATCGATTAGGGCTTGTGAGGAACCTGAATCGGAAGGAAGGAAGGGGACTGCGACGGCGTCTTGTGAGGGAGGAAGGAGGCTTCAGCTTCGATTATTTGGTAGGTAGGTTATTCATTTGGAAGTAAATTTTTGTTTGTATGTTTAGTAGTGAACTTCCATGAAGGCCTTTGATTAACACACAATATTGTTAATGATATTGAAGCTGACGGCAGTGAGGATGAATTTAACTATGCTTTTTGAATTGATTAAGCATTCAGACTTGCTTTGTGGGCAGATTGACCTTTAAGTTTTAGTGGGAGTAAGAGTTTAGTTAAAGAGGTGTATTATTTGAGAGCATTCCATGCTTGCCATATTGAGGTGAAACTGTCATTTTTGTAAATACCTACCCATATTGAAGTGCATTTAAAACCTGAACTTGCTGCATTTTTAACAATTGATGTGAGGTTAACGTGCACACTTGCTGCAAGACGAAGCATTTTTATTAGTTTTAAATATGGTTTTACTTACACTACCTAGTCCATACTTGCTGCAAGACAAAGCTGATGAAAGTCACCTCAAATATGGTTGAAAGCATTCCATACTTGCTGCATAATTGCTGCATCTTTGAAATATAAAACTGAACTGAACTGAACTGAAAGCATCCTCGCTGCATTTTTAAAAAATGGTGTGAGGATAACGTGTTAGTTATAGTCATTCAGAGCTGAACTGAACTAAAAGCATTCTTGCTGCATTTAATATATTTTTGGTCTTGCAGGCATCCCTAACATCGGTGCAAACTTTGGAAGTCCTGAGAAAAATTTTCCCCTGCGCAGCCGGACTATGGAACTTGTGCAACATTCCATTCAGCCTCATGCATTAAAAAGCCCAAGAAGAATTCAGTTCACTAATTTGCACACGCTGCTAAGCTTGCAATTAAACCGCCTGGGTTGATGTGGAAAGGAAATCCTAGTATTTCTAGCGCACAATTGCAACATCAGAGTGATATAATAATGTTCAGAAGGTGGCCAGCACAGAGTCCTGAATGTTGAAGTGCTATGTTACTTTTGCTTGTATATCATATTTTGACTATATGTAATATTTTTGGATGGTTGTCATCCCCAAAATATGTAACTCACTGGAAAAACAATGTTTTTGGCATATTTTGGTCTATGACAACAACAATATATTGTATTTTGGCATATTATATCAATATTATGGATGTAACTATATTTTGATATGAGCTTTTGATATTTTTGTATGTCACTACAATTTATGGAAGTTATTAGCAACTGAGACATAAGACATGTTCCAAAATAAGTCAGCAAGTAGGGAAGGCATATGAGAATGTGCCACACATTCTTGTAATATATTTGGCATATGTGGCACATGTTCCAAAATAAGTCCCCTCTGCATAAAATCAAATTTGAAAGTGTCATTCACATGAACATGTGAATGGCATTCGTGTGTTAATTTTTCAATTACATCAGAATGCCACAAATATGTGCCATTTATTGTAAATGGCACATTCTGATATAATTTTTCAATCACATCAGAATGTCTTCCCATTTCCTTCATGTGCCACATGTGCCTTCTCAAAACTCAGTTTTGACATGTTCCTGTGATATATTTGCAAGTAAAATAGTAATAAATTTGAACAAGGTCACTTTCCTTGTACAATTAAACATTCTAGCCAAGTCACATTCTTTTACATCACCAATTTGTTCATACTATCTTCAAATACATCAAATCTTTAACAACTAGCCAAGTAGTTCATCTAGCAAAGTACAATCAGCAAGTATTTCACCCTTTCATTAAAATCACCAACGATACACAAGCAGTGACAACTGACAAGCACTACCACAACTACTTTATATTTTCTTTCCCTATTTTCAATTATGTCAACAATTTCTTTGATCATTTGGTTGTTCCTTTGCTCATTCCTCTCTAAAATCTTTCTCATTTCCACTCCTTGAGCATCAACAACTTCTTTGGCTGCTCTTCTTTTTCATCATACAATTTGTCAATAATATCAAGTAGCTCCCTAATGATAGTCTTTTGCCACACACCAGCCTCAGCATCATGTCAATCGAAAAAATCGCACTACCCTACCTGTTCAATCATTAACACGCAACAGTTTACATTAATGACAATAATAGAAAAAATAAGAAATGAGTAAAGTTGCCACATATGCCTTCATGAGCCTTCATGTGCAGGGAAATCATTGATTTAAACATTCCAATTCTAAACTAGTCGCTCCATCAGTGGTCTAAATGAAAAGGGAGAAAAACACGTTCTTTAAATTAGAGAATGTCAGCAACACCTCACTCAAGTACTTTTGTGTAAATGCAAAGTATGCCAAGAATTCTCAAATAAAAGTATTCTCCTTCGCAGTATGCTAAGTGCTGCATTATTAAGCTTCTCAAAACTCCAAAATAAAAGGCCCACTATGCTTGAAAATCACGAAATGAACTGACTGCTCCAACATTTATGAGAATATCAATTATTTGAATAAATAAATAAACAATCCCTTCTTTCTTAAGCTCTCTCTTTTCAATTTGGAAAATAAACTGAATCAATTGTTCCCCTCTTATGCTGAAATTGATTTCTTCAAACCTTATATTACAGTAGCCAGACCATAACTAATTTCAGATTACATGAGGCAGGGCAAAGACAATTATATTACAATCATCATTTTTCCCATTCAAAATACAAAATAAGCTTGAAGTCAATGAAGAGACAATAAAACAGTCAGACTACTTACATTCATAGGCAATGGGTATCGGCAAAACCCTTTCTGAGATTCACAACAACCCTTCGTTTTTTCTCCATTACAGAAGAGGAAGCCGAAAACGAGGAGGACGAAGAGGCAATGATTTGGGGTTTCTCAGGTCCTTCGTACTTGTCCTTTGTTTTCCCGTTCGTTTCTCAGGTCCTTCATTCTCAGCTTGGCTCAATTTGGTGTTTCTAATTCAATTTAAGGTTTCAGAATGGATTTCAGTTTTCTTAAAAACACAAATTGACACTTAAAACACGTATGCATATGGGAGGGTGACTTGGCATCTATTTTGGATGACATAGACCCTTATTTAACGGTGTTAACAAACATTTAACGGAGTTGGCCAGAATGAGCTTTTTAAATTGTTTAGTGGCCAGATTGAGACCGAAAATTGTTTATAGGGCAAATTGATACATTGAAAATTGTTTGGTGGCCAGAATGACCTTTAACCCTATTGTGATATGATTAGTTAATTTTTTTTTACCATAGATTAGTAAAAAATTGACACATAATCCTTTAATGTAATATTTTTTATATGATTTGGGAACCTAGTTTATCATACTTAATTTCACTTATCCTCATGTATTTGACTTGCTCTTTCATTCTCCCTCTGTATTTTGCAATGGATGAAGATGTAAAATTGTTCATGTAGTTTTGTTAGAATGCTTGTGTAGTTGTTAAAATGAGTCAAAAATGTCAATGTCATCAATGTAGACTAATGGTGTTTTTTCAGAGTTAACAAAAATAAAATGTGCAAAAATATCCATAAAATTTTGTCTGAATTCTGAAATGCATCCAACACTAACATTTTTTTTCTCGAGGGTATTTTTGCATTTACCACCAAATTTTTTCTTGAGAATTGGTGACAAAACTGATCTTCTCAAATAGTCGTTGCAACTCTCTTGGTACTCCCCTGGAACCTGTTTTACTCGGTCTTCCCCTACTGACTGGGGCAAGTGGTTATAACTGGGTTTACCAGGCCGCACTCTAGGAGACATGTGTCCCTTGACTAATAACTCGCTTTCCATGTCATGCTTCATGATTCTAGATCAAATGGCCGATCTTGAATTGGGCTTTGGCTAATTACAAGACCTCATTGGGCCGCATCTACTCCATTCTAAGTGGGGTTAGGTAACGAGGGAGCACAATTGAAGTGGTTTGTAAAGGCCTTTGTGTTTAAATGCAATTGTAAAGCATTGCAGCATTTAGTAAACGTCGTCTTGTCAAATTAAATAAATAAAACAATCTAATGGTTGCATTAACACATGACGGCGTTTTATAAACGCTGTTACATGCCTTAATTGACTTTTTTTAAAAACAAATGGTAACACTTTGCTTCATTGTCAATCACGACAACACCCGTTCAGTAACCGCAATTAAGCCTTAAGATGGACTCTCTCTCTCTCTATATATATATATATTTATCGATTATCGAGTGATAAATCTGTGTTGTCTTGTTATATTTCTCCTGTTCTTCCTTTATAATAGTTCAGTATGAATAAATCATGGATCTCCTTATCGTGTATACCCTACAATACATGATTGGTCTCAATCAATTTTTAGATTTTGTGTTCGCGCGAATGAGTGTTAGGGACAAGATAGTTCAACCCTTTCTGAAATGTATATTGAAGCAATTCCCCAAAAGTTACACTGTCTGGTCGTACCACAGAGAGAGATGCTCATGTAGAAGTTGGCTCGAGTTCTTAGGTAAGAGTGCAAGTCGAGGATAGTGATGATGATCATGACCATGACGTTCAAGAAGATCCAATTAACGACAATGTATGAGATGATTTCGGTGTGCAAGAAGGCGATGACAATGGAGATAGAAATGTCAAAGGATAAGTAATGGAGCACATACGAAACGAGGGTGCCAAAATATTTTTTGAGGTAATAGAAGATGCTCATACATCATTATATTTAGGTAATTCTAAAATTTCATTGTTTATATAAGGGTAAAAGTGCACCCAATAGCATGGTAATTTTTAAAAGGTTCACTTAGTAGCATGATAATTTTGAGGTGCAAATTTGACACTTGTAACTTAAAATGATGCAATTTTTTTCTTCCATTAAAGTTAAGTTTTCCCATGCTATTAGCTACCCCTTTTAGAAATTATCATACTACTGGGTATCCCATCATTTAAATTACAAATGTCAAATTTACACCCTTAAAATTATCGTGTTGCTGGGTGCACCTTTTAGAAATTATCATACTATTGGGTCCACCTTTGCCCTTTATTTAATTATTCACCTGAATCGAGTGCTCATTGATTATGTTGCTAAAACACCTTTCACAAGGAACAAGAAATACTCTAAACTATTATTTCTGACCAAACTTTATAGCATCAAGTGTAAACATGACATCTCTAATGCAGGGATGTCAAACGTGTTTCAGTTGTTGGTAGATGCTATTGACGATGTTGGAATCTCATTTTTATTCTACGAAGCGAAGTAGACCATAAGAAAGATGAGGTTGAGTTACACTGAATTCTCACCTTTTATTTCTAGGGTTAAATTGCACCTTAAAATACTTTGGGAATTTACAACTTTTGTTAAACTTTCAGGGTGAGTTGCACCTTTACCCTATATATTATATTTTCAAATTCTATATATTATTTATAAGTCAAGTAATCAATATTGATTTGACAAAGAGAAGAATTTGTAACGCAGAGAAAGTCGAACGATTTTAGAGAAAAGAGAGATGAAGTTTTCAGAAATGGGAAAAATGAGAGAAGACGAAGGGAGTGGGTCTGTTTGCGTGCTATAAGACAGGGGCATGCTTGGTCTTTTCACTCTTTTTATTTCTAATTACAATTCCGCCCCCACAGTCCCTATATATGACACTTATTCCCTCTCTCACCATTACATCCTTTTCTTTCTATTTACCTTTTCTCTTACTAAAAATTAGTTTGTTTCCAATTTTCTCTTTTATCCCAATTTGTAAAACCACAATTTGTGATTGATATTCCTAATTCCTATTTAAATTTATTACATTTGTTTTTCAAAAATTGGGGTGTTACATAATGCCAAAAAAAAAAATAATTTAACGAGTACATATTAATCTTTTATAAAAAAAACCTAATAACTCAAAAATGACTTGATTAAACATACCTCATGTTTCACAGAGGTGACCTTTTCCTTTAACGTTTCTACCAAAGCCATAATAAGAGAAAATAGATGGGAGAAACAGTAATAATTAAAAAAATAATCCCTTCACAATAAAACATTAATGTTCCACATTGTTCTGTTCAATAAAGAAATAACCAAAATATATGTCCCAAACAAATACAATGGAAATATCAGAAGTTAATTACAAGCAAAGATAAATCAAGGTAATTTAATATCTTTTTTATTAAAGCAATTTCAAGTGAATTAAGTTGGAAGCACAATGGAAACAAGTTTTATTAAGGTACACTTAAATAAATAGTCCCTCGCTAGAGGCAAGTGTTTAGCTCCCTTGCCAAAACTGTCTAGGCATGTGTTTACACTATAATCTCATTTCCATGAAGAGGGCCTAGTAATGAAAAGAAACAAACCTCTTGGTTCTCTTGCTAGAAAATTAAAAGGGCTATTTACGTCAATGATCTAGAATACTCAGCAATAGTTAAAGTTGGGAAAAATACACACACACACACTATATATAAACAAATATATGTACTTACACACACACATAAACAAATATATGTACACACACATATACACAAATATGTACACACACACACATATAAATACACACACACACACACACATATAAATACTCACACACACACACACACATACATACATACATCCATATATGTAAATATATGTACATAGCTATAAATGTATATATGTACATGTGTGTATATATATATACACACATACATATATATGTATTTATGTACTTGTATATATATACACATACATACATACTATATACACACACACACAGAGGTTTGTGTGTGTGTGTATATGTGTGTGTATTTCTTACCACTTGCTCTCCTTTGTCTCCCTTTTGCTTTAAAATTCCTCCAAATCCTATTTCTCAGGCATCTGTTTCAACTATCTTAAACTTACCAGGGTCGGAGATTATATTCCTAGGCAGGGTAATTCCTTGGCTACTAATTTAATTTTCTTAACTATGCTAGTCATGTTATTATCCCAAGCAGGCTGGTTTTTTCTTAATCTTGTGAAAAGTGGTTGTACTTTGACTCTGATGTTTGGTACAAAAGCAGCTATATAATTTAAACAACATAAAAATCTTTGCAATGGATTCTTTTCTTTAATCTCATTAGGAAATTTTTTTGCAAATTCTATTATCCTACTTGTTGGAGTTATCATTCCTTGATGGATTTCCATCCCTAAAATTTTTACTTTAGTTTGGAAGAGCTTCATTTTAGTAGGAGATACAGCCAAGCCATTATTTTTTATAATTTCATAGAACTTATCTAAATGCTGAAAATGCTGCTCTATGGAGTTAGAAAACACTAGCACATCATCTATATATACAATTGCAAATTCACTATAATCGTTAAAAATATCGTTCATAATAGGGTTAACATAACTTTTGGTCCCTGTAGTTTGATCTCATTTTGGTTTTAGTCCCTATAGTTTTAAAAGGGAGGTTTTGGTCCCTGAAGTTTGCTTAGTTAATAACATAAGTCTCTGGAGTTTAAGAAGGACCTGACGGTGTTAAGTTTTGCTGATGTGTAAACTAACGCCGTTTATTTTGCTTAGTTGGCATCTGACTGGACTTATAATTTTAATTTTTAAATTAAAAAAAACATCTCCTCCAACTCTTCACCTCCCTATACCTGCCTCCATCTCCGGCTTCGTTCTCACCTGAAACCCCCAAGCCCACCGCCGCCACCCTCTGCCTCCCCTTCACCCTTCTAGAAAAATTGACAAACCAGCAATTGACCAGTAGTTCAACGACAATCCTAGACATCTTTGTCAAACGGAATGTAACACCCCAAATTTTATTTCATAATATAATAAAATTAAAAAGGGAATAAAGAATATAAATTATAAGTTAAAGTTTTATGAAATGGAATAAAATAGAAAATTTTGGACAAACTGTTAGAAATTAGGAAAATGATGTTAATATTTCCTATTTTGTATTATTAGATTATTTGTGTATTTTAGTCATAATTGTAGACTAAATTATTAGGAAATAATTAGAGTAGAAATATGTTCCTTATCATTAATGAATTATTAGTATTTAATCTTGTAGTGAATGTTTATTATCTTTTAGGATATTTTTGTTTTATAAATTATAAATATGTTATTATATCAATGACATAATCCTAGACTATTCACTCCTATTTGTTTCACACAAACTAAGTTTTATTTAATAAATTAGAAGAAGAGAGTTAAATGGAAAGAAAGAGGTAAAATAAAAGACTTTGGGGAGGAATATAAATAAAAATAAATAAATGGGGTAGATGATTGAAATTTCCTCTAGATACCCTATAAACCCTAACATCTCACTCATTGTGCTCACTTGCCTAGCCGCCACTCCTCCCTCCCTCACTCAAATATTTCGTTCCCTCTCCTTTGTCTTCTCCTGTTTTATTTGTTCTTCTCCTCCCTTTCTCCAAACAACATCTTCACTGCCCCTTCCTTTCCCAAACATTTCATTCCTTCTTTTCAGTTTCTCTCTACAAAACAGCAGCACCAACTCTTCCATAACCACTTGATTTCCTTCGTTCCCAATTATCAATTTTATTGTTCTTTGAAGCTTGCAACTTCTTGGGCGTTCCAGCTTCGTTTTATTCATAATCCCTGGACGATTTGGTTTTCTCTTTCACATGGAATTGGAGAGTATAACTCAGCCCTGTTCATCATTAGTTGTGGTCGAGAATCACTGAATAAGGGACACACGATTTCATATGTAAATATTGGTGAGAATTCTTATCTTCCTCTATACCTTTTCTACAAAACGAGTGAGGAAATCTGAGAGGCCATGTGGGGATTTTTGATTTAGGCAGGAACTCTAATTTTGAATAAGAGAATATATGTACATATGCTAAGTTTGGTTTGCTAGAATTTGTATGTGGTTGCTGTGAAATATTTGTCTCCTCTGTTTTTGGCTGATGTGGTGCTTAAGGATATGAGTATTGCAATTTTTAAGCTTAGTTAGTTCACCTCATTCTCTGTTGACTTCGAATCTTATATAGAAATTGTTGTTGATTTTTGATTTGTGAACATTTAATTAAATGTGCTGGTTTGGATGGGATGAAGAAACACATGAACTTGATTTACCTTATTGTATGTTTTATTGATTGTTAATGTGAGTGTGAATGAGAATACATATGGTGTTTAATAAATTACGGTGGAACTTTTGATTTGGCTTGAGGGATTTGCATAAACATGTTATTAGAACATAGAAAGAATTTATTGTTTTTAGACACTTAGTTCCAATGGAAATATATATATATATATATACTAGCATGTTCATATTTTATATTAACACCCAATTTGATAGTGAATTCGTTTTCACTTTATATCCATAATGACTCAACTAATCTTTATTGCTATTAGATAGAAATCAAGGTAGTTTGTGGGTTCCACAGTATCCTTTGGCTTAGGATTTAATAATTTGTATGAATATGTTTATGGATGGATCATGCGTACTGTTATAGAGTAGTTAAAAAATTAATTGAATTTGGCATATGGTTTAGTTCTTTGTTAATTTTGAAATTGGAGTGAAATGATCGAAGTGTAGTTCGTATGAAAATTCTTAATCCTTTGTAGTGATCAAATTCTTTGCTAAATTGTATGTAGTTGATGATTTAATGTCATATTCCCTTATTTTGTTTGGGTGAATTAGTGGATGATTGTTATATGATAGCTTTTCTTATTTGGAAATTTGGAATGTGTGTGTCTTGTATGTATTAAACTAGAAGAGAAAGAAAAACATGAATGATATATCATGAAGGGGTGGGTAGCATTATATTTATTAGGATCGAGAGCGACGTTAGATAACATATACAAGGATAGTTGTTCACATTCTTTATTATATGGAATGAAAATAGGAAAATCTAGTGAGAATGGTGCTTGGAGACAAATTTCAAGTAAGGATAAGGAGAAACTGAATTGCTCGCAAACAGGTAGCGGTTTATTTCATGCACATTAGGTTTACTTGTTTATTTTCTGTCATCACTAATATTACTGCTTCAGATATTGATAGGGTTTATTTTCAGCATTTAAATTTTATGTGGAGTACTCCAGGTATAAGGAGGGTCGCTCCCCCTATACCATATTGTTATTGTTATTTATTTTTCCTAGAAAATCCTGTCAGGTGTGCCTACTACGTAAGGCAAATATATTGCTATAAGTAGTGAGGTGGTGCAATAGGCACATGCATTATGTATTCTGCCTGTAACAAACATATTGTTAAGGTAGGGGCCCTGTATGAGTGTTTTACTAACAGGTAGTAATCACCGACAGGAGCGCACTATCATTATCTGAAGTAGGATTAAATGAATTAGCTTATAGGTGAATTAGAGTGTGTGAAATAAACTGCGGTAAATTTGGTTTAGTTTCAGGTACACAATAGATAGGGAATTTTGGAGTAACGAAGGGAAAGGAGAAATGCAAGAATATCTGCTCTTATTCATATTTTTATTAATGTATATTTTGAAAGGAATTTGTATAATTCTATTTTGGCATGTAATATATATATAATTTTG
This sequence comes from Mimosa pudica, assembly GCA_029929735.1. Lineage (NCBI taxonomy): Eukaryota > Viridiplantae > Streptophyta > Magnoliopsida > Fabales > Fabaceae > Mimosa > Mimosa pudica. Next base: position 5,137,299 of record JAKELP010000014.1, on the reverse strand, counting down.
TAGAAGATAAACCTTGGAGACTTTATATACTTGATAATGATTTTGAATTTATATCTTGACTTATATGTACTTATATATAAAACTAAGTATTTTAGAAACAATGTATCCTAGGGTAAACGTTAGAAATTTAAAGTAAAAGATAAATATTTTAATGTAGGAAATATTAGCTGGAAATATGTTTTTAAGATATTTGTTATTTTATAAAAGTAATATATATCATCTTACGTATTTTAAGTAACTTTATTTTATTTTAAAAAGTTTATCCTTAACTTGTTTTTAAAAAAAAATTATTCCAAAAAGCACATTTCATGAAAAAGTTTTAATTTAGACAGTTTTTACTTATCTATTACAAATTTTAAAGTTCTTAATATTTATTTTATAACAAAATTCATTTTTTTCAATTAAATTATATTTAATATTTTAAGAAATTAGTAAAAATAATCTAGGTGTGACATTTTGGTATCAGAGCAAAGTTTCTGGCACAAAAGTTAGAATTCTTTCCTGAGAGAATGGTTAGGATAGAAAAGGGTAGATAGTTAGCTCTTGTGATTCATGGGTAATTACAAGTGGCTATAGGATTAGGGGTAAAAAAAAAAATAAAGAATCGGAGAAAAGTACATAGTGTTGCTTAATACAGTGGTATTGACACTCTATTGGAATGACTGTGAATATGGTGAATGAATGTGAATTGAAGTGATGAATTGTTATGAAATCCTATTGGAATATGATTGTGAATCTATTGACTTATGTATTGGAAATTCTTTTGAAATCCTGAGTTGATTTGTATATATATAAATTACTTGTTGTTTCCCTTATATGAATGTTGGATTATTTGATACGAGTGAATAATCTCTTTTAAAATTCTGTTTGTGATTGCTATTGTTTGTGGCGTAAAGTTTGAGTATGTGTGCTTGCTAAGCATTATTATTTTCTCTCATCTAGTTCCTCTATGCCTGATATCTAATCTATGTTGTGGTGTGACGTTAATTTTAAAATTGAATAAGGAGAATAAGGATAATTCTTGGGGTCTCGAGTATAATTATGAACCCGGGCATAATAATAGTCGAGGCATCAATGAAAATCCTATATAAATAGATATAAACCATGTTTATAATTAAAAAGGAAACTCTGTATGACTGTAAATGGAAAACGAAACGTTCTACTATATACAATTGCTACTAATTCTAAATGGTAAGTTGTTTGTTAGAAAGTGACTATTTTTCTCCTCGATTCAATGTGATTAGCTCTGTAATTGGAAGGTATTGATTGTAAATTGTTTATGAAGAAATAGTAACGGAAGAGGAAGACTATGTAATGGATTTAGATGAGGTCTAGAAACTTTGTACCAATTTACATGTGTATAATTTGATTATGGTATGGTGTATTTTAGAAACAGACATATGTTGTCCTTAATTGTATTCAAAATTAGCACGTGTAAGGCACATGCACAAAACACACATGCATGGTGCCAAATGTAGGCTTGTAAGTGTCAACTGGAGCTGTTTAGAAATAGTACAAGTTCCAAGTCAAAACACAACTGGAACTATTCAAAAACAGTGCAAGTTCCAAGTTAAAGCACACTGACTTAACGCGGATTTGATGCGCTTCCATAAACATACGGGTCGTCAAGTGTAGTATAGAAAAAATGTCGTTCCGCAGAGATTATAGTTTAAACAAAGTGATTAGCACTAATTGCATGCCCAATTACCTTAAGTAAAAACATATTGAGAGTTGTTGTTCAATTAAGAAAAGAGTTTTAAATTTTGAATGCAAAGGGAGTTGGAGTTCAAACATGAGTTAACAATGATAATTAAAGCCTAGGGTTGCTAATCCCCTATTTACTTCATGAACCAAGGTTTTCCTTTCCTTTTTAAGTGATTAAGTGAAAATATGTGCAAGTCTAGGGTTCGAAATCATTTGAAAAGCTTTCTCAAGTCAAGATCAAATTTATGCTAGCATTTATTGCACAATCTCTTGTCACAATAAATGCAAACTTTTTTCCTCAACCACCCTAATTATGACTATGTTAGGTCAATAACTATATCTCTATGTTATCAATAAATCATCCATTTAAAACCATAAACTTCAAGTCCAACATGCTTTTATCCAAGTTCTAAAACAAAATACACTTTCTCAAGTCATATTTCATTTAACTAATTAAGTGGTGATCAAACACGTAAAACAAATAGAGAGCAAGATAAAAACTACACATATACTTAAAGAAAGAGAGAGTAGATGGTTCAATCCATAAATAGGTTCATAACAACCCTAGATTAGCGTTTTAGTTACACATAAATGTAAATAAAACAAACCCTAATACTATGAAGGAGTTCATTGAAGAGATATGAAGAAGAGGGAAGAAGATATACAACCACAAATGAAGAAAGCTCAAATCTCTCCAAGCTTCCCACTTGAATCCCAAGTTTTCCCAATGATCTTCAAGCTCTTCAAGACTCCAAAATATGCCCTAGATGTGTGTTCTTTCGTGTTTTTCCGTCTCCTCTGAAAATGCCCTCACTTGCCCTTTTTATATGCTGAGAATTTGACTAAAAGGGTGCAAATGTGGGTTTCAAAAAGAGATTTCACATGGTTTTTCTTTATAAGGCTCAAAAAGGGTGTAAATGGGATAGAAATTATCAAGGATGACTTGAAATACTCAATCGCATTTAAGAACTGCCTCAATCATTTTATAAAGTTATGTGCAATTTGTGAAAAATGTTGAAGTTTTCCAAAAGGAATTTTGAAAATTTTCAAATGAAAACAGATGCATAGATTTGGTTTATTGCAAATCTTCCTTCCTCAAACCCTTCCAAATACACCTTAACCTCCAATGTGTGTAAATTACTGATTAGAATCAGGTAAAGATTTGCCTTAATGTAACAACTCATGTTATGCAATGCATACATATCTATTTTTCCATACACCCCAGAGTTATTCAACTAGTTGTAATCATTAAACTTTCTAACAAATTTCAAGAGAACTTATAGCCCACTAATAAAAAACTAAAACAACAACTTAAGCATGGTATGCAAATCTCACAATTTCATCATCCAAAACAAAAACTATTCCCTGTGCACTTATTATATACCAAAAACGAATTTATTCAGTGTCAAAAAGTTTCAAAAGTAATTAGCCCTCCCCCAAACTCATATCAAACAGTGTCCCCACTGTAAGGTAGACAAAGGAAAGTGCAAGCACAAGGCACACAACCAATATATGTAGGGAAAGAGTGAGCATGCATTCAATAGGTCAAGTAATAGGAACAAACAGTATCAAAAGTCATTGTGAGGTTAGAGCTAACTACCTACACGACAAAAAAAACTTCCTAGCTAATAGTTAAAACAACAATCAACAACAACAAGCACAACAGTCAATTATACAGATCAAGCACAGTCATTCCACCATGCTTTCTAGCCATCTTCATTTTCCCCATCGTCCTCATCTTCCTGCTCTGTCCCCTCTTCAGTCTCATCATTATCTGTATCTGCAGCATCCAATCCATCGGCAACTGCGGCTTCCGCTTCATCAAACGGGGCCTGCACTCCCAGCTCTCTCAGGCCAGCAACTATAAACTCCATTTGTCGATCATGCCTAGCCTCAAAATGATCAAAATGTGTGCAGAAGGCCGCAAGGTCTGCTGCTAGCTGATGTATGGGGCCAAGCCCTGCACAGGATCCGCAGGGGCTACTACTGGAGGTGCAGGTGGAAGCAGATGTGGCACGGGGAAGCGCCTGAGGAAATGGTAATCGCAGGGTCTCAGGGGGTGAAATGAATTGCCCCACGAGGGGTTAGTCTCACCTCCTTGGAGAAAACTATCTTATATCAAATGGGGGAATATGAGGGTTGCATCCCGACGACCTGCTACACATGCTGCAGTTACGCTAGAGCTAATAATGTTCTCAACCTTCACTCTCTGAGCTGTCATGAATAGATGGATGAGCAAAGCCTGCTCCTTTGTGATGTCGCTCGTGTGAGTAGTTGGTTGGACATTGGTAGATATGAAATGGAGCCATGTGAGAGCATCAGGATTAAGGTCAGACTTATGCAAATAAAACTGAGGTCCTCTTTTGTGGAACCAATCATCTGTTCCTGGCACTACTATGGTGTTCTGTATGTCTTCCATGAGCTGGGGATCAATGTTAAAATAGTTCTCTGCATAGGCACTGTCATCCAACTCCGGCAAGTCATAGAACTGTCTGATGCTTTCTTGTGTGAGGAAAGAGTTGATGACTACCCCTGTGTTTGGGTGGTAAACTGTATTCCGGGACCTCCACAGCAAAGTCTCTCCATAAAAGTGCTCTACCCAATCAAGATTCCCCACTTGTCTAGGTTCCAACAGCCGGTGCAGCCCATACACCCCAATAGCTAAGGCATGAAAGCCACACCTATTTGTTTCTGGGTAACCCTCTTGTCTTTGCAAGCTTACCAGATTTCTGTTTTTTACTCGTTGATGGTGCATGCTCAATAGGCTTTTTACCTTTTCCTTTCTCAGATGAGACAACTCTTTTGCCTTTTTGTTTCTCTACCCCTGTGGTGGATGACCGAGTGCTTCTGACTGGCATGATCTGTATGAACACCAAAACACACAAACAAGCACACAACAACATTCAGCACAAACAAACTCAAACACTATCCTATGTATACTCTAAGCTCAATTCTACAAAAGGGACCACCTAACTTGCAAAGTGCTTAAGAAAGAAAACCTATTGAGGATAGGTTTTCTTTCTTAAGCACTTTGCAAGTTAGGTGGTCCCTTTTGTAGAATTGAGCTTAGAGTATACATAGGATAGTGTTTGAGTTTGTTTGTGCTGAATGTTGTTGTGTGCTTGTTTGTGTGTTTTGGTGTTCATACAGATCATGCCAGTCAGAAGCACTCGGTCATCCACCACAGGGGTAGAGAAACAAAAAGGCAAAAGAGCTGGTCTCATCTGAGAAAGGAAATGGTAAAAAGCCTATTGAGCATGCACCATCAACGAGTAAAAAACAGAAATCTGGTAAGCCTGCAAAGACAAGAGGGTTGTGGCAAGAGAAAGCTTACCCAGAAACAAATAGGTGTGGCTTTCATGCCTTAGCTATTGGGGTGTATGGGCTGCACCGGCTGTTGGAGCCTAGACAGGTGGGGAATCTTGATTGGGTGGAGCACTTTTATGGAGAGACTTTGCTGTGGAGGTCCCGAATACGGTTTACCACCCAAACACAGGGGTAGTCATCAACTCTTTCCTCACACAAGAAAGCATCAGACGGTTCTATGACTTGCCGGAGTTGGATGACTGTGCCTATGCAGATAACTATTTTAGCATTGATTCCCAGCTCATGGAAGACATAAAGAACACCATAGTAGTGTCAGGAGCAGATGATTGGTTCCACAAAAGAGGACCTCAGTTTTATTTGCGTAAGTCTGGCCTTAATCCTGATGCTCTCATATGGCTCCATTTCATATCTACCAATGTCCAACCAACTACTCACATGAGCGACATCACAGAGGAGCAGGCTTTGCTTATCCATCTATTCATGATAGCTCAGAGAGTGAAGGTCGAGAACATTATTAGCTCTAGCCTTACTGCAACATGTGTAGCAGGTCGTCGGGATAAAGCCCTCATATTCCCCCATTTGATATCAGACAGTTTTCTTCAAGGAGGTGAGCCTGACCCCTCGTGGCGCAATCCATTGCACCCCCTGAGACCCTGCGATTACCATTTCCTCAGGAGCTTCCCCGTGCCACATCTGCTTCCACCTGCACCTCCAGTAGTAGCCCCTACGGATCATGTGTAGGGCGTTGACCACATACATCAGCTAGCAGCAGACCTTGCGCCTTCTGCACACATTTTGATCATTTTGAGGCTAGGCATGATCGACAAATGGAGTTTATAGTTGCTGGCCTGAGAGAGCTGGAAGTGCAGGCCCCGTTTGATGAAGCGGTTGCCGATGGGTTGGATGCTGTAGATACAGATAATGATGAGACCGAAGGGGGGACAGAGCAGGAAGATGAGGACGATGGGGACAATAGAGATGGCTCAGATAGCATGGTGGAATGACTGTGCTTGATCTGTATGATTGACTGTTGTGCTTGTTGTTGTTGATTGTCGTTTTAACTATTAGCTAGGAAGTTTGTTTTTGCCGTGTAGGTAGTTAGCTCTAACCTCACAATGACTTTTACTACTGTTTGTTCCTATTACTTGACCTTTTGAATGCATGCTCACTCTTTCCTTACATATGTTGGTTGTGTGTCTTGTGCTTGCACTTTCCTTTGTCTGCCTTACTGTGAGGACACTGTTTGATAATAGTTTGGGGGAGGACTAATCACTTTTGAAACTTTTTGACACTGAATAAATTCTTTTTTGGTAAATAATAAGTGCACAGGGAATAGTTTTTGTTTTGGATGATGAAATTGTGAGATTTGCATACCATGCTTAAGTTGTTGCTTTAGTTTTTTATGAGTGGGCTATAAGTTCTCTTGAAATTTGCTAGAAAGTTCAATGATTACAACTAGGTGAATAATTGTGGGGTGTATGGAAAAATAGATATGTATGCATTGCATAACATGAGTTGTTGCATTAAGGCAAATCTTTACCTGATTCTAATGAGTAATTTGCACACATTGGAGGTTAAGGTGTATTTGGAAGGGTTTGAGGAAGGAAGATTTGCAATAAACCAAATCTATGCATCTGTTTTCATTTGAAAATTTTCAAAATTCCTTTTGGAAAACTTCAACATTTTTCACAAATTGCACATAACTTTGAAAAATGATTGAGGCAGTTCTTTAATGCGATTGAGCCTTTCAAGCCATCCTTGATAATTTCTATCCCATTTGCACCCTTTTTGAGCCTTATAAAGAAAAACCATGTGAAATTTCTTTTTGAAACCCACATTGGATTTAACCCTTACAGCCCGAAAAGCCCGAAAAACCATGAACTACTTGAATCTTGAGATGATGGACATTTCATTTGTAGTGAGGATTAGTATGATTGCTAAAGGTGTGTAAATGTAAGTACATGGTGAGAAGGGAAATATCGGTTGTGAAAAGAAAGTTTGTACTCCTAAGTCAAGAAAGTGATGAATAAAAAAAACAAAGAAAGAAAAAGAGAAAAGTAGAAAAAGAAGAAAATGAGTATAAAAAATGTGTTGCAATAAGACTAGGAGTAAAAAGAATCAAATTGAGATGAGTTTGAGGGAGTTTTAAGCTTTTTGGAAGAAAATTGTGTGTATGAGTGAATGTAATGGAATGTTATTTATCTCAAGATATTTGAACTCCTTCTTTTTCCCATTCTTTCAAATAGCCAACCACTTTAAACCCCTAGTCCCATTATAAGCCATGGAAAGTCCTCTTGATTTTGAACTTTTGTGCTAAAAGTTTAAAGTGGAGAGAATGAAGCGAAGAATGAGAAATTTGAAAAATGACAGCATATTCATGATTTGAGGTTATTGCAAAAGGACTAGAGAACTTGGAAGAATTCCCTTAACTTCATCACACACACACCTACTCATTGAATCTTGAAAAACTTGTTTTTAATGTAGCAAAACATTTATCATTGCATACATCCTATATTTTCCATACATCAAATAGTGATGGCAACATATGAGAACAAGTATTTCAATCAAAGTAATGTGAGCTTATAGTCAACTCTGGAATTGTTTTTGAAAATTTGCTTGAGGACAAGCAAGAACTTAAGTTTAGGGGAGTGATAAACTCCATAATTTCACACATTTCATCTCCATTTCCTTCTAGTTCACACTATTTTTGATGATACATAGACAACAAAACACACAAATACTAAAAGAAAGTGATACAAATAGGAAATCATTCATTTGTGTGAAATTTGGAGTTTAATGCTTGTATATTTGAGACATGGAAATTCTTCAACCCTCTTTCGAACTTGTGTCGGAAGAGGTGGACAGGTGTTAGAAGCTCGATGAAACCCAAGTGCTACAACAAAGGAGAAAAAGGAGCAAGGGAAAACAAATCTTAAGTGTTAGAATCTTAAGTTTTGATGATAACTATTTGCGATCATAAACAGTGCGATTACTAAATAACCACTTGCAATCAGGACATAGACATAGTAATCATAAGACATTGCAATCAGACATAGACATAGCAATCATAAGACATTGCATTCAGACATAGACATAGCAATCATAAGATGTTTCAATCAGGATAAGACGTAGCAATCATAAGACATTGCAATCAGGATAAGACATAGCAATCATAAGACATTGCAATCAGACATAGACATAGCAATCATAATGAAAGCAAGGATGCACAAGAGGGGGGGTGAATTGTGCTACAAATTAAAAACTCAAACTAACAATAAACAGCAAATCAATTTATACTGGTTCGACCAAACTCTTGCCTACGTCCAGTTCACCAACTCCTCGTTGGGTTTCACTAAGTTCAAGTTTTACAACAGGTTCACCTGAGAACCTTTATGTAACACCCTTTCAAAATCATATGCAATTTATATAAAATTACATTTACACTCCAAAAGTCTCAAGTCAGTGACAAATTTAAAAATTGATGATACACTTTTCTTTTTAAAATAAAACAGGGTAAAACATTAAAGGTTGAGGTCAATGACAAAATAAATATAAAATAAAAGTGTGCTTGCACCTCAAGTGCCTTCCCCGGCTTGCTATTAGATCCCTTCACCTAAAATTGTTAATAAAGGGGTGAGATCGACATCTCAGTAACTACCGAAATCTCCTAACATACACAAGCAAGTTACATATAATTACAATACAAAGTTCATTCACATATCGTTCGTACAAATCAACTCTTTATCCATATCGATTGACCTCTTAATTCAAAAACGGTTCCTTTACATTAAGATTTAACTCATGCATAAATGCAGTATGCCTCCCTTATATCACCTCCACCCTTATACCGCTGACAGGAGCCATAGGCTAACATATAGTCCAAACAGAAATAAATCTAATCAAATAGATTATCCCAAGCTCACCAATACATGAGATATACCCTGCCGAGGTATAGAGCTCAAGTACGGACTATGGCTCCCCTCCTTAAAGAACAAATAGGAGGTGTCACATGTCCCATAACTTCCATGCAATCCTGGCAAGGGAAGGCATAGAAGAAAGGGCCCTGACAAGTACCACTACCACTGTGCACCGAGTGGTGGTATAAAAATCCATCATCACATAATCCTCCTCTAATCCCTACCCCATAACAGATGCTCATGCAATGACAGATATATACGTTTACCAACAATTAAAATATCCTTGAATTTAAATTATCATAATACATTATCTAACACAATATAATATCATCATATAAGCAAGCATGCTTGAAAAGAATCAAACCACATATCATTCACATATTACATATAAAAGCATAAACAACAAGCATGCTTGAAAAGAAACAAACTAATCAATCATTCACATTTTTAAATTAAGAGGTAATCAGTAATCAGTCATATTATAATTATCCATAACTTTCAAGCATACGAAAGAATCATTCAGAGTTACCTGTTACTCCTTGGCTCACAGGTAATAACACGAAGTCATTCCTAAGCTCCTAATGAGAGTCTAGAACATTACCAATATAAATATCTATTAATATAAGACTACACTACAAACAAAAAGTATTCTAATATAACTATATCTTAAACCCTTCTACACACACGTACAGTTATTTTTATTCCTGAATTGAATGTTATATAAAAAAAATTAAATTATTCTTTTAAAAAAATTTACTTTATATTTTAGGCAACACATTTATCAAAATGAATATGTATACCAACACTCACACATACTGGGGAAACAAATGCAAGGCATAAAAATAATATATGGGTATATACTACTAGTATTAGTACACTATATACAATGGGACAAAGCAGGTATATATAAAAATGCTTCGAAAAACATGTATATGTATAAACATAGAAGTGTAAATCAATTTAAAAAGAAATTGATGAGGAAAATTTGCAGGTACCTTTAACATATATAATATTAGATGGACAGAAGCCTTATAATAAAAATAAAATATTAGTTGGACAGAACAAAATAATTAATATTTATTTATATATAGTTAGTTTTTAAATAAAAGACAAGCTATATATGTATATTTAATAATTTCTACTGTAAGTACATGATAAATGGAGAAATAAAGATAATGTTTGTTGAGAAAAATAACTAGATAAACAAAAGTGTGCACATATAATATATGAGAATCCAAGTTAGCCGGAGAATATTTAAGAAAAATAAGATTTATATATGTATATAGCAAGCCATAAAATAATCATAAACGCAAGTGTCATCTCACGGCTCAAGGGAAAAATGAAGTTATAAATTACCCTTATTTTTATTAGAAGCAAATGAGAGAGGCACGGTCATTAAATAAAAGAAAGTAGAGAAAATAAATGGGAGTGGATGAAAAGGATGTATTCAAATGATGGAAGAGACAATATTGAAAGAACATGTAAATTGAAAGTAAAAGAATGATGGAATGTAATATGAGAAGAGAGGAAAAATGACCTTGTACGGCACTCGGTTGTTGCATGAGTGAGATGAGATAAGAAAAAAAAATGGAATTTATATTGAGAAGAGTCTAGGGTTTACACACATGGGCTTTCTACAATTGGGTCCTTTCAACATCTTAAAAATTACATTTTAATTCCATATCTTTTAATTCCAATAAATTCTTTTGTTCTACTAATCTTTTTTTTTTGTTTCAAATTAAATTTATTATTTCTTTGGTACTTATTTTTAAATAAAAATTATAAATGTCACAAACACCATTTATTTATAAGTATTAAAAATATGGGATGTTACAATTCTCCCCTCCTAAAAAGAATTTTGTCCTCAAAATTACACCTTAATCAACATTAGTTTTAAACAAACTCTTATGCTACTTTCTACACATACTCCTATGCGGAAAAGGAACCCAAAAGTTTTGTAAAGGATACCCCACAAAACCTCATGCTTTTGGTTTATTTAAAATTTGTCGTGCCACCAATTAACCTAGCTAAACCTCATCTGCCAACCAATACATTGTCTCATACAATCACCCTATCATATCACACATACATTAAGGTAGGAATCCATCCTCCCAATAAAGATTTCCACAACGTGCCATATTATTTCCACCTCCTTTTTTTTTCTTTACTATTATTATTTTCTCTTTAGGCTATTTAGTATCTATACTAACCCATAAACGACCTATTGTTGAAATTATAACTATTTCCAACATTTATATCCTCAAAATCTCTTATTTCCTAAATCTCAACGGAGAGAATTTCAAACTATAATCATCAATACCCAATATCACCTTCAAAGACATACCAAGTAACTTCAATGACTTTAATCATCTTCAAGGCCTAATTCCGCCTAAAAACTGAATATTAACAAACAAACTTATATCCTTGAACCAATTCTTCAGCATATGAAACTTAAGACATAACTACCACACTATAATTCTCAAGATCCTAATGCTTTGACCTAGGAATACCTCCCAATCTAAATCAACACCTAAACTTTCTTAATTTTTAATCCTAATAAGAACATCTCATTCATCCGTATTACACTTCAAACTTACGATAGATAATTAAAATAAACATTGGTAAGGTAAGCTCGACTTATATAGGACCATTTGGCTAATTCCAAAATTCCCCCATCATATCCCCATTGTTCTTGTTCTTTTATTGACAAATAAGAATTTCCAAGAAATTCATCCTTTAATTTGACCACAGATTAGAACTTAACATAAGTCAAACTAAAATCAAGTCCTTTAACGATGTTGTTCTACCGAATATTTAACATCATTGGATCAATTAACACTTTTATTTAAAACTAAGATAGAGAATCTTCACCTTAAATGATTTCTTCATCAATCATAATCACAACTTCTACATTCAATGCTAAATTAAAATATCTCTGTAACCTTAAAAATATTCCAATAAATATTAACAAAAACTCAAACTCTATATCCCTAGTCTCGTGAGTAGACCATACCAAGAATTCTATATTTAATAATGCTACCAACCTTAAACTTTATTTTATCTTTCAATGCATACTTATAACAAATTCTCAATATCACCAAAAACTTCTCAGATGCATACCAAAAGTATTTAAACAACTTTATTCATTGATTCAGTAAAATATCTTACCTAACTATTTTGATCCCCACTAGCGAGTCTAGTCAATCATTCTTCTCAAATAATCCTCAATTTTCTTTATCAACGTAATACATTTACGAATTAAAACCACAATAAAATCTCAATTCTAAAAAATTATCCCAATATAATTCTCAATTCATAACCAGTATGATATATCCTATTCCCAAGGTCAAATTCATGTCTCCAATGAATCAAGCTCAATAAACTTTCTAAATGATCTCATATTAATACTTTAACTTTATCTAATTTAATCCAATCCTCAATAATTTAGACTAATAGGAACTTTTTTTTTAAATAGGGCAATCATGTTTAATGGACAGGAAAACTTGAAAGCACCATTTCAACCACACTCAAACTATTCATTAGCACCAATAAGCCTATAGAAATGAAGAAACCCCTAATTCCTTTGCATTCTCAAAATCCTTATCAAATCCTAGAATTCACAATCAATGAATCTCTCAAAATTCTTCCTAATTCAACATCAATAATCAACTTAACGAAAATCCTCCCTAAACACTATTCAAGCCAAGCGAGTTATTAAAATACATAAAGTCCTCATGATTTTGAAGCCCCACTAAACATTTAGTCCTCAATATTCTATACTTCATTAAATCCTTGTGCCTGAACGTATGAACGTAATTGAAACCACCGTAAGACATATCATTCTATCTAATTTTCCATCAAGACGAATTAGAATCCTTCAATTCTCAAAAATTCAGATTTATTGACAATTTTAAATAATATCATCGATCTAATAAATATTGAATCGGTTATACTACATCAACAATTATATTGCCACCATTTGCACTCCTACACATGTCCAACTTCAAAATTTAGAAAACTACATAGTAATCTTCACTACCAGCGGCAATAATTTCATACCTCAACCATTTATAATATTTGGCTTCACTTCTTAATACTAAATTACTATATAAGTATGACTAAATAGACACAACTACAGACCAAATTTGACCATTACTATAAACTTGTTAGTTCACCGATTTCAACTTATCATTTCCGTAATCTAATATAACCTCAGAAATTTCTAATTCCTTCCTTAAAGCTTTACCTCTATTCACCAAGATTTCCATTCATCAATTGATCAAAGCTTACATGCAAACAACTAAAAATCCTTGTAACCATTCATCAATTTACACTCAATCAATGTGGTAACTCCTAACCTTCAAATTCAAGTCTAAAATAAAGTTCCCACAGATCATTATACAATCATATTTAATCTCTTAATTTCAAACTTGAAGTTCCTACAACATACATACAATCCTATAGAACTCCCAAATCCAGTTCTAAAGTAACGACCAATCTATACCAACTTTCCTAGATCACTTGTATATGTAACCATATATTTATATTAAAAAGAAATAAATGTTTACTGTTATTATTCCTAATATCAGTCGCCCTTGCAACATGAAGTCAATATATGTACATATTATTGAACATCACAATAACCACTGTCAAGGAAATCCAACTTCTCCTTGTCATAATAATTTGAATCCTAAAAATTTCTCTACTTAAACTACTACTACCAATCAAAATGCTAATGCCCTCTGAAAGTAAAGAAGTCAAACGTTTTCCTTTTTTGTAATCTCATATCTCAAGTAGAATTGCTAACAAATGCTTTCTATAAAAATTTATATTTTCATTCATATCAACAGACAAATAACCCATCACATATATATTTTTGCTTAATAATGTTCATTCATTATCATTCAAACTCATTATGGTCAATACATTCTCATGAATCACTAGGAATTAACACTATACTCGTGTTCTATGCATAATATTTATGCATCAAAATTTTTTTAACATACTTTATCCTTTCCTAAGTATATTTCCACAACAACAAAACTAATGTGTTAAGCAACAATATACTCGATCAAATAAAAAGAATAACTAATATGGAAAGAGCACACAAATTATATTTAAATTGTCATGACCTCCAAAAGTTCAAAACACATTTTTCTTTGAAAATACTTTTCAAAATCGTAAGACAGACGTTCACAGAATCGTATTGCTCTGATACCAAATTGTAACACCCTTTCAAAATCATATGCAATTTATATAAAATTACATTTACACTCCAAAAGTCTCAAGTCAGTGACAAATTTAAAAATTGATGATACACTTTTCTTTTTAAAATAAAACAGGGTAAAACATTAAAGGTTGAGGTCAATGACAAAATAAATATAAAATAAAAGTGTGCTTGCACCTCAAGTGCCTTCCCCGGCTTGCTATTAGATCCCTTCACCTAAAATTGTTAATAAAGGGGTGAGATCGACATCTCAGTAACTACCGAAATCTCCTAACATACACAAGCAAGTTACATATAATTACAATACAAAGTTCATTCACATATCGTTCGTACAAATCAACTCTTTATCCATATCGATTGACCTCTTAATTCAAAAACGGTTCCTTTACATTAAGATTTAACTCATGCATAAATGCAGTATGCCTCCCTTATATCACCTCCACCCTTATACCGCTGACAGGAGCCATAGGCTAACATATAGTCCAAACAGAAATAAATCTAATCAAATAGATTATCCCAAGCTCACCAATACATGAGATATACCCTGCCGAGGTATAGAGCTCAAGTACGGACTATGGCTCCCCTCCTTAAAGAACAAATAGGAGGTGTCACATGTCCCATAACTTCCATGCAATCCTGGCAAGGGAAGGCATAGAAGAAAGGGCCCTGACAAGTACCACTACCACTGTGCACCGAGTGGTGGTATAAAAATCCATCATCACATAATCCTCCTCTAATCCCTACCCCATAACAGATGCTCATGCAATGACAGATATATACGTTTACCAACAATTTAAATATCCTTGAATTTAAATTATCATAATACATTATCTAACACAATATAATATCATCATATAAGCAAGCATGCTTGAAAAGAATCAAACCACATATCATTCACATATTACATATAAAAGCATAAACAACAAGCATGCTTGAAAAGAAACAAACTAATCAATCATTCACATTTTTAAATTAAGAGGTAATCAGTAATCAGTCATATGATAATTATCCATAACTTTCAAGCATACGAAAGAATCATTCAGAGTTACCTGTTACTCCTTGGCTCACAGGTAATAACACGAAGTCATTCCTAAGCTCCTAATGAGAGTCTAGAACATTACCAATATAAATATCTATTAATATAAGACTCCACTACAAACAAAAAGTATTCTAATATAACTATATCTTAAACCCTTCTACACACACGTACAATTATTTTTATTCCTGAATTGAATGTTATATAAAAAAAATTAAATTATTCTTTTAAAAAAATTTACTTTATATTTTAGGCAACACATTTATCAAAATGAATATGTATACCAACACTCACACATACTGGGGAAACAAATGCAAGGCATAAAAATAATATATGGGTATATACTACTAGTATTAGTACACTATATACAATGGGACAAAGCAGGTATATATAAAAATGCTTCGAAAAACATGTATATGTATAAACATAGAAGTGTAAATCAATTTAAAAAGAAATTGATGAGGAAAATTTGCAGGTACCTTTAACATATATAATATTAGATGGACAGAAGCCTTATAATAAAAATAAAATATTAGTTGGACAGAACAAAATAATTAATATTTATTTATATATAGTTAGTTTTTAAATAAAAGACAAGCTATATATGTATATTTAATAATTTCTACTGTAAGTACATGATAAATGGAGAAATAAAGATAATGTTTGTTGAGAAAAATAACTAGATAAACAAAAGTGTGCACATATAATATATGAGAATCCAAGTTAGCCGGAGAATATTTAAGAAAAATAAGATTTATATATGTATATAGCAAGCCATAAAATAATCATAAACGCAAGTGTCATCTCACGGCTCAAGGGAAAAATGAAGTTATAAATTACCCTTATTTTTATTAGAAGCAAATGAGAGAGGCACGGTCATTAAATAAAAGAAAGTAGAGAAAATAAATGGGAGTGGATGAAAAAGATGTATTCAAATGATGGAAGAGACAATATTGAAAGAACATGTAAATTGAAAGTAAAAGAATGATGGAATGTAATATGAGAAGAGAGGAAAAATGACCTTGTACGGCACTCGGTTGTTGCATGAGTGAGATGAGATAAGAAAAAAAAATGGAATTTATATTGAGAAGAGTCTAGGGTTTACACACATGGGCTTTCTACAATTGGGCCCTTTCAACAACTTAAAAATTACATTTTAATTCCATATCTTTTAATTCCAATAAATTCTTTTGTTCTACTAATCTTTTTTTTTTAGTTTCAAATTAAATTTATTATTTCTTTGGTACTTATTTTTAAATAAAAATTATAAATGTCACAAACACCATTTATTTATAAGTATTAAAAATATGGGATGTTACAATTCTCCCCTCCTAAAAATATGGATAATATAGCCGTTTGACACACTAAGGTGAAGACTTGAATCTCTTGGACTCATTTAATGCTTGGTACTTGGTTCTTCTCATGTTGCTTGAAGAAGGAGATGAACAATAAATGCAGCTTCAAACTTTGACAGCAAATGTTGCTTCTTTTAGGTGGAAGTTGCCTTGAGAGCATATATGGCGGAAGAATGAGTCTAACGTCTTCTGAAAAGGCATTCTGATCATGACAGTGTACTTTTGTACTTGATTTGCTTTCTGGTCGACACTTCGATCAGACATTGATTGCACTTGCTTCGATCAGATGCTGCACACTCATATCACACATTAAAAGCATAACAGTTTCAATCACTTGATACTCCAATCACAAATTGATTATAGTTCCGATCAGTCCGTGATCTAACCTTCTTAGTTTTGCTTAGATTTTCTCTGATTGATATTCCAATCACTATTTTAACTTAGAAAAATATTCTTTATTATTTCATGATCGCTTGATTCTAAGTTATTCATGATCGCAACTTTCTAGTGATTACTATGTCTTAGCCTAATTGCTATGTCTTGTGATTACTACGTCTTATCCTGATTGCAGCGTCTTATGATTGCTATGTCTATGTCTGATTGCAATGTCTTATGATTCCTATGTCTATGTCTGATTGCAATGTCTTATGATTACCATGTCTAAGTTCTGATTGCAAGTGGTTATTTAGTGATCGCACTGTTTATGATCGCAAATAGTTATCATCAAAACTTAAGATTCTAACATTCTCCCCCTTTTTGATGATGATAACACATAAGATAAAAAGAGAAATAGCAATTACTATGAAGTAAAAGATCATATAAGCATGAAGATCATAAGGGTAAGGTTAGATATGAGAAAGCACAGAGATATATATGAGTCATAGCTTGTAAGTACAATGTTAAAAAAAAGATTTGAACAACAAAAACACAGGGATGATTATGAAAATGATGCATATGCTAATTTCATTCTTCTTCATCTGAATATGATTCTGAGGCAGAAATCACATATCTCCTTCTTTTACTCCCTGAAAGCTGAGAAGAAGATTGTCCCTCTTCAGGTCCTTTCCTCTGAGTCTGATCGCTACCAGGGACAGAGGGAGCAGCTTCTAAGGTAAGTTGAGGAGGAGCATGTAACATCCCAAAATTTGAATTAGAGATAATAGGGAATTAATTAAGATATTGGGATATCATTATTAAATTAGAAGGCATTGTAAATGAATAAATGGGGATAAATATATTTTGAAGAAAATAATAGGCCTATTTTCTTTGGAAATTAAAGAAAAGTAGTTAGAGGTTTAGTTTTTAATTAAAAATTTTATGAAAAATACTTTGTAGCATAGGTAATATTATAGTGAGAGAAAATATGTAAGTTAGTGAATAGATTGTTTCGCAATTTAATCTTTAAGTATGGATTCAAAATGGAAAAGTAAATAAATAAATATTGAAGGGCAATTTGGTAACATTCCCTAAAACCCTAATTGCATATGCACTCCTTCCTTTCCTTTTTCCCTTTCAGCCACACACGCACAAACAACCCCCTCCATACTCCATTCCCATTCTTCTTCTCTTCCACCACACACATTTTGCTCTCTCCCAAGCCCTCTCAAATTCAATTTTCACTTATTCTTCCTCTCAAAATCCTTGCCAAACGCGGGCTGTCCTTTCTCCATCTCCCATTTTGTAGTTTCACCGTCCTCAACTTCGTTCTCCGGCGACCATGGCTGCGGACGGCGACGGGATTTTGGTAAGCTTCGCCATTTTTTTTGTTCTTCAAGATACTCTTCTTCCCAACTTTGTCTTCCTCATTTTCCTTTCCCTTTGGTTGTTTTGTTTCGGCCTAACCATCACAGTGGCTTTTCCGGCGACGACGAGCTTGATACAAGTGTACAACTTCACATTCTAGTTTGGGTAAACTCTTTTTCTTTCAATTTCTCTCTTTTTCTACGAATTTGGAAGAGAGACCGATTAGAATTTGAAAGGGGATTTCTATTTTGGTTCTCAAATCAAATAAAAACATAAATTTAGCTTTATTTCTGCTTGTTTATGGGTGGATTGGAAGGTTATTTGGAGGTCTAGTGGAGTTTTTGCAAAACCCTTAAGTTGGGCATTCTGAAATCCGACGGGTGTAGGCATATTGGTGACTTAAAGGTTTAAACTTTTTGATATACATATTCATTAAAGCTGTAAAATGACTCTACATGTTTGATTTATGTTTGGATTGAAGATTTCCAATGTTTTTCTCTCCCTTTTTGTAATGGCCGGATGGGTATTTGGCAAGTAATGAAGCTCCATGTTTTATTTGTGCTTGATTCTAATCAATTCATGATTGGTGAAATGAAATAATACATGTTTTATGCTTGTATGCAATTGATGATTACGGTTTGGTAAACAAAATAATGATGATGTACCTATGTTTGTTGGTTGAATCTTGTTTGAACTATGAGATGTCTTTACTTGTTTGATTTATGTTTGGAATGATGGTTCTAAGTCCCTCTTTCTTTGTGGTTGTGGCTGAACTGTTAGCTTGTGTGTGGAATATTAATATACATAGTAAGCTTGTAGTCTCTTTGTGTTTATGAATATTGCTATTATGGGAAGAGCTTAAATGAATTTTTAATTCTATGCAGATGTAATGATTTGATAAAGCTGAATGGGGTGGTTTTATGTATTATTAATAATATTCTGATATTGTGCTGATATGAATGAATGAATAGAGGGAGGAATTGAAGTCCTTGTTTTGTGTGTGTATGGTCTTATTTAAATTAAAATTGGTGAAGGGATATACTCTCTATGGTGATGTTTACATGTTGAGTTGGATAAACTTTGTGCTTGTTACTGCATTGGTCGAACAGGTAAAGAAAGTCAAAGGGAAATTTATAAATGCATGAGGATGTATAAAAACTGGTTGTGTTGAGTGATTGATGATTTGAAATGGTTGAATTGGTATTCTTGTGTTGGATATGTTTGGGTTCGATTTCTTTGTAGATTTGACTTTTGTATCGTGGAATGTGGGCATTGAAAGAATAATTTGCAAATTCCTTTCTTTCATCTTTCCTTGGCCAAATTGAAGGCATGAAAATGGAGGATGCATGTGTAATTGAAAGTGAGGATGCACAAGAGGGGGGGGGTGAATTGTGCTACCAAATAAAACAAACAATAAAAACACACAAGGTTTTCATACTGGTTCGGTCCAACTCTTGACCTACGTCCAGTTCTCAATCACCCAGATTGAGTTCCACTATCCCCAGGTTTTACAAACGGGTTCACCCGGAACCTTTACAACCGCAAGTTTTAGCACGGGATCACTTGCAACCTTACAACCACAAGTTTTACACCAGGTTCACTTGCAACCTTAAAGACTCGCTCCCCCTTACAACCTGTAAGGGTTCAACCTTTCAAATAAAGGATTTTCTAAACTTAGTTCTCTCTAAGAACAAATGATGTTACACACTTAAGTACAATGAGTGCTCTCAATAAATGAAGAGACTTAACTACAAAGAGTACAAGATGAATAAATGACTAGAACTCTCTCAATGTATTAAGTGCTCTCTTGCTTTTCTGGGCAGCTTTGAATGCTTGAAGAATGCTCTCAGTTTCTCTCTAGATTTCTGTGTTTTTCTCCAAGTTGTCTTCATAAATGAAGATGAGCTTCTTTATATAGTGTCTTCAAGTATTCTCTCTCTTGGTAGGAGAGTTGTCTTCATAAATGAAGATGGGATTCTTCCACAGCCCTCTTTAGTTCTTCAACCTCAGTGATCCCAATAGACTCTCCAAGACCTGAATCTGAGAAGGGGAAGGATTCGCCATTGGGATAATGGACGGCTTTGATCTTTACATTCCATACAGGGTAGTTGGAGTCCTCAACTTCCCTTGACTTTCCTTTCCTCTTTCCTCTGCCTTTTTCTTTCACAAGAGGATGCTTAGCATTTGCCCTCTCAGCATCAAGACAAGCAAACTGATCAAAAGTGATCCGATCAGTCCAGCCATACCTCTCAAATTCATCCGCAGTCATATCTTCCACCTCTAACTTGACTTCCATTAGTGGTGGAGGTTCATATGGAGAGGCTTGGGTAGAGGGCTGAGACTCAGATGCTTCCCCAGGCAGAGTGGATCTCTCTGACCCATGCTCCTCAGTGTGATTCTCTTCTTCACTCTCAGTAGGCTCAGAAGTACCAGCACCCTTTCTGGCAAAGGACTTCTTCCTTGATCTGCTGAACTTGATTATTGGAGAGGGAGGAGGAGCAGAGGTTGGCTCAGAAGGGATTGGAGTGGCAATCACAATAGGTGGATTGGCTTGCCTCTTTAACCCATATTTCATCATAATTTTTTCAAGTATATTCTGGGCAGGCACAGAGGGAGGAGGCTCAGATGATGAAGACTCAGGCTCAGGCTCAGGTGGAGAGGCTTCAGCAGGCGGATTATACAATACGATTTCCAATTTTGACCTCTGGCTATCTGAGCGCTGCTGTTGCATGAACCTGATGGCTTCCCCACGGATAAGACTTTCTGCTCTACCCAATCTCTGATGATCCATGGCTCGGCAGAGGGCAGCAGCAATATCCTCATCTAGTCATAGGGAGGGTTGAGTTAGGATTTCTCTCCCCCTTTTGGCATCATCAATAAGGGCGAGGGCCAGGGAGGAAGGATTGGGTGAGGTGGAAGGTGGAGGTTCAGGGCCAAATTTTCTGGGTGGTGAGCTTTCAGGTGAGGAAGGGGGTGAGTTGTCAGGTGAAGGAGTGGGGCTTGGGAAGAAGAAGGGAAGTGAGTCTGAGAATAGACCAGGATGGAGGAAGGGAGGTGAATTGGGTGAGGAAGGTATATTTCTCTCAGGTATCCTCTGAAGGTGTGAAGGTAAATCTCTCAGGTATATGGTACTGAAGGGGTGAATGGAAGTGTAGGAGCCAAGGGTCTCCAGGTTGGAAATGGAAGTGAAGGTGCTAAGACCGTGAAGGATTTGGTTGGTGGATTGTAAGTGGTTGGGGGAATTTTGATTGGTTGGATGTGGTGGAGTGACTAGGGGAGTTGTGAGGGGAGTTTTGAGGTGAGTTGTGAGGGGTGGTATGAGGTGAGGGCGAGTGGTGAGAGTCATGGTCATTCTGGGGCGAAGGTGGAGGTGGATTGTGAGGGTCATTCTGTGGGGGTGGGTGAGGAGGATTAGGAGGAGGAGGTGGAGGTAGGTTGAGGTGAGGTTGAGGAATCTGGAAGTGGTTAAGTATAAGATCTAACTTGGCCCCGACCCGTCCTAAGCGATCCTCTAAGCCCTGGATCCTCTGCTCTTGCTGCTGGAAGGCTGCATCGCACTCTGCTCTCAGAGGGGCCATCAATGGTTCTTGCAGCTTGTGAAGAATCTCTTCTCGCAACTCAGCAACCAGAGACTTCTGGGCAGCAGACACCCTTGGAGCACGACTTGGTCCAACATGGGAATCCACTTCTTGATCCCCTGCTCCAGACACAGGGGGAGCAGTTGTATGCGAGACACTTCCAGCCTGAGAGCCAGACCGAGTGGGCTTCGCTGGCTTGAGGTACTTGATTCCCATCTTGCCCAGATTCATCGATCCCATGGGCAGGCACTTGACGTTATCGGCTTCCTCAGTGGATTTAATATTTAGCTTCTCCAGGAGGAAGGCAATAACCTGAGGATATGGGAGATACCCAGGTTTCCCCTTTTCTTTGACTTCCCACCATCTGTGCAACTCCATGCTGATCAGTTGCCCAGGGTTGATAGGCTGCTTGGAGAGGAATTTGGGGAGCCACGGATTGTCCAGCCCAGTGAACTCATTGAAGTTACCCCCCTTGTTGGTCATCAACCGAGAGTAGTTATACTGAAACACCCTCTTGGAGTCAGGCATAGCAGATACCTTCTTCCCCTTGATCTCTTAGACTTCCTCAAGCTCCTCCTTACTCAGCTTCTCAGGGTAAATCCACTGGTTCATACCCTCGTCAGTGACCCCGAGGAGGCGGTTGATATCTCTCCAAGAGAACTTGATCTTCCTCCCCTTCACTGTGGCCTTGAAGTCAACTCGGCCAATGGCAGACTCTGTCTCTGAGATGGTCTTCCACTTAGCCTTGGCAGTGAGAGATTGGTAGAACACCCGGAGGACTTGAACATTATACTCATTGTTGATCCCCAGCCAACACATATATTCCTGGAGATGTTTCTTCAGATGAGCGAAACCCAGATCTTCAATCTTCTTCATATCAACATAGATTCCATTGGTGAAGTAGGGTTTGGTGTCCTCAAATGCAGGAGAAACAACTTCTAGCGGCCCATCCCTATACACAGAAGGATCATCCTCAATCCTTTGGCGCTTGGAGGAGTGTTCTTCGCTAAAACGGACCCTCTTCTTATGCTTTTTCCCAGATTGATCATGTTGCCCAGATTTCCCAGATTTGACATGATGCCCAGATTTCCCAGATTTGGATTTCTTCGAAGAAGTGGCTAACTGAGTGTTGGGGTTTGATTCATGAGAGCCGGCCATTTTGTGTGTAGTGGTTTAGGGTTGAGTGAAATGAATGGTATGTATGAGATGAATGCCCAGAAATGTAGAAGATGAAGAAGAAGAAGAAGATGAAGATGAAGATGAACGATGAACAATGCGATGAAGGTGATGAATGAGTTCAGAGAATTTGGTGGCGAGTAATGTGTGTGAGAAGTGAAAAGTGACTGTTGGTGCCTATTTATGCATGTAATAACCGATGTGATGGACATAATGACTCTTCATTGAAAACATGCGCTGTTTATGGGAAAACGTAAACATTTAAATTGGAACGGCGCACCTTTTTCACACGTGTCTCTTCACACTGTCAGAGGAGGCACAACTCCCTGTGGAGGGAGATGAGACGTTTTGTGAAGTGACATGTCTCTTGCCCAGACACTGGCGCTCCCGGTTGCTTAGAGTCATCACCAAGCGGCAGCAAATTGGCATTCGGAAGAGGATTTGCTTCCGGTTGGACTTACTTAAGATTTAACATTGGGGGACCTGCAAAACTAAGGATTGGCACTCCGATGCCTAAGTTAGTATAGTTGCAGGTTTTAATCAATTAAGCACAGGTTTATTTTGAAGATTAAACTTCATTTGGGTTTACCATTCCCAAATCTCCTCTAATAAAAGTAAATTGATCTACCCCCAGAGGCTTGGTGAAGATATCCGCAAGTTGATGCTAAGTGGGAACAAATTGCACCTTGACATCCTTTTTCTGAACATGATCTCTGATGAAGTGATGTCTGACGTCAATGTGCTTTGTTCTTGTGTGCTGAACAGGATTCTTGGCAAGACTGATGGTGCTTGTGTTATCACAGAGAATGGGAGCCTCAGGAAACTCCAGGCCAAGATCCCTCAGTTGATTCTTCAGCCACAGCACTTGCACACAACAGCTTGCAGCAGCAATATACTCTGCCTCTGTGGATGATAAAGACACGCAGGTTTGCTTCTTGCTAGCCCAAGACACCGGACAACCACCAAGGAAGGCACATTGTCCACTGGTGCTCTTTCTATCAGTCTTATAACCTGCATGGTCAGCATCAGAATAAGCCCACAAGAACTCCTGGTTACCTCTGGGATACCAGAGACCAAGTTCTTGAGTTCCCTCAAGGTATCTTAAAATACGCTTAACACAAGTTAGATGTGATTCCTTGGGGTTGGCTTGAAATCTAGCACACATTCCCACACTAAATTGTATATCAGGTCTGCTAGCCGTTAAGTATAGCAGGGAACCTATCATTCCCCTATACATTGGCAGGCTGACCGAACTTCCATTTACATCAGCATCGAGTGCGGCAGTGGTGCTCATGGGAGTATCATACTCCTTGCACTCATCCATCCCAAACTTCTTCAGAAGCTCTCTACAATACTTAGTTTGGGAGATGAAGATGCCTTCCTTCTTTTGCTTGATTTGCAGGCCTAGGAAGAATGTTAGTTCTCCCATCATTGACATCTCAAATTCCCCCTGCATACTCTTAGAAAACTCTTCACAGAGTTTCTCGTTAGTTGCCCCAAAGATAATATCATCAACATAAATCTGGACAATTAACATGTTTCTATCCTCATGCAAAATAAACAGTGTATTATCTAATTTGCCTCTAGAGAAACCCTTTCCCAGCAATAAGCTGTTGAGTCTCTCATACAAAGCTCGTGGAGCTTGTTTCAGGCCATACAGTGCTTTCTTTAGTCTATACACTGTTAGAATCTTAAGTTTTGATGAAGACTAAAGTATGAAAGAATGAACCAAGCACTTAGGCATTAGGTTAATATAAGGATCCCAAGTAAGAGTGCAACCGGATGTAGATTTACTTCCGGATAGACTAGGACTAGCGCTCACGGATGAATATCTCATCCCCCAGCAACAACAAGTAATTAACTAAGGAAATAACTTAGTCCAAGAAGCACTAAATATACAAAACCTTAAGACTAAGCTAGGATTCAACCGGAAGTGGAATTGCTTCCGATAGCTTAGTGACTAGCGCTGACTGTAGGAATGGATAACACTAAGCGTCAGTAAACATGAGCCACGTCTAGTAGAATTGCTTCTGATAGCTTAGTGACTAGCGCTGGCTGTTGGATTGAAGGACACTGAGCGAGAGTGAGTAAAAGTACATATAACCCTTCATCCAGTAGTAGTGCTTCCGGATGTGGAAGTGCTTCTGGATCCAAGGAAGCCATCTTAGACTAAGTGAACACCCACTGCATATGGCTATGTGCTTATATTGTTAAACTAACATTCAAAGTGCAGCACACTAAGTAGAGTTGCTTCCGGATGTGAACCTGCTTCCGCAAGCAATCAGAATGTCAGAATGTTCAGAAGTGCAGTGTCAGAATGCTTTTGTCAGAGCAGAGTTGTCAGGACTATTTTTCAGAGATAAAGCAAGTCAACCCTGCTATGCATTGATGAAGCATTAATTGGGCAAACGGTAACTTGGGAAAAACGGCCATATTCAAACGGCTAACCCACCTACCAAGAGTGAGAATGTTTGAAGACTATATAAGCAAGCTCACCTTCATTTATGAAGCTAACTAATATCTTTGACAACTTAAAGAAAACTAGAGAGAGAAATCGAGAAAACCTTCAAGCATTCAAAGCTGCCCAGAAAAGAGAAAGAGCATTTAACTCATTGAGTGATCTTTTCATCTACATATCTTGTACTCTTTGTAGTTAAGTCTCCTCTTGTATTAAGAGCATTCATTGTACTTAAGTGTGTAACACTATCTATTCTTAAAGAGAACTTAGTTAGAAAAATCCTTTATTTGTAAAGGTTGAACCCTTGCTGGGTGTAAGGGGAGTTAGTTAGAAAGGTTGCAAGTGAGCCTTGAGTAAAACTTGTAGTTGTAAGGTTGCAAGTGATCCCGTTCAAAACTTGTGGTTGTAAAGGTTCCAAGTGCACCCGTTGTAAAACCTGGGGATAGTGGAACTCGGCCTGGGTGGTTGAGAACTGGACGTAGGTCAGGAAGACCGAACCAGTATAAACTCTTGTGTTGATTTTATTTGAGCATTTATTTTATTGCACAATTCACCCCCCCTCTTGTGCATCCATTACTTTCATTTGGTATCAGAGCGGGTCTTTCTCACTCGATTCCAACGAATCCAGAAAGCAAAGATCCAGTAATGGATACAGATTACTCCCTGCCAGATGTCTCTATTCAACCCAACAAGCCCCCAGGCTTTGATGGGTATAACTATCCATTCTGGAAGTTTCGAATGGAGACTTACATCAAGTCCAGCGACATCAGACTCTGGGATGTAATTGAACGTGGGGATCACACTCCACTTGATGAGGATGGTTTCGCCAAGCAGAGATCCAGGTACACCAATGAGGACTATGCTCTAGTCCAATTAAACTTTAGGGCCATGCACTACATTCAGTGTGCCCTCAGCCCTAAAGAGTTTCATAGGATCAGCCACCACAAAAATGCTAAGGATATGTGGGAGGCTCTTGAGGCTGCTCACTCTGGAACCAGGGGAGTGAAGGCGAGACGAGTTGAGATGCTGGTGGAAGAATTCCACAAATTCGCCATGATCAGTCCAACTGAGCCAATCAGAGAGCTGGAGCTTAGATTCACCCACCTTATCAATAACCTGGCCTCCCTGGGTAAGGACATTCCTGAAAGAGAGCAAGTTAGCAAGATCTTAAAGGTCTTGAAAGGTGACTGGATCACCAAAGTAACCATCTTGCAGGAAGTCCAAGGAGAATCAACCAGCTCCATCACTGCACTATTTGGCTCTCTGGCTGAATATAAACCTACCCTGCTGGCTCAGAGAGCTCCTCAAGCCTCATCCAAAGCCAAGAATCTTGCCCTTGTTGCTCCCAGCAAGGAGATTGATGATGATGATGAGGATGATGAGGAGGAAATGGACGATGAGGAGATGGCTATGATGGTGAGAAAGTTCAGAAAGTTCTTCAGAAAGAAAGGAGGCTTTCAGAAAGGTGATTCCAGCCAGAGGAAGGGATACAAGAAGGAAAAGGCCCCTGTGTGCTTTGAATGTAAGAAGCCTGGCCACTTCAAGGCTGAGTGTCCCAGTCTGCAGAGGTCAAAAGGGAAAGATAAAAGAAAGGCCTTCGTATCCTCTATCTAGGTGAATAGCTCAGATGACGAAGCAAGTGATGAGGAAGAAGTTGCCAACCTCTGCCTGGTAGCCAGAGAAGATGATGAGGAAGCATCTTCAGATTTTGACCTCACTCACGAGGACAATGAGGTAACTTTCTCTGAACTACAAGAGGCTTACAATGAGGTTCATGAAGAATTCTCTCGATTATGTAAAGCCTATAAAGTGTTAAAAACTAAAAAGGAATCACTTGAGTCCAAGGTGGACTCACTAAGTGAAGAGCTAGCGGAAGCCAGAAAGCTTCCGGTAGCAGATGGCAAGGGTTCTCCCCAAGCAGAACCCAATGCCTCAACACTTGAAAGCTGCCTTAGTTGCAGCAAAATCTCAGCTGAAAGAGACAAGCTGCAAAATGCCCTGCAGAAGTTTACAAATGGGTCAGAAATGTTAAATATAATTTTAATGAATCAAAGGGCATATAGGGACAGGACTGGCTTAGGATATACTCCTAGAGGGAAAAAGTGGGTGGAACCAAAAGTGAAGCCCTACTTAAAATTCTTCCACAAAGCCACTAGTCACAGCTCCTCACCTTTTAGCTTCTGTGATTATTGTAATAGGAAAGGACACTCCACGTCCACCTGTAATGCAAAGAAGCATGGGGCAAATAGCTCTTACAAATGGGTTCCAAAAGGAACCAAGGCTACAAAGGATCCTCCCCCAAGAAAAGAAACTAAGGGAGGGCAGGGATCCCGAGCCTGGAAACAATCCACAGGGAAAATCCAAGAGCCCAGAGCCAGCACTAGGCCAGTGGCACAGAATGATCATAAGCCCAAGGTCAAATCTAACACTAGACCAAGGGCACTGAAAACTAATGACAGAGGACCCAAGAAAGGTTGGGTACCTAAGCTTACTTGATTCTTTCAGGTGTGTCTCAAAGCATCCAAGAATAGGAAATGGTACATTGACAGTGGATGCTCGAGACATATGACTGGGGACAGAGACAAATTCAAATCTCTGGTGATCAAAGACGGAGCCACAGTTACCTTTGGAGGAAATCAAAGTGGAAAGATCACTGGAGTTGGAGAAGTTGGACCAGTGAAAGACGTCTATCTGGTGGACGGTCTCTGTCACAACCTGCTGAGCGTGAGCCAGAGCACTGACAAAGGAAATTGGGTAATCTTTGATTCACATGAGTGCATAATAGTTGATAAGCAGGATCTGAATTTAGATAAGGCCAACTTAAAATGCAAACTTAAGGCAAATAGAAATGGAAACCTATATACTCTAGACTTATGTCAACAACTGGAAGAAAAATGTTTAATATCTAGTGATGAGAACAGTTGGCTTTGGCATAAGAGGTTAGCTCATATTAATTTTACTCAACTTGATATGCTAATTAAAAAGGAGCTAGCTATAGGTATTCCATCCTTTAAGGTAAAGCATGATTTTATTTGTGAGTCCTGCCAACGAGGGAAGCAAACGAAGTCCTCGTTTAAAACCAAGAAGAAAGTCTCCACCAGCAGGCCCTTGGAACTAATCCATATGGATTTGGTTGGGCCAGCGAGAGTGAAGAGCTTGGGTGGAAACCTGTATGCTCTAGTGGTGGTGGATGACTATTCAAGGTTCACTTGGACTATGTTTCTTGCCTCTAAGCAAGATGCTTTTGATGCTTTTGTTGTCCTGGCTAAGAAAGTGCAGAATGAGAAAGATCTCAAAATCACAGCCATAAGGACAGACCATGGAGGAGAGTTTGAGAACCATAGCTTCTCTGAGCTATGTGAGCAGAATGGTATTGAACACAACTTCTCAGCTCCTAGGACTCCACAACAAAATGGCGTGGTCGAGAGGAAGAACAGGGTTCTGACTGAGATGGCCAGGAGCATACTCAACGAGAAAGAAGTTTCTCAAGTGTTCTGGGCGGACGCTATGAGCACTGCTTGCTACATCTCTAACAGAGCCTATGTTCGCAAGGGCTTGGACAAAACTCCATATGAGCTGTACAAAGGGAGGAAGCCCAACATCAGCCACCTCAGAATCTTTGGATCAAAATGTTATGTCCATAACAATGGAAAGGTAAACCTGGGTAAGTTTGATCCAAAAGCTGATGTAGGCATATTCATAGGCTATTCCCTTAGGAGTAAAGCATATAGAATATACAACATGAGAACTAGAATTGTAGAAGAATCAATGCATGTTGTATTTGATGAAACTCCTACATGGGGACAATCCACAGAAGATGATGAATTACTAAATCTTCCAAAACCACCATCATCTTCTTCACCACCAAAAGAAACACCAACAAGCAATCCCAAAGAAGAAGATGAACCCAGTGATGAGCCTAGAGTGCAGACCGTGCCTGAGGAGGCACAGTTGCCAACAGCTAGGAGACATCACAGGGATCATCCTCTTGATCAAGTGCTTGGTGATGTTTCTTCTGGTGTCAGAACCAGAAGGCAGGTTCAAAATGAAGTTGAGTTTGGAGCATTTTTATCTCAAATCGAACCAACTTCAGTTGAACAAGCTCTTGAGGACTGCGACTGGATTATTGCCATGCAGGAAGAGCTAAATCAATTTGAGAGAAGCCAAGTTTGGGAACTAGTCCCAAGGCCGTCTCATCAATCCATAGTAGGGACCAAGTGGGTCTTCAAGAACAAACTGGATGAGACAGGTCAAATTACGAGGAACAAAGCCAGATTAGTAGCCAAAGGATATAACCAAGAAGAAGACATAGACTATGAAGAAACTTTTGCTCCAGTCGCTAGACTCGAAACAATAAGGATTCTTCTAGCCTTTGCATCCATGAAAGGCTTTAGATTATATCAAATGGATGTAAAGAGTGCATTTCTTAATGGTTACATCAAAGAAGAGGTTTATGTAGAACAACCTCCTGGCTTTGAGGACCACAAGCGTCCTAAACATGTGTACAGGCTAAAGAAAGCTTTGTATGGCCTGAAACAAGCTCCTCGAGCTTGGTATGAGAGACTCAGCAACTTTTTGCTGGGCAAGGGTTTCTCAAGAGGCAAATTAGATAGTACACTGTTTATTCTTCACAAAGATAGAAATATGTTAATTGTCCAAATTTATGCTGATGATATTATTTTTGGGGCAACTAATGAAAAGCTTTGTGAAGAATTCTCTAAGACTATGCAGGGTGAGTTTGAAATGTCAATGATGGGAGAACTAACGTTCTTCCTAGGCCTGCAAATTAAGCAAAAGAAGAATGAAATCTTCATCTCCCAAGCTAAGTACTGCAGAGAGCTACTCAAGAAGTTTGGGATGGATGAGTGCAAGGAGTATGACACTCCCATGAGTACCACTACCGCACTCGATGCTGACGCAAAGGGTAAATCTGTCAGCCTGCCCATGTACAGGGGAATGATAGGTTCCCTACTATACTTAACGGCAAGCAGGCCTGACATTCAATTTAGTGTAGGCATGTGTGCTAGGTTTCAAGCCAACCCCAAGGAGTCACACTTAACATGTGTTAAACGCATTCTAAGATACCTTGAGGGAACACAAGAGCTTGGTCTTTGGTATCCCAGAGGTAACCAAGAATTCTTGTGGGCTTACTCTGACTCTGACCATGCAGGTTATAAAACTGATAGGAAGAGCACCAGTGGACAATGCGCCTTCCTTGGTGGTTGTCTGGTCTCATGGGCTAGTAAGAAGCAAACCTGCGTGTCTTTGTCATCCACAGAGGCTGAATATATTGCTGCCGCAAGCTGCTGTGCCCAAGTGCTGTGGCTGAAGAACCAACTAAGAGACTTTGGCTTGGAGTTCCCAGAGGCACCCATCCTCTGTGACAACACAAGCACCATCAGCCTTGCCAAGAATCCGGTTCAGCACACAAGGACAAAGCACATTGATGTCAGACATCACTTCATCAGAGATCATGTTCAGAAGAAAGATGTCAAAGTGAAGTTTGTCCCTACTCAGCATCAGCTTGCTGACATTTTCACCAAGCCTCTGGGGGTTGATCAATTTACATTCATAAGAGGTGATTTGGGAATGGTAAACCCAAATGAAGTTTAATTCTTTAAATAACCATGTGCTTATTTGATTAAAACCTGCAACAATACTAACTTAGGCATCGGAGTGCCAATACTTGTTTTTGCAGGTCCCCAACGTTAAATCTTAAGCAAGTACAACCGGAAGCAAAACCACTTCCGGATGACCACTCGCTGGCACTGAATGTTGAACTAACAGAGCGCCAGTGCCTGAACCAAGGGACACGTCACTTCAGAAAACGGTTCATCTCCCTCCATGAGAAGTTGTGCCTTCTCTGATAAGGTGAAGCGACACATGTCATAAGGTGCGCCGTTCCAATTGAATGTTTACGTTGCCCAATATATGCTTTCATCTGAGGAGCCATTACCCATTTTACCCTCTGTAACTTTGCATATAAATAGGAAGTCACTTTTCACTTTCACTTTTTACTTGCACAAATTTCTTACCAACAAACTCTCTGCATACATTCATACTCTCTTCATCTTCTTCATCTTCTTCTTCGCATTTCATCTTCCATAAACTCTAAACCCACACAAAAATGGCCGGCTCACATGAATCCAACCCAAACACAAAGAAAGCCACTTCATCTAAGAAATCAAAGTCCAAAACTGGGAAATCTGGGCATTCGCACTCTGGGAAATCTGGGAAATCCCATGAACACCATGAAGAACTCCATGAACGCCAAGAACATTCTGGGCAGACACAAGGGCAGACTGAGCAAGTCCAGAAACAGCCTGGACATTCTGGGCGAGTCCAAGAACAGCCTGGGCAGACTGAGCATGAACAAGCACAGGCCAAGAGGAAAGGGAAGAAGAAGGTTCATTTTAGCGAGGAGCCTTCTTCCAAAAGACAGAGGGTAGAGGAGGATGACCCTCTTGTTTATAGAGATGGGCCTTTGGAGACTGTTTCCTCCAAGTTTGAAACAATCAAGCCCTACTTCAACAACGGCTTGTTCATCGATCTGGTCACGATAGATGAACTAGGGTTCCCTCATCTGCGCCCTTATTTGGAAAAGTACATGCCCTGGCTGGGGATCAAACAGGACTACAACATCAACGTCCTGCGAGTATTCTGTGAGTCCCTCTCTGGGAAAGTCAAGCACAGGAAGGTAGATGGGAAGGAGCAGATCCGCAGACTCACCTTCACTGCCACAGTCAGGGGGAGAACCTTCAGTTTCACCTGGAGGGACCTAAATGAGTTAATGGGGATCACAGAAGAGGGAATGAATGAGTGGCTGTACCCTGAGTCACTCAAATACAGCAAGGAGGAACTCGAGAAGATCTATGACACCCAAGGGAAGAAGGTGTCCAAAATGTCTGACTCCAACAGGCTCTTGTACTATGTTTACTCCCGCATGATGACACACAAGGGGGGTAACTTCAACGAGTTTACTCTGCTGGACAACCCGTGGTTCCCTAGACTTCTCTCCCAGCAGCCAATTAATCCCGGGCAGTTGATCAGCCTTGAACTTCATAGATGGTTGGTCAACAACAAGGCTGTTTTTCTTCCCTACCCCACCATCCTTGCCTTCCTCCTTGAGAAGAATCTGATCAAGGCTACATCTGATGTGGAGGAAGAGAATGTCAAGTGTGCTCCTCTGGGTGCCACTAATATCAGCAAGATGGGCATCAAGTATATCAAGAAGGCCAAGCCCACTCGCTCAGGGTCTCAGGCAGGCAGTGCCTCACATACCTCAGCCCCCTCTATGTCAGGTGCTGGGGATCAAGAAGTCGACTCCCAGCCTGGTCCCAGCCGATTCGCGAAGGTGCCAGCAACAGTCAAGGCCTTTGTTGCAGATGTAAAGGAGGAGATCCTCTTTAGGCTGACTGATTCTTTGGTGGCTCCCCTCCGTAATGAGAGCGACGCTGGTTTCCAACAGCAGGGGGAAAGAATCCAGAGGCTCGAGGAAAGAGTTGGTCAGGTTGAGACTCAACTTGCCAGAGTGGATGCCAAGTTAGATCTTATCCTCCAACACCTTCAGATCCCTCAACCCCAACAAGGTAACTTACCACCACCCCCTCCTCAAAACCCACCTCCTCCTCCTCCACCTAATCAACCCTTACTTCCTCCTCCTCCTCCCCCAAACACTCAACAACCACAGCCACCTCCACAAAATGACCAACAACCACACACATCACCAAACCATGACCAACAACCCCAAGACTCACCCAACAATGACCATCAATCATCACCTCAAACCTCCACACAAGACTCACCCCAACAATCTCCTCGCCAATCACCCCTTCACCCCAATAACTCTCCATCTCCACATAACTCCCCCAATCACTCACCATCCAACACTTCCACCGGGCCTTCCAATCCTAATCCTATCACACCTCAACCTACCACAGCCCAAAACATTGTTTTCACCTCTCCTAATCACCCAAATCAGACCTACTACCTCCGAGACCAATCCCCCATTCGGTGGAAAGTTAGACAACCTGATGTCTACTACTCCACCTACCCTTTTGATGGCCTCTTTACCCACCCCTCCTTCTGGGAAAGAAACACAGCCCTCCTACCCAAACCTCCTAAATCACCAGAACAAACCTCACCCACATCTTCTTCATCCTCACCCTCACCACCTCGAAGATTTGGCCCTAAACCTCCACCCTCCTCTTCACCTAGTCCATCCTCCCTGGCCCTCACCCTTGTTGATGATGCCAAAAGGGGGAGAGATGCTGTTATCGCTCTCCGCCAGACTATGGACACAAGGGATGTTCTGACTCAGCCATCCCTCTGGCTAGATGAAGACATCACGGCTGCCCTCCGCCGAGCCATGGAGTCTCAGAGACTGGGTGCTGCTAAGAGCCTAATCAGAGGGGAAGCCATCCGGTTTATGCAACAGCAGAGGTCGGATGAGCAAAGGTCCAAGTGGGACATGGTGGTAGTTGAGCAAAGTGAAGAAATTCCACAACCAGTCTCTTCATCTTCAGAATCTCCATCTACTAAGCAAAGCAAGAATATTGTTGAGGAGATAATGATGAAGTACGGGCTGAAGAAGGTCAACCACCCTCCAATTGTGATAGCCAAGCCAATCCCCTCTACCTTTGGAACAACCTCTGCTCCTCCTCCTCGTACTGAGCCAACATCTGCTACTCCTCCATCTGAGCCAGTAGTTAAATTCAGTGAGTCAAGAAAGAAGACAGTTGCTAGAAAGCGTGCCAACAGAGGTGCTACCTCCACTGAATCTGCTGAGAATGAGGAAGAGACTCCATCTGTCCAAACTGAGCAAGAGATCCCATCAGTACAAGCCATTCCAATTCTGAAGGAAGTCAAGTTGGAGATAGAGGACATGACTCCTGAAGAGTTTGAGAAGTATGGATACACGGATAAGATCTCTTTTGGTCAGATGGCTTGCCTAGACGCTGAGAGAGCAGCAGCAAAGCCTACCCAAACGATAAGCAAGGGGAAAGGAAAGAGCAAAGGCAAAGGGAAGAGGAAAGCCCAGGAAGTTGAGGAGGACCCCAACTTCCCAGTATGGAATGTTAAGATCAGGGCTGTCCACTATCCCAATGGCGAGGTCACTCCTTTCTCAGATGCAACAGGGTTCCCAGGCTATGAGGAAGTTGAAAACTTGAAGAGAGCCTTTGAGGAATCTATTGAATCTGAGAGACTTAGAAGGGAGAAGGAAGAGGCAGAGCTTCAAAGAATAATTGCTCAGATTGACCAGAGTGAGAAGGATGCCCAGTTAGCCAAACTGCAAGAGGAGTGCGAACAAAGGCAGTTGGAGAGGGAGAGGAAAAGGAGACATCAATTATAAACCTCAACCAACCCCATACATGATAACTTAGAAAATTTTCATATTTTCTCATGCATAATTTCATTCTTGCTTAGTATAGATTACTTGTATATTTTATCTGCTTGTGTAACACTAACTTGTAATCTCTTGTTTATTAATGATAAATGTCTAAGTTATTTGTGCCTTATTTAATTATCCTTCTTTTAATTCTTTCACATGAACTTAAGCGATAGATTTAGTTTGTCATCATCAAAATGGGGGAGAATGTTAGAATCTTAAGTTTTGATGAATACTAAAGTATGAAAGAATGAACCAAGCACTTAGGCATTAGGTTAATATAAGGATCCCAAGTAAGAGTGCAACCGGATGTAGATTTACTTCCGGATAGACTAGGACTAGCGCTCACGGATGAATATCTCATCCCCCAGCAACAACAAGTAATTAACTAAGGAAATAACTTAGTCCAAGAAGCACTAAATATACAAAACCTTAAGACTAAGCTAGGATTCAACCGGAAGTGGAATTGCTTCCGATAGCTTAGTGACTAGCGCTGACTGTTGGAATGGATAACACTAAGCGTCAGTAAACATGAGCCACGTCTAGTAGAATTGCTTCCGATAGCTTAGTGACTAGCGCTGGCTGTTGGATTGAAGGACACTGAGCGAGAGTGAGTAAAAGTACATATAACCCTTCATCCAGTAGTAGTGCTTCCGGATGTGGAAGTGCTTCCGGATCCAAGGAAGCCATCTTAGACTAAGTGAACACCCACTGCATATGGCTATGTGCTTATATTGTTAAACTAACATTCAAAGTGCAGCACACTAAGTAGAGTTGCTTCCGAATGTGAACCTGCTTCCGCAAGCAATCAGAATGTCAGAATGTTCAGAAGTGCAGTGTCAAAATGCTTTTGTCAGAGCAGAGTTGTCAGGACTATTTTTCAGAGATAAAGCAAGTCAACCCTGCTATGCATTGATGAAGCATTAATTGGGCAAACGGTAACTTGGGAAAAACGGCCATATTCAAACGGCTAACCCACCTACCAAGAGTGAGAATGTTTGAAGACTATATAAGCAAGCTCACCTTCATTTATGAAGCTAACTAATATCTTTGACAACTTGAAGAAAGCTAGAGAAAGAAATCGAGAAAACCTTCAAGCATTCAAAGCTGCCCAGAAAAGAGAAAGAGCATTTAACTCATTGAGTGATCTTTTCATCTACATATCTTGTACTCTTTGTAGTTAAGTCTCCTCTTGTATTAAGAGCATTCATTGTACTTAAGTGTGTAACACTATCTGTTCTTAAAGAGAACTTAGTTAGAAAAATCCTTTATTTGTAAAGGTTGAACCCTTGCTGGGTGTAAGGGGGAGTTAGTTAGAAAGGTTGCAAGTGAGCTTGAGTAAAACTTGTAGTTGTAAGGTTGCAAGTGATCCCGTTCAAAACTTGTGGTTGTAAAGGTTCCAGGTGCACCCGTTGTAAAACCTGGGGATAGTGGAACTCGGCCTGGGTGGTTGAGAACTGGACGTAGGTCAGGAAGACCGAACCAGTATAAACTCTTGTGTTGATTTTATTTGAGCATTTATTTTATTGCACAATTCACCCCCCCTCTTGTGCATCCATTACTTTCATACACATGCTTAGGGTGCTTATGATCCTCAAAGTCAGGAGGTTGCTCAACATAAATCTCTTCTTTAATATAACCATTAAGAAAAGCACTCTTCACATCCATCTGATATAATTTAAAACCTTTCATGGATGCAAAGGCTAGAAGGATCCTTATTGCTTCAAGTCTTGCAACTGGAGCAAAGGTTTCTTCATAGTCTATGCCTTCTTCTTGGTTATACCCTTTTGCTACCAGTCTGGCTTTGTTCCTAGTGATCTGACCAGTCTCATCCAGCTTGTTCTTAAAGACCCATTTGGTCCCAACTATGGATTGGTGAGACGGTTTAGGGACTAGCTCCCATACTTGGCTTCTTTCAAACTGATTAAGCTCTTCCTGCATGGCAATAATCCAATCATAGTCCTCAAGAGCTTGTTCAACTGAAGTTGGTTCGATCTGAGATAAGAAGGCTCCAAACTCAACTTCATTTTGAACCTGCCTTCTGGTTCTGACACCAGAAGAAACATCACCAAGCACTTGGTCAAGAGGATGATCCTTGTGATGTCTCCTAGCTGTTGGCAACTGTACCTCATCAGGCACCGTCTGCACTCTAGGTTCATCACTGTGTTCATCTTCTTCCTTGGGATTGCTTGCTGGTGTTTCTTTTAGTGGTGAAGATGATGGTGGTTTTGGAAAATTTAGTATCCTATCATCTTCTGTGGATTGTTCCCCTGTAGGATTTTCATCGAATACAACATGCATTGATTCTTCTACAGTTCTAGTCCTCATGTTGTATACTCTATAAGCCTTACTTCTAAGGGAATACCCTATGAAAACACCTACATTAGCTTTTGGATCAAACTTACCCAGATTTACCTTTCCATTGTTATGAACATAACATTTTGATCCAAAGATTCTGAGGTGGCTGATATTAGGCTTTCTACCTTTGTACAACTCATAGGGAGTCTTATCCAAGCCCTTGCGTACATAGGCTCTGTTAGAGATGTAGCAAGTTGTGCTCATAGCGTCTGCCCAGAACACTTGAGAAACCTCTTTCTCATTGAGCATGCTCCTGGCCATCTCTGTCAGAACCTTGTTCTTTCTTTCAACCACGTCATTCTGCTGAGGAGTTCTGGGAGCTGAGAAGTTGTGATCAATGTCATTTTCCTCACACAGCTCTGAGAAGCTGTTATTCTCAAACTCTCCTCCATTATCTGTCCTTATGGCTGCTATCTTGAGATCTCTCTCATTCTGCACTTTCTTAGCCAGGACAACAAAAGCATCAAAAACATCTTACTTGGAGGGAAGAAACATAGTCCAAATGAACCTTGAATAGTCATCCACCACTACTAGAGCATATAGGTTTCCACCTAAGCTCTTCACTCTCGCTGGCCCAACTAAATCCATGTGGATCAGTTCTAAGGGCCTGCTGGTGGAGACTTTCTTCTTGGTCTTAAACGAGGACTTTGTTTGCTTTCCTCGTTGGTAGGATTCACAGATAAAATCATGTTTAACTTTGAAGGATGGAATCCCTATAGCTAGCTCCTTTTTTAATAAGCATATCAAGCTGTGTAAAGTTTACATGCGCTAGCCGTTTATGCCAAAGCCAACTATTTTCATCACTAGTGATTAAACATTTTTCAGCTAGTTGTTGACATAAATCTAGAGAGTATAGATTTCCATTCCTACTTGCCTTAAGTTTGCATTTTAGATTGGCCTTGTCTAAATCTAGATCATGCTTATCTACTATCATGCACTCATGTGAATTAAAAATTACCCAGTTTCCTTTGTCAGTGCTCTGGCTCACGCTCAGCAGGTTGTGACAGAGACCATCAACTAGATAGACATCTTTGACAGGTCCAACTTCTCCAACCCCAGTGATCTTTCCACTTTGGTTCCCTCCAAAATTCACTTTGGCTCCATCTTTGATCACCAAGGATTTGAACTTGTCCCTGTCACCAGTCATATGTCTCGAGCATCCGCTGTCAATGTACCACTTTCTGTTCTTGGATGCTTTGAGACAGACCTGCAAGGATTAGACAAACTTAGGTACCCAACCTTTAGTGGGTCCTTTATCATTAGTTCCCTTAACCCTTGGTCCAGTGTTGACCTTAGGTTTGTGATTGTGTTGTGCCTCTGGCCTTGTGTGGGCTCTAGGCTGACGGATTTCCCTTGGGAAGTGTTTCCAAGTTCTGGATCCTTGTCCTCCCTTAGTTTCTTTTCTTGGAGGAGGATCCTTTGTTGTCTTGGTTCCTTTTGGAACCCACTTATAAGAGCTATTAGCTCCATGCTTCCTAGCATTGCAGGTGGACGTGGAGTGTCCCTTCCTGTTACAATAATTGCAGAAGCTGAAAGGTGTGGAGCTGTGATCAGTGGCTTTATGGAAAAATTTTAAGTAAGGCTTCACTTTTGGTTCCACCCACTTTTTCCCTTTGGGCTTGTAGCCTAATCCAGTCTTATCCCTATATGCCCTCTGATTCATTAAAATAATATTTAACATTTCAGACCCATTAGTGAACTTCTGCAGGGCATTTTGCAGTCTATTTCTTTCAATAGAGATCTTGCTGCAGTTAGGGCAGCTCTCTGGTGTTGAGGCATTGGGTTCCGCTTGGGGACGTCCCTTGCCATCTGCTACCGGAAGCTTTTTGACTTCCGCTAGCTCTTCACTTAGTGAGTCCACCTTGGACTCAAGTGATTCCTTTTTAGTTCTCAACACTTTATAAGCCTTACATAAGCGAAAGAATTCTCTATGAACATCATTATAGGCTTCTTGTAGTTTAGGAAGCGTTACCTCATCGCCATGGATGGACTCAAAGTCTGAGGATGCCTCCTCTCCATCTTCTCGAGCAACAAGACAGAGGTTAGCAACCTCTTCCTCATCACTAGCTTCCTCATCAGAACTATTCACCCAGATTGAGTACACAAAGGCTTTCCTTTTGTCCTTCCCTTTGGCTCTCTGAAGGCTTGGGCACTCAGCCTTGAAATGACCAGGCTTCTTACACTCGAAGCACACAGGGGTCCTTTCCTTCATATAATCCTTCTTGTGGCTAGATTCTCCTTTCTGAAAGCCTCCTTTCTTTCTGAAGAACTTTCTGAATTTTCTCACCATCATAGCCATCTCCTCATCATCTATCTCCTCATCATCCTTATCATCATCATCATCCCTATCCTTGCTGGGATCAACAAGAGCAAGGTTCTTGGCTTTAGCTGTAGCTTGAGGAGCTCTCTGAGCCAGCAAGGTTGGTTCATATTCAGCCAGAGAACCAAACAAGGCAGTGATAGAGCTGATTGATTCTCCCTGGACTTCCTGCAAGATGGTGACTTTGGTGATCCAGTCACTTTTTAATACTTTTAGAATCTTGCTTACTTGTTCTTCCTCAGGAATGTCCTTTCCCAGAGAGGCTAAGTTGTTAATAAGATAGGTGAATCTGAGCTCCAGCTCTCTGATTGGCTCGGTTGGGCTAAGTATAGCAAATTTGTGGAACTCCTCAACCAGCATCTGGACCCGTCTGGACTTTACTCCCTTGGTTCCGGAATGAGCAGCCTCAAGAGCCTCCCACATCTCCTTTGCTGTTTTGTGGTGGCTGATCCTGTGGAACTCCTTCTGACTCAGAGCGCATTGAATATAGTGCATGGCCCTGTAGTTCAGCTCCACTAGAGCATAGTTTTCATTGGTGAATCTGGATCGAGCCTTTGCAAAACCTTCATCATCTAGAGGGACGTGGTCACCATGCTCAATCACATCCCAGAGGCGAATGCCGCTGGCCTTGATATAGGTCTCCATTCTGAACTTCCAGAAGGGATAATTGTAGCCATCAACGCCAGGAGGCTTGTTTGGCTGAATAGCAACATCGGGCAGGGAATGATGATCTGCATCCATCACTGGATCTTCTCTTTCTAGATTCGTTGGAATCAAGTCAGAAAGACCTTGCTCTGATACCAAATGAAAGTGAGGATGCACAAGAAGGGGGGTGAATTGTGCTTCCAAATAAAACAAACAATAAAAACACACAAGGTTTTTATACTGGTTCGGTCCAACTCTTGACCTACGTCCAGTTCTCAATCACCCAGATTGAG
The DNA here is from genome assembly GCA_029929735.1 of Mimosa pudica. Taxonomy (NCBI): domain Eukaryota; kingdom Viridiplantae; phylum Streptophyta; class Magnoliopsida; order Fabales; family Fabaceae; genus Mimosa; species Mimosa pudica. The sequence continues at coordinate 5,096,774 of JAKELP010000014.1, read as the reverse complement.
TTCCACTATCCCCAGGTTTTACAAACGGGTTCACCTGGAACCTTTACAACCACAAGTTTTAGCACGGGATCACTTGCAACCTTACAACCACAAGTTTTACACCAGGTTCACTTGCAACCTTACAGACTCGCTCCCCCTTACAACCTGTAAGGGTTCAACCTTCCAAATAAAGGATTTTCTAAACTTAGTTCTTTCTAAGAACAAATGATGTTACACACTTAAGTACAATGAGTGCTCTCAATAAATGAAGAGACTTAACTACAAAGAGTACAAGATGAATAAATGACTAGAACTCTCTCAATGTATTAAGTGCTGTCTTGCTTTTCTGGGCAGCTTTGAATGCTTGAAGAATGCTCTCAGTTTCTCTCTCTAGATTTCTGTGTTTTTCTCCAAGTTGTCTTCATAAATGAAGATGAACTTCTTTATATAGTGTCTTCAAGTATTCTCTCTCTTGGTAGGTGACAAGGCCGTTTGAATATAGCTGTTATTCCCTTGTTACCGTTGCTCATTAATGCTCCATTAATGCTCAGCAGGGTTGACTTTGTTTTATCTCTGAAAAGCAACTCTGACAACTCTGCTCTGCCAAAAAGCATTCTGACACTGCACTGCTGTATGTTCTGACATTCTGATTGCTACCGAAAGCACTTCCACATCCGGAAGCAACATCACTCAGTGTTGCACTTGAACGTTAGTCTAGCAGTATTAACACATAGTCACATGCAGTGGGAGTTCATTTTGTCTAAGGAAGCTCTCTTACTTCTGGAAGCAATTCCACATCCGGAAGTACTCCTACTAGACTTAAGTTATGACTTAGAGTTATATTCACTGACGCTCGGTGTTGCCTAATCCAATAGGCAGCACTAGTCACTTAACATCTGGAAGCATTCCTGCATCTAGTTGTGTCCTAACTTAGTCTTAAAGATTTTATACTTCTAACTTTCCTATACTGAGTTCTGACTTAAGTGACTTACTTACATCCGCTGTGGGATGAGTCATTCATCCGCGAGCGCTAGTCCTAGTCCATCCGGAAGTAAATCCACATCCGGTTGTACTCTTACTGGTGGTTTTATATTAACCTAATTTTTCTAAGTGTTTAACTTGTTGTTTCATATTTTAGTCTTCATCAAAACTTAAGATTCTAACAGTAATGACTTTAAAATTGAGAAATGCTTACAAATTGGGAAATGCATATCTACACCTTTGAGTTAAAACCCTTAATGATAAATTGTAAAAGCTAATCAGATTAGGTAATAGGTGATGGAATTGAAAAGGCTTAGATGATTTAATTTTATTTAGAAATTTACTACAAGTAGTCAAGTTTTATGAAAGTTAAGAATCTTTGGGAAATATATATGATTAAAGAGTATGAAAACTAATTGGGTGTAAGCATGATTTAGAACTTTGAATTTCTCCTTTAGGAACGTATAAATTCATTTAAGTGTAGTACTTCTGGTTGTGTACTCATTAAATTGACTGATTTGTATGTGGAGAACTGTAGTAGGTACTTTTGTGATTTCAAATTTGGTGATTGATTATTGGTTGTGAATGATTGGGATAGTTTTAATTATTTTTGAGGTCACGTACCAAATGCTTAATTGTAATGGTGTGTTTATGTTTGATGTGGTTCATTAAGATATAGTACATAAATGGGGAAAATTGGGTAGTAATGCGGATACGAGAGAGACGTTAAACATTACGAAATAGAAATGATACTAATTTATCATTCTGTATTACATCATTATAGGATTGACTATGATGTGGCTTGTGTGGCATAAAGAAAAAGGATGAGGAATCGGATAAATTGCTGGGCGACAGGTAATCACACTTAACCTTGCTATAACAATGAGGGTGACATTAGCTGAGATTTTCTTAAAATCCTTTCTCACCCTCTGTATATATTATCTTTGAAAAGTTATTTTCATATAAAACAGGCTATCGGGTGCCTTTCAAAACACGATTATTTTCATATAAAGAAATTTGAAACTATATATATATATTATCCTGTTTGGTGGTGGCCATTAATCTGGAATGGCGTGAAATGTATATAGGTATAGCATTTGTAGTGGTTTGAGAGTTTATGATGATAGGAAAGGGAGAGTTATGTTGTGGGAAATCTGAGATGTTGAAATGTTGAGATATTGCAGGGAATTGCAAAAGTGCATGATACTGATATTGATATTGTGATATTGAATGGAACTGTGGTTGAGAAATTGAATATGGTGGATGAGATAGATAGGGATATAATGAGCATTGCATGACACTGCTATTTATGTACCATCGCGCGATGATAACTGTCAATAGGCCAATCGACAGTTATTTGTACTGATGATCCTTTTCGGATTGATTAGATCGGGGATCATAGGTCAACTTATTGAGAGAAAGTGACCTATGGTTGTTTGGCATTGGAGAGCCCAACCGTTCCCTTTCTATAATGGAAACAGAATTGGGGTTCCCTCTCTGGAGATTGCCAGAGAGGGAAATTGTCTCCTCATTATGGAGAGGGACACAGTGTCAAATCATATAGTGAAGATTAGATGCTTGAATGCCCCGTGATGGCACATTGCGTCTACAGGTGAGTGTAAGTTGTGGTAGTATCATCAGATTGGAGACTGGGGAGATGATATTTAGTTGATTTAGATTTGACGGAGGGACTTGAGTGATGAATGGAAGGAGACTTGATTGATATATGTATATATTACTGAATTTAAAATGTGGTACCCTTTAGACGCCCTCGCTACCGCACATCTCACTGTTATAGTGAGTTAAGCGGTGATTACTGGGACAAATTGTCTCATCCCACGATTACTGACATTTTTGCAGGTATTCATGCACAGGCGCAAGCATCAGGGAAGGGAATTAGGTAGTGGAGGTTGTGTAGTTTATTTAGAATTGTATATTGCCAATTTATAGGTCTGCATTCGCTTCCACATGTATATATATCTATTTATTGTTTAATATCAATTAGTTTTATTTATTAACCATGTTAGGCAAATCCTTTCTAACATGGTTGGCAATTAAATATCCATGATAGTATCTGTATTGTATTAGTTTATTGTATATGTATTGTATTAGTTTATTCTTTCCTATCATGGATAGTATTTAACATTAGGTGCTGCCTTTTCTAACCATGTTAGGTGAATCTTTTCTAACATGGTTAGCAATGAATTATCCATGATAGCAGATGTGTTGTATTAGTTTATTCTTTTCTATCATGGATAATATTTTAATCATTAGGATATTCTTTTTCTAACTGTGATAGAGATATTGATATTAATGAAATTCTTTTTTCTATCATAGTTAGTAAAGAGATTATTGAATTAAAAGAGATGTCATAGGTTAATTAGGGAATTAGTAACAATATGTTACAGAGCACGAGGCAGCAAAGATAAGGATGGCTCTGTGGCTATGTCTGGTGGAGGCACATACTTTGCACCCAACCATTCCAAGGCAGTAAAATGTGGTGTTCTTGAGCTTCCACCACCACTACCTCTAGCAGATCTCTTTTTCTTCTTAGGCTGCTCTAGATCATATTTGTTAGCCATATCTTGAAGTACTTGATCAAGATTACTGGGCTCCTCAGCTTGTTTTTCTTTCCTGCCACGCCCTCTACCTTTACCTCTTCCTCTACTACCTCTACCTCTACTCTGATTTTGGGAAGCCTGAGACTTTCTCTTAGATGTAGAAGAAGTTTTTTCAAGTTTTTCTGCTTCCCTATCATCCTGTTCCTGAAGTTGGGCAGCAAAACGAGAGTCTTCTTCTTCTTAAAGAGCTTTCTTTCTTTCCTCTTCTGCAGCAGCTGAGGCCAAAACACTCTTAATTGATTCAATCTCTGCAGGGGTAAGTTCTTGATAAACATCCTCTTCAACATGTTCATCCTGAATCTCATGTTCTTCAGGAATGATAGAGAGTGACGGAGTAAAGGAAGTTGAAGCCTTAGCTTCAGGCTCTTTTAGACTTTGAAGAATGACCTCCTCTGGTTCTAACCTTTCTGACTCTAGGTTCCTCAGGTATTGAAAGCTGTGAAAGTTGTGATTCCTCAAACCCAGAGTAAAGTATGCATTCGAAAAGTAATTTGTAGGGGCAACAATGTCTGAGGCTGTCAACTCTCTAAGTGGTGATATTTCTGGAGACCTCATTGGTGATAACTCTGGAGACTTCTTCTCCCCCTTGTTGACATCATCAAAACGGGGGGAAGGGAAATGAGGTAGGGGTAGGTCAGGTAAGGAAGGAGGGGGTGAAGGTGAGGAAGGTTGAATGGGGAGTGATTGATGTGGGGATGAGTGAAGAGAGGGGGATTTCTGAGTTGGGGAAATGTGTGGGGGTGATTGGTGTGAAGATGGTGGCTGTGTGGGGGATGTGTGATGTGGGAGTGATGGTTGAGAGGGTATGAGGTGAGGAAGGGATTGGTGAAGGAGGGTGGTTAAGGTACTTATCTGGGTAGTGAGGTTGGATGTGAGAGTCTCCAGGTTTGTGATTCTTTCCAGAAGATGAGTGTGAAGGAGAGTGGCAGTTGCAGTGGCGTTGGCAAGTATGTTCTGGGCATGTTGTTTGAATTCTTCTCTAAAATAGTTGTTGAAAGCCTCAACAAGTTTCTTCAGAATAAATCTTCACGAAGGCATGTTCAATGAAATTTATGGTGTGCCTTCTGTGTTGGCCAGATCTGATCTAATGAATAGGCATCAATTCCTCATATAACATCTCCTTGGAAGAACGAGGCTCACCAGATGAGCTAGGATCACTAAGAGAGGGTGATCGGATGGAAGTGAGGAAAGAGGGTAGTGAATGGGGCTCATCATCAATAATTATCTCAGGAGATTGGGGCTCATCATCAATCATGATCTCAGAAGATTGATCTCTAGAAGGACTTGCTTCAGGGGATTCAGCAAAGTGTTCTGGATGACGTTCCTCAACAACCTGTGTTTCGATCAGGAGTTCCGCAACAGACTCTACAATTCTTACAACCACAGGTTCTTCAACCCATGCGATCACAGGCTTTTCAATCACAGGTGAGCTTAATTTTCTTTTCTTTGGGGCTGGCTTTTCTGACTTCTTCTTTGGTGGCTTGGCCTCTTTAAGATCAGCAGATTTGAGGGAACTTAGCTTCATTTTTCTCAGGTTGGTCGCATTGAATTTTCCAATGGGTTTTGGGTTAGACTGAGTAGGCCATATACTCTCCATCTTCAAGAGACATGAAATGATTTGAAGGTAAGGGAAAGTTGTTTGAGCTGCTTTATCTTTGATCTTAGCCAGAAATCTCCTCATTTCCTGAATGATAATCTTTCCTGGGTTAATGGGCATTTGAGCAATAAGTCTTCCCATAATAGGATTGTCCACTTCAGTCAGGTTAGAGAAGTTTCCAGCCTTATTTACTACCAGCCTGCTATACACCATGTGGATGAGCCTATGTTAACATAGGCTCATCTCTCAGTCTAAGTACTGCAAAGAACTTCTGAAAAAGTTTGCATCTGACATTTCCAAATCAGATGACACCCCAATGAGCTTTACTGCTAGTCTAGATGCTGATGGGACTGGTAAACCTGTCAATCAGACTTTATATAGAGGAATTATTGGCTCATTGTTATATTTAACTGCTAGTAGACCTGATATTCAATTTAGTGTAGGTATGTGTGCTAGATATTAGGCCAATCCCAAGGAATCTCACATGACTAATGTCAAAAGAATACTGAGATATCTGATTGGAACCCAAGAACTTGGTATCTGGTACCCCAAGGGTACAGAAGCTCATTTAATTGCATATACTGACTCCGATCATGCAGGATATAAAACTAATAGAAAAAGTACTAGTGGTCAATGCCAGTTTTAGGAGGTTGCTTAGTCTCATGGGCCAGCAAGAAACAAAATTGTGCATCTTTGTCCTCAACAGAGGCTGAATATATCGCTGCTGCTAGTTGTTGTGCACAAGTTCTATGGCTTAAGCAACAATTAAGTGATTTAGGTTTGGAATTTTCAGAAGTTCTTATTCTCTGCGATAACACAAGTACTATAAGCTTAGCCAAAAATCTTGTACATCATCAGAGGACTAAGCATATTGATGTTAGACATCACTTTCTCAGAGATCATGTTCAAAAGAAAGATATAAAGGTTGATCCTATCCCTACTTATCTTCAGCTCGCTGATATATTTACTAAACCTCTTGGTACTGATCAATTTAGCTTTATAAGAAGAGAATTGAGAATGGTAAACCCAGATGAATTATAGAATTTCATTACTTTTCTCCTTGTAATTAATAGTGTACTAACTTAGTCATCGGAGTGGATATCTAAGTTTTTGTTGGTCCCTTCAAATCATAGATATATTTTTCCACGGACTTGCAATCACTACACTTCGATCAGGACTTACAAGTTAATGCTTCGATCACAATTTAAATTTTGAATCCGTAACGTCACGATCACTCAGATTGATTGAAGCTCCGGGTACAATGTCTGACATCTGTCTGTACAAAAGGCTCGTTTTCCCACTCTTTGCATGATAACCATGTATGCTTACATCATTACTCATAAATGCACTTAACTATTTAATCTCTCTCCCACTCACTTCACTTATTTTCGCATCAATTACCAGAACAAAAACTGCATTCTTCTCTCAACTTTCAAAAACCCATTCTTGCATACTATTTCTTCTTCACATACATCTTCAAGAAATGCCTTCTTCTGGACATAAATCACAAATCTCCAACATCCCAGAATCTCGAAAGGAAGTTGTTCCTTTATCTCCTAAAGAAGGGTTCAACACTAATGCTCTGCAATCTCCATCTGAAAAGTTTGCTGAAAGGACTGAGAATAACCGTACTACAATATTCATTGATCTTGAGTATTTGAAAAATTGGGGATACAATCTGGATAAATGGCTCAAGCCTTATGAGTCATGGTTAGGAATTGATGATGAATATGACCTGGATGTGATTAGGGTTTTCTACTCCAACCTCTCAGTTGACGATATTACAAATGATGATGGGGAAGTCATAGGGATTTCATTCACAAGCCAAGTTAGAGGGCAGAGAATATCTTTTGATGATGCCGGTCTGAATGTGGTATTAGGAATGGAAGATGACAAATACAACATATGGGAGACCCATCAGAAGTTCCCTGAGAAGAAGTATTATGAAATTCTGGGGCTGGAGGGGAAAGACAAGAGGAGTTCTGCTGGAATGAGTGATGAACATAGGCTCATCCACATGGTGTATAGCAGGCTGGTAGTAAATAAGGCTGGAAACTTCTCTAACCTGACTGAAGTGAACAATCCTATTATGGGGAGACTTATTGCTCAAATGCCCATTAACCCAGGAAAGATCATCATTCAGGAAATGAGGAGATTTCTGGCTAAGATCAAGGATAAAGCAGCTCAAACAACTTTCCCTTACCTTCAAATCATTTCATGCCTCTTGAAGATGGAGAGTATATGGCTTACTCAGTCTAACCCAAAACCGATTGGAAAAATCAATGCGACCAACCTGAGAAAAATGAAGCTAAGTTCCCTCAAAACTGCTGATCTTAAAGAGGCCAAGCCACCAAAGAAGAAGTCAGAAAAACTAGCCCGAAAGAAAAGAAAATTAAGCTCCCGTGTGATTGAAAAGCCTGTGATCGCAAGGGTTGAAGAACCTGTGGTTGTAAGAATTGAAGAGTTTGTTGCAGAACCCCTGATCGAAACACAGGTTGTTGAGGAACCTCATCCAGAACACTTTGCTGAATCCCCTGAAGCAAGTTCTTCTAGAGATCAATCTTCTGATGCACACAAAAAATATCATTGAGCACGCCTTCGTGAAGACTTTTTCTGAGTAAAATCATCAATTTCGAATGTCTGATGCTGTGCTCCTGAAACTTGTTGAGGCTTTCAACAACTATTTTGGGGAAGAATTCAAACAACATGCCTAGAACATACTCGCCACTGCCACTGCCACTGCCACTCTCCCTCACACTCATCTTCTGGAAAGAATCACAAACCTGTAGACTCTCACATCCAACCTCACTACCCAGATAAGTACCTTAACCACCCTCCTTCACTAATCCCTTCCTTATCTCATACCCTCTCAACCATCACTCCCACGTCACTCATCCCCCACACAGCCACCATCTTCACACCAATCACCCCCACACGTTTCCCTAACTCAGAAATCCCCCTCTCTTCACTCATCCCCACATCAATCACCCCTCATTCAACCTTCCTCGCCCTCACCCCCTCCTTCCTCACCTGACCCACCCCTACCTCTTTTCCCTTCCCCCGTTTTGATGATGGCAATAAGGGGGAGAAGTCTCCAGAGTTATCACCAATGAGGTCCCCAGAAATGTCACCACTTAGAGAGTTGACAGCCTCAGGCATTGTTGCCCCTACAAATTACTTCTCGGATGCATACTTTACTCTGGGTTTTGAGGAATCACAACTTTCAATACCTGAGGAACCTAGAGTCAGAAAGGTAGTTAGAACTAGAGGAGGTCATTCTTCAAAGTCTAAAAGAGCCAGAAAAGCTAAGGCTTCAACTTCCTTTACTCCGTCACTCTCTATCATTCCTGAAGAACATGAGACTCAGGATGAACATGTTGAAGAGGAAGTTTATCAAGAACTTACCCCTGCGGAGATTGAATCAATTAAGAGGGCTTTGGCCTGAGCTGCTGCAGAAAAGGAAAGAAAGAAGCCTCTTCAAGTAGAAGAAGACTCTTGTTTTGCTGCTCAACTTCAGAAAAATGATGATATGGAAGAAAAAAAATTGAGAAAACTTCTTCTAAGAGAAAGTCTCATACTTCTCAGAATCAAACTAGAGGTAGAGGTAGTAGAGGAAGAGGTAGAGGTAGAGGGCATGGCAGAAAAGAAAAACAAGTTGAGGAGCCCAGCAACCTTGATCAAGTACTTCAAAATATGGCTAACAAATATGATCTAGAGCAGCCTAAGAAGAGAAAGATATCTGCTAGAGGTAGTGGTGGTGGAAGCTCAAGGACACACCACACTTTACTGCCTTGGAATGGTTGGGTGCAAAGTATGTGCCTCCACCAGATATAGCCACAGAGCCATTCTTATCTTTGCTACCTCGTGCTCCTCCCACTACAAAAGAAGCGGCGATTAGCCGCGCACGCGTCCCGGCGGAACGCCAAAAACCGCCCCCGCGAAAACGCGTTCCGACGGTCTAAGGCATCCGGAGGGAATTTTTTTTTGTTTGTGGTGCATTCGTTGCGGCGGTCACAAAAATAATACCCGCCTCAACGCAGGATAAAAAAATACTTAAAAAAAAAATTTCATTGGCGCGGTGCGTTGGGGCGGTCGAACGCCCCAACGAGAATAAAAAAAATTTAAAAAAAATAAAATCACGTTGGGGCGGTCACCCGCCCCCACGGCGCACAGAGATTTGTGCGCATTTAATGTCGCGTGGGGGCGGTCGACCGCCCCAACGCGAATAAAAAAAATTTTAAAAAAAATAAAATCACGTTGGGGCGGTCACCCGCCCCCACGGCGCACAGAGATTTGAGCGCATTTAATGTCGCGTGGGGGCGGGTGACCGCCCCAACGCGAATAAAAAAAATTTAAAATCATGTTGGGGCGGTCACCCGCCCCCACTGCGCACAGAGATTTGTGCGCATTTCATGTCGCGTGGGGGCGGTCGACCGCCCCAACGCGAATAAAAAGAATTTTAAAAAAAAATAAAATCACGTTGGGGCGGGCAACCGCCCCCAAGGCGCACAGAGTTTTGTGTGCATTTACTGTCGCGTGGGGGCGGTCGCCCGCCCCCACGTTGCTATCTCTCCCTATAAATAACCTTCCCCCCATTTCTACCGCGCGCACAATCTCTTCTTTCTCACTTTCTCCCTTTTGTGTTTCTTGCTGTTTTCATTGTTGGTGCACACATGATGTCTAAAAGTTTGTCTTGCTTTTGGTATAGGTATTGTTTATTTTTCTTTTTTATTTTATTATATCTGATTGTTTTTATTTCTTATTATTTTGTTTTCGTAATATATCTTATTTATTTTTCAGAGATTTTCTCTTATTCTTTGTTTCGTTAGAATTTATCTTATGGATTTTGGACATGATCTTTTTGTGCTTGATGGTTTAGTATATATTTATTTCATATATATTACAATAAAATTAATTTTTGCTGCATTTGTTTTGTTTTTTTTCTTGTTTTTATTCCTTTTTCGGTCTTCAATTTAAGTCATTATCATTAAATTGTTCGCATGAAGCAATTTTTTTTAGTAAATATAACAGCATGCCGGCGGTTCGACACGCCGGCACTATTTGATTTTTTTTTAAAAAAAAATCACATGGCGGCGGTCGTAACCGCCCCCATGCCTTTTTTTTAAAAAAAATAAAAAATTTTGGCGGCGGGTAGGTCCGCCCCTACGTCCGCCCCAACGCGTAGCTGCGGTTCCAAGGGAGCTACAGCGTAAATCGTTCCGCCTCCACGCAGCGTTCCCTCGTTAAAATCGCCGACGGTAAATTTGACCGCCGGAGCGCCATGGGGGCGGTTAGAACCGCCCCTACACCTGGAAAATACCTGCCCTTTTTTTGTAGTGTCCTCAACTTACTATAGAAGTTGCTCCCTCTGTCCCTCGTAGCGATTAGACTCAGAGGAAAGGACCTGAAGAGGGACAATCTTCTCAGCTTTCAGGGAGTAAAAGAAGGAGATATGTGATTTCTGCCTCAGAATCAGATTCAGATGAAGAAGAATGAAATTAGCATATGCATCATTTTCATAATCATCCCTGTGTTTTTGTTGTTCAAATTTTTTTTTGTACTAACAAGTTATGACTCATATATATCTCTGTGCTTTCTCATATCTAACCTTACCCTTATGATCTTCATGCTTTTCTGATCTTTTACTTCATAGTAATTGCTATTTCTATTTTATCTTATGTGTTGTCATCATCAAAAAGGGGGAGAATGTGAGAATCTTAAGTTTTGATGATAACTATTTGCGATCATAAACAGTACGATCACTAAATAACCACTTGCAATCAGGACATAAACATAGGAATCATAAGACATTGCAATCAGACATAGAGATAGCAATCATAAGACATTGCAATCAGACATGGACATAGCAATCATAAGACATTGCAATCAGACATAGACATAGCAATCATAAGATGTTGCAATCAGGATAAGACGTAGCAATCATAAGACATTGCAATCAGGATAAGACATAGCAATCATAAGACATTGCAATCAGACATAGACATAGCAATCATAAGACATTGCAATCAGACATAGACATAGCAATCATAAGATGTTGCAATCAGGATAAGACGTAGCAATCACAAGACATAGCTATCAGGCTAAGACATAGTAATCACTAGAAAATTGCGATCATGAATAACTTAGAATCAAGCGATCATGAAATAATAAAGAATATTTTTTCTAAGTTAAAATAGTGATTGGAATATCAATCAAAGCAAATCTAAGCAAAACTAAGAAGGTTAGATCACGGACTGATTGGAACCATATTCAATTTGTGATTGGAGTATCAAGTGATTGAAAATGTTATGCTTTTAATGTGTGATATGAGTGTGCAGCATCTGATCGAAGCAAGTGCAATCAATGCCTGACCGAAGTGTCGACCAGAAAGCAAATCAAGTACAAAAGTACACTGTCATGATCAGAATACCTTTTCAGAAGACGTTAGAAACAACATTTGCTGTCAAAGTTTGAAGCTGCATTTATTGTTCATCTTCTTCTTCAAGCAACATGAGAAGAACCAAGTACCAAGCATTAAATGAGTCCAACAGATTCAAGTCTTCACCACTGTGCTATTTATAGTCTCCATTGAAGACTATAAATAGCACAGTGTAATTTATTGCTCTTGACCAAACATTCTGAACAAGCACCTACTCTCTGTCAAAATCTTTAAAGAGCATTTAAGTCACTGCGATCACAAGCTTAAGTGTTTAACAATATCTGTTCATCTGTGAACTTAGTGATTTAATTAAATCCTCTTCTGTTTTGAGGTTGTTCTGAAGCTTGGAGCTTTAGAACAGGGCTGTGACCTTACGGGTAGTAAGGGGAGTGTTAGAGAGATTCTTTCACTTATAAAGGTTCTCAGGTGAACCTGTTGTAAAACCTGAACTTAGTGGAACCCAACGAGGTGTTGGTGAACTGGATGTAGGCAAGAGTGTTGGCCGAACCAGTATAAATTGATTTGCGTTTATTTTATTGGTAGTTTATGTTTTAAATTTGTAGCACAATTCACCCCCCTCTTGTGCATCATCGCTTTCATTAAGTCCTTAGAAAAGCTGCATGCTAGTGGCTCGCCAACGAGCGAGCCACTGGTGAGCCACTGCGTCATCACAATGCCAACTGGCACGCCAGTGGCCTGCCGTCTTTGGAAACTTGCCAGTAGCTCGCCAACCGGCGGTGAGCAACTAGCGAGAGCACTTCGCAGCTGCGCATTTTAGTCAAATTCTCAGTATATAAAAGGACAAGTGCGGGCATTTTCAGAGGAGGCGGAAAAACACGAAAAAAAACACACATCTAGGGCATATTTTGGAGTCTTGAAGAGCTTGAAGATCATTGGGAAAGCTTGGGATTCAAGTGGGAAGCTTAGAGAGATTTGAGCTTTCTTCATTTGTGGTTGTATATCTTCTTCCCTCTTCTTCATATCTCTTCAATGAACTCATTCATAGTTTTAGGGTTTGTTTTATTTACATTTATGTGTAACTAAAACCCTAATCTAGGGTTGTTATGAACTTATTTATGGATTGAACCATCTACTCTCTCTTTCTTTAAGTAATTAATGAAGTATATGTGTAGTTTTTATCTTGCTCTCTATTTGTTTTAAGTGCTTGATCACCACTTAATTAGTTAAATGGAATATGACTTGAGAAAGTGTATTTTGTTTTAGAACTTGGATAAAAACATGTTGGACTTGAAGTTTATGGTTTGAAATGGATGTTTTGTTGATAACATAGAGATATAGTTATTGACCTAACATAGTCATAATTAGGGTTGTTGAGGAAAAAAGTTTGCATTTATTGTGACAAGAGATTGTATAAATTTGATCTTGACTTGAAAAAACTTTTCAAATGATTTTGAGCCCTAGACTTGCACATATTTTCACTTAATCACTTAAAAAGGAGAGGGAAACCTTGGTTCATGAAGTAAATAGGGGATTAGCAACCCTAGACATTAATTATCATTGTTAACTCGTGTTTGAACTCCAACTCCCTTTGCATTCAAAATTTAAAACTCTTTTCTTAATTGAACAACAACTCTCAATATGTTTTTACTTAAGGTAATTGGGCATGCAATTAGTGCTAATCATTTTGTTTAAACTATAATCTCTGCGGAACGACACTTTTTCTATACTACACTTGACGACCCCTATGCTTACGGAAGCGCATCAAATCCGCGTTAAGTCAGTGTGCTTTAACTTGGAACTTGCACTGTTTTTGAATAGATCCAGTTGTGTTTTGACTTGGAACTTGTACTATTTCTAAACAGCTCCAGTTGATACTTACAAGCCTACATTTGGCACCATGCATGTCTGTTTTGTGCATGTGCCTTACATGTGCCAATTTTGAATACAATTAAGGACAACATATGTCTGTTTCTAAAATACACCAGACCATAATCAAATTATACCCATGTAAATTGGTACAAAGTTTCTAGTCCTCATCTAAATCCATTACATATAGTCTTCCTTTTCTGATACTATTTCTACAAAGAAGGAAGTATGTTGCCATGTTGGGCTTGAGATGAAGGCCCTGCATCATCCTGGAGAGCTAGCATGAGGGTTGTCAATTGGTTCTTGAGAGCCACCTTATCTGTTGTTGATGTCATAAGGAGGTTATCCTTGACCTCTGGTTGAGGAACTTGCATTGTTCCGTTTGACAAAGATGTCTAGGATTGTCGTTGAACCACTGGTCAATTGCTGGTTTGTCAATTTTTCTAGAAGGGTGAGAGGGAGGCGGAGGGTGGCGGCGACGGGCTAGGGAGTTTCAGGTGAGAACGAAGCCGGAGATGGAGGCAGGGAGTGAGAGGTGAAACATTGGAGGAGATGATTTTTTTTAATTTAAAAATTAAAATTATAAGTCTAGTCAGATGCCAACTAAGCAAAATAAACGGCGTTAGTTTACACATCAGCAAAACTTAACACCGTCAGGTCCTTTTTAAACTCCAGGGACTAATGTTCAGGGACCAAAACCTCTGTTTTGAAACTACAGGGACTAAAACCAAAATGAGATCAAACTATAGGGACCAAAAGTCATGTTAACCCTACTAGAATTCTCTTTAGCATCAAAACAATTGATGAATGTTGAAGAAAATTCTCAGTCCTCAGAATTTGAATCAAGATCATCCGATCTTTGGATTAATAATCAAAATTGGAGAACTCCTTCCAAGCTTTATTATTCAAGGGCATCACCACCGAATATATTGCTTGAAGAAAGAGTAACCCAAAACTTCAAATCATTTAATGCTGATCATATCTATGAATGGAACATAGATGGGTAAAGTAAAACCAGCATTTTACAAATTCTCCATCAAATGACAATGGTTAGTACGACATATCAAACTGCAAATGATGCTTTAGGTGGGACAATCACTAATCTATTATTTGTCAGATTCTCCTGACAATTAAAAGGTTGGTGGGACAATTATCTCTCAACTGAAGAGAAAAATGTCATACTAACTTCTGTCAAAACTGAACCAGATAGTATTCCAATAGTATATGAGGGGAATATCATTCCTCATTCGGTTAATACTTTGATTTTACAATCATCAAACATTTTGTTGGAGATTTATCTCTCTGGAAAGATGGATCAGCAGAACTCCTTTCAAATCTTATGTGCAGCACTTTATCTGATTTTAGATGGTATAGAGATATATTTTTGCAAAGTGTTCTCACAAGAGATGGTGTTAATCAACCTTTTGAAAAGAAAAATTCCTAGCTGGATTTCCTAAATCATTAGGTGATAAAGTTAGAGAAAAATTGATAAATCAAAATGATGGCAACATCCCTTATGAGAAACTTATATACGGGCAACTAGTATCTCATGAATAAATGACTGCAATAAAGATTTGCCAGGATGACAAGATCTAGAAACAACTTGTTTCGCTTGTGGCTTTCTCTTTTGCAAGTTTTTTCTGGATCTTGTCATCCTGGAAAATCTTTATTGCAGTCATTTGTACATGAGATACTAGCTGCCCGTATGTAAGTTTCTCATAAGGGATGTTGCCATCATTTTTATTTATCAATTTTTCTCTAACTTTATCACCTAATGATTTAGGTAATCCAGTTAGGAATTTTTCTTTCCAATAGGTTGATAGACATCATCTCTTGTGAGAACACTTTGCAAAAAGTTATCTCTATACCATATAAAATCAGATAACGTTCTGCACTTAAGATTTGAAAGGAGTTCTGTTGATCTATCTTTCCAGAGAAATGGATCTCCAACAAAATGTTTGATGATTATAAAAATCAAAGTATTAACCGAATCAGGAATGTTATTCCCCTCATATAATATTAGAGTACGATATCTGGTTCAGTTTTGACATAAGTTAGTATGACATTTTTCTCTTCAGTTGTCCCACCAACCTTTTAATTGTCCGGAAAATCCACAACTAATAGATTAGTGATTGCCTCACTTGAAGCATCATTTGGAGTTTGATATGTCATACTAACCATTGTCATTTGTTGGAGAATTTGTAAAATGTTGGTTTAACTTTGCCAGTCTATGTTCCATTCATAGATATGATCAGCACTGAATGATTTGAAGTTTTGAGTTACTCTCTCTTCAAGTAATATATCTGGTGGTGATGTCCTTGGATAAATAAAGCTTGGAAGGAGTTCTCCAATTTTGATTATTAATCCAAAGATCGGATGATCTGGATTCAGATTCTGAGGATTGAGAATTTTCTTCAACATTCATCACTTGTTTTGTTGCTGAAGAGACTTCTGCTTGGGGAGTTTCAGGGATTACTTCTGATTAGAGATTACTAAACTGATCTATTTTTCGCTCAATTTTCTTTGCAAATCAGATTTGTATCCTAAAAACTCTGACTTGAGTTTTAGGCCTATCTCGAATGGTTTAAAGAGAGGGGCCTCAAATACAAGTGTTGCTTTGTTTTCAGAACTGTTTTTTGAAAACAATGTGATTACCCAAATTTTGTAAGTATTGGTTGGTGTAATTATTTTGTTCACAAAGATTTTTAATGTCTTTTGAGTCAATGAGTTTATTAATGTTTTTGAATTTAAAGGGTGTAGCTATTAAATGTTGACTATGGTCATCATTTTTTTTGACTATGAAACTGGAAAGAACAAGGCTACAAAAGAGCCTCTCAAAAGTAAACAAACATTACGGACACTATCCTTCATCAGCCACCATCTTATTCATGAGAGGGGGTGGATGCTCATGGATGACATAATTCCCTGTGATGTTGTGTGCTGCTTTGGCCAAAAAATCAGCATTGCCATTCTCTTCCCTTTGTTAGTGTTAGAATTTTAAGTTTTGATGAGGACTAAAACATGAAAGAACATAATGAACACTTAGGAAGAATTAGATAAAGTTAAAAATCCTAAGTTAGAACACTATCGGATGCAGAATCACAACCCGATGACTTAGAGCAAAAACAATGTAACTAGCCCTTGCGGATGTAGTACACATCCCATAGCGGAAGTCAATTGAACACTAAGTCTGATCCTAGTTAACCTAGTCTAAGTAGAATAGCTTCCGATAGCAAAAACGCTTCCCATTGCACTTGCTTATATTACTCTGTTGGACTGACATTTGCGTGCAGAACTTAGATTCACTTCCGATAGCAAATGAGCTTCCGATAGTGAACATTCTTTACATTAGACATACTTGGACTAACGCTTGCGGAACGAAGCCCTTACTTCCGATAGCCAAAATCCATCTGATAGCAAGTATAAGAGTTAGAGACCGAACGAATGCTCAGATGTTAGAATTGCTTTTGTCAGAGCAGTATTGTCAGAGCTACTTTTCAGAGCTAATTAATTAAAGAAAAAGTCAACTCTGCTAAGCATTAATGAGCATTTATGAGGATAACGTTAACGAGGGTGAAACGGCTATTTTCAAACGGACTTATTTCGAATTGCCGCTCAAGCAACCGGTGTATTAGAGGCTGCTATAAAAGGAACAACTTCATCATTTATGAAGAAGAACAACTCATGCAAAAAAAAAACCAAGAGCATTCAAGCATAATACCTTGAGAGTTATTCTTATTGTTCTCATCTTGTTCTCTTGTATTTAAGTCTCTACATTTATTGTGAGCATTCATTGTAAGGGGGAGTGAGTCAGGTTGCAAGTTAGCCCGTAAAACTTGTGGTTGTAAAGGTTGGCAGGTGAACTCGTTTTAAAAACCTGTGATTTAGTGGAACTCAATCAAGGGATTGAGAACTAGACGTAGGTCAAGAGTTAGACCGAACCAGTATAAAAGAATTTGTGTTTGTGTCTTTATTTTTATCTTGTTTTTGAAGACACAATTCACCCCCCCTCTTGTGTCCTAAGCCCTTTTCATTTGGTATCAGAGCAAGGTCTTCTCTATTAAGATTCCAAAAAATCTGAGAGGTAAAGATCATGACTGGATACATGAACATCCTACCAGAAGGAAGTTCTATTAATATACCCCCAGGCTTCAATGGTGAAAACTATGCATTTTGGAAAATCAAGATGAGAACTTACATTAAAGCAAATGGCTTTAAGTTGTGGAGAGTTGTGGAACGAGGAAACTTTATTCCTTTGAATATGGTTGGAGAGCCCAAGCCAGAACATGAGTGGACTGACCAGGATTATGCAGACATGGAGCTTAATGACAAAGCTATCTTGGTCCTTCAGAGTGCTCTCCAAGAAAAGGAGTTCTTCAGAGTTAGCAAACTGTCCACTGCCAAAGAAATGTGGGATGCTCTTGAGGTTGATCATGAAGGAACATATGCTGTGAAGAATAGTCGTATAGAGCAATTGATTGGTGAGTTTCATCGGCTAGCCATGAAGGAAGGTGAAACCATCAGAGAATTCGAGTTAAGGCTCACTCACCTCATTAACAATCTTGCTGCTCTTGGAAAGGAGATCCCAGAGAGTGATCAGATAAGCAAGGTCCTCAACAATCTCTCTGAAAAATGGCGAACCAAGGCAACTGTGCTCAAGGAGGCTCAGGGTCTCTCAACAAGATCTCTGACGGCTCTCTTTGGAAACTTGGCTGAGTATGAGTCCTCAAACTTGATGACAACTGAGAGTCAGCCATCTGACAAGAAGAATAAGAGTCTTGCCTTTGCTGCTAAGGAAGACTCCAGTGACGATGACGATGATGATGAGGATCTCAATGAGGAAGAAGTGGCCCTTCTGATCCGGAAGTTTGGAAAGTTCTATAGGAGTAAAAAAAGGTTTCAGAAGGGTGGTTCTAATTCCAGAAGAGAAGGAAGAAAGGAGACTACTCCTTTGTGCTTCGAGTGTAAAAAGCCTGGTCATTTCAAGGCTGACTGTCCAAATCTCCAGAGATCCAAGGAGAAAGAAAAGAAGAAGGAGTTTTCTGGTAGAAAGAAGAAAGCCTTTATGTCCTCCATCTGGGTCAACAACTCCGATGAAGAAGCTAGTGATGAGGAAGAGGCTGCTAACCTCTGTCTCGTTGCTAAGGAGGATGGTGAGGAAGAAACCCTTGAAATGTGGTTGTCACCCAAGAGGGGGGGTGGATTGGGTGGCAGAATAAAATTTAAAATTCTCTTTTAAAACATGACTTCTTGTGCTTGATGAAAATGACGTTGAATCATGCTATGCACAAATAAGTATATGATGGTGTGGTGCTAGAAATAAGAAGATTAAAGACAGAATAAGCACACACAGATTTATCCTGGTTCGGTCACTTCCTGACCTACATCCAGTCCCCAGGCTTCACCTGAGATTTTCAATCCACTAAACTTCTTGTTTAATCCAGGCACAAGAAAGACCTTTACACCTTAGGTTTTACGAATACGGGTTCACCTAACAACCCACAGGTTTTGCAACGGGCTTACCTGCAAACCTTGAGGATTTAGAAAACCTCTAAATACTCCCCCTTACTCTTGTAATATTACAACACTGTTCTTCAAGCACCAAGCTTTAGAACAGCCTCTATTAATTAGAGGATTTGATAATATGTTCACTCTATGAACTGATTGTGATAAACACTTAAGTACAAATGGTTCTCTCAAGAATTCTCTCTAAGAATATTACAACTCTAAGATCAGAGAGTAGAAGATAAGAAGAATGTAGACTACAATATCTTAGACAATAAGCTTGTTGTTCTTCATCTTCCTTCTATGAATGCTGAAGATATTTCTTTTATACTCAACTACCAACACTCAATGACTTGGGCGGCAATTTGAAATATGTCCGTTTGAATATAGCCGTTGATCCCTTGCTACCGTTGAGAAGTACATCTTCATTAATGCTTAGCAGGGTTGACTTTGCTTTTAATTAATTCTGCACAGAGGACTTCTGAAAAGTAACTCTGACATCTCTGCTCTGACAAAAAGAAACTCTGACATCTCTGCTCTGAGAAAAAGCAACTCTGACATCTGCACACTGTACTATCTCTGACAACGTCCATCCACTAGCGCAAGTGCAAGGCGCTATCATAAGCTATGAACTAAGTTCTGCACATTCATATGTTAGTACCAAGTATACAGTGTGTGTGTGTGCAATGGAAAGCCTTTTCCTAAGTATAGTCTACTAGTGGATCCAAGTGGTTCCACAATGGGAAGTATTTTGACAATGTATATCGTTCCACTTAGACTATCAAGACTTAGTTTCTAGTGTAGCACTGTGGGAAGCAAAATGTGTTAAGTTAAGGATGAAATGCTTCGGCAAGCAATTATGCAATGGGAAGCGAGTCACTTAGTTCTGCATACAAATGTTAGTGCAACAAGTATAATGCAAGTATGTGCAATAGGAAGCATTTTTGCTATGGGAAGCTATTCTACTTAGACTCAGATTAGGCTGTGTTAGATTCACTTGTGCTTGGTGATGCCTACTTGCTTCCGGAAGTCTAACTATGTGGAAATAGAGGTTCTTGCTTTCGCAAGCGTTTTTGCTATGGGAAGCTCTCCACTTAGACTTTGTTAACTAGGTTCAGACTTAGTGTTCAATTGACCCCCGCTATGGGATGCGTTCTGCATCCGCAAGTGTGAGTGCTATGGGAAGCATTTTTCCTATGGGAAGCAATTTCTCTATGGGAAGCAGTTTCGCTATGGGAAGCTCTTTCTCTATAGGAAGCAGTTTCGCTATGGGAAGCAATTTCGCTATGGGAAGCAATCTTACTTAGACTAGGTTCTGACTTAGCGTCTTATTGACTTCCGCTATGGGATGTGCACTACATCCGCAAGCACTAGCTACGTTGTTATAGCTCTAAGTCTTCCGGTAGCGATTTTGCATCCGATTGTGTTTTAACTTAGGATTTCTAACTTTCATCTAATTCTTCCTAAGTGTTCAATTGACTCCCGCTATGGGATGCGAATCAGCTAGTGAAAGTCAAACAGCTAGGGGAAGCACATATTCTTCCGCAAGCGATATCTCTGTTAATTCTACTGAGGTCTTCCTATAGCATTTTTGCATCCTATTGAGACTTAACTTAGAATCTAAATCCAGTTGGGCTTCCTAAGCATCTAGTCTATAGAAGGTAGTCCACTAAGCTGTTAGGATTCAGACTGATCATGAACCTAGACTACGTTCTGCTAGTATAGTCCAATCCATGGTGCTTTTGCTTGTGGTAGCCATTCTTAGTCAATTTCAATATTGTTCAATCTAAGTTCAGGCTAAGTGTACATCTATGGATTTGCTACAATGAAGATCTTAGTGACAGTGATATAACCATCTCAGATTATTCTAAGTCTTCATTGGCTATTGTTGTCCCAAGCTATCCTAAGCTATAGCTTCTCATTCATTCACATTCAACGCTCACTAGCTATTAATCTAATAGTCACACGAGCAAGCATGCTTCATACATATTCAAACATTCAAGATTCATCATGCTTTAAAACAATCTTTTTGCTTATCATTTAAACATATGGTATTGATGTCAAGACTTAATCATATTCATCATAATGTATTTGACATCATCAAAACTTAAGATTCTAACAACCCTATCAGACTTTGAATCCATCCATGGTAATGAGGTAAGTCTGACTGATCTTCAAGATGCTTACAATGATATATATAGGGATTTTCACAAAATGGCTAAAGTTTTTCTAGTTTTAAAAAGGAAAAACAAATCACTTGAGATGACTGTGAACTCACTAGGTGATGAGCTTGCGGAAGCTAGAAGACTTCCGGAAGCGGACATCCAGGGAGATCCCCAAGTGGAACCCAACTTCCCAAGCTCAGAATGTTGCGCCAATTGTAGCAAGATCTCCATTGAAAGGGATAAGCTATCCAATGCTTT
Organism: Mimosa pudica; assembly: GCA_029929735.1. Taxonomy (NCBI): domain Eukaryota; kingdom Viridiplantae; phylum Streptophyta; class Magnoliopsida; order Fabales; family Fabaceae; genus Mimosa; species Mimosa pudica. Next base: position 5,075,402 of record JAKELP010000014.1, on the reverse strand, counting down.
ACAAAAATTCACTAAAGGTTCTGAAATGCTAGATATTATTTTAATGAACTAAAGAGCTTATAGGGATAAAACTGGTTTAGGCTATAAGCATAAGGAAAAGAAGTGGGTGGAACCCAAGGTGAAACCCTACTTGAAATTCTTTCATAAAGCCACTGGCTACATGTCATCACCATTTAGCTTCTGCAATTATTGCAACAGGAAGGGACACACCACGTCCACTTGAAATGCCAAGAAGCATGGTGCTAATAGCTCCTATAAATGGGTTCCAAAAGGAACAAACATACCTAAAGCCTTTCCAAGACAAGAGGATAAGGAAGTACATAAGCCTAAAGTCAATCATGGACCTAGGGCACGGAAAACTGCTTCAAAAGAGACTCAAATGCCTAGAGCCCAAACAAGGCCAGAGGCACAGGTCACACACGAACCTAAGGTCAACATTGGACCAAAGGTTCCAAATACTAATGAAAGAGGACCTAATAAAGGTTGGGTACCTAAATCTATCTGATCTGTGCAGATCTGTCTCAAAGCATCCAACAACAGCAAGTGGTACATCGATAGTGGATGCTCGAGACACATGACGGGAGACATGGACAAGTTCAACTCACTGGTGGTCAAAGATGGAGCCAAAGTCAACTTTGGTGGGAACCAAAGTGGGAAGATCACTGGCGTTGGTGAAGTTGGTCCTGTCCAAGATGTCTATCTTGTAGATGGTCTCTGTCACAACCTGCTGAGTGTGAGTCAAAGCACAGACAAAGGCAACTGGGTAATATTTGACTCTCATGAATGCCTGATAGTTGATAAGCATGATCTCAATATAGATAAATCCAATCTGAAATGCAAACTTAAGGCTAATAGAAATGGAAACCTATACCTTAGATCTATGCCAACAACTAACCAAAAATGTCTTATCACTAGTGATGAAAATAGTTGGTTGTGGCATAAACGGCTAGCACATGTGAACTTTACACAGCTTGACATGCTCATTAAAAAGGAGCTAGCCATAGGGATTCCATCATTTAAAGTTAAGCATGATTTTATTTGTGAATAAGCCAAAGAGGAAAGCAAACAAAGTCCTCGTTCAAAACCAAGAAGAGAGTCTCCACAAGCAGGCCCTTGGAACTAATCCACATGGACTTAGTTGGACCAGCAAGAGTAAAGAGCCTAGGTGGAAATCTTTATGCTCTTGTGGTAGTGGACGACTATTCAAGGTTTACTTGGACTATGTTTCTTCCCTCAAAGCATGATACTTTTGATGCTTTTGTTGTCCTTACCAAGAAAGTGCAGAATGAGAGAAATCTCAAAATAGCTGCAATAAGAACATATCACGATGAAGAGTTCAAAAATCATGACTTCTCTGAGCTGTGTGAGGAAAATGGAATTGATCACAACTTCTCAGCTCCTAGGACTCCACAACAAAATGGCGTGGTGGACCGGAAGAACAGGGTTCTCACTGAGATGGCCAGAAGCATGCTCAATAAGAAGGAAGTCTCCCAAGTATTCTGGGCTGACGCCATGAGCACAGCTTGCTACATCTCAAATAGAGCCTATATTCGCAAGGGCTTGGACAAGACACCGTACGAGCTGTACAAGGGAAGGAAGCCCAATATTAGCCACTTGAAGATCTTTGTGTCCAAATGCTACATCCATAACAACGGGAAGGTAAATTTGGGTAAGTTTGATCCGAAAGCGGATGTAGGAATTTTCATAGGTTATTCTCTTAGAAGTAAAGCATGTAGAATGTACAACATGAGAACTAGAACTGTAGTGGAATCTATGTATGTTGTTTTTGATGAAAACTCCTCATGGAAAAGATCCACAGAAGATGATGAAAACCAAAAGATTTCAAAACCATCATCATCTCCACCACCCATAAAAACACCAACAATGGATCCAAAAGAGGGCGGTGATCCCATTGATGAGTCTAGAATGCAGATTGTACCAGATGAGGTACAAATGCCTACTGCTAGGAGACATCACAGGGATCATCCACTAGACCTAGTAATTGGTGATGTTTCTTCTGGTGTTTAGACTAGAAGGCAAGTTCAAAATGAAGTTGAGTATGGAGCGTTTCTATCTCAAATTGAACCAACTTCAATTTAACAGGCCTTAAAATATTGTGATTGGATCATTGCCATGCAGGAAGAGCTTAATCAATTTGAAACAAATCAAGTCTGGGAACTAGTACCTAGACCATCTCACCAATCCATAGTTGGAACCAAATGGGTTTTTAAGAACAAACGGGATGAGACTGTCCTAATTACTAGGAACAAAGCAAGATTAGTAGCAAAAGGATATAACCAAGAAGAGGACATAGAGTATGAAGAAACCTTTGCTCCAGTCGCAAGACTTGAAGCCATAAGGATTCTTCTAGCCTTCGCATCCATGAAAAGGTTTAAATTATATCAGATGGATGTAAAGAGTGCTTTTCTTAATGACTATATCAAAGAAGAGGTGTATGTTGAACAACCTCTTGGCTTTGAGGATCCTAGACATCCTAATCATGTTTTTAAATTGAAGAAAGCCTTATATGGCCTAAAACAAGCTCCACGAGTTTGGTATGAGAGACTTAGCAACTTCCTGCTAGGGAAAGGTTTCTCAAGAGGCAAACTAGATAATACTCTGTTTATACTGCATAAGGATAGACACATGTTAGTTGTTCAAATCTATGTTGATGGTATTATATTTGGAGCAACTAACGAGAAACTTTGTGAAGAGTTTTCAAAGACAATGCAGGGAGAATTTGAAATGTCAATGATGGGAGAATTGAACTTCTTCCTAGGCCTGCAGATCAAACAAAGAAGAGATGTCATCTTCATTTCCCAAACAAAGTATTGTAGAGAAATCCTCAAGAAGTTTGGGATGGATGAATGCAAGGAGTACGATACTCCCATGAGCACTACTGCCGCTCTCGATGCTGATAAAAAAGGAAGTTCTGTTAGTTAATCATTGTATAGAGGAATGATATGTTCTCTATTATATTTAACTGCTAGCAGACCTGATACACAATTTAGTGTTGGCATGTGTGCTAGATTTCAGGCCAACCCCAAGGAATCTCACCTTACATGTGTTAAATGAATTTTGAGATACCTTGAGGGAACTCAAGAACTTGGTCTCTGGTATCCCAGAGGTAACCAAGAGTTCTTGTGGGCTTACTCTTACGCTGACCATGCAGGTTACAAAACACATAGAAAGAGCACCAGCGACCAATGTGCCTTTCTAGCAGGCGGGCTGGTGTCATGGGCAAGCAAGAAGCAAACCTGGAAATTTCTTAGCAAACCTGGTATAAATTGAAGAAAGCATTATATGGCCTGAAACAAGCTCCACGAGCTTGGTATGAGAGACTTAGCAATTTCTTGCTAGGAAAAGGTTTCTCTAGGGGCAAACTGGATAATACACTGTTTATTCTGCATAGGGATTGAATATGTTAGTTATTCAGATATATGTTGATGATATCATATTTGGAGCAACTGACGAGAAACTCTGTGAAGAGTTCTCAAAAACAATGCAGGGAGAATTTGAAATGTCAATGATGGGCCATATTCAAACGGCTAACCCACCTACCAAGAGTCAGAATGTTTGAAGACTATATAAAGGAGCTCAACTTCATTTATGAAGTTAATCAATTATCTTTGACATTCTGGAAAGAAGCTAGAGAGAGAAACCGAGAAAATCTTCAAGCATTCAAAGCTGCCCAGAAAAGAGAAAGAGCATTTAACTCATTGAGTGATCTTTTCATCTACATATCATGTACTCTTTGTAGTTAAGCAGCAAGGGTTCAACCTTTACAAATAAAGGATTTTTCTAACTAAGTTCTCTTTAAGAACAGATAATGTTACACACTTAAGTACAATTAATGCTCTTATAACACGAAGAGACTTAACTACAAAGAGTACAGGATATGTAGATGAAAAGATCACTCAATGAGTTAAATGCTCTTTCTCTTTTCTGGGCAGCTTTGAATGCTTGAAGATTTTCTCGGTTTCTCTCTCTAGCTTCTTTCCAGAATGTCAAAGATAATTGATTAACTTCATAAATGAAGTTGAGCTCCTTTATATAGTCTTCAAACATTCTGACTCTTGGTAGGTGGGTTAGCCGTTTGAATATGGCCGTTTTTCCCATGTTACCGTTTGCCCAATTAATGCTTCATCAATGCATAGCAGGGTTGACTTGCTTTATCTCTGAAAAGTAGTCCTGACAACTCTGCTCTGACAAAAGCATTCTGACACTGCACTTCTGAACGTTCTGACATTCTGATTGCTTGCGGAAGCGGATTCACATCCGGAAGCAACTCTACTTAGTGTGCTGCACTTGAACGTTAGTCTAACAATATAAGCACATAGTCACATGCAGTGGGAGTGTACTTAGTCTAAGAGGTCTTCCTTGTATCCGGAAGCACTTCTACATCCGGAAGCACTACTACTGGATGAAGGGTTATGTTCACTTTTACTCACTCTCGCTCAGTGTCCTTCAATCCAACAGCCAGCGCTAGTCACTAAGCAATCGGAAGCAATTCTACTAGACGTGGCTTATGTTCACTGACACTCAGTGTTACCTATTCCAACAGCCAGCGCTAGTCACTAAGCTATCGGAAGCAATTCTACTAGACGTGGCTTATGTTCACTGACGCTTAGTGTCATCTATTCCAACAGCCAGCGCTAGTCTAAATATAACAGGAAGCAATTTCACTTCCGGTTGAATCCTGGCTTAGTCTTAAGGTTTTGTATATCTAGTGCTTCTAGACTAAGTTATTTCCCTAGTGAATTACTTGCTGTCGCTGGGGGATGAGTCATTCATCCGCGAGCGCTAGTCCTAGTCTATCCGGAAGTAAATCCACATCCGGTTGCACTCTCACTTGGGATTCTATGTTAACCTATTGCTTTCTAAGTACTTGATTCATTCTTTCATATTTTAGTCTTCATCAAAACTTAAGATTATAACATTCTCCCCCTTTTGATGATGACAAACTAAGTCTTATCGATTAAGTTCATATAAAAGAATTAAAAGCAATAATTTAAATAAGGCACAAATAACTTAGACAAATATTATTGATAAGCAAAAGATTACAAGTTAGCAATACACAAGCAGATAACATATACAAGTAATCTATACTAAGCAAAAATGAAATATGCATGAAAATCAAAGGAAAAATTCTAAGTTTAAGGGTTGAGGTGGGGATTCAGAGTTGGTGTCTCTTTTTCTTCTCCTTCTCTCTCTGCCATACTCATTCTCTTTCTGGAGCTGGGCTAGGTGGGCATCGTGCACATTCTGGTCAATCTGAGCAATAATTCGTTGAAGCTCTTCCTCATCCCTTTCCCTTCTGAGTCTCTCAGACTCAACAGACTCCTCGAAGGCTCTCTTCATGTTTTCGACTTCCTCATAGCCTGGGAATCCTGTTGCATCTGAGAAGTAAGAGATCTCGCCATTAGGGTAGTGGACAGCCCGAATCTTCACATTCCATACTGGGAAGTTGGGATCCTCCTCAACTTCCTGGGCTTTCCTCTTCCCCTTGCCTTTTCCCTTTCCTTTGCCCTTACCTATTGACTGAGTAGGTTTGGCACTTGCTCTCTCAGCATCCAGGCAAGCCATCTGACCAAACGAGAGTCTGTCCGTGTACCCATACTTTTCGAATTCTTCAGGAGTCATGTCCTCTATCTCCAATTTGACTTCCTTTAGAATTGGAATTGCTTGTACTGATGGGATCTCTTGCTCAACTTGGGCAGATGGAATCTCTTCCTCATTCTCAGCAGATTCAGTGGAGGTAGCACCTCTGTTGGCACGCTTTCTAGCAACTGCCTTCTTTCTTGACTCACTGAATTTAACTGCTGGCTCAGATGGAGGAGTAACAGATGTTGGCTCAGTACGAGAGGAGGAGCAGAGGTTGTTCCAAAGGTAGAGGGGATTGGCTTGGCTATCACAATTGGAGGGTGGTTGACCTTCTTCAGCCCGTACTTCATCATTATCTCCTCAACAATATTCTTGCTTTGCTTAGTAGATGGAGATTCTGAAGATGAAGAGGCTGGTTGTGGAATTTCTTCACTTTGCTCAACTACCACCATGTCCCACTTGGACCTTTGCTCATCCGACCTCTGCTGTTGCATAAACCGGATGGCTTCTCCTCTGATTAGGCTCTCAGCGCCACCCAGTCTCTGGGATTCCATGGCACGGCGGAGGGCAGCCGTGATGTCTTCATCAAGCCAGAGGGATGGCTGGCTGAGGACATCCCTTGTGTCCATGGTCTGGCGAAGGGCGAACACAGCATCTCTCCCCCTTTTGGCATCATCAACAAGGGCGAGGGCCAGGGATGGAGTGGATGAAGAGGAGGGTGGTGGTTCAGGGCCAAATCTCTTAGGAGGTGAGGGTGAGGAGGTAGATGTAGAGGATGTGGGAGAAGATTGGTGTTCAGGAGTTTTAGGAGGGTTGGGAAAGTAAGTGGAGTTCCTTTCGAAGAAGGTGGGGTGGGTAAAGAGGCCATCAAAGAGGTAGGTGGAATAGTAGACATCGGGTTGTTTTTCCTTCCACCTAATAGGGGATTGGTCTCGGAGGTAATAAATGTCGTCTGGGTTATCTCGAGAGGTAAAGACTATGGGTGTGTGAGAGGTGGTGGGGTTAGGATTGGAGGGTCTGGCAGAGGTGTTGAGTGGTGAACGAGTAGGGGTGTTGGGTCGTGTGCGAGTAGGGGAGTTATGTGGAGATGGGGAGTTGTTGGAGTGAAGGGGTGATTGGCGAGGAGATTGTTGGGGTGAGTCTTGGGGTTGTTGTTCATGGTTGGGTGAAGGCTGGGATGGTTGGTCATTGTTTGGTGATGTGTGTGGTTGTTGGTCATTTTGTGAAGGTGGCTGTGGTTGTTGAGTGTTGGGAGGAGGAGGAGGGGGAAGTAGAGGGTGATTAGGGGGAGGAGGAGGAGGTGGGTTTTGAGGAGGAGGTGGTGGTAAGTTACCTTGTTGGGGTTGAGGGATCTGAAGGTGTTGGAGAATAAGGTCTAGCTTCGCATCCACCCTGGCAAGCTGCGTCTCAACTTGACCCACTCTATCCTCGAGTCGCTGGATGCGCTCCCCTTGCTGTTGGAACCCAGCATCACAGTCATTCCTTAGAGGGGTCACCAAGGACTCAGAAAGTTGAAGGAGAATCTCTTCCTTCATCTCCTGAGCAAAAGCCTTCACAGTGGCTGGTACCCTCGCAGCACGGCTTGGCCCGGGATGGGAGTCAACTTCTTGATCCCCAGCACCAGATACAGAGGGGACTGAGGTCTGAGAGGCACTGCCTGCCTGTGATCCTGAGCGAGTGGGCTTAGCAGGCTTCAGGTACTTGATGCCCATCTTGCTGATATTAGTTGCCCCCACAGGAGCACACTTTATATTCTCTTCCTCCACATTGGATGTAGCCTTGATCAGATTCTTCTCAAGTAGGAAGGCAAGAATGGTGGGATAGGGAAGATATCCAGCCTTGTGGTTGACTATCCATCTGTGTAGTTCAAGGCTGATCAACTGTCCGGGGTTGATTGGCTTATGGGTAAGAAGTCTGGGGAACCATGGGTTGTCCAGCAGTGTGAATTCGTTGAAGTTACCCCCCTTATGTGTCATCATGCGGGAGTAAACATAGTACAAGAGCCTGTTGGAGTCGGACATCTTGGACACCTTCTTCCCTTGGGTGTCATAGATCTTCTCGAGTTCCTCCTTGCTGTATTTGAGTGACTCAGGGTACAACCACTCATTCATTCCCTCTTCTGTGATCCCCATTAACTCATTTAGGTCCCTCCAGGTGAAACTGAAGGTTCTCCCCCTGACTGTGGCAGTGAAGGTGAGTCTGCGGATCTGCTCCTTCCCATCTACCTTCCTGTGCTTGACTTTCCCAGAGAGGGACTCACAGAATACTCGCAGGACGTTGATGTTGTAGTCCTGTTTGATCCCCAGCCAGGGCATGTACTTTTCCAGATAAGGGCGCAGATGAGGGAACCCTAGTTCATCTATCTTAACCAGATCGATGAACAAGCCGTTGTTGAAGTAGGGCTTGATTGTCTCAAACTTTGAGGAAACGGCCTCCAAAGCCCCATCTCTATAAACAAGAGGGTCATCCTCCTCTACCCTCTGTCTTTTGGAAGAAGGCTCTTCGATGAATTGAACCTTCTTCTTCCCTTTCCTCTTGGCTTGTGCTTGTTCATGCTCAGTCTACTCTGGCTGTTCTTGCACTCGCCCAGAATGTCCAAGCTGTTCCTGGACTTGTTCATTCTCCCCTTGTGTCTGCCCAGAATGTTCTTGGCGTTCATGGCGTTCTTCATGGTGTTCATCGGATTGCCCAGATTTCCCAGAGTGCTTATGCCCAGATTTGGATTTCGACTTCTTGGATGAAGTGGCTTTCTTTGTATTTGGGTTTGTTTCATGTGAACCGGCCATTGTTGTGAGGGTTTATGGTTTGTTTGTGGTGAAGGGCGAAAGAAGGAATGAAGAAGACGAAGAACACAGTGAAGAAGATGAAGAGAATATGCAGAGAATTTGTGGGTGAAAATTTGTGTAAGTAAAAAGTGAATGTGAAAATGACACCCTATTTATATGCAGAGTTACTGAGGGTAAAATGGGCATGACTCTTCAGATGAAAACATATGTTTACACATTGGGTAACGTAAACGTTTTAATTGAAACGGCGCACCTTATGACATGTGTCGCTTCACCTTGCCAGAGAAGGCACAACTTCTCATGGAGGGATATGAAACGTTTCTGAAGTGACGTGTCCTTTGGTTCAGCCACTGGCGCTCTTTCAGTTCAACATTCAGTGCCAGCGGGTGATCACCCGGAAGTGGTTTTGCTTCCGGTTGCACTTTGCTTAAGATTTAACATTGGGGACCTGCAAAAACAAGAATTGGCACTCCGATGCCTAAGTTAGTGTTGTTGTAGGTTTTAATCAATCAAGCATAATAATTGAAAAATTACACCTCATTTGGGTTTACCATTCCCAAATCACCTCTTATGTAAGTAAACTGGTCAACCCCCAGAGGCTTGGTGAAGATATCAGCAAGCTGTTGTTGAGTGGGGACAAATTGCACTTTGACATCCTTCTTTTGAACATGGTCTCTGATGAAGTGATGTCTGACATCAATGTGCTTTGTCCTTGTGTGCTGAACCGGATTCTTAGCGAGGCAGATTGTGCTTGTGTTGTCACAGAGGATGGGTGCCTCAGGGAACTCCAAGCCAAGATCTCTCAGTTGGTTCTTCAGCCACAGCACTTGGGCACAACAGCTTGCAGCAGCAATGTATTCTGCCTCAGTGGATGATAATGACACACAGGTTTGCTTCTTGCTAGCCCAAGACACCAGACAACCACCAAGAAAGGCGCATTGTCCACTGGTGCTCTTCCTATCTGTTTTATAACCTGCATGGTCAGAGTCAGAATAAGCCCACAAGAACTCTTGGTTACCTCTGGGATACCAAAGACCAAGCTCTTGTGTTCCCTCAAGGTATCTAAGAATACGTTTAACACATGTTAAGTGTGACTCCTTGGGGTTGGCTTGAAACCTAGCACACATGCCTACACTAAATTGAATGTCAGGCCTGCTTGCTGTTAAGTATAGGAGGGAACCTATCATTCCCCTGTATATGGGCAGGCTGACAGATTTACCCTTTGCGTCAGCATCGAGTGCGGCAGTGGTACTCATGGGAGTGTCATACTCCTTGCATTCATCCATCCCAAACTTCTTGAGTAGCTCTCTGCAGTACTTAGCTTGGGAGATGAAGATTCCATTCTTCTTTTGTTTAATTTGCAGGCCTAGGAAGAACGTGAGTTCTCCCATCATTGACATTTCAAACTCACCCTGCATAGTCTTAGAGAATTCTTCACAAAGCTTTTCATTAGTTGCCCCAAAAATAATATCATCAACATAAATTTGGACAATTAACATATTTCTATCTTTGTGAAGGATAAACAGTGTATTGTCTAATTTGCCCCTTGAGAAACCTTTCCCCAGCAAAAAGCTGCTGAGTCTCTCATACCAAGCTCGAGGAGCTTGTTTCAGGCCATATAAAGCTTTCTTTAGTCTATACACATGTTTGGGATGCTTGTGATCCTCAAAGCCAGGAGGTTGTTCTACATATACCTATTCTTTGATGTAACCATTAAGAAAAGCACTCTTTACATCCATTTGATATAATCTAAAGCCTTTCATGGATGCAAAGGCTAGAAGAATTCTTATTGCTTCAAGTCTAGCGACTGGAGCAAAAGTTTCTTCATAGTCAATGGCTTCTTCTTGGTTATATCCTTTGGCTACTAATCTGGCTTTGTTTCTTGTAATTTGACCTGTCTCATCCAGTTTGTTTTTGAAGACCCACTTGGTCCCCACTATGGATTGATGAGACGGCCTTGGGACTAGTTCCCAGACTTGGCTTCTCTCAAATTGATTTAGCTCTTCCTGCATGGCAATAATCCAGTCGCAGTCCTCAAGAGCTTGTTCAACTAAAGTTGGTTCGATTTGAGATAGAAATGCTCCAAACTCAACTTCATTTTGAACTTGCCTTCAGGTTCTGACACCAGAAGAAACATCACCAAGCACTTGATCAAGAGGATGATCCCTGTGATGTCTCCTAGCTGTTGGCAACTGTGCCTCATCAGGCACGGTCTGCACTCTAGGTTCATCACTGGGTTCATCTTCTTCTTTGAGATTGCTTGCTGGTGTTTCTTTTGGTGGTGAAGAAGATGATGGTGGTTTTGGAAGATTAAGTATTTCATCATCTTCTGTGGATTGTCCCCATGTAGGAGTTTCATCGAATACAACATGCATTGATTCTTCTACAATTCTAGTTCTCATGTTGTATATTCTATATGTTTTACTCCTAAGGGAATATCCTATGAATATACCTACATCAGCTTTTGGATCAAACTTACCCAGATTTACCTTTCCATTGTTATGCACATAGCATTTTGATCCAAAGATTCTGAGGTGGCTGATGTTGGGCTTCCTCCCTTTGTACAGCTCATATGGAGTCTTGTCCAAGCCCTTGCGAATATAGGCTCTGTTAGAGATGTAGCAAGCAGTGCTCATAGCGTCCGCCCAGAACACTTGAGAAACCTCTTTCTCGTTGAGCATGCTTCTAGCCATCTCTGCCAGAACCCTGTTCTTTCTCTCGACCACTCCGTTTTGCTGAGGAGTTCTAGGAGCTGAGAAGTTGTGTTCAATACCATTTTGCTCACATAGCTCAGAGAAGCTATGGTTCTCAAACTCTCCTCCATGGTCCGTCCTTATGGCTGTGATTTTGAGCTCTCTCTCATTCTGCACTTTCTTAGCCAGGACAACAAAAGCATCAAAAGCATCTTGCTTAGAGGCAAGAAACATAGTCCAAGTGAACATTGAATAGTCATCCACCACCACTAGAGCATACAGGTTTCCACCCAAGCTCTTCACTCTCGCTGGCCCAACCAAATCCATATGGATCAGTTCCAAGGGCCTGCTGGTGGAGACTCTCTTCTTGGTTTTAAACGAGGACTTTGTTTGCTTCCCTCGTTGGCAGGATTCACAAATAAAATCATGCTTTACCTTAAAGGATGGAATACCTATAGCTAGCTCCTTTTTAATTAGCATATCAAGTTGAGTAAAATTAACATGAGCTAACCTCTTATGCCAAAGCCAACTGTTCTCATCACTAGATATTAAACATTTTTCTTCCAGTTGTTGACATAAGTCTAGAGTATATAGGTTTCCATTTCTATTTGCCTTAAGTTTGCATTTTAAATTGGCCTTATCTAAATTCAGATCCTGCTTATCAACTATTAAGCACTCATGTGAATCAAAGATTACCCAATTTCCTTTGTCAGTGCTCTGGCTCACGCTCAGCAGGTTGTGACAGAGACCGTCCACCAGATAGACGTCTTTCACTGGTCCAACTTCTCCAACTCCAGTGATCTTTCCACTTTGATTTCCTCCAAAGGTTACTGTGGCTCCGTCTTTGATCACCAGAGATTTGAACTTGTCTCTGTCTCCAGTCATATGTCTCGAGCATCCGCTGTCAATATACCATTTTCTGTTCTTGGATGCTTTGAGACACACCTGAAAGAATCAAGTAAGCTTAGGTACCCAACCTTTCTTGGGTCCTCTGTCATTAGTTTTCAGTGCCCTTGGTCTAGTGTTAGCCTTGACCTTGGGCTTATGATCATTCAGTGCCTCCGGCCTAGTGCTGGCTCTAGGCTCTTGGGTTTTCCCTGTGGATTGTTTCCAGGCTCGGGATCCCTGACCTCCCTTAGTTTCCTTTCCAGGGGGAGGATCCTTTTTAGCCTTGGTTCCTTTAGGGACCCATTTGTAAGAGCTACTTGCTCCATGCTTCTTGGCATTACAGGTGGACGTGGAGTGTCCTTTCCTGTTGCAATAGTTACAGAAGCTAAAAGGTGAGGAGCTGTGACTAGTGGCTTTGTGGAAGAATTTTAAGTAGGGCTTCACTTTTGGTTCCACCCATTTTTTCCCTCTAGGAGTATATCCTAAGCCAGTCCTGTCCCTATATGCCCTTTGATTCATTAAAATTATATTTAACATTTCTGACCCATTTGTAAACTTCTGCAGGGCATTTTGCAGCTTGTCTCTTTCAGCTGAGATTTTGCTGCAACTAGGGCAGCTCTCAAGTGTTGAGGCATTGGGTTCTGCTTGGGGAGAACCCTTGCCATCCGCTACCGGAAGCTTTCTGGCTTCCGCTAGCTCTTCACTTAGTGAGTCCACCTTGGACTCAAGTGATTCCTTTTTAGTTTTTAACACTTTATAGGCTTTACATAATCTAGAGAATTCTTCATGAACCTCATTGTAAGCCTCTTGTAGTTCAGAGAAGGTTACCTCATTGTCCTCGTGGGTGAGATCAAAATCTGAAGATGCTTCCTCATCATCTTCTCTGGCTACCAGGCAGAGGTTGGCAACTTCTTCCTCATCACTTGCTTCGTCATCTGAGCTATTCACCCAGATAGAGGACACGAAGGCTTTTCTCTTTTCTTTCCCCTTTGATCTTTGCAAGCTTGGACACTCAGCCTTGAAGTGGCCAGGATTTTTACATTCAAAGCACACCGGGGCCTTTTCCTTCTTGTATCCCTTCCTCTGACTGGAGTCACCTTTCTGAAAGCCTCCTTTCTTCTTGAAGAACTTTCTGAACTTTCTCACCATCATGGCCATCTCTTCTTCGTCCAATTCCTCCTCATCATCCTCATCATCATCATCATCAATCTCCTTGTTGGGAGCAACAAGGGCAAGATTCTTGGCTTTGGATGAGGCTTGAGGAGCTCTCTGAGCCAGCAGTGTTGGTTCATATTCAGCCAAAGAACCAAAGAGTGCAGTGATGGAGCTGGTTGACTCTCCTTGGACTTCCTGCAAGATGGTTACTTTGGTGATCCAATCACCTTTCAAGATTTTTAGGATCTTGCTGACTTGCTCTCTTTCTGGAATGTCCTTACCCAGGGAGGCCAAGTTGTTGATGAGATGAGTGAACCTCAGCTCCAGCTCTCTGATTGGCTCAGTCGGACTAAGCATGGCGAACTTGTGAAACTCTTCCACCAACATCTCAACTCTTCTTGCTTTCACTCCCCTGGTTCCAGAGTGAGCAGCCTCAAGAGCCTCCCACATATCCTTAGCATTTTTGTGGTGGCTGATCCTATGAAATTCCTTAGGGCTGAGAGCACACTGAATGTAGTGCATGGCCCTATAGTTCAGTTGGACTAGAGCATAGTCCTCATTAGTGTACCTGGATCCCTGCTTAGCAAAACCATCCTCATCTAGGGGAGTGTGATCCCCACGTTCAATTACATCCCAAAGTCTAATGTCACTTGACTTGATGTAAGTCTCCATTCGAAACTTCCAGAATGGATAGTTATACCCATCAAAGCCTGGGGGCTTGTTGGGTTGAATAGAGACATCTGGTAGAGAGTAATCTGTATCCATTACTGGATCTTTACTTTCTGGATTCGTTGGAATCGAGTGAGAAAGACCCGCTCTGATACCAAATGAAAGTAATGGATGCACAAGAGGGGGGGTGAATTGTGCTTCAAAACAAATGCTCAAATAAAACGACACAAGAGTTTATACTGGTTCGGTCTTCCTGACCTACGTCCAGTTCTCAACCACCCAGGCCGAGTTCCACTATCCCCAGGTTTTAGAACGGGTTCACCTGGAACCTTTACAACCGCAAGTTTTGAACTGGATCACTTGCAACCTTACAACCACAAGTTTTACTCAAGGCTCACTTGCAACCTTTCTATCTAGCTCCCCCTTACTTCCAGCAAGGGTTCAACCTTTACAAATAAAGGATTTTTCTAACTAAGTTCTCTTTAAGAACAGATAATGTTACACACTTAAGTACAATTAATGCTCTTATAACACGAAGAGACTTAACTACAAAGAGTACAGGATATGTAGATGAAAAGATCACTCAATGAGTTAAATGCTCTTTCTCTTTTCTGGGCAGCTTTGAATGCTTGAAGATTTTCTCGGTTTCTCTCTCTAGCTTCTTTCCAGAATGTCAAAGATAATTGATTAACTTCATAAATGAAGTTGAGCTCCTTTATATAGTCTTCAAACATTCTGACTCTTGGTAGGTGGGTTAGCCGTTTGAATATGGCCGTTTTTCCCATGTTACCGTTTGCCCAATTAATGCTTCATCAATGCATAGCAGGGTTGACTTGCTTTATCTCTGAAAAGTAGTCCTGACAACTCTGCTCTGACAAAAGCATTCTGACACTGCACTTCTGAACGTTCTGACATTCTGATTGCTTGCGGAAGCGGATTCACATCCGGAAGCAACTCTACTTAGTGTGCTGCACTTGAACGTTAGTCTAACAATATAAGCACATAGTCACATGCAGTGGGAGTGTACTTAGTCTAAGAGGTCTTCCTTGTATCCGGAAGCACTTCTACATCCGGAAGCACTACTACTGGATGAAGGGTTATGTTCACTTTTACTCACTCTCGCTCAGTGTCCTTCAATCCAACAGCCAGCGCTAGTCACTAAGCAATCGGAAGCAATTCTACTAGACGTGGCTTATGTTCACTGACACTCAGTGTTACCTATTCCAACAGCCAGCGCTAGTCACTAAGCTATCGGAAGCAATTCTACTAGACGTGGCTTATGTTCACTGACGCTTAGTGTCATCTATTCCAACAGCCAGCGCTAGTCTAAATATAACAGGAAGCAATTTCACTTCCGGTTGAATCCTGGCTTAGTCTTAAGGTTTTGTATATCTAGTGCTTCTAGACTAAGTTATTTCCCTAGTGAATTACTTGCTGTCGCTGGGGGATGAGTCATTCATCCGCGAGCGCTAGTCCTAGTCTATCCGGAAGTAAATCCACATCCGGTTGCACTCTCACTTGGGATTCTATGTTAACCTATTGCTTTCTAAGTACTTGATTCATTCTTTCATATTTTAGTCTTCATCAAAACTTAAGATTATAACATTCTCCCCCTTTTGATGATGACAAACTAAGTCTTATCGATTAAGTTCATATAAAAGAATTAAAAGCAATAATTTAAATAAGGCACAAATAACTTAGACAAATATTATTGATAAGCAAAAGATTACAAGTTAGCAATACACAAGCAGATAACATATACAAGTAATCTATACTAAGCAAAAATGAAATATGCATGAAAATCAAAGGAAAAATTCTAAGTTTAAGGGTTGAGGTGGGGATTCAGAGTTGGTGTCTCTTTTTCTTCTCCTTCTCTCTCTGCCATACTCATTCTCTTTCTGGAGCTGGGCTAGGTGGGCATCGTGCACATTCTGGTCAATCTGAGCAATAATTCGTTGAAGCTCTTCCTCATCCCTTTCCCTTCTGAGTCTCTCAGACTCAACAGACTCCTCGAAGGCTCTCTTCATGTTTTCGACTTCCTCATAGCCTGGGAATCCTGTTGCATCTGAGAAGTAAGAGATCTCGCCATTAGGGTAGTGGACAGCCCGAATCTTCACATTCCATACTGGGAAGTTGGGATCCTCCTCAACTTCCTGGGCTTTCCTCTTCCCCTTGCCTTTTCCCTTTCCTTTGCCCTTACCTATTGACTGAGTAGGTTTGGCACTTGCTCTCTCAGCATCCAGGCAAGCCATCTGACCAAACGAGAGTCTGTCCGTGTACCCATACTTTTCGAATTCTTCAGGAGTCATGTCCTCTATCTCCAATTTGACTTCCTTTAGAATTGGAATTGCTTGTACTGATGGGATCTCTTGCTCAACTTGGGCAGATGGAATCTCTTCCTCATTCTCAGCAGATTCAGTGGAGGTAGCACCTCTGTTGGCACGCTTTCTAGCAACTGCCTTCTTTCTTGACTCACTGAATTTAACTGCTGGCTCAGATGGAGGAGTAACAGATGTTGGCTCAGTACGAGAGGAGGAGCAGAGGTTGTTCCAAAGGTAGAGGGGATTGGCTTGGCTATCACAATTGGAGGGTGGTTGACCTTCTTCAGCCCGTACTTCATCATTATCTCCTCAACAATATTCTTGCTTTGCTTAGTAGATGGAGATTCTGAAGATGAAGAGGCTGGTTGTGGAATTTCTTCACTTTGCTCAACTACCACCATGTCCCACTTGGACCTTTGCTCATCCGACCTCTGCTGTTGCATAAACCGGATGGCTTCTCCTCTGATTAGGCTCTCAGCGCCACCCAGTCTCTGGGATTCCATGGCACGGCGGAGGGCAGCCGTGATGTCTTCATCAAGCCAGAGGGATGGCTGGCTGAGGACATCCCTTGTGTCCATGGTCTGGCGAAGGGCGAACACAGCATCTCTCCCCCTTTTGGCATCATCAACAAGGGCGAGGGCCAGGGATGGAGTGGATGAAGAGGAGGGTGGTGGTTCAGGGCCAAATCTCTTAGGAGGTGAGGGTGAGGAGGTAGATGTAGAGGATGTGGGAGAAGATTGGTGTTCAGGAGTTTTAGGAGGGTTGGGAAAGTAAGTGGAGTTCCTTTCGAAGAAGGTGGGGTGGGTAAAGAGGCCATCAAAGAGGTAGGTGGAATAGTAGACATCGGGTTGTTTTTCCTTCCACCTAATAGGGGATTGGTCTCGGAGGTAATAAATGTCGTCTGGGTTATCTCGAGAGGTAAAGACTATGGGTGTGTGAGAGGTGGTGGGGTTAGGATTGGAGGGTCTGGCAGAGGTGTTGAGTGGTGAACGAGTAGGGGTGTTGGGTCGTGTGCGAGTAGGGGAGTTATGTGGAGATGGGGAGTTGTTGGAGTGAAGGGGTGATTGGCGAGGAGATTGTTGGGGTGAGTCTTGGGGTTGTTGTTCATGGTTGGGTGAAGGCTGGGATGGTTGGTCATTGTTTGGTGATGTGTGTGGTTGTTGGTCATTTTGTGAAGGTGGCTGTGGTTGTTGAGTGTTGGGAGGAGGAGGAGGGGGAAGTAGAGGGTGATTAGGGGGAGGAGGAGGAGGTGGGTTTTGAGGAGGAGGTGGTGGTAAGTTACCTTGTTGGGGTTGAGGGATCTGAAGGTGTTGGAGAATAAGGTCTAGCTTCGCATCCACCCTGGCAAGCTGCGTCTCAACTTGACCCACTCTATCCTCGAGTCGCTGGATGCGCTCCCCTTGCTGTTGGAACCCAGCATCACAGTCATTCCTTAGAGGGGTCACCAAGGACTCAGAAAGTTGAAGGAGAATCTCTTCCTTCATCTCCTGAGCAAAAGCCTTCACAGTGGCTGGTACCCTCGCAGCACGGCTTGGCCCGGGATGGGAGTCAACTTCTTGATCCCCAGCACCAGATACAGAGGGGACTGAGGTCTGAGAGGCACTGCCTGCCTGTGATCCTGAGCGAGTGGGCTTAGCAGGCTTCAGGTACTTGATGCCCATCTTGCTGATATTAGTTGCCCCCACAGGAGCACACTTTATATTCTCTTCCTCCACATTGGATGTAGCCTTGATCAGATTCTTCTCAAGTAGGAAGGCAAGAATGGTGGGATAGGGAAGATATCCAGCCTTGTGGTTGACTATCCATCTGTGTAGTTCAAGGCTGATCAACTGTCCGGGGTTGATTGGCTTATGGGTAAGAAGTCTGGGGAACCATGGGTTGTCCAGCAGTGTGAATTCGTTGAAGTTACCCCCCTTATGTGTCATCATGCGGGAGTAAACATAGTACAAGAGCCTGTTGGAGTCGGACATCTTGGACACCTTCTTCCCTTGGGTGTCATAGATCTTCTCGAGTTCCTCCTTGCTGTATTTGAGTGACTCAGGGTACAGCCACTCATTCATTCCCTCTTCTGTGATCCCCATTAACTCATTTAGGTCCCTCCAGGTGAAACTGAAGGTTCTCCCCCTGACTGTGGCAGTGAAGGTGAGTCTGCGGATCTGCTCCTTCCCATCTACCTTCCTGTGCTTGACTTTCCCAGAGAGGGACTCACAGAATACTCGCAGGACGTTGATGTTGTAGTCCTGTTTGATCCCCAGCCAGGGCATGTACTTTTCCAGATAAGGGCGCAGATGAGGGAACCCTAGTTCATCTATCTTAACCAGATCGATGAACAAGCCGTTGTTGAAGTAGGGCTTGATTGTCTCAAACTTTGAGGAAACGGCCTCCAAAGCCCCATCTCTATAAACAAGAGGGTCATCCTCCTCTACCCTCTGTCTTTTGGAAGAAGGCTCTTCGATGAATTGAACCTTCTTCTTCCCTTTCCTCTTGGCTTGTGCTTGTTCATGCTCAGTCTACTCTGGCTGTTCTTGCACTCGCCCAGAATGTCCAAGCTGTTCCTGGACTTGTTCATTCTCCCCTTGTGTCTGCCCAGAATGTTCTTGGCGTTCATGGCGTTCTTCATGGTGTTCATCGGATTGCCCAGATTTCCCAGAGTGCTTATGCCCAGATTTGGATTTCGACTTCTTGGATGAAGTGGCTTTCTTTGTATTTGGGTTTGTTTCATGTGAACCGGCCATTGTTGTGAGGGTTTATGGTTTGTTTGTGGTGAAGGGCGAAAGAAGGAATGAAGAAGACGAAGAACACAGTGAAGAAGATGAAGAGAATATGCAGAGAATTTGTGGGTGAAAATTTGTGTAAGTAAAAAGTGAATGTGAAAATGACACCCTATTTATATGCAGAGTTACTGAGGGTAAAATGGGCATGACTCTTCAGATGAAAACATATGTTTACACATTGGGTAACGTAAACGTTTTAATTGAAACGGCGCACCTTATGACATGTGTCGCTTCACCTTGCCAGAGAAGGCACAACTTCTCATGGAGGGATATGAAACGTTTCTGAAGTGACGTGTCCTTTGGTTCAGCCACTGGCGCTCTTTCAGTTCAACATTCAGTGCCAGCGGGTGATCACCCGGAAGTGGTTTTGCTTCCGGTTGCACTTTGCTTAAGATTTAACATTGGGGACCTGCAAAAACAAGAATTGGCACTCCGATGCCTAAGTTAGTGTTGTTGTAGGTTTTAATCAATCAAGCATAATAATTGAAAAATTACACCTCATTTGGGTTTACCATTCCCAAATCACCTCTTATGTAAGTAAACTGGTCAACCCCCAGAGGCTTGGTGAAGATATCAGCAAGCTGTTGTTGAGTGGGGACAAATTGCACTTTGACATCCTTCTTTTGAACATGGTCTCTGATGAAGTGATGTCTGACATCAATGTGCTTTGTCCTTGTGTGCTGAACCGGATTCTTAGCGAGGCAGATTGTGCTTGTGTTGTCACAGAGGATGGGTGCCTCAGGGAACTCCAAGCCAAGATCTCTCAGTTGGTTCTTCAGCCACAGCACTTGGGCACAACAGCTTGCAGCAGCAATGTATTCTGCCTCAGTGGATGATAATGACACACAGGTTTGCTTCTTGCTAGCCCAAGACACCAGACAACCACCAAGAAAGGCGCATTGTCCACTGGTGCTCTTCCTATCTGTTTTATAACCTGCATGGTCAGAGTCAGAATAAGCCCACAAGAACTCTTGGTTACCTCTGGGATACCAAAGACCAAGCTCTTGTGTTCCCTCAAGGTATCTAAGAATACGTTTAACACATGTTAAGTGTGACTCCTTGGGGTTGGCTTGAAACCTAGCACACATGCCTACACTAAATTGAATGTCAGGCCTGCTTGTTGTTAAGTATAGGAGGGAACCTATCATTCCCCTGTATATGGGCAGGCTGACAGATTTACCCTTTGCGTCAGCATCGAGTGCGGCAGTGGTACTCATGGGAGTGTCATACTCCTTGCATTCATCCATCCCAAACTTCTTGAGTAGCTCTCTGCAGTACTTAGCTTGGGAGATGAAGATTCCATTCTTCTTTTGTTTAATTTGCAGGCCTAGGAAGAACGTGAGTTCTCCCATCATTGACATTTCAAACTCACCCTGCATAGTCTTAGAGAATTCTTCACAAAGCTTTTCATTAGTTGCCCCAAAAATAATATCATCAACATAAATTTGGACAATTAACATATTTCTATCTTTGTGAAGGATAAACAGTGTATTGTCTAATTTGCCCCTTGAGAAACCTTTCCCCAGCAAAAAGCTGCTGAGTCTCTCATACCAAGCTCGAGGAGCTTGTTTCAGGCCATATAAAGCTTTCTTTAGTCTATACACATGTTTGGGATGCTTGTGATCCTCAAAGCCAGGAGGTTGTTCTACATATACCTATTCTTTGATGTAACCATTAAGAAAAGCACTCTTTACATCCATTTGATATAATCTAAAGCCTTTCATGGATGCAAAGGCTAGAAGAATTCTTATTGCTTCAAGTCTAGCGACTGGAGCAAAAGTTTCTTCATAGTCAATGGCTTCTTCTTGGTTATATCCTTTGGCTACTAATCTGGCTTTGTTTCTTGTAATTTGACCTGTCTCATCCAGTTTGTTTTTGAAGACCCACTTGGTCCCCACTATGGATTGATGAGACGGCCTTGGGACTAGTTCCCAGACTTGGCTTCTCTCAAATTGATTTAGCTCTTCCTGCATGGCAATAATCCAGTCGCAGTCCTCAAGAGCTTGTTCAACTAAAGTTGGTTCGATTTGAGATAGAAATGCTCCAAACTCAACTTCATTTTGAACTTGCCTTCTGGTTCTGACACCAGAAGAAACATCACCAAGCACTTGATCAAGAGGATGATCCCTGTGATGTCTCCTAGCTGTTGGCAACTGTGCCTCATCAGGCACGGTCTGCACTCTAGGTTCATCACTGGGTTCATCTTCTTCTTTGAGATTGCTTGCTGGTGTTTCTTTTGGTGGTGAAGAAGATGATGGTGGTTTTGGAAGATTAAGTATTTCATCATCTTCTGTGGATTGTCCCCATGTAGGAGTTTCATCGAATACAACATGCATTGATTCTTCTACAATTCTAGTTCTCATGTTGTATATTCTATATGTTTTACTCCTAAGGGAATATCCTATGAATATACCTACATCAGCTTTTGGATCAAACTTACCCAGATTTACCTTTCCATTGTTATGCACATAGCATTTTGATCCAAAGATTCTGAGGTGGCTGATGTTGGGCTTCCTCCCTTTGTACAGCTCATATGGAGTCTTGTCCAAGCCCTTGCGAACATAGGCTCTGTTAGAGATGTAGCAAGCAGTGCTCATAGCGTCCGCCCAGAA
The DNA here is from genome assembly GCA_029929735.1 of Mimosa pudica. NCBI lineage: Eukaryota > Viridiplantae > Streptophyta > Magnoliopsida > Fabales > Fabaceae > Mimosa > Mimosa pudica. The sequence goes on along the minus strand of JAKELP010000014.1, from coordinate 5,053,900 downwards.
CACTTGAGAAACCTCTTTCTCGTTGAGCATGCTTCTAGCCATCTCTGCCAGAACCCTGTTCTTTCTCTCGACCACTCCGCTTTGCTGAGGAGTTCTAGGCGCTGAGAAGTTGTGTTCAATACCATTTTGCTCACATAGCTCAGAGAAGCTATGGTTCTCAAACTCTCCTCCATGGTCTGTCCTTATGGCTGTGATTTTGAGCTCTCTCTCATTCTGCACTTTCTTAGCCAGGACAACAAAAGCATCAAAAGCATCTTGCTTAGAGGCAAGAAACATAGTCCAAGTGAACCTTGAATAGTCATCCACCACCACTAGAGCATACAGGTTTCCACCCAAGCTCTTCACTCTCGCTGGCCCAACCAAATCCATATGGATCAGTTCCAAGGGCCTGCTGGTGGAGACTCTCTTCTTGGTTTTAAACGAGGACTTTGTTTGCTTCCCTCGTTGGCAGGATTCACAAATAAAATCATGCTTTACCTTAAAGGATGGAATACCTATAGCTAGCTCCTTTTTAATTAGCATATCAAGTTGAGTAAAATTAACATGAGCTAACCTCTTATGCCAAAGCCAACTGTTCTCATCACTAGATATTAAACATTTTTCTTCCAGTTGTTGACATAAGTCTAGAGTATATAGGTTTCCATTTCTATTTGCCTTAAGTTTGCATTTTAAATTGGCCTTATCTAAATTCAGATCCTGCTTATCAACTATTAAGCACTCATGTGAATCAAAGATTACCCAATTTCCTTTGTCAGTGCTCTGGCTCACGCTCAGCAGGTTGTGACAGAGACCGTCCACCAGATAGACGTCTTTCACTGGTCCAACTTCTCCAACTCCAGTGATCTTTCCACTTTGATTTCCTCCAAAGGTTACTGTGGCTCCGTCTTTGATCACCAGAGATTTGAACTTGTCTCTGTCTCCAGTCATATGTCTCGAGCATCCGCTGTCAATATACCATTTTCTGTTCTTGGATGCTTTGAGACACACCTGAAAGAATCAAGTAAGCTTAGGTACCCAACCTTTCTTGGGTCCTCTGTCATTAGTTTTCAGTGCCCTTGGTCTAGTGTTAGCCTTGACCTTGGGCTTATGATCATTCAGTGCCTCCGGCCTAGTGCTGGCTCTAGGCTCTTGGGTTTTCCCTGTGGATTGTTTCCAGGCTCGGGATCCCTGACCTCCCTTAGTTTCCTTTCCAGGGGGAGGATCCTTTTTAGCCTTGGTTCCTTTAGGGACCCATTTGTAAGAGCTACTTGCTCCATGCTTCTTGGCATTACAGGTGGACGTGGAGTGTCCTTTCCTGTTGCAATAGTTACAGAAGCTAAAAGGTGAGGAGCTGTGACTAGTGGCTTTGTGGAAGAATTTTAAGTAGGGCTTCACTTTTGGTTCCACCCATTTTTTCCCTCTAGGAGTATATCCTAAGCCAGTCCTGTCCCTATATGCCCTTTGATTCATTAAAATTATATTTAACATTTCTGACCCATTTGTAAACTTCTGCAGGGCATTTTGCAGCTTGTCTCTTTCAGCTGAGATTTTGCTGCAACTAGGGCAGCTCTCAAGTGTTGAGGCATTGGGTTCTGCTTGGGGAGAACCCTTGCCATCCGCTACCGGAAGCTTTCTGGCTTCCGCTAGCTCTTCACTTAGTGAGTCCACCTTGGACTCAAGTGATTCCTTTTTAGTTTTTAACACTTTATAGGCTTTACATAATCTAGAGAATTCTTCATGAACCTCATTGTAAGCCTCTTGTAGTTCAGAGAAGGTTACCTCATTGTCCTCGTGGGTGAGATCAAAATCTGAAGATGCTTCCTCATCATCTTCTCTGGCTACCAGGCAGAGGTTGGCAACTTCTTCCTCATCACTTGCTTCGTCATCTGAGCTATTCACCCAGATAGAGGACACGAAGGCTTTTCTCTTTTCTTTCCCCTTTGATCTTTGCAAGCTTGGACACTCAGCCTTGAAGTGGCCAGGATTTTTACATTCAAAGCACACCGGGGCCTTTTCCTTCTTGTATCCCTTCCTCTGACTGGAGTCACCTTTCTGAAAGCCTCCTTTCTTCTTGAAGAACTTTCTGAACTTTCTCACCATCATGGCCATCTCTTCTTCGTCCAATTCCTCCTCATCATCCTCATCATCATCATCATCAATCTCCTTGTTGGGAGCAACAAGGGCAAGATTCTTGGCTTTGGATGAGGCTTGAGGAGCTCTCTGAGCCAGCAGTGTTGGTTCATATTCAGCCAAAGAACCAAAGAGTGCAGTGATGGAGCTGGTTGACTCTCCTTGGACTTCCTGCAAGATGGTTACTTTGGTGATCCAATCACCTTTCAAGATTTTTAGGATCTTGCTGACTTGCTCTCTTTCTGGAATGTCCTTACCCAGGGAGGCCAAGTTGTTGATGAGATGAGTGAACCTCAGCTCCAGCTCTCTGATTGGCTCAGTCGGACTAAGCATGGCGAACTTGTGAAACTCTTCCACCAACATCTCAACTCTTCTTGCTTTCACTCCCCTGGTTCCAGAGTGAGCAGCCTCAAGAGCCTCCCACATATCCTTAGCATTTTTGTGGTGGCTGATCCTATGAAATTCCTTAGGGCTGAGAGCACACTGAATGTAGTGCATGGCCCTATAGTTCAGTTGGACTAGAGCATAGTCCTCATTAGTGTACCTGGATCCCTGCTTAGCAAAACCATCCTCATCTAGGGGAGTGTGATCCCCACGTTCAATTACATCCCAAAGTCTAATGTCACTTGACTTGATGTAAGTCTCCATTCGAAACTTCCAGAATGGATAGTTATACCCATCAAAGCCTGGGGGCTTGTTGGGTTGAATAGAGACATCTGGTAGAGAGTAATCTGTATCCATTACTGGATCTTTACTTTCTGGATTCGTTGGAATCGAGTGAGAAAGACCCGCTCTGATACCAAATGAAAGTAATGGATGCACAAGAGGGGGGGTGAATTGTGCTTCAAAACAAATGCTCAAATAAAACGACACAAGAGTTTATACTGGTTCGGTCTTCCTGACCTACGTCCAGTTCTCAACCACCCAGGCCGAGTTCCACTATCCCCAGGTTTTAGAACGGGTTCACCTGGAACCTTTACAACCGCAAGTTTTGAACTGGATCACTTGCAACCTTACAACCACAAGTTTTACTCAAGGCTCACTTGCAACCTTTCTATCTAGCTCCCCCTTACTTCCAGCAAGGGTTCAACCTTTACAAATAAAGGATTTTTCTAACTAAGTTCTCTTTAAGAACAGATAATGTTACACACTTAAGTACAATTAATGCTCTTATAACACGAAGAGACTTAACTACAAAGAGTACAGGATATGTAGATGAAAAGATCACTCAATGAGTTAAATGCTCTTTCTCTTTTCTGGGCAGCTTTGAATGCTTGAAGATTTTCTCGGTTTCTCTCTCTAGCTTCTTTCCAGAATGTCAAAGATAATTGATTAACTTCATAAATGAAGTTGAGCTCCTTTATATAGTCTTCAAACATTCTGACTCTTGGTAGGTGGGTTAGCCGTTTGAATATGGCCGTTTTTCCCATGTTACCGTTTGCCCAATTAATGCTTCATCAATGCATAGCAGGGTTGACTTGCTTTATCTCTGAAAAGTAGTCCTGACAACTCTGCTCTGACAAAAGCATTCTGACACTGCACTTCTGAACGTTCTGACATTCTGATTGCTTGCGGAAGCGGATTCACATCCGGAAGCAACTCTACTTAGTGTGCTGCACTTGAACGTTAGTCTAACAATATAAGCACATAGTCACATGCAGTGGGAGTGTACTTAGTCTAAGAGGTCTTCCTTGTATCCGGAAGCACTTCTACATCCGGAAGCACTACTACTGGATGAAGGGTTATGTTCACTTTTACTCACTCTCGCTCAGTTTCCTTCAATCCAACAGCCAGCGCTAGTCACTAAGCAATCGGAAGCAATTCTACTAGACGTGGCTTATGTTCACTAGTCACTGAAGGGAAATAACTTAGTCCAGAAGCACTAGATATACAAAACCTTAAGACTAAGCCAGGATTCAACCGGAAGTGAAATTGCTTCCTGTTATATTTAGACTAGCGCTGGCTGTTGGAATAGACGACACTAAGCGTCAGTGAACATAAGCCACGTCTAGTAGAATTGCTTCCGATAGCTTAGTGACTAGCGCTGGCTGTTGGAATAGGTAACACTGAGTGTCAGTGAACATAAGCCATGTCTAGTAGAATTGCTTCCGATTGCTTAGTGACTAGCGCTGGTTGTTGGATTGAAGGACACTGAGCGAGAGTGAGTAAAAGTGAACATAACCCTTCATCCAGTAGTAGTGCTTCCGGATGTAGAAGTGCTTCCGGATACAAGGAAGACCTCTTAGACTAAGTACACTCCCACTGCATGTGACTATGTGCTTATATTGTTAGACTAACGTTCAAGTGCAGCACACTAAGTAGAGTTGCTTCCGGATGTGAATCTGCTTCCGCAAGCAATCAGAATGTCAGAACGTTCAGAAGTGCAGTGTCAGAATGCTTTTGTCAGAGCAGAGTTGTCAGGACTACTTTTCAGAGATAAAGCAAGTCAACCCTGCTATGCATTGATGAAGCATTTATTGGGCAAACGGTAACATGGGAAAAACGGCCATATTCAAACGGCTAACCCACCTACCAAGAGTAAGAATGTTTGAAGACTATATAAAGGAGCTCAACTTCATTTATGAAGCCATCTATTATCTTTGACATTCTGGAAAGAAGCTAGAGAGAGAAACCGAGAAAATCTTCAAGCATTCAAAGCTGCCCAGAAAAGAGAAAGAGCATTTAACTCATTGAGTGATCTTTTCATCTACATATCCTGTACTCTTTGTAGTTAAGTCTCTTCGTGTTATAAGAGCATTAATTGTACTTAAGTGTGTAACATTATCTGTTCTTAAAGAGAACTTAGTTAGAAAAATCCTTTATTTGTAAAGGTTGAACCCTTGCTGGAAGTAAGGGGGAGCTAGATAGAAAGGTTGCAAGTGAGCCTTGAGTAAAACTTGTGGTTGTAAGGTTGCAAGTGATCCAGTTCAAAACTTGCGGTTGTAAAGGTTCCAGGTGAACCCGTTCTAAAACCTGGGGATAGTGGAACTCGGCCTGGGTGGTTGAGAACTGGACGTAGGTCAGGAAGACCGAACCAGTATAAACTCTTGTGTCGTTTTATTTGAGCATTTGTTTTGAAGCACAATTCACCCCCCTCTTGTGCATCCATTACTTTCATTTGGTATCAGAGCAGGTCTTTCTCACTCGATTCCAACGAATCCAGAAAGTAAAGATCCAGTAATGGATACAGATTACTCTCTACCAGATGTCTCTATTCAACCCAACAAGCCCCCAGGCTTTGATGGGTATAACTATCCATTCTGGAAGTTTCGAATGGAGACTTACATCAAGTCAAGTGACATTAGACTCTGGGATGTAATTGAACGTGGGGATCACACTCCCCTAGATGAGGATGGTTTTGCTAAGCAGCGATCCAGGTACACTAATGAGGACTATGCTCTAGTACAACTGAACTATAGGGCCATGCACTACATTCAATGTGCTCTCAGCCCTAAGGAATTTCATAGGATCAGCCACCACAAAAATGCTAAGGATATGTGGGAGGCTCTTGAGGCTGCTCACTCTGGAACCAGGGGAGTGAAAGCAAGAAGAGTTGAGATGTTGGTGGAAGAGTTTCACAAGTTCGCCATGCTTAGTCCGACTGAGCCAATCAGAGAGCTGGAGCTGAGGTTCACTCATCTCATCAACAACTTGGCCTCCCTGGGTAAGGACATTCCAGAAAGAGAGCAAGTCAGCAAGATCCTAAAAATCTTGAAAGGTGATTGGATCACCAAAGTAACCATCTTGCAGGAAGTCCAAGGAGAGTCAACCAGCTCCATCACTGCACTCTTTGGTTCTTTGGCTGAATATGAACCAACACTGCTGGCTCAGAGAGCTCCTCAAGCCTCATCCAAAGCCAAGAATCTTGCCCTTGTTGCTCCCAACAAGGAGATTGATGATGATGATGATGAGGATGATGAGGAGGAATTGGACGAAGAAGAGATGGTCATGATGGTTAGAAAGTTCAGAAAGTTCTTCAAGAAGAAAGGAGGCTTTCAAAAAGGTGACTCCAGTCAGAGGAAGGGATACAAGAAGGAAAAGGCCCCGGTGTGCTTTGAATGTAAAAAGCCTGGCCACTTCAAGGCTGAGTGTCCAAGCTTGCAAAGATCAAAGGGGAAAGACAAGAGAAAAGCCTTCGTGTCCTCTATCTGGGTGAATAGCTCAGATGACGAAGCAAGTGATGAGGAAGAAGTTGCCAACCTCTGCCTGGTAGCCAGAGAAGATGATGAGGAAGCATCTTCAGATTTTGATCTCACCCACGAGGACAATGAGGTAACCTTCTCTGAACTACAAGAGGCTTACAATGAGGTTCATGAAGAATTCTCTCGATTATGTAAAGCCTATAAAGTGTTAAAAACTAAAAAGGAATCACTTGAGTCCAAGGTGGACTCACTAAGTGAAAGGCTAGCGGAAGCCAGAAAGCTTCCGGTAGCGGATGGCAAGGGTTCTCCCCAAGCAGAACCCAATGCCTCAACACTTGAGAGCTGCCCTAGTTGCAGCAAAATCTCAGCTGAAAGAGACAAGCTGCAAAAAGCCCTGCAGAAGTTTACAAATGGGTCAGAAATGTTAAATATAATTTTAATGAATCAAAGGGCATATAGGGACAGGACTGGCTTAGGATATACTCCTAGAGGGAAAAAATGGGTGGAACCAAAAGTGAAGCCCTACTTAAAATTCTTCCACAAAGCCACTAGTCACAGCTCCTCACCTTTTAGCTTCTGTAACTATTGCAACAGGAAAGGACACTCCACGTCCACCTGTAATGCCAAGAAGCATGGAGCAAGTAGCTCTTACAAATGGGTCCCTAAAGGAACCAAGGCTACAAAGGATCCTCCCCCTGGAAAGGAAACTAAGGGAGGACAGGGATCCCGAGCCTGGAAACAATCCACAGGGAAAACCCAAGAGCCTAGAGCCAGCACTAGGCCGGAGGCACTGAATGATCATAAGCCCAAGCTCAAGGCTAACACTAGACCAAGGGCACTGAAAACTAATGACAGAGGACCCAAGAAAGGTTGGGTACCTAAGCTTACTTGATTCTTTCAGGTGTGTCTCAAAGCATCCAAGAACAGAAAATGGTATATTGACAGCGGATGCTCGAGACATATGACTGGAGACAGAGACAAGTTCAAATCTCTGGTGATCAAAGACGGAGCCACAGTAACCTTTGGAGGAAATCAAAGTGGAAAGATCACTGGAGTTGGAGAAGTTGGACCAGTGAAAGACGTCTATCTGGTGGACGGTCTCTGTCACAACCTGCTGAGCGTGAGCCAGAGCACTGACAAAGGAAATTGGGTAATCTTTGATTCACATGAGTGTTTAATAGTTGATAAGCAGGATCTGAATTTAGATAAGGCCAATTTAAAATGCAAACTTAAGGCAAATAGAAATGGAAACCTATATACTCTAGACTTATGTCAACAACTGGAAGAAAAATGTTTAATATCTAGTGATGAGAACAGTTGGCTTTGGCATAAGAGGTTAGCTCATGTTAATTTTACTCAACTTGATATGCTAATTAAAAAGGAGCTAGCTATAGGTATTCCATCCTTTAAGGTAAAGCATGATTTTATTTGTGAATCCTGCCAACGAGGGAAGCAAACAAAGTCCTCGTTTAAAACCAAGAAGAGAGTCTCCACCAGCAGGCCCTTGGAACTGATCCATATGGATTTGGTTGGGCCAGCGAGAGTGAAGAGCTTGGGTGGAAACCTGTATGCTCTAGTGGTGGTGGATGACTATTCAAGGTTCACTTGGACTATGTTTCTTGCCTCTAAGCAAGATGCTTTTGATGCTTTTGTTGTCCTGGCTAAGAAAGTGCAGAATGAGAGAGAGCTCAAAATCACAGCCATAAGGACAGACCATGGAGGAGAGTTTGAGAACCATAGCTTCTCTGAGCTATGTGAGCAAAATGGTATTGAACACAACTTCTCAGCGCCTAGAACTCCTCAGCAAAGCGGAGTGGTCGAGAGAAAGAACAGGGTTCTGGCAGAGATGGCTAGAAGCATGCTCAACGAGAAAGAGGTTTCTCAAGTGTTCTGGGCGGACGCTATGAGCACTGCTTGCTACATCTCTAACAGAGCCTATGTTCGCAAGGGCTTGGACAAGACTCCATATGAGCTGTACAAAGGGAGGAAGCCCAACATCAGCCACCTCAGAATCTTTGGATCAAAATGCTATGTGCATAACAATGGAAAGGTAAATCTGGGTAAGTTTGATCCAAAAGCTGATGTAGGTATATTCATAGGATATTCCCTTAGGAGTAAAGCATATAGAATATACAACATGAGAACTAGAATTGTAGAAGAATCAATGCATGTTGTATTCGATGAAACTCCTACATGGGGACAATCCACAGAAGATGATGAAATACTTAATCTTCCAAAACCACCATCATCTTCTTCACCACCAAAAGAAACACCAGCAAGCAATCTCAAAGAAGAAGATGAACCCAGTGATGAACCTAGAGTGCAGACCGTGCCTGATGAGCCACAGTTGCCAACAGCTAGGAGACATCACAGGGATCATCCTCTTGATCAAGTGCTTGGTGATGTTTCTTCTGGTGTCAGAACCAGAAGGCAAGTTCAAAATGAAGTTGAGTTTGGAGCATTTCTATCTCAAATCGAACCAACTTCAGTTGAACAAGCTCTTGAGGACTGCGACTGGATTATTGCCATGCAGGAAGAGCTAAATCAATTTGAGAGAAGCCAAGTCTGGGAACTAGTCCCAAGGCCGTCTCATCAATCCATAGTGGGGACCAAGTGGGTCTTCAAAAACAAACTGGATGAGACAGGTCAAATTACAAGAAACAAAGCCAGATTAGTAGCCAAAGGATATAACCAAGAAGAAGGCATTGACTATGAAGAAACTTTTGCTCCAGTCGCTAGACTTGAAGCAATAAGAATTCTTCTAGCCTTTGCATCCATGAAAGGCTTTAGATTATATCAAATGGATGTAAAGAGTGCTTTTCTTAATGGTTACATCAAAGAATAGGTATATGTAGAACAACCTCCTGGCTTTGAGGATCACAAGCATCCCAAACATGTGTATAGACTAAAGAAAGCTTTATATGGCCTGAAACAAGCAAGCAGGCCTGACATTCAATTTAGTGTAGGCATGTGTGCTAGGTTTCAAGTCAACCCCAAGGAGTCACACTTAACATGTGTTAAACGTATTCTTAGATACCTTGAGGGAACACAAGAGCTTGGTCTTTGGTATCCCAGAGGTAACCAAGAGTTCTTGTGGGCTTATTCTGACTCTGACCATGCATGTTATAAAACAGATAGGAAGAGCACCAGTGGACAATGCGCCTTTCTTGGTGGTTGTCTGGTGTCTTGGGCTAGCAAGAAGCAAACCTGTGTGTCATTATCATCCACTGAGGCAGAATACATTGCTGCTGCAAGCTGTTGTGCCCAAGTGCTGTGGCTGAAGAACCAACTGAGAGATCTTGGCTTGGAGTTCGCTGAGGCACCCATCCTCTGTGACAACACAAGTACAATCTGCCTCGCCAAGAATCCGGTTCAGCACACAAGGACAAAGCACATTGATGTCAGACATCACTTCATCAGAGACCATGTTCAAAAGAAGGATGTCAAAGTGCAATTTGTCCCCACTCAACAACAGCTTGCTGATATCTTCACCAAGCCTCTGGGGGTTGACCAGTTTACTTACATAAGAGGTGATTTGGGAATGGTAAACCCAAATGAGGTGTAATTTTTCAATTATTATGCTTGATTGATTAAAACCTACAACAATACTAACTTAGGCATCGGAGTGCCAATTCTTGTTTTTGCAGGTCCCCAATGTTAAATCTTAAGCAAAGTGCAACCGGAAGCAAAACCACTTCCAGGGGATCACCCGCTGGCACTGAATGTTGAACTGAAAGAGCGCCAGTGGCTGAACCAAAGGACACGTCACTTCAGAAACGTTTCATATCCCTCCATGAGAAGTTGTGCCTTCTCTGGCAAGGTGAAGCGACACATGTCATAAGGTGCGCCGTTTCAATTAAAACGTTTACGTTACCCAATGTGTAAACATATGTTTTCATCTGAAGAGTCATGCCCATTTTACCCTCAGTAACTCTGTATATAAATAGGGTGTCATTTTCACATTCACTTTTTACTTACACAAATTTTCACCCACAAATTCTCTGCATATTCTCTTCATCTTCTTCACTGTGTTCTTCGTCTTCTTCATTCCTTCTTTCGCCCTTCACCACAAACAAACCATAAACCCTCACAACAATGGCCGGTTCACATGAAACAAACCCAAATACAAAGAAAGTCACTTCATCCAAGAAGTCGAAATCCAAATCTGGGCATAAGCACTCTGGGAAATCTGGGCAATCCGATGAACACCATGAAGAACGCCATGAACGCCAAGAACATTCTGGGCAGACACAAGGGGAGAATGAACAAGTCCAGGAACAGCCTGGACATTCTGGGCGAGTGCAAGAACAGCCAGAGCAGACTGAGCATGAATAAGCACAAGCCAAGAGGAAAGGGAAGAAGAAGGTTCAATTCATCGAAGAGCCTTCTTCCAAAAGACAGAGGGTATAGGAGGATGACCCTCTTGTTTATAGAGATGGGGCTTTGGAGGCCGTTTCCTCAAAGTTTGAGACAATCAAGCCCTACTTCAACAACGGCTTGTTCATCGATCTGGTTAAGATAGATGAACTAGGGTTCCCTCATCTGCGCCCTTATCTGGAAAAGTACATGCCCTGGCTGGGGATCAAACAGGACTACAACATCAACGTCCTGCGAGTATTCTGTGAGTCCCTCTCTGGGAAAGTCAAGCACAGGAAGGTAGATGGGAAGGAGCAGATCCGCAGACTCACCTTCACTGCCACAGTCAGGGGGAGAACCTTCAGTTTCACCTGGAGGGACCTAAATGAGTTAATGGGGATCACAGAAGAGGGAATGAATGAGTGGCTGTACCCTGAGTCACTCAAATACAGCAAGGAGGAACTCGAGAAGATCTATGACACCCAAGGGAAGAAGGTGTCCAAGATGTCTGACTCCAACAGGCTCTTGTACTATGTTTACTCCCGCATGATGACACATAAAGGGGGTAACTTCAACGAATTCACACTGCTGGACAACCCATGGTTCCCCAGACTTCTTACCCATCAGCCAATCAACCCCGGACAGTTGATCTGCCTTGAACTACACAGATGGATAGTCAACCACAAGGCTGGATATCTTCCCTATCCCACCATCCTTGCCTTCCTCCTTGAGAAGAATCTGATCAAGGCTACATCCGATGTGGAGGAAGAGAATATAAAGTGTGCTCCTGTGGGGGCAACTAATATCAGCAAGATGGGCATCAAGTACCTGAAGCCTGCTAAGCCCACTCGCTCAGGATTACAGGCAGGCAGTGCCTCTCAGACCTCAGTCCCCTCTGTATCTGGTGCTGGGGATCAAGAAGTTGACTCCCATCCCGGGCCAAGCCGTGCTGCGAGGGTACCAGCCACTGTGAAGGCTTTTGCTCAGGAGATGAAGGAAGAGATTCTCCTTCAACTTTCTGAGTCCTTGGTGGCCCCTCTAAGGAATGACTGTGATGCTGGGTTCCAACAGCAAGGGGAGCACATCCAGCGACTCGAGGATAGAGTGGGTCAAGTTGAGACGCAGCTTGCCAGGGTGGATGCGAAGATAGACCTTATTCTCCAACACCTTCAGATCCCTCAACCCCAACAAGGTAACTTACCACCACCTCCTCCTCAAAACCCACCTCCTCCTCCTCCTCCTAATCACCCTCTACTTCCCCCTCCTCCTCCTCCCAACACTCAACAACCACAGCCACCTCCACAAAATGACCAACAACCACACACATCACCAAACAATGACCAACCATCCCAGCCTTCACCCAACCATGAACAACAACCCCAAGACTCACCCCAACAATCTCCTCGCCAATCACCCCTTCACTCCAACAACTCCCCATCTCCACATAACTCCCCTACTTGCACACCACCCAACACCCCTACTCGTTCACCACTCAACACCTCCGCCGGACCCTCCAATCCTAACCACACCACATCTCACACACCCATAGTCTTTACCTCTCGAGATAACCCAGACGACATTTATTACCTCTGAGACCAATCCCCTATTAGGTGGAAGGAAAAACAACCCGATGTCTACTATTCCACCTACCCCTTTGATGGCCTCTTTACCCACCCCACCTTCTTCAAAAGGAACTCCACTTACTTTCCCAACCCTCCTAAAACTCCTGAACACCAATCTTCTCCCACATCCTCTACATCTACCTCCTCACCCTCACCTCCTAAGAGATTTGGCCCTGAACCACCACCCTCCTCTTCATCCACTTCATCCCTGGCCCTCGCCCTTGTTGATGATGCCAAAAGGGGGAGAGATGCTGTGTTCGCCCTTCGCCAGACCATGGACACAAGGGACGTCCTCAGCTAGCCATCCCTCTGGCTTGATGAAGACATCACGGCTGCCCTCCGCCGTGCCATGGAATCTCAGAGACTGGGTGGCGCTGAGAGCCTAATTAGAGGGGAAGCCATCCGGTTTATGCAACAGCAGAGGTCGGATGAGCAAAGGCCCAAGTGGGACATGGTGGTAGTTGAGCAAAGTGAAGAAATTCCACAACCAGCCTCTTCATCTTCAGAATCTCCATCTACTAAGCAAAGCAAGAATATTGTTGAGGAGATAATGATGAAGTACGGGCTGAAGAAGGTCAACCACCCCCCCATTGTGATTGCTAAGCCAATCCATTCTACCTTTGGAACAACTTCTGCTCCTCCTCCTCGTACTGAGCCAACATCTGCTACTCCTCCATCTGAGCCAGCAGTTAAATTCAGTGAGTCAAGAAAGAAGGCCGTTGCTAGAAAGCGTGCCAAGAAGGGTGTTGCCTCCACTAAATCTGCTGAGAGTGAGGAAGAGACTCCATCAGACCAACCTGAGCAAGAAACTACAACTGCCCAAGTTGAGCAAGAGATCCCATTAGTACAAGCAATTCCAATTCTAAAGGAAGTCAAATTGGAGATAGAGGACATGACTCCTGAAGAATTCGAAAAGTATGGGTACACGGACAGACTCTCGTTTGGTCAGATGGCTTGCCTGGATGCTGAGAGAGCAAGTGCCAAACCTACTCAGTCAATAGGTAAGGGCAAAGGAAAGGGAAAAGGCAAGGGGAAGAGGAAAGCCCAGGAAGTTGAGGAGGATCCCAACTTCCCAGTATGGAATGTGAAGATTCGGGCTGTCCACTACCCTAATGGCGATATCTCTTACTTCTCAGATGCAACAGGATTCCCAGGCTATGAGGAAGTCGAAAACATGAAGAGAGCCTTCGAGGAGTCTGTTGAGTCTGAGAGACTCAGAAGGGAAAGGGATGAGGAAGAGCTTCAACGAATTATTGCTCAGATTGACCAGAATGTGCACGATGCCCACCTAGCCCAGCTCCAGAAAGAGAATGAGGATAGGCAGAGAGAGAAGGAGAAGAAAAAGAGACACCAACTCTGAATCCCCACCTCAACCCTTAAACTTAGAATTTTTCCTTTGATTTTCATGCATATTTCATTTTTGCTTAATAATATTTGTCTAAGTTATTTGTGCCTTATTTAAATTATTGCTTTTAATTCTTTTATATGAACTTAATCGATAAGACTTAGTTTGTCATCATCAAAAAAGGGGAGAATGTTAGAATCTTAAGTTTTGATGAAGACTAAAATATGAAAGAATGAATCAAGTACTTAGAAAGCAATAGGTTAACATAGAATCCCAAGTAAGAGTGCAACCGGATGTGGATTTACTTCCGGATAGACTGGGACTAGCGCTCGCGGATGAATGACTCATCCCCCAGCGACAGCAAGTAATTCACTAGGGAAATAACTTAGTCCAAAAGCACTAGATATACAAAACCTTAAGACTAAGCCAGGATTCAACCGGAAGTGAAATTGCTTCCTGTTATATTTAGACTAGCGCTGGCTGTTGGAATAGATGACACTAAGCGTCAGTGAACATAAGCCACGTCTAGTAGAATTGCTTCCGATAGCTTAGTGACTAGCGCTGGCTGTTGGAATAGGTAACACTGAGTGTCAGTGAACATAAGCCACGTCTAGTAGAATTGCTTCCGATTGCTTAGTGACTAGCGCTGGCTGTTGGATTGAAGGACACTGAGCGAGAGTGAGTAAAAGTGAATATAACCCTTCATCCAGTAGTAGTGCTTCCGGATGTAGAAGTGCTTCCGGATCCAAGGAAGTCATCTTAGACTAAGTAAACACCCACTGCATGTGACTATGTGCTTATATTGCTAAACTAACGTTCAAGTGCAGCACACTAAGTAGAGTTGCTTCCGGATGTGAATCTGCTTCCGCAAGCAATCAGAATGTCAGAACGTTCAGAAGTGCAGTGTCAGAATGCTTTTGTCAGAGCAGAGTTGTCAGGACTACTTTTCAGAGATAAAGCAAGTCAACCCTGCTATGCATTGATGAAGCATTAATTGGGCAAACGGTAACATGGGAAAAACGGCCATATTCAAACGGCTAACCCACCTACCAAGAGTCAGAATGTTTGAAGACTATATAAAGGAGCTCAACTTCATTTATGAAGTTAATCAATTATCTTTGACATTCTGGAAAGAAGCTAGAGAGAGAAACCGAGAAAATCTTCAAGCATTCAAAGCTGCCCAGAAAAGAGAAAGAGCATTTAACTCATTGAGTGATCTTTTCATCTACATATCCTGTACTCTTTGTAGTTAAGTCTCTTCGTGTTATAAGAGCATTAATTGTACTTAAGTGTGTAACATTATCTGTTCTTAAAGAGAACTTAGTTAGAAAAATCCTTTATTTGTAAAGGTTGAACCCTTGCTGGAAGTAAGGGGGAGCTAGATAGAAAGGTTGCAAGTGAGCCTTGAGTAAAACTTGTGGTTGTAAGGTTGCAAGTGATCCAGTTCAAAACTTGCGGTTGTAAAGGTTCCAGGTGAACCCGTTCTAAAACCTGGGGATAGTGGAACTCGGCCTGGGTGGTTGAGAACTGGACGTAGGTCAGGAAGACCGAACCAGTATAAACTCTTGTGTCGTTTTATTTGAGCATTTGTTTTGAAGCACAATTCACCCCCCCTCTTGTGCATCCATTACTTTCACTAACCTTCTCCTAGGCCTGCAGATCAAACAAAGGAAAGATGGCATTTTCATCTCCCAAACCAAGTACTGCAGAGAACTTCTCAAAAAGTTTGGGATGGATGAATGCAGGGAGTATGATACTCCCATGAGCACCACTGCCTCTCTCGATGCAGACGTTAAGGGAAGTTCAGTTAGTCAGTCGATGTATAGGGGCATGATAGGCTCCCTATTATATTTAACGGCTAGCAGACCTGATATTCAATTTAGTGTTGGCATGTGTGCTAGATTTCAAGTCAATCCCAAGGAATCTCACCTAACATGTGTTAAACGAATTTTGAGATACCTTGAGGGAACTCAAGAACTTGGTGTCTGGTATCCCAGAGGTAACCAAGAGTTCTTGTGGGCTTACTCTGACGCTGACCATGCAGGTTACAAAACAGATAGAAAGAGCACCAGCGGCCAATGTGCCTTTCTAGCAGGCGGTCTGGTGTCATGGGCAAGCAAGAAGCAAACCTGTGTGTCACTGTCATCCACAGAGGCTGAGTATATCGCTGCTGCAAGCTGTTGTGCTCAGGTGCTTTGGTTGAAAAACAAACTTCGAGATCTTGGCTTAGAGTTCCCTGAGGCTCCCATACTATGTGACAACACAAGTTCAATCAGCCTAGACAAGAATCCAGTTCAGCACACAAGAACAAAGCACATTGACGTCAGACATCACTTCATTAGAGATCATGTTCAGAAGAAGGATGTCAAGGTGCAGTTTGTTCCAACTCAGCATCAACTTGCAGATATCTTCACCAAACCTCTGGGGGTTGATCAATTTACTTACATAAGGGGAAATTTGGATATGGTAAACCCAAATGAAGTTTAAACTACAGAATAAACCTGTGCTTAAATGTTAAAACCTGTAAACTGTGCTGACTTAGACATCGGAGTGCCAATCTTTAGTTTTGCAGGTCCCCCAGCACTTAAATGTTAAATATTAAGTGGGCCACATCCGGAAGCGAATCCACTTCCGGTAGCACTTACAAGAGCTATTAATCAACCTGAGCTAAGATGGCTATCACAAGCAAATTTACTATCGATAGCGAGGATTGCTATCGAATCATGGAAGGAGTAGAGTGGCTGAACGCCATTTCTTCTACTCAGCGTGGATCCTGCCGCTTGCGATTGTCGCTCAGCAACCAGAAGAGCTAGCGCTGGGAAAGGACACGTCACCTCAGAAACGTTACACCTTCTCCGACAACAGTTGTACCTCCTCTGACAACCAGAAACGACACGTGGCAACAGGTGCGCCGTTTCAATTTGAAATATTTACGTTTCCCATAAATGGTTGTGTGTTTGCCATGCCATGCCATCATTACCCTTCGCATCAAATATCACATTGCATAAATAGACATTAATCATTCATAACCCCTCACTCAAACGTTTCAACCACAATTCATCAAATTCTCTCAACTGTTCATCACTGTTCATCATCATCTTCATCTTCACTTTCATCTTTTCTGCACCTCCATACCCACATCCTTTTACAAAATGGCCGGCTCAAGTGAAACAAACCCTAATCCACAGAAATCCTCCAAATCTGGGAAATCTGGGAAGAGAAAGGATAAACAGGTTCGCTTCGCTGAAGAACCTGCCTCCAAACGCCAGAAAGTCCCAGTTGATTATTCAGAATACATCACAGCGCCACTAGAACCCATCTCTCCGGCTTTCGAACACAGAAATCCCTACCTGAACAATGGGATACATGTTGATTTGAAGACCCTGGCAGATCTGGGCTATGACTTGACAGAATACCTGGAGAAGTACATGAACTGGCTGGGTTTGCAAAATGACTACAATGTAAATGTGCTTAGGCTGTTCTATGAGTCCTTAAAGGCTAAGGTTAAGTTGAGGGACCCCACTCTGCCAAAGAGCGAGATCGCTCGGGTTGACTTCCGCGCTACCGTCAGGGGAAGGAAGGTTAAGTTTAACTGGAAGGACATCAACCAATTTCTGGGGATCACGGACCCAGAATTGAACAAGTGGAAATACCATGGGAGGTTCGTTCAAGAGGAACTAGAGGAGATCTATGGGACAAGTGGAAATAAGGTCTCCGGCATGCCCCACACAAAGCGAGTACTCCAGTATATCTACTCGCGGATAATGACCCATAAGGGGGGGCACTTCAGTGAGTTTACACAACTTGACAACCCCTGGCTGCCGAGATTCCTCAACCAAGAGCTCATCAACCCTGGGCAACTCATTTCCCTGGAGCTCCTTCGGTGGCTAGATGGCAAGCCAACAAAGGAAAATGCATCTCTTCCCTATCCCCAGCTTATTGCCTTCCTGTTGGAGAACTTCAACATCAAATCCACTGAGGGAGTGGACAACAAGAAGTGCCTGCCCATGGACTCCAAGAACTTGGGCAAGATGGGAGTTTCATATGACAAGCCAGCGAGGGCAACCCAATCGGGCTCTCAGGCAGGGAGTGCCTCACACAACACTCAGCCTTCCACATCTGGCGCTGGGGATCAGGAAGCAGATTCCCATCTTCAGGCTGGGCCAAGCAGCTCCCATGGACCAAGGGTATCTGCTGCTCAGAAGGCTCTTCTCGACGAACTAAAGTAAGAGCTTCTGTTTAAGCTGCCGGATCCACTCATGACCCCTCTCCGTGAGGAATTTCACAGCGCCTACATTAGACAGCGCTTTAGGATCAAGCGATTAGAGTCTCGCCTTGACGGGGTCTAGGCCAAGCTGGACTTAATCCTTGCCCATCTTCAAGCTACTCCTCCTCCTCCTCCACCACCTCCTCCTCCTCCTCCTCCACCCCCCTCCACCACGAAATGACTCCTCTCCTCAAGACTCCCCTCACCACTCTCATTCCCCCAGCCCCTTTCCGTCCCCCAGCCACTCTCAATCCCCCAGCCCCTCTCAATCCCCCAGTCACTCTCATTCCCCCAGCCCCTCTCAATTCCCCAGCCACTCTCTTTCCCCCAGCCCCTCTCCTTCACCTATCCACTCACCCCCCTCAGACCATCACGACCACACATCCTCACCACCTCTCTCTCCTCCCAGATATGGCCCTGAACCACCTCCTCCCATTCCCTCCTCTACCTCCTCCCTGGCCCTCACCCTCTTTGATGATGGCAAAAGGGGGAGAGATACACTAAGGCAGCCGTCCCTGTGGCTTGATGCGGACGTTGCTGCTGCCCTCAGAAGGGCAATGGACATGGAGCGAGTTGGCCAAGCAGAAAAGCTAATTCGTGGTGAAGTCATCCGGTTCATGCGCCAACAGTCTGCCAGCGGTGAGGCCAGTCAACAAATGGTGCTGGCTGAGCAACCCAATGATGTACCCCCTTCTGCGCCTACAACCAACCTGATAGATGAATTATGCCAGGAGTATGGGTTTAAAAGGCCAGAGTCTCCAAGGGTGGTTATTGCTACACCTATTCCTCCATCTGCACCAGCTCCAATCCCTCCTACTGTCAGCCTCAGCAAGACAAGGGTGAAAAGGACATCCAGAAAGAAGGTTGCCCCTTCCCTCAGTGCACTCTCATCAGAAAACGAAGAGGAGTTTATAGCAGCTCCTGAGAATATTGAAATTGAGGTGCCACAGTCAGGGGAAGCCTCTCAGACTCGGTTGCCCTCCCAAGATAAGCAAGCTCAGAGAGAAGCTGAGGAAATCCCACCAGAAGTAGAGGTAAAGCTAGAGGTGGAAGACTTCACCCCAGAAGAGCTTGATCGCTTCGGTGGAACTAACAACCTCACCTTCCCCCAAGTTCAGCTTCTGGATGCTGAGAGAACTGACGCTCTGTATAAGCAAGCAATGATGAAAGGGAAAGGGAAGGCAGACTTCTTCCATGATCCTAACCTCCCAGCATGGACGGTGAAGATCAAGAATATTCATCTCCCTTCCGGAACAATTCCCATCGGAGACTCAGCATCAGGACAGTCATTTGGGATAGATGAGGCTGAGGATCTTAAAAGGGCCATCGAGGAATCCCTTGAGCTTGAAAGGATAAGAAAAGCAAATGAGGAGAGGGAACACCAAGAGATCCTTGCCCAAATCAATAAGGCAGAGCTGGATGAGATGTGGAAGAAGATGGATGAGGAACATGAGCAAAACAGAAGAGAGAGGAACAAAAGACATAGGCTTTAAAACCACACCAAATCTCTCATGCATAGCATATCATTTTGCACATGTATTTCACATTGTTAATCATTCCTTCATACATGTAAACCTACCTGCTATATTTGTTAATTTTTGTATAATGTTTTGAATATCTAACACTTGTAGTTTTTCTGTCTATCAATGAAATTCACTTACTTGAATTTATACTTGTGTTAATTTATTATATCTGTTTAAGTATGCTTTCATAAGTTAACTTTAGTTTTTCATCATCAAAAAGGGGGAGAATGTTAGAATGTTAAGTTTTGATGAAGACTAAAATATGAAAGAACTGATTAATCACTTAGGAAGAATTTGATTAAAATTGAATCCTAAGTTAGAACACAACCGGATGCAAAATCACTACCGGAAGACTTAGTTAAAACAATGTAACTAACGCTGACGGTTGTACTACACATCCCATAGCGATAGTAAACAATACACTAAGTCATAACCTAGCCTAAGTAGGAATGCTTCCCATAGCGAAATTGCTTTTCATAGCAAGTAGAACTCCCACTGCACGTGATTATGTATTACTCTTGTTGGACTAACGTTTATGTGCAGAACTAAGTTTTGCTTCCGATAGCAAAAGAGCTTCCGATAGCAAAGTCACTTGGCACTGAGTCTCTTAGACTGAAGAAGGCATTTACTACCGATAGCAAAACTGCTTCCGATAGCAAAAGAGCTTCCGATAATAAAAGAGCTTCAAATAGTAAAGACTCTTAGCACTGGGACTTAGACTAACACTTGTTGAACAAGGCTTCTACTACCGGTAGCAAAATCACTTCCGATAGCAAGTACAAGAGTCAGAACGTACAAGTGCTCAGAAGTCAGAATTGCTTTTTGATAGAGCAGAGTTGTCAGAGTTGCTTTTCAGAGATAAAGCAAGTCAACCCTGCTGAGCATTTATGGGGCATTAATGAAGCCAACGGTAACAAGGGTTTAACGGACATATTCTAACGGCATTATCCCCATCCAAGCATATGGAGCATTAGAGGTTGCTATATAAGGAATTCCTTCAACATTTATGAAGTACCAAGAATCGCACCGAACATAATCTGCAAAATTCCTTCAAGCATTCAAAGCTCATACTCAGAATACCCAGAAATCAAGAGAGCACTTATTACATTGAGAGTTCTTCTTTAGTCATCTTGTACTCTGTGTATTTAAGACTCTTCGTTTATTTAGAGCATTTATTGTACTTAAGTGAGTAACATCATTTGTTCATTGAGTGAACTAAGTAGAAAACCCTTTGTTTAAAGGTTGAACCCTTACAAGTAGTAATAAGGGGGAGCGAGTTAGGTTGTAAAGGTTGCGAGTGAGCCCGTAAAACTTGTGGTTGTAAAGGTTGCAGGTGAACCCGTTGTAAAACCTGTGGATTAGTGGAACTCAATCAAGGGATTGAGAACTGGACGTAGGTCACGAGTTAAGACCGAATCAGTATAAATTGTTGTGCAATTTAATTTTCTAAGTTTTATTTTGTAGCACAATTCACCCCCCCCCCCTCTTGTGCATCCTCACTTTCATTTGGTATCAGAGCGGGTCTTCCAAACTTGATTCCAACGAATCTGGAAAGAAAAGATCCAGTGATGGATGCTGATCAGAATACCCTTCCTGATGTCTCGATGCCTCCAAACAAACCTCCTGGTTTTGATGGGTACAATTATCCATTCTGGAGATTCAGAATGGAGAACTATATTAAGGCCAATGGCCTTCGTATCTGGGATGTTATAGAACATGGGGACAATGTTCCATTGGATGATGAAGGCTTTGCGAAGCCTCGGTCCAGATTCACTAATGATGACTACTTCAAGGTAGAACTGAATCATAAGGCCATCAACTTCATTCAGTGTGCGTTAAGTCAGAAGGAGTACTTCAGAATAAGCCACCACAAAACAGCAAAGGAGATGTGGGAGGCTCTTGAGACAGCTCATGCGGGGACCTCAGGAGTCAAGGATAGAAGAGTGGAAATGTTGGTGAAAGAATTCCACAAATTCGCGATGTTTCCTGATGAGCCGATCAGAGATCTGAAGCTCAGATTCACTCACCTTATAAACAACCTTGCCTCATTGGGAAAAACCATCCCAGAGAGGGAGCAGGTAAATAAAATCCTGAAAGTATTGAAAGGTGATTGGCTTACAAAAGTTACTATTTTGCAGGAAGTACAGGGAAAATCAACCAGATCTATCACTGCATTATTCGGTTCCCTGGCTTAATATGAACCAACCCTGTTGGCACAAAGAGCTCCCCAGGCAGCCACAAAAGCTAAGAACCTTGCACTAGTTGCTCCCAGCAAAGAAAAGGATGATGATGACGAGGAGGATATTGATGATGAAGAAATGGACATGATGGTTAAGAGATTCAAGAAGTTCTTCAAGAAGAAAGGAGGATTCCAGAGAGGAGAATCAAGTTACAAGAAAGAAAAGGCCCCTGTCTATTTCGAGTGTAAGAAGCCGGGTCATTTCAAGGCTGAGTGTCCAAGCCTTCAAAGATTTAAAGGACCACAAGAGGAAAGCCTTCATGTCCTCTATCTGGGTTAACAGCTCAGATGAAGAAGCCAGCGATGGGGAAGAGGTTGCGAATCTCTGTCTTGTTGCTAAGGAAGATGGTAGAGAAGAAACTCTCTCAGATTTTGAATCCGTCCATGGTGACGAGGTAAGCATCGCTGACCTTCAAGAAGCTTACAATGACATTCATAGAGAGTTTTATCGAATGACCAAGGCATTTAAAGTTTTAAAGAAAAAAAACCAATCACTTGAGGTGACTGTAAACTCACTAAGTAACGAGCTTGCGGAAGCCAAGAAACTTCCGAAAGCAGACACCAAGGGAAATCCCCAAGTGGAACCCAACATCTTAACCTCAGAGAGCTGCATCAACTGTAGCAAAATCTCTTTTAAAGAGATAGGCTGTACAATGCCCTGCAAAAGTTCACCAATGGTTCTGAAATGCTAAATGTTATTTTAATGAACCAAAGGGCATATAGAGACAAAACAGGATTAGGCTATAGGCACAAAGAGAAAAGGTGGGTGGAACCTAAAGTGAAACCTTACTTGAAATTCTTTCACAAAGCTACTAGCTATATGTCTTCACCCTTCAGCTTCTGCAATTATTGCAACAGGAAGGGACACTCCACGTCCACCTGTAACGCCAAGAAGCATGGTGCTGATAGCTTTTGTTGAAATAGCTAGCGCTTCTGGTTGCTGAGCGACAATCGCAAGCGGCAGGATCCACGCTGAGTAGAAGAAATGGCGTTTAGTCACTCTACTCCTTCCATGATTCGATAGCAATCCTCGCTATCGATAGTAAATTTGCTTGCGATAGATAGCTATCTTAGCTCAGGTTGAGGAATAGCTCTTGTAAGTGCTACCGGAAGTGGATTCGCTTCCGGATGTGGGCCACTTAATATTTAACATTTAAGTGCTGGGGGACCTGCAAAACTAAAGATTGACACTCCAATGTCTAAGTTAGCACAGTTTACAGGTTTTAACATTTAAGCACAGGTTTATTCTGTAGTTTAAACTTCATTTGGGTTTACCATTCCCAAATTTCCCCTTATGTAAGTAAATTGATCAACCCCCAGAGGTTTGGTGAAGATATCTGCAAGTTGATGCTGAGTTGGAACAAACTGCACCTTGACATCCTTCTTCTGAACATGATCTCTAATGAAGTGATGTCTGACGTCAATGTGCTTTGTTCTTGTGTGCTGAACTGGATTCTTGGCTAGGCTGATTGTGCTTGTGTTGTCACATAGTATGGGAGCCTCAGGGAACTCTAAGCCAAGATCTCGAAGTTGGTTTATCAACCAAAGCACCTGAGCACAACAGCTTGCAGCAGCGATATACTCAGCCTCTGTGGATGACAGTGACACACAGGTTTGCTTCTTGCTTGCCCATGACACCAGACCGCCTGCTAGAAAGGCACATTGGCCGCTGGTGCTCTTTCTATCTGTTTTGTAACTTGCATGGTCAGCGTCAGAGTAAGCCCACAAGAACTCTTGGTTAACTCTGGGATACCAGAGACCAAGTTCTTGAGTTCCCTCAAGGTATCTCAAAATTCGTTTAACACATGTTAGGTGAGATTCCTTGGGATTGGCTTGAAATCTAGCACACATGCCAACACTAAATTGAATATCAGGTCTGCTAGCCGTTAAATATAATAGGGAGCCTATCATGCCCCTATACATCGACTGACTAACTGAACTTCCCTTAACGTCTGCATCGAGAGCGGCAGTGGTGCTCATGGGAGTATCATACTCCCTGCATTCATCTATCCCAAACTTTTTGAGAAGTTCTCTGCAGTACTTGGTTTGGGAGATGAAAATGTCATCTTTCCTTTGTTTGATTTGCAGGCCTAGGAAGAAGGTTAGTTCTCCCATCATTGACATTTCAAATTCTCCCTGCATTGTTTTTGAGAACTCTTCACAGAGTTTCTCGTCAGTTGCTCCAAATATGATATCATCAACATATATCTGAATAACTAACATATTCCTATCCCTATGCAGAATAAACAGTGTATTATCCAGTTTGCCCCTAGAGAAACCTTTTCCTAGCAAGAAATTTCTAAGTCTCTCATACCAAGCTCGTGGAGCTTGTTTCAGGCCATATAACGCTTTCTTCAATTTATACACATGTTTTGGTTGTCTAGGGTCCTCAAAGCAAGGAGGTTGTTCAATATACACCTCTTCCTTAATATAGCCATTAAGAAAAGCACTCTTTACATCCATTTGATATAATTTAAAACCTTTTATGGATGCAAAGGCTAGAAGAATCCTTATGGCCTCAAGCCTTGCGACTGGAGCAAAGGTTTCTTCATAGTCTATGCCTTCTTCTTGGATGTATCCTTTTGCTACTAGTCTGGCTTTGTTTCTAGTGATAAGTTCGGTCTCATCCAGTTTGTTTTTAAAGACCCATTTGGTCCCAACTATGGATTGGTGAGACGGTCTAGGTACTAGTTCCCAGACTTGACTTCTCTCAAATTGATTTAGCTCTTCCTGCATGGCAATGATCCAATCACAGTCTTCTAGGGCCTGTTCAACTGAAGTTGGTTCGATTTGAGACAGAAAGGCTCCATACTCAACTTCATTTTGAACCTGCCTTCTAGTTCTAACACCAGAAGAAACATCACCAAGTACTTGGTCTAGTGGATGATCCCTGTGATGTCTCCTAGCGATTGGCAACTGTACCTCATCAGACACCGTCTGCATTCTAGGTTCATCAATGGGGTCATCCTCCACCTTAGGATCACTTGCTGATGTTTCTTTGGGTGGTGAGGGTGATGGTGGTGTTGAAAAATTTAGAATTCCATCAATCCCTGTGGATTCTTCCCATGAGGGGTTTTCATCAAATACAACATGCATGGATTCTTCAACTGTTCTAGTTCTTATGTTGTATACTCTGTATGCTTTGCTTCTAAGAGAGTATCCTATAAGGATTCCTACATCTGCTTTAGGATCAAACTTACCCAAATTTACCTTTCCGTTATTGTGGATATAGCATTTTGATCCGAAGATTCTCAGGTGGCTGATGTTGGGCTTTCTTCCCTTGTATAGTTCGTATGGTGTTTTGTCCAGGCCCTTGCGAATGTAGGCTCTATTGGAGATGTAACATGCAGTGCTCATAGCGTCAGCCCAGAACACTTGAGAGACATCCTTCTCATTGAGCATGCTTCTGGCCATCTCAGTCAGAACCCTGTTCTTCCGCTCAACCACACCATTTTGTTGTGGAGTCCTGGGAGCTGAGAAGTTGTGATGAATCCCATTATCTTCACACAGCTCTGAGAAGTCGTGATTCTCGAATTCTCCACCATGGTCTGTCCTTATTGCAGCTATCTTGAGATTTCTCTCATTATGTACTTTCTTAGCAAGGACAACAAAAGCATCAAAAGCATCATGCTTAGAGGGAAGAAACATAGTCCAGGTAAACCTTGAATAGTCATCCACTACCACTAGAGCATAAAGGTTTCCACCCAAGCTCTTCACTCTCGCTGGCCCAACTAAGTCCATGTGGATTAGTTCCAAGGGCCTGCTTGTGGAGACTCTCTTCTTGGTTTTGAATGAGGACTTTGTTTGCTTACCTCGTTGGCAAGATTCACAGATAAAATCATGCTTTACTTTAAAGGATGGAATCCCTATTGCTAGCTCCTTCTTAATGAGCATATCAAGCTGCGCAAAATTCACATGTGCTAGCCGTTTATGCCATAGCCAACTATTTTCATCGCTAGTGATTAAGCATTTTTCAGTTAATTGTTGGCATAAATCTAGGGTATATAGGTTTCCATTTCTATTAGCCTTAAGTTTGCATTTCAGATTAGTCTTATCTATGTTGAGATCATGCTTGTCAACTATAAGGCATTCATGAGAGTCAAAGATTACCCAGTTTCCCTTGTCAGTGCTTTGACTCACACTCAGCAGGTTATGACAGAGACCATCTACCAGGTAGACATCTTGGATGGGACCAACTTCACCAACTCCAGTGATCTTTCCACTTTGATTCCCTCCAAAGTTCACTTTGGCTCCATCCTTGATCACCAGTGATTTGAACTTGTCCCTATCTCCTGTCATGTGTCTCTAGCATCCGCTATCCATATACCACTTCCGGTTGTTGGATGCCTTGAGACAGACCTGCACGGATCAGACAGACTTAGGTACCCAACCTTTATTGGGTCCTTTTTCATTAGTGTCCGGAACCCTTGGTCCAGTGTTGACCTTAGGTCTGTGAGTAACTTGTGCCTCTGGCCTTGGTTAGGCTCTAGGCGGTTGAGTTTCCTTTGGAACAGGTTTCTGTGTCCTAGGTCTCGGGTTGACTCTATGTTTATGTACTCCCTTAGCCTCCTTGCCTTGGAAAGGTCTTAGGCAGATTAGTTCCTTTTGGAACCCACTTGTGAGTGCTATTGGCACCATGCTTCTTGGCGTTACAGGTGGACGTGGAGTGTCCCTTCCTGTTGCAATAATTGCAGAAGCTGAAGGGTGAAGACATATAGCTAGTAGCTTTGTGAAAAAATTTCAAGTAAGGTTTCACTTTAGGTTCCACCCACCTTTTCTCTTTGTGCCTATAGCCTAATCATGTTTTATCTCTATATGCCCTTTGGTTCATTAAAATAACATTTAGCATTTTAGAACCATTGGTGAACTTTTGCAGGGCATTGTACAGCATATCTCTTTCAACAGAGATTTTGCTACAGTTGATGCAGCTCTCTGAGGTTGAGATGTTGGGTTCTGCTTGGGGATTTTCCTTGGTGTCTGCTTTCGGAAGTTTCTTGGCTTCCGCAAGCTCGTTACTTAGTGAGTTTACAGTCACCTCAAGGGATTGGTTTTTTTCTTTAAAACTTAAATGCCTTGGTCATTCAATAAAACTCTCTATGAATGTCATTGTAAGCTTCTTGGAGGTCAGCGATGCTTACCTCGTCACCATGGACGGATTCAAAATCTGAGAGAGTTTCTTTTCTACCATCTTCCTTAGCAACAAGACAGAGATTCGCAACCTCTTCCCCATCGCTGGCTTCTTCATCTGAGCTGTTAACCCAGATAGAGGACATGAAGGCTTTCCTCTTGTCCTTTCCTTTAAATCTTTGAAGGCTTGGGCACTCAGCCTTGAAATGACCCGGCTTCTTACACTCGAAACAGACAGGGGCCTTTTCTTTCTTGTAACTTGATTCTCCTCTCTGGAATCCTCCTTTCTTCTTGAAGAACTTCTTAAATCTTTTAACCATCATGGTCATTTCTTCATCATCAGTATCCTCCTCATCATCATCATCATTTTCTTTGCTGGGAGCAACTAGTGCAAGGTTCTTAGCTTTTGTGGCTGCCTGGGGAGCTCTTTGTGCCAACAGGGTTGGTTCATATTCAGCCAGGGAACCGAATAATGCAGTGATAGATCTGGTTGATTTTCCCTGTACTTCCTGCAAAATAGTAACTTTTGTAAGCCAATCACCTTTCAATACTTTCAGGATTTTATTTACCTGCTCCCTCTCTGGGATGGTTTTTCCCAATGAGGCAAGGTTGTTTATAAGGTGAGTGAATCTGAGCTCCAGTTCTCTGATCGGCTCATCAGGAAGCATCGCGAATTTGTGGAATTCTTTCACCAACATTTCCACTCTTCTATCCTTGACTCCTGAGGTCCCCGCATGAGCTGTCTCAAGAGCCTCCCACATCTCCTTTGCGGTTTTGTGGTGGCTTATTCTGAAGTACTCCTTCGGACTTAACGCACACTGAATGAAGTCGATGGCCTTATGATTCAGTTCTACCTTGAAGTAGTCATCATTAGTGAATCTGGACTGAGGCTTCGCAAAGCCTTCATCATCCAATGGAACATTCCTTATGATTCAGTTCTACCTTGAAGTAGTCATCATTAGTGAATCTGGACTGAGGCTTCGCAAAGCCTTCATCATCCAATGGAACATTGTCCCCATGTTCTATAACATCCTAGATACGAAGGTCATTGGCCTTAATATAGTTCTCCATTCTGAATCTCCAGAATGGATAATTGTACCCATCGAAACCAGGAGGTTTGTTTGGAGGCATCGAGACATCAGGAAGGGTATTCTGATCAGCATCCATCACTGGATCTTTTCTTTCCAGATTCGTTGGAATCAAGTCAAGAAGACCCGCTATGATACCAAATGAAAGTGAGGGTGCACAAGAGGGGGGAGGTAAATTGTGCTGCAAAATAAAACTTAGAAAATTAAATTGCACAACAACTTATACTGGTTCGGTCTTAACTCGTGACCTACGTCCAGTTCTCAATCCCTTGATTGAGTTCCACTAATCCACAGGTTTTACAACGTGTTCACCTGCAACCTTTACAACCACAAGTTTTACGGGCTCACTTGCAACCTTTACAACCTAACTCGCTCCCCCTTATTACTACTTGTAAGGGTTCAACTTTTAAACAAAGTGTTTTCTACTTAGTTCACTCAATGAACAAATGATGTTACTCACTTAAGTACAATAAATGCTCTCAATAAACGAAGAGTCTTAAAAATACACAGAGTACAAGATGACTAAAGAAGAACTCTCAATGTAATAAGTGCTCTCTTGCTTTCTGGGTATTCTGAGTATGAGCTTTGAATGCTTGAAGGAATTTTGTGTTAGAATCTTAAGTTTTGATGAAGACTATAAAATATGAAAGAACAAGTTAAACACTTAGAAAAATTAGGTTAATATAGAACCCCAAGTAAGAGTACAACCGGATGTGGATTTACTTCCGGATGGACTAGGACTAGCGCTCGCGGATGAATGACTCATCCCACAGCGGATGTAAGTAAGTCACTTAAGTCAGAACTCAGTCTAGGAAAGCTAGAAGTATAAAATCTTTAAGACTAAGTTAGGACACAACCGGATGCAAGAATGCTTCCGGATGTTAAGTGACTAGCGCTGCCTATTGGATTTGGCAACACCGAGCGTCAGTGAATATAACTCTAAGTCATAAGTTAAGTCTAGTAGGAGTACTTCCGGATGTGGAATTGCTTCCGGAAGTAAGAGAGCTTCCTTAGACAAAATGAACTCCCACTGCATGTGACTATGTGTTAATATTGCTAGACTAAAGTTCAAGTGCAGCACTGAGTGATGTTGCTTCCGGATGTGGTAGTGCTTCCGGTAGCAATCAGAATGTCAGAACATACAACAGTGCAGTGTCATAATGCTTTTTGGCAGAGCAGAGTTGTCAGAGTTGCTTTTCAGAGATAAAGCAAAGTCAACCCTGCTGCGCATTAATGGAGCATTAATGAGCAACGGTAACAAGGGAATAACAGCTATATTCAAACGGCCTTGTCACCTACCAAGAGAGAGAATACTTGAAGACACTATATAAAGAAGCTCATCTTCATTTATGAAGATAACTTGGAGAAAAACGCAGAAATCTAGAGAGAGAAACTGAGAGCATTCTTCAAGCATTCAAAGCTGCCCAGAAAAGCAAGAGAGCACTTAATACATTGAGAGTTTTATTCATTACTCATCTTGTACTCTTTGTAGTTAAGTCTCTTCATTTATTGAGAGCATTCATTGTACTTAAGTGTGTAACATCATTTGTTCTTAGAGAGAACTAAGTTTAGAAAATCTTTTATTTGAAAGGTTGAACCCTTACAGGTTGTAAGGGGGAGCGAGTCTGTAAGGTTGCAAGTGAACCTGCTGCAAAACTTGTGGTTGTAAGGTTGCAAGTGATCCTGTGCTAAAACTTGCGGTTGTAAAGGTTCCAGGTGAACCCGTTTGTAAAACCTGGGGATAGTGGAACTCAATCTGGGTGGTTGAGAACTGGACGTAGGTCAAGAGTTGGACTGAACCAGTATAAAAACCTTGTGTGTTTTTATTGTCTGTTTTATTTGGTAGCACAATTCACCCCCCCTCTTGTGCATCCTCACTTTCATTTGGTATCAGAGCGGGGTCTTTCTGACTTGATTCCAACGAATCTAGAAAGAGAAGATCCAGTGATGGATGCAGATCATCATTCCCTGCCCGATGTTGCTATTCAGCCAAACAAGCCTCCTGGCTTTGATGGCTACAATTATCCCTTCTGTAAGTTCAGAATGGAGACCTATATCAAGGCCAGCGGCATTCGCCTCTGGGATGTGATTGAGCATGGTGACCACGTCCCCCTAGATGATGAAGGTTTTGCAAAGGCTCGATCCAGATTCACCAATGAAGACTATGCTTTAGTGGAGCTGAACTACAGGGCCATGCACTATATTCAATGCGCTCTAAGTCAGAAAGAGAACCCACAGGATCAGCCACCACAAAATAGCAAAGGAGATGTGGGAGGCTCTTGAGGCTGCTCATTCCGGAACCAAGGGAGTGAAGTCCAGACGGGTCGAGATGCTGGTTGAGGAGTTCAACAAATTTGCTATGCTTAGCCCAACCGAGCCAATCAGAGAGCTGGAGCTCAGATTCACCCATCTTATTAACAACTTAGCCTCTCTAGGAAAAGACATTCCTGAGGAAGAACAAGTAAACAAGATTCTAAAAGTATTAAAGGGTGACTGGATCACCAAAGTTACCATCCTGCAGGAAGTCCAGGGAGAATCAACCAGCTCTATCACTGCCTTGTTTGGTTCTCTGGCTGAATATGAACCAACCTTGCTGGCTCAGAGAGCTCCTCAAGCTACAGCTAAAGCCAAAAACGTTGCTCTTGTTGCTCCCAGCAAGGATAGGGATGATGATGATGATGAGGATGATAAGGAGGACATAGATGATGAGGAGATGACTATGATGGTGAGAAAATTCAGAAAGTTCTTCAGAAAGAAAGGAGGCTTTCAGAAAGGAGAATCTAGCCACAAGAAGGACTATAAGAAGGAAAGGACCCCTGTATGCTTCGAGTGTAAGAAGCCTGGTCATTTCAAGGCTGAGTGCCCAAGCCTTCAGAGAGCCAAAGGGAAGGACAAAAGGAAAACCTTTGTGTCCTCAATCTGGGTGAATAGTTCTGATGAGGAAGCTAGTGATGAGGAAGAGGTTGCTAACCTCTGTCTTGTTGCTCGAGAAGATGGAGAGGAGGCATCCTCAGACTTTGATTC
Source organism: Mimosa pudica (assembly GCA_029929735.1). Classification (NCBI taxonomy): domain Eukaryota; kingdom Viridiplantae; phylum Streptophyta; class Magnoliopsida; order Fabales; family Fabaceae; genus Mimosa; species Mimosa pudica. The sequence goes on along the minus strand of JAKELP010000014.1, from coordinate 5,023,058 downwards.
CATCCATGGCGATGAGGTAACGCTTCCTGAACTACAAGAAGCCTATAATGATGTTCATAGAGAATTCTTTCGCTTATGTAAGGCTTATAAAGTGTTGAGAACTAAAAAGGAATCACTTGAGTCCAAGGTGGACTCACAAAGTGAAGAGCTAGCTGAAGCCAAAAAGCTTCCGGTAGCAGATGGCAAGGGAGGTCCCCAAGCGGAACCCAATGCCTCAACACCAGAGAGCTGCCCTAACTGCAGCAAGATCTCTATTGAAAGAGATAGACTGCAAAATGCCCTGCAGAAGTTCACTAATGGGTCTGAAATGTTAAATATTATTTTAATGAATCAGAGGACATATAGGGATAAGACTGGATTAGGCTACAAGCCCAAAGGGAAAAAGTGGGTGGAACCAAAAGTGAAGCCTTACTTAAAATTTTTCCATAAAGCCACTGATCACAGCTCCACACCTTTCAGCTTCTGCAATTATTGTAACAGGAAGGGACATTCCACGTCCACCTGCAATGCTAGGAAGCATGGAGCTAATAGCTCTTATAAGTGGGTTCCAAAAGGAACCAAGACAACAAAGGATCCTCCTCCAAGAAATAAACTAAGGGAGGACAAGGATCCAGAACTTGGAAACACTTCCCAAGGGAAGTCCAACAGCCCAGAGCCCACACTAGGCCAGAGGCGCAGATTAATCACAAGCCCAAGGTCAAGATCAACACTGGACCGAGGGCTATGGGAACTAATGATAGAGGACCCAATAAAGGTTGGGTACCTAAGCTTGTCTAATCCTTGCAGGTCTGTCTCAAAGCATCCAAGAATAGAAAATGGTACATTGATAGCGGACGCTCGAGACATATGACTGGTGACCGAGACAAATTCAAATCCTTGGTGATCAAAGATGGAGCCAAAGTGAGCTTTGGAGGAAATCATAGCGGAAAGATCACTGGGTTGGAGAAGTTGGACCTGTTAAAGATGTCTATCTGGTGGATGGTCTCTGTCACAACCTGCTGAGCGTGAGCCAGAGCACTGACAAACTGGGTAATTTTTGATTCACATGAGTGCATGATAATAGACAGGCATGATCTAAATCTAGATAAGGCCAATCTAAAATGCAAACTTAAGGCAAGTAGAAATGGAAACCTATACACCCTAGATTTATGTCAACAACTAGATGAAAAAGTTTTAATATCTAGTGATGAAAATAGTTGGCTTTGGCATAAACGGCTAGCACATGTTAACTTTACACAACTTGAGTTTGGAGCCTTCTTATCTCAGATCGAACCAACTTCAGTTGAACAAGCTCTTGAGGACTGTGATTGGATTATTGTCATGCAGGAAGAGCTTAATCAGTTTGAAAGAAGCCAAGTATGGGAGCTAGTCCCTAGACCGTCTCATCAATCCATAGTTGGGACCAAATGGGTCTTTAAGAACAAACTAGATGAGACTGGTCAGATCACTAGGAACAAGGCCAGATTGGTAGCCAAAGGGTATAACCAAGAAGAAGGCATAGACTATGAAGAAACCTTTGCTCCAGTTGCAAGACTTGAAGCAATAAGGATTCTTCTAACCTTTGCATCCATGAAAGGTTTTAAATTATATCAAATGGATGTGAAGAGTGCTTTTCTTAATGGTTATATTAAGGAAGAGGTTTATGTTGAACAACCTCCTGGCTTTGAGGATCATAAGCATCCTAAACATGTGTATAGGCTAAAGAAAGCTTTGTATGGCCTGAAACAAGCTCCTCGAGCTTGATATGAGAGACTCAGCAGCTTTTTGCTGGGAAAGGGTTTCTCAAGAGGCAAACTAGATAATACACTGTTTATTTTGCATAAGGATAGAAACATGTTAATTGTCCAAATTTATGTTGATGATATTATCTTTGGGGCAACTAACGAGAAACTCTGTGAAGAGTTTTCTAAGACTATGCAGGGGGAATTCGAGATGTCAATGATGGGAGAACTAACGTTCTTCCTAGGCCTGCAAATCAAGCAAAAGAAGGAAGGAATCTTCATCTCCCAAACTAAGTATTGCAGAGAGCTCCTCAAGAAGTTTGGGATGGATGAGTGCAAGGAGTATGATACTCCCATGAGCACCACTGCCGCACTCGATGCTGATGTAAAAGGAAGTTCAGTCAGCCTGCCTATGTACAGGGGAATGATAGGTTCCTTGCTGTACTTAACGGCTAGCAGACCTGATATTCAATTTAGTGTAGGCATGTGTGCTAGATTTCAAGCCAACCCCAAGGAATCACATCTAACTTGTGTTAAGCGTATTTTAAGATACCTTGAAGGAACTCAAGAACTTGGTCTCTGGTATCCCAGAGGTAACCAAGAGTTCTTGTGGTCTTATTCTGATGCTGACCATGCAGGTTATAAGACAGATAGAAAGAGCACCAGCGGACAATGTGCCTTCCTTGGAAACAAACTTGCGTGTCTTTATCATCCACAGAGGCAGAGTACATTGCTGCTGCAAGCTGTTGTGCACAAGTGTTGTGGCTGAAAAATCAACTGAGGGATCTTGGCCTGGAGTTTCCTGAGGCTCCCATTCTCTGTGATAACACAAGCACCATCAGCCTTGCCAAGAATCCTGTTCAGCACACAAGAACAAAGCACATTGATGTCAGACATCACTTCATTAGAGATCATGTTCAGAAGAAGGATGTCAAGGTGCAGTTTGTTCCCACTCAGCATCAGCTTGCGGATATTTTCACCAAGCCTCTGGGGGGTAGATCAATTTACTTTTATTAGAGGAGATTTGGGAATGGTAAACCCAAATGAAGTTTAATCTTCAAAATAAACCTATGCTTAATTGATTAAAACCTGCAACTATACTAACTTAGGCATCAGAGTGCCAATCTTTAGTTTTTAGGTCCCCCAATGTTAAATCTTAAGTAAGTCCAACCGGAAGCAAATCCTCTTCCGGATGCCAATTTGCTGCCGCTTGGTGATGACTCTAAGCAACCGGGAGCGCCAGTGTCTGAGAAGAAGAAGGACACGTCACTTCACAAAACGTTTCATCTTCCTCCACAGGAAGTAGTGCCTTCTCTGACATTGTGAAGAGACACGTGTCAAAAAGGTGCGCCGTTCCAATTTAAATGTTTACGTTTTCCCATAAACAGCGCATGTTTTCAATGTAGAGTCATTATGTGCATCACATCGGTTACCACATGCATAAATAGGCATCAACAGTCATTCTCACTTCTCACAAATTTCTCACCACCAAAACTCTCTGAACACATTCATCGCACATTCATCTTGTTCATCTTGTTCTTCATCTTCTTCTTCTTCTTCATTTCTGGACATTGTGCATTTCATCTCATACATTCCACTCAATCCCTAAACCACTACACAAAATGGCCGGCTCTCATGAATCAAACCCCAACACTCAAATAGCCACCGCTTCGAAGAAGTCAAAATCTGGGAAATCTGGGCATCATAAATCTGGGAAATCTGGGCAACATGAACAATCTGGGCATTCTGGGAAAAAGCATAAGAAGAGTGTCCGTTTTAGCGAAGAGCCCTCTTCCAAGCGCCAAAGGATTGAGGATGATCCGTCTGTGTATAAGGATGGGCCGCTAGAAGCTGTTTCTTCTAAGTTTGAAAAGACAAAATCCTACTTCACAAATGGGATATTTGTTGATATGAAGAAGGTTGAAGAACTGGGCTTTGGTCATTTGAAGGAACATCTCCAGAAATACATGTGTTGGCTGGGGATAAGCAATGAGTATAACGTCAACGTCCTCAGGGTGTTCTACCAGTCTCTCACGGCCAAGCCCAAGTACAAGAAAGTGAATGAGAAAGAAACCATTGGCCAAGTGGACTTCAAGGCCACAGTGAGGGGGAGGAAAATCAAGTTCTCTTGGAGAGATATTAATCGCCTGCTCGGGGTCACTGATGAGGGTATGAACCAGTGGATCTACCCTGATAAGCTGAGCCAGGAGGAGCTTGAAGACGTCTATGAGACCAAGGGGAAGAAGGTCTCTGTTATGCCTGACTCCAAGAGGGTACTTCAATATGTCTACTCTCGCTTAATGACCAATAAGGGGGGAAACTTCAATGAGTTCACCTAGCTAGACAACCCCTGGCTCCCCAGATTCCTGACCAAGCAGCCTGTCAACCCTGGGCAACTCATAAGTATGGAGCTGAACCGATGGTGTGAAGTCAAAGAAAAGGGGAAACCTGGTTCTCTTCCCTATCCTCAGGTTATTGCCTTCCTCCTGGAGAAGTTGAATATTAAATCTACTGAGGAAGCTGATAACGTCAAGTGCTTGCCTATGGGATCAATGAATTTGGGCAAGATGGGAATCAAGTATACCAAGCCAGCGAAGCCCACGCGGTCTGGATCTCAGGCTGGGAGTGCCTCGCATACAACTGCTCCCTCTGTGTCTGGAGCAAAGGATCAAGAAGTGGATTCCCATGTTGGACCAAGCCGTGCTCCAAGGGTGTCTGCTGCCCAGAAGTCTCTGGTTGTTGAGTTGCGAGAAGAGATACTCTACAAGCTGCCTGAACCATTGATGGCCCCTTTGAGAGCAGAGTGTGATGCAGCAGCCTTTCAACAGCAAGAGCAGAGGATCCAGGGCTTGAAGGATCGCCTAGGGAGAGTCGAGGCCAAGTTAGATCTCCTACTTAGCCACTTCCAGATCCCTCAACCTACCACCACCTCCTCCTCCTAATCTACCTCAACCACCCCCACAGAATGACCCTCACAATCCACCTCCACCTTCGCCAAAGAATGACCATGACACTCACCACTCACCCTCACCTCACAATACCCCTCACAACTTGTTAGAATCTTAAGTTTTGATGAAGACTAAAATATGAAAGAACAAGAAAAATTAGGTTAATATAGAACCACAAGTAAGAGTACAACCGGATGTGGATTTACTTCCGGATGGACTAGGACTAGCGCTCGCGGATGAACGACTCATCCCCCAGCGGAAGCAAGTAATACACTAAGTCATAACTCAGTCTAGGAACATTAGGTGTATAAAATCCTTGAGACTAAGTTAGGATGCAACCGGATGTGGATTTGCATCCAGATGCTTAATGACTAGCGTTGTCTGTTGGGTTAGGTAACACCGAGCGTCAGTGAGTATAACACTAAGCCATAACTCAACGTCCAATAGGAGTGCTTCCGGATGTGAAATTGCTTCCGGAAGTAAGAGAACTTCCTAAGACTAAATGAACTCCCACTGCATGTGACTATGTGTTAATATATTGCTAGACTAACGCTCAAGTGCAGCACTGAGTGATGTTGCTTCCGGATGTGGATTTGCTTCCAGATGCAAACAGAATGTCAGAACGTCAGCAATGCAGTGTCAGAGTGCTTTTTGGCAGAGCAGAGTTGTCAGAGTTGCTTTTCAGAGATAAAGCAAAGTCAACCCTGCTGAGCATTAATGGAGCATTAAATGAGCCAACGGTAACTTGGGATAAACAGCTATATTCAAACGGCTATGCCACCTACCAAGAGTGAGAATACTTGAAGACATATATAAGGAAGCTCATCTTCATTCATGAAGAGAACTTTGACATCTTGAAGAAATTTAGAGTGAGAAACTGAGAATATCCTTCAAGCATTCAAAGCTGCCCAGAAAAGAGAAAGAGCATTTAACACATTGAGAGTTCTTTTCATCTACTTATCTTGTACTCTTTGTAGTTAAGTCTCTTCATTTATTAAGAGCATTCATTATACCTAAGTGTGTAACATTTGTAAAGGTTGAACCCATACAGGTTGTAAGGGGGAGTATTCAAAGCTGCCCAGAAAAGAGAAAGAGCATTTAACACATTGAGAGTTCTTTTCATCTACTTATCTTGTACTCTTTGTAGTTAAGTCTCTTCATTTATTAAGAGCATTCATTATACCTAAGTGTGTAACATTTGTAAAGGTTGAACCCATACAGGTTGTAAGGGGGAGTGTGTCAGCAAGGTTGCAAGTGAACCTGGTGTAAAACTTGTGGTTATAAGGTTGCAAGTGATCCCATTCTAAAACTTGCGGTTGTAAAGGTTCCAGGTGAACTCGTTTGTAAAACCTGGGGATAGTGGAACTCAACCTGGGTGGTTGAGAACTGGACGTAGGTCAGGTAGACCGAACCAGTATAAATCCTTGTGTTTTATTGTTTAATTTTATTTGGTAGCACAATTCACCCCCCCCCCCTCTTGTGCATCCATCTCTTTCATTTGGTATCAGAGCGGGTCTTTCTGACTTGATTCCAACGAATCTAGAAAGAAAAGATCTAGTAATGGATGCAGACTATTCCTTGCCCGATGTTGCTATTCAGCCAAACAAGCCTCCTGGCTTTGATGGCTACAACTATCCATTCTGGAAGTTCAGAATGGAGACCTACATCAAATCCTGCGACATTCGTCTCTGGGATGTGATTGAGAGTGGGAATAACGTCCCTCTAAATGATGAAGGTCTTGCAAAGCAGCGATCCAGATACACCAATGAGGACTATGCTCTAGTTCAGCTGAACTACAGGGCCATGCACTACATTCAATGCGCCCTTAGTCCTAAGGAGTTCCACAGGATCAGCCACCACAAAACAGCGAAGGATATGTGGGAGGCTCTTGAGGCTGCTCATTCTGGAAACAAGGGAGTGAAGGCAAGACGGGTTGAGATGCTGGTTGAGGAGTTCCACAAATTTGCCATGCTTAGTCCAACTGAGTCAATCAGAGAACTGGAGCTCAGGTTCACCCATCTTATTAATAACTTGGCCTCTCTGGGAAAGGACATTCCTGAGGAAGAACAAGTCAGTAAAATTCTAAAAGTTTTGAAGGGTGACTGGATGATCACCAAAGTTACCATCCTGCAGGAAGTCCAGGGAGAATCAACCAGCTCCATCACTGCCTTGTTTGGTTCTCTGGCTGAATATGAACCAACCTTGTTGGCTGAATATGAACCAACCCTTCCTCAAGCTACAGCTAAAGCCAAGAACCTCGCTCCCAGCAAGGAGAAGAATGATGATAATGAGGATGATGAGGATGATGAGGAGGACATCGATGATGAGGAGATGGCCATGATGGTAAGAAAGTTCATAAAGTTCTTCAAGAAGAAAGGAGGCTTTCAGAAAGGTGAATCCAGCCAGAAGAAAGGATATAAGAAGGAAAGGGCCCCAGTGTGCTTTGAGTGTAAGAAGTCTGGCCACTTCAAAGCTGAGTGCCCAAGCTTGCAGAGATCAAAAGGGAAGGACAAAAGAAAAGCCCTTGTGTCCTCTATCTGGGTGAATAGTTCCGATGAGGAAGCAAGTGATGCGGAAGAGGTTGCCAACCTCTGTCTCGTAGCCAGAGAAGATGATGAGGAAGCATCATCAGAATTTGATCCCATCCAGGAGGACAGTGAGGTAACTTTCCCTGAACTACAAGAAGCATATAATAAGGTCCATGAAGAATTTTTCCGCTTATGTAAAGCCTATAAAGTATTGAAAATTAAAAAGGAATCACTTGAGTCCAAGGTGGACTCACTCAGTAAGGAGCTAGCGGAAGCCAAAATGCTTCCGGTAGCGGATGGCAAAGGTTCTCCCCAAGCAGAACCCAAAGCCTTACATTAGAGAGCTGCTCTAACTGCAGCAAAATCTCAAGGGAGAGAGATAGACTGCAAAATGCCCTGCAGAAGTTTACTAATGGATCTGAAATGTTAAACATTATTTTAATGAATCAGAGGGCATATAGGGACAAGACTGGATTAGGCTACAAACCTACAGGGAAAAAGTGGGTGGAACCAAAAGTGAAGCCTTACTTAAAATTCTTTCATAAAGCCACTAATCACAGCTCCACACCTTTTAGCTTTTGTAATTATTGTAACAGGAAAGGACATTCTACGTTCACCTGTAATGCTAAGAAGCATGGAGCCAACAGCTCATATAAGTGGGTCCCAAAAGGAACCAAGGCGACAAAGGATCCTCCCCCAAGAAAAGAAACTAAGGGAGGACAGGGATCCAGAGCCTGGAAACAATCCTCAAGGGAAGCCCAAGAGCCTAGAGCCCACACTAGGCCAGAGGCACAGATTAATCATAAGCCCAAGGTCAAGACCAACACTGGACCAAGGGCTCTGGGAACTAATGACAGAGGACCCAATAAAAGTTGGGTACCTAAGCTTGTCTGATCTTTGCAGGTGTGTCTCAAAGCATCCAAGAATAGAAAATGGTACATTGATAGCGGAATGTTTGAGAATCACAATTTCTCAGAGCTGTGTGAGCAGAATGGCATTGATCACAACTTCTCACCTCCCAGAACTCCTCAGCAAAATGGTGTGGTCGAGAGGAAGAACAGGGTTCTGACTGAGATGGCCAGAAGCATGCTCAATGAGAAAGAGGTTTCTCAAGTGTTCTGGGCGGACGCTATGAGCACTGCTTGTTAGAGTCTATGTTCGCAAGGGCTTAGACAAGACTCCCTATGAGCTGTACAAAGGCAGAAAGCCCAACATCAACCACCTCAGAATCTTTGGATCAAAATGCTATGTGCATAACAATGGAAAGGTAAATCTGGGTAAGTTTGATCCAAAAGCTGATATAGGTGTATTCATAGGGTACTCTCTTAGGAGTAAGGCTTATAGAGTATACAACATGAGGACTAGAACTGTAGAAGAATTCAATGCATGTAGTATTCGATGAAAATCTTACATGGGAACAATCCACAGAAGATGATGGGATACTAAACTTTCAAAAACCACCATCATCTTCACCTAAAGAAACACCAGCAAGCAATCCCAAGGAAGAAGATGAACCCAGTGATGAACCTAGAGTGCAGACGGTGCCTGATGATGAGGTGCAGTTGTTGCCAACAGCTAGGAGACATCACAGGGATCATCCTCTTGATCAAGTGCTTGGTGATGTTTCTTCAGGTGTCAGAACCAGAAGACAAGTTCAAAATGAGGTTGAGTTTGGAGCTTTCTTATCACAAATTGAACCAACCTCATTTGAACAAGCTCTTGAGGACTGTGACTGGATTATTGCCATGCAGGAAGAGCTAAACCAGTTTGAAAGAAGCCAAGTTTGGGAACTAGTCCCAAGGCCGTCTCATCAATCCATAGTTGGGACCAAATGGGTCTTCAAAAACAAACTGGATGAGACTGGTCAAATAACAAGAAACAAAGCCAGATTGGTAGCCAAAGGGTATAACCAAGAAGAAGGCATAGACTATGAGGAAACCTTTGCTCCAGTCGCAAGACTTGAAGCAATAAGGATTCTTCTAGCCTTCGCATCCATGAAAGGTTCTAAATTATATCAAATGGATGTAAAGAGTGCATTTCTTAATGGCTATATTAAAGAAGGGGTCTATGTTGAACAAAGTCTTGCAACTCGAGCAAAGGTTTCTTCATAGTTTATGCCTTCTTCTTGGTTATACTATTTTGCTACCAGTCTGGCTTTGTTCCTAGTGATCTGACCAGTCTCATCCATTGGTGAGACGGTCTAGGGACTAGCTCCCATACTTGGCTTCTTTCAAACTGATTAAGCTCTTCCTGCATGGCAATAATCCAATCACAATCCTCAAGACCTTGTTCAACTGAAGTTGGTTCGATCTGAGATAAGAAAGCTCCAAACTCAACTTCATTTTGAACCTGCCTTCTGGTTCTGACACCAGAAGAAACATTACCAAGCACTTGGTCAAGAGGATGATCCCTGTGATGTCTCCTAGCTGTTGGCAATTGTACCTCATCAGGCACCGTCTGCACTCTAGGTTCATCACTGGGTTCATCTTCCTTGATAGGATCACTTGCTGGTGTTTCTTTTGGTGGTGAAGATGATGGTGGTTTTGTAACATTCAGCATCCCATCATCTTCTGTGGATTGTCCCCATGTAGGATTTTCATCAAATACCTAGTTCTCATGTTGTATACTCTATAAGCCTTACTCCGAAGAGAGTATCCTATGAAATCTCCTATATCAGCCTTTGGATCAAACTTACCCAAATTTACATTTCCATTGTTATGAACATAGCATTTTGATCCAAAGATTCTGAGGTGGCTGATGTTGGGCTTTCTACCTTTGTACATCTCATAGGGAGTCTTGTCCAAGCCCTTGCGAACATAAGCTCTGTTAGAGATGTAGCAAGCAGTGCTCATAGCATCCGCCCAGAACACTTGAGAAACCTCTTTCTCATTGAGCATGCTCCTGGCCATCTCAGTCAAAACTCTGTTCTTTCTCTCAACCACGCCATTCTGGTGAGGAGTTCTGGGAGCTGAGAAGTTGTGATCAATGTCATTCTCCTCACACAGCTCTGAGAAGCTGTGATTCTCAAACTCGTTCTGCACTTTGAGATCATGCTCCATGATCTGCTATTTTGAGATCTCTCTCGTTCTGCACTTTCTTAGCCAGGACAACAAAAGCATCAAAAGCATCTTGCTTGGAGGCAAGAAACATTGTCCAAGTGAACCTAGAATAGTCATCCACCACAACTAGAGCATACAGGTTTCCACCCAAGCTCTTCACTCTTGCTGGCCCAACCAAATCCATGTGGATTAGTTCCAAGGGCCTGCTGGTGGAGACTCTCTTCTTGGTTTTAAATGAGGACTTTGTTTGCTTTCCTCGTTGGCAGGATTCACAAATATAATCATGCTTAACTTTAAAGGATGGAATCCCTATAGCTAGCTCTTTCTTAATAAGCATATCAAGTTGTGTAAAGTTAACATGTGCTAGCCGTTTATGCCAAAGCCAACTATTTTCATCACTAGATATTAAACATTTTTCATCTAGTTGTTGACATAAATCTAGGGTGTATAGGTTTCCATTTCTACTTGCCTTAAGTTTGCATTTTAGATTGGCCTTGTCTAGATTTAGATCATGCTTGTCTATTATCATGCACTCATGTGAATCAAAAATTACCCAATTTCCTTTGTCAGTGCTCTGGCTCACCCTCAGCGGGTTGTGACAGAGACCATCCACCAGATAGACATCTTTAACAGGTCCAACTTCTCCAACCCTAGTGATCTTTCCGCTTTGATTTCCTCCAAAGCTCACTTTGGCTCCATCTTTGATCACCAAGGATTTGAATTTGTCTCGATCACCAGTCATATGTCTCGAGCATCCGCTATCAATGTACCATTTTCTATTCTTGGATGCTTTGAGACAGACCTGCAAGGATTAGACAAGCTTAGGTACCCAACCTTTTTATTGGGTCGTCTATCATTAGTTCCCATAGCCCTCGGTCCAGTGTTGATCTTGACCTTGGGCTTGTGATTAATCTGCGCTCTGGCCTAGTGTGGGCTTTGGGCTGTTGGACTTCCCTTGGGAAGTGTTTCCAAGTTCTGGATCCTTGTCCTCCCTTAGTTTCTTTTCTTGGAGGAGGATCCTTTGTTGTCTTGGTTCCTTTTGGAACCCACTTATAAGAGCTATTAGCTCCATACTTCCTAGCATTGCAGGTGGACGTGGAGTGTCCCTTCCTGTTACAATAATTGCAGAAGCTGAAAGGTGTGGAGCTGTGATCAGTGGCTTTATGGAAAAATTTTAAGTAAGGCTTCACTTTTGGTTCCACCCACTTTTTCCCTTTGGGCTTGTAGCCTAATCCAGTCTTATCCCTATATGCCCTCTGATTCATTAAAATAATATTTAACATTTCAGACCCATTAGTGAACTTCTGCAGGGCATTTTGCAGTCTATATCTTTCAATAGAGATCTTGCTGCAGTTAGGGCAGCTCTCTGGTGTTGAGGCATTGGGTTCCGCTTGGGGACCTCCCTTGCCATCTGCTACTGAAAGCTTTTTGGCTACCGCTAGCTCTACACTTAGTGAGTCCTCCACCTTGGACTCAAGTGATTCCTTTTTAGTTCTCAACACTTTATAAGCATAAGCGAAAGAATTCTCTATGAACATCATTATAGGCTTCTTGTAGTTCAGGAAGCGTTACCTCATCGCCATGGATGGAATCAAAGTCTGAGGATCCCTCCTCTCCATCTTCTCGAGCAACAAGACAGAGGTTAGCAACCTCTTCCTCATCACTAGCTTCCTCATCAGAACTATTCACCCAGATTGAGGACACAAAGGCTTTCCTTTTGTCCTTCCCTTTAGCTCTCTGAAGGCTTGGGCACTCAGCCTTGAAATGACCAGCCTTCTTACACTCAAAACACAGGGGTCCTTTCCTTCTTATTCAGCCAGAGAACCAAACAAGTCAATGATAGAGTTGGTTGATTCTCCCTGGACTTCCTGCAGGATGGTGACTTTGGTGATCCAGTCACTTTTTAAAACTTTTAGAATCTTGCTTACTTGTTCTTCCTCAGGAATGTCCTTTCCCAGAGAGGCTAAGTTGTTAATAAGATAGGTGAATCTGAGCTCTAGCTCTCTGATTGGCTCGGTTGGGCTAAGCATAGCAAATTTGTGGAACTCCTCAACCAGCATCTGGACCCGTCTGGACTTTACTCCCTTGGTTCCGGAATGAGCAGCCTCAAGAGCCTCCCACATCTCCTTTGCTGTTTTGTGGTGGCTGATCCTGTGGAACTCCTTCTGACTAAGAGCGCATTGAATATAGTGCATGGCAGGTAGTTCAGCTCCACTAGAGCATAGTCTTCATTGGTGAATCTGGATCGAGCCTTTGCAAAACCTTCATCATCTAGAGGGACGTGGTCACCATGCTCAATCACATCCCAGAGGCGAATGCCGCTGGCCTTGATATAGGTCTCCATTCTGAACTTCCAGAAGGGATAATTGTAGTCATCAAAGCCAGGAGGCTTGTTTGGCTGAATAGCAACATCGGGCAGGGAATGATGATCTGCATCCATCACTGGATCTTCTCTTTCTAGATTCGTTGGAATCAAGTCGGAAAGACCTCGCTCTGATACCAAATGAAAGTGAGGATGCACAAGAGCCCGGTGAATTGTGCTACCAAATAAAACAAACAATAAAAACTTAGTTCTCAATCACCCAGATTGAGTTCCACTATCCCCAGGTTTTACAAACGGGTTCACCTGGAACCTTTACAACCGCAAGTTTTAGCACGGGATCACTTGCAACCTTACAACCACAAGTTTTGCACCAGGTTCTCGCTCCCCCTTACAAATAAAGGATTTTCTAAACTTAGTTCTCTCTAAGAACAAATGATGTTACACACTTAAGTACAATGAATGCTCTCAATAAATGAAGAGACTTAACTACAAAGAGTACAAGATGAGTAATGAATAAAACTCTCAATGTATTAAGTGCTCTCTTGCTTTTCTGGGCAGCTTTGAATGCTTGAAGAATGCTCTCAGTTTCTCTCTCTAGATTTCTGCGTTTTTCTCCAAGTTTTTTTTCATAAATGAAGATGAGCTTCTTTATATATAGTCTTCAAGTATTCTCTCTCTTGGTAGGTGACAATGTCGTTTGAATATAGCTGTTATTCCCTTGTTACCGTTGAATCAATTAATGCTTCATTAATGGAGCAGGGTTGACTTGATTTATCTCTGAAAAGCAACTCTGACAACTCTGCTCTGACAAAAAGCATTCTGACTTCTGCGCTGGGAGTTCATTTTCTCTAAGGAAGCTCTCTTACTTCCGGAAGCAATTCCACATCCGGAAGTACTCCTACTAGACCTAAGTTATGACTTAGAGTTATATTCAATCAGGCTCGGTGTTGCCTAATCCAATAGGCAGCGCTAGTCACTTAACATCCGGAAGCATTCCTGCATCCGGTTGTGTCCTAACTTAGTCTTAAAGATTTTATACTTCTAACTTTCCTAGACTGAGTTCTGACTTAAGTGACTTACTTACATCCGCTGTGGGATGAGTCATTCATCCGCGAGCGCTAGTCCTAGTCCATCCGGAAGTAAATCCACATCCGGTTATACTCTTACTTGTGGTTCTATATTAACCTAATTTTTCTAAGTGTTTAACTTTTTCTTTCATATTTTAGTCTTCATCAAAACTTAAGATTCTAACACTTTTGCTATCGGAAGCAAAACTTAAAGCACATAAACGTTAATCCAACAAGAGTAATACATAATCACGTGCAGTGGGAGTTCTATTTGCTATGGGAAGCAATTTCGCTATGGGAAGCATTCCTACTTAGGCTAGGTATTGTTTACTATCGCTATGGGATGTACAACTGTCAGCGTTAGTTACACATTTTAACTAAATCTTCCGGTAGTGATTTTGCATCCGATTGTGTTCTAACTTAGGATTCAATTTTAATCCAATTCTTCCTAAGTGATTAATCAGTTCTTTCATATTTTAGTCTTTATCAAAAAACTTAAGATTCTAACATATGGGTCTGCTTGGATAAATGGAAAATGAGAGAGGAAATAAAATGTGAGGAGAAAAAATAGGGAGGAAAGAATACTAGAGAGAAAATGTTATGAACTATATCATGCTTGAATAAATGAGAGAAAATAGTGAGAAAAGAAAATGGATAAGTGAAGATAGCATGGACATTGGGAAATAATGAGCAAAACTTTTCTCGCTCATAATCTCTACATTTAAGGGAAAATTGGGCATGAAGCCTAGTCAAAGCCCTCTCTACACTTTTCTTTTCTCTCTCATTTTCTCTCCATCCAAGCGGACGATTTTTCTCTCTTTTTTACTCACTCCAATAGACCATAAATTTCAAATTTTAATAAGAACATACCTCTCAAATGTATCGCCCAATGCAAGATCGTACTTCTTCCCAATCTCAAAAGCACAATGAGCATCAAGAGTCGCCTGCAAAATCTGATCATCTCTAAGATACTTAGCATCCCATTCACTCCTACTAATCTCTCTCCTCATAACCAAACCACGATAACACAAACATTGAAGCCTTGTTAAGGCTATCACCATCATCCGTCTCCGCACATTTCCTAACATCCAACGGATCCCTCAACATCTCTAAATGATACTCCCATATCTTCACTTAGACCTATCCGAGTGATTCCAAAATCCAACAAACGTTATTGATGTTGGAAATAGAATAGAGATAAAAATGATTTAGCAGAGAAAACAAATAAGTTTAGATAAATTGACAATTTTATCAATAATCACTAAGCCCATAATTTAATCAACAAAACTAAGCAAGAATTAGGGTCATACTACCTCCGGTCCTAAATATAAGACCTAATTGACTTTTTTTGGAGAGGTTAAGGTTGCGAAATAGGCTATTAAATAATGACATATTTGATATATTTTTAGATTATTCATTAGTTTATAGGTAAAATAAACTAATCTAAGGGAAAAAATTAGGTAAATCAATTTATAATTGACTTATTTTGCTTTTTTTATAGAATTTTCTAAAAAAGTCAGTTAGGTCTTATATTTAGGACCGGAGGGAGTATTACATTAATACCCTATCTGATCCTAAATTTAAGACTTCCTTGGATAGGCGACAAATGTTATAGACTCTTAGACTACATCCATCACGTGAACTAAGACTAAATATCATTTTGGCCTATAAACTATTTCTAATTACTCAATTTGGCCTACAAATAATAAAATGACTCATTCTGACACATAAACAAAATAGAGTCAATTTAGCTCAACAAACAAAATAAAATAGTTAATCTGGCTAATAAAATGGTTAAAATAAAATGACTCATTCCAACCAGATTGACTCTTTTATTTCATTTGTAGGATAAAATGAGTCATTTTATTATATGTAGGCTAAAAATAGTTTATACGTGAAAATGATAATTAAACTCTATTTAGTGTAAGCAAATTGAACAAACATGTATAAAAGGGGGAGTATGACGTTCAAACTAACATTACCAGATTCAAAAAGTCTTCGAAGTGACCTTGGCATAGTTGGTGAACGAGGCAACGTGTTCCGACACAGAGAGTTAATATATCTGCTGCTGGCTTCACGTAGTTAGGATTCCATTGAACGCCGATGATGAATCTGCCAAGCCACGAATGGTCGGGAAAAGCGTATGGTTAAGTGGAACCAGCGTCTAACTAGGGGGGGCGATGGATGTGACGGTGACGGTGATGTCTGTGCCGTCAAGGTTGACGGAGAAGGGTTGTGGGTGATTGTGATCGTCATTTTGGCCGGTGCGTGGGGAAGAGTGAGAGAGAGATAATGAGAGTTTTGAATTTTGGCCGCTGGGGAATGGAAATGAGGGGCGTAAAGTAATGGGGTTTTATCTTTTTTGTGTTGTACTTGTGCACAGTCATTTTGTTCTTTTATTACCGTTGGGTTCTTTTGTCAGAATTATTACCGTTGGTTTGATGAAAAAAAGTTTGAAGCAAAAAAATTTAAATGGTGAATATTATATTCACATAATCACATATAACATATTATTGAAATGACATTTAATAATAACCATACTCTAGTTTTTAAATTTAGTCATTTTTTATCAAACATTTAATTATAACACCACCTTTTAGATTTAATAAGCCATCCTTTTTAGTTAAATAAAACTAATAATGTTAGCTAAGTAGGATTCGAAATTAAATTTTCAAAACTAATAATGTTAGCTAAGTAGGATTCGAAATTAAATTTTCAAGCTTAAGGATAGAAGGAAATTGATGCACCCATATAAAAATTAAGTATACTTTAGTCTTGAATATTTATTTGTGATACCATAGTCTGGATTTTATTGATGCTATTAAATATTAAATGAATGTGAGTGATTTTTTTTACCTTAATGAATGTGAGTGATGATTGATGAGTTTTTTAATTAGGTTGTTTTTTATCAGAAAATTAAATTATATTGAGTACATGACATTTGGATTAATTAAGTATAAAGAGATTTTACCTAAATTGAAATAGTTAATTATTAAATCAGCGCTTTTGCCCTTAGTTTTTTAACTTTTTCACTTATCATCCTCTGCCGATTTATCTCTCACTTAAATATGTGGCAGTTTTTTGTATTTATTTTCCCTTGTGTGATGATGATACACAAGTTTTCTTTTTTTGACAATTTTAATCTCGTTTTTGTGTTTTAGTGTTAAGAATCCTAAGAAAGTGGTACTATTGGCCAAAAAACACAAAAGGTTTGTCGAATGTATCACAATAACTCGTTTTAAGCTCATTTGCGCGTTTTAGGGTTAAAAGCGGCATAAGTATTTTTTTTTTGACAATTTTAATCTCGTTTTTGTGTTTTAGTGTCAAGAATCTCAAGAAAGTGGTACTTTTGGTCAAAAAATTAATTGTGATGGTCATTTTTGCCCCAGTTTTGAAATTCGATAGCCATTTTTGCATCTTCGTGACAATTGCATGGCAATTTCCGTTCATGCCGGGTTGTTCAGTTTAATGTTGTAAAAGTTGGATCAAAAGGGGAGATAGATAGTGTTTCATCAGGTCAACCATTGAAACTGATGGTAAGACTGACAACAGTCGAATGAATGACCGTCGAGCCGATATATTAATCGATTAACAGTTGGGCTGATTAGGTCCGGTTTTTACAACATTGATTCAGTAGTTGATTATTGTTTTTAATAAAAATAAACTGAAGGAGTGAGAAAAACATGTAACTGATTCATTTATTAAAAGAGAATATATTTTTTGTCAGAATTAAAAATAATATATTTGAAATTTTTTTGGCAGTGACACTCACTACCGAACTTCAGTTAGTAAAACATAGACGACAAAGAATTATATAGTTACAATGTATATATAAGTATTTTTTATATATAAATAGATATTTTAATAAGTTATACATCTCAATGAGGTAGTATTGCATTAAATATGACAATATGGTAAGTTATATATGTGTTTAGTAATTGATGTTAAATTAGTAGTTGATGAAAAAAGGTGAATATATATAGGATGAGGATTTGATTATAACACTTGGTTTTTAAATTTTAGTGATCATTTTCTTTACATTTTGATTTTCTACCAATGAATTATTCAAACCTGTATGCAACATTCAGTATAATATATGTTCGACAAGTGGTCATTCTCTATAAAAAGAACAATTTATCTGAGATCAATTTTGTATTATTATGGATTGTGCAAACACGTAATTGAAGAATTATAGTGGTAAGTTAGATACACATATTGATTATAGAATTATAGATATATAGTATATATTAAATATTTTAGAAAGTTTAAGAGAATCAATTAAATGAAATCAAACACATATAAAATGTTTTCCCTCTCCAATATCAAATTTCTTCTCATAAGTCCAAATAAGTAAAAGAATCTCCTACCATCCCTCCTTCGAGCCAACCGTACCTTGATGGGTTCCTTATCATGGATGGGTATGGATTTGTTGTTTTCTATAGTTCATTTTCTAGATTGAGATCTTCAAGTTTGAGGGGGTTACACTACAAAAAACGGGCCCCATATCGGCGTTTTATAGGGCCTCGAATCGGTGGAATTTTCCGGCGGAATAGCGCTACGGCGTTTTGGCAAAACGCCTAAAAATTTGCCGTGGGAATGCGGCATTTAGGCGTTTTGAAAAACGCCTAGACGAGGGGCAAAACGCCGGTATGCGGAAATAATATTTTTTTATTTATGCACATAGGCGTTTTATAAAACGCCTATGTGCGGTATTAAATAATAATATTTCATACCGGCGTTTTGCAAAACGCCGGTATGTGTTTTTTAAAAAAAAATAAAAAAACATTTTTCTTCCTGATTGTTTAGAACCAGGAAGAAAAATGTTCAAAAACATAAGGAATAATATGTTAATCCCAAAGTTACATACACATAAAGAATAATATATATAAACATAAGCAATAACAAGAGTAATTCATGAAACATGATACCCAAATATACAAAATCAAAACAACAAGCAATATGTAAAAGAAAAGCAATAAGATCATATCAACATTATAAAATCAAATATCACAAAAAAACACGAAATAAAAAACATCAGCAAAACTAGCCAAAAAAACAAAGCAACAGCAACATTTAATGAGAGACGAAGAGAAGAAAAATAGAAGAAAACGAGAAAATGAGCAACTTTGCAGAAGGAGGGAGGTGCTATTTATAGGGAACGGAGGTGCGTACCGGCGTTTGAAAAACGCCCATATGCATTTTAATATTAAATAATGCATATAGGCGTTTTGCCAAACGCCTATATGCATTATTTACATTAAAATAATGCATATAGGCGTTTCAGGGAAACGCCTATATGCTTTCTAATGCATATAGGCGTTTAGCGGAAACGCCTATATGCATTATTTTAATGTAAATAATGCATATAGGCGTTTCCTCAAAACGCCTGTATGCGATTAAATATTATTTTAATCGCATATAGGCGTTTTGAGAAACGCCTATATGCATTTAGTGCATTTAATATGCATTTAATGCGCAGATAGGCGTTTTTCAAAACGCCGATATGCGCATAAAGTGCATATTAAATGCACGTTATGCACATAGGCGTTTCTCAAAACGCCTATGTGTGATTAAAATAATATTTAATCGCAGATAGGCGTTTTGAAGAAACGCCTATATGCGGTTTTCTGAATAAAAAAATAAAAAAACACTGTCAGCCCCTCTTTTTTAAATTTAAAAACCATACCGGCGTTTATTATACCCAAAACGCCGATATGGAAACGCGGGAAAAAAGGCGGGAAGCGCGCGCCAAATTTATTGGCGTTTTCATATAGGCGCTTTGGGTAAAAACGCCGGTATGCGTCTCATATAGGCGTTTTGGACCAAAACGCCGGTAAGGTTGCGCCGGAATGGCCCGTTTTTTTTGTAGTGTTATATGGGGTATATATAGGAAATCAAATGTGGGATTTCTGTCTTTTCTCTACCTTTGTTATTTATAAGGTACCTTAATTATGTGGGGTGTTTCTCGTATTGTCTGAAGTAAGTTGGTAAGATGTTTTCTCAACCATTTGTCAAAAGTGCTCGAATTTCATCCTTAGGAAGTCCCCTTATTCTTGGGGGTGACTCCAAACTCAAAGAGGTCAGACACCAAGGGCTTTAACGCAAAAAAAGTATGTCATTCTAATTTTGTTACCATAATGTCATTCTAGTTTAGATTTTGGTATATATGTGTTGGTTTTATTTTATTTTGTGTTTGAGATGTTTGTTGCATAGATGATTTAAAATTATGGTGTGTGCCTCAGTCTTATTAGTAAGGTACTAGATTTTTATATATGAATTTTATATGTTTAAAGTATTTTTAGGTGGGTTTAATAGGACCCTTGAACAAATTTTAAGTGTGTGATATCAATGATATGGCAACACATTATACCCTAAGACATACACCTAAGCACTCCCGCTCTAAGGGAGTTAAACTTTATCCCTTTTAGTAAGAAGAAAGCATATATTCTTTTCCATCAAACCCACAGATAATGCATATGCCTGCCTGAGCTTTCCTATACTTCTTAGAGTTTAGCGGCTGTGGCCTCTCCTTATAGTTTAGTACTATCACATAATGACTTTATTTTAATTTAATGACTACTCGGTTTGATATAAATGTCATAGTTTTTTATTATTTTTTATCAGAGCCATTTTATGCATATATTTAACCCTCTAGGGATGTTTGAGCCACATGACAATTATACTTATGTTTTAATTAAATTGATATGGATGTCATTAATTAGAATATATTTAAAATGTGTGCCGCATCTTTTATGAAAGAGAATCATAATTAAGAAGTTAAAATGTTTATAAATAATAACCAAATTAGTGTACCCAATTAGAAATAGCTGAAAGAAAACTATTATCAAGGAATAACCACAGTATGCCCCTTCTAATTATTGACATTCAAATTTCTTTAAATGCTGGTAATATCATTAAAATGTCTATGGCGATAATGTCATTTGTAGCTCCTGGTAGAAGATTGAACACCGAGCATGATGAGCAAACATACAAAGACATCTGAGAAATTTTTAAGCTGCTAAAAAAAACATATGTCAAGATGAACATGTTTCACAAAAAATAGCTAGCCAAACAGATGACTTATGAGATCCCATATACACATTACACATTAGTATTCGTAAGGAAATATATATAATAATATGTGCCGGTATGGGAATTGAATTGGGCGCACAAAACATGCAGGGCTAATCAGTCAAAGTTTCACCAGATCTGCAATAAAATATTTGATAAAAAAAGTATATAAAAAGAACATAAAATGATAATGAGGGATACCCTTTTTAAAAAAAGTGTTATTAATATTCACATAGACTCAATTATGTTTTAAAAAATCATGTTGTAATGTAAATTTTGATCATAGAAAAATGCTATATATTTCAAACGGGAAGTTTTATCGAAGCGAATAGATTTATCTCATGAAATTAAAAGCAGTCAATAAAATCAAAATGTTGATTTACAAGTTACCCAGAAAATACAAATAGTTCACTCTACAAATTATTTTGAGGAATCCTAACCCCACCAAATAAAGTCAACCGAGATTATGACACGCCAAAAATCAATCACTGTTGGTTTTCAATAGGCAGTTGTAAAACAAAACAAAAGCAATCACTAATAAGTCTTTTTTTTGCTAGCCAATAAGGCAATAACTAATAAATCATCCCAACGGCCCAGTGTGCCACTGTGCCTTCCTACAAACTACTCCCTAGGCTTTTATTTATAAGTCGCCAACCGCCACTAAATTTTGGTCCTTAATATAAGTCACCAATTAACATTAACTAACTCATTTATTAAAATTTTCCCAATATACCCTTAGCATTGGAAAATGAGAAGAGAGAGAAGATGAAAAAGGTACATGTATGCTTATAAAGATGAAAGAGGTAGTGAACCATAGTAATAAAAGTAAGAGGGGCAAAAATGGAAAAGACTAAAAAATAAGACCAATTTAATGACTCAACTTCCATTAACTTCCATTCCTTGGTATGTATAATTTGGGCGGTTGGCGACTTATAAATAGGACCGGAGGGAGTATAAACAAACATAAAACGACAAATGGCTTCTTATTGCTTCACCTGCCCACGGCCCACCACTTTATTTTTCTTATAAAAAAATTACAAACAAACCCGCAAAAATTTCCCACATAATTTTATCATCAATTTTACCTTATAATCTTTTCCAAATTATATCACTTTAACGTGTAATCTACTCATTTTCTGGACTTTAGTAAACTAACTTCTGTTGTAATTTTGTTATTCTACACGCCTCTACCATTATTCTCCCCATCTATACTCCCTTTACAAGTCATGTTTTCGAATTTTCCTCATGTTTAGCTTTTCTATATGTGGAAAAACGAATAATTTTCTAACGAATTTTCCTTTTGTATTTGTATAGGCTATATAACTAACCATCACCGTGACTACGAAAGTATAATTAGGATTTATAAAATTTTTTAAAATTCCAATCCTCCGTCATAAATAACTTCATTTATGTAGTCAACTATAGTCTCTACTCTCTTGGTCCCTAAATTTAGTAGTTGCCAACTTGCCACCAATATCCAAATTCTTGAGTCTGTCTTTGTTTACTTTTTGGTGGGATATCAAAGCCTTCGCTTCATTGATGAGGTTTAAAATTTCAATTAACAGTAACCAACAAAAAGGATTTGTTGGTTTTATTAGTTGGACGAAGAGAACCATTTATAATGTAATTCAGAACATGTCTTAAGTAAAATACTCTGATTTACTGGAGATCAGAGATCTTAAAACTTGTAACAATAGAAGGGAAAAAAAACTCAAAACATAGATAGTTAGATACATATAGAGAATAGTACTCCTAAATAAATTAAGCCCATACAGTTCCTCTAACCACTTCTTAAATTTCCTATGGTTATTTGCTAATTTTTCTTCTTTCCGCGCGGGGAGTTTCAAATGAGTAAAAATTACATAAAATAAAATTATATGTAAATGTTCACTCAAATTTGATTGTCTTTTGTCTTAAATGAGTTATGTATTCCGTTCATGATAAATGTATTTGCAGTCATTCATGAATTGACGAAACAAAGTAAATTTTTATATTCGTGTTTAATGTATTTTGTGTTGATTTGTGACAATTTTTTATTCTGGCCCATGTATCATATCATATTTATTTTAGGGGTGAAGGTGCAAAAATGATACTAAGTTTTACCCAAAATTGCGTTTCTAATACTAAAGTTTTGCGAGGAGTAAAAATAGTACCAAACTGGAGCTCCAGGTGCAAATATAATATTTTCACTTGAGAGATATAAAATTTAGATACGAAAAGACTCTTATGCCCCCATTCCTCCATCATTAAATAAAAATTTAATGAGGGGCATAAGAGTCTTTTCGTATCTAAATTTTATTTCCTCAAGTGAAAATATTATATTTGCACTCGGAGCCCAAGTTGGGTACTATTTTTACTCCTCGCAAAACTTTTATTAGAAACGCAATTTTAGGTAAAGTTTAATATCATTTTTGCACCTTCGCCCTTATTTTAGAAATTACTTAAACCAATATCTTGAAGGGCGAAGGCCCAAAAATGATACATAATTATTGGTTAAGGAACAAAAATAGTATATAACTATTCCAAGGTACACAAATGATACCAATTTTTACCATGTGATCAAAAATGATATTTTCACTAATATGACAATAAGATTAGACATGAAAAGTCGAAAATGCCCTTATAAAATAAATAACAATAACAAAAACACAATCAAACCTCACCTTTCTCTCTCCTCTTCCCCCTTCCTCTTCCCTGACTACTCACCCCCCCCCAACGGCGGAGGAGAGCGGCGACGATCTCCTCGATGGCTGGTGGCATTCTTCTGGAGAAGGAAGAAGGAAAAGGAGAGTGAGGAAGAAGAAAAAAATTATTTTATTCATAAGGGCATTTTAGACTTTTCATGTATAATTTTATTGTAATATTAGTGAAAATATTATTTTTGATCAATACTCAGTTGTTGAGAATAATTTGTGTTCCTTGGAATAGTTATGTATTATTTTTGTACTTTGCCCAATAGCTATATATCATTTTTGGACCTTTGCCCTATTTTGAATGCATGAAAATATTAATTTTTGATTATATTAGGTTTTAGAAGATGAATTCCTTTAACTAACGTAAGAAAGAATTGCAAATAGAGATAAAATGAGCAGTGTTATAAAAATAGAGATAAAATTTATGACTTACTTGAGGAGATGGTTTTGGTATTAAATATAATATAATATAATATTTATTTCTAACTTCTGTTCATATTTTCCAGAATTATCGTAATTGATGTCTTCTCAATAATAATTAAATAAAAATAGGAAGTGTGAGTTAGGTTATGAGATTGTGGCGTTTTAGTAAAAATCATGTCATATCAATTAATTAAACTAATATATTTAATTGAATCAAAATTAGGTAAATAGAACTATATTTAGAATTTGTGGTTGTAATTTTTAGTGATGGATGCCAAATTTTGGTAGTAAGTTTTGATATACAAGAAACTCTATGACTTGAAAATTGGGAAGAAAATTCGGGAAAGGTGTCATTATACCAAATACAATTACAAGAAAGTGAGGTCAACACAAAACTAATTTTGAGGCGCAATTTATGAAGAAGCAATATTTTTGGCACAAGTTTACTAAGGGACGATATATTTTGTTCAAATTTGTAAGGAAATTAGTTACTTATAGACAAAAGTTAGCACATGCACTGGGAGTATAAAGATTGGAATGAGCCGAGCAAGGTATGAGGTAAACTCTGGAAACTGCCTGTAGCTCAAAGAATACAAGCCTTCATATGGCTCTTGTTGAAGGATCAGCTCCTCACGAACAAGGTCAAAGAATACGAGCTTTCATATGGCTCTTGTTGAAGGATAAGCTTCTCACGAACAAGGAGAAAAATGACTAATGAGAAAAATGACTAATGAGAAAGACTGCTTTTTAGGCGATACTGATCCCGAGGACATTGATCATGTGCTTCAAAGACTTGCATAGAGCTTTGTTCGAGAATCACATTTCAAAGTGGATAAAGAATGTCATTCTTAAGGATAAATGACCCCAAACATGGCGAGTTGGTTTTTGTGTCACATGTTGAAAACTGTTGAGTATTAAAAACCAACGGATCTTCACAGATCTCTCTCTCACTCACTCAATTGATAGAATCCTATGTCAAATTAGATCTGTTGACAAATCGGTAGGGAAAGAGAACAAGATGAAGAATTAAACAAATCTTTATATTGATAGATGATGAAGAAGAATATGAAAACAACAACAATATTCTAATCCTCATGGACTAGATCAAAACATCCCTCATAGAGGTGATGACCACTCCTCATTGAGGAAATGGATTTACAAAACAAATCCCTAACACTAGGGTAATGAGGAGAGAGACCAAGTTAACTCTCCCTCTTGGTGTAGACTCTCATAAATCTCACACACTAAAATGTTTAGGTTAGGACCCTTTATATAGGCAATAGGGTCACTAACCACTTACAAGATACAACCTATTTAATATGATCCTAATATTTCTAACAAGATCCATACCCTCTCATACTTTAAATACGTTGCTCCATTTCTTGCTTATTTGTATACACAAGTTAATCTAGAATAGAAGAGTCACATGTAGAGCCAGCTTCTGCAGTATATAACAAAGCCCAATATCCATGATGTAATTTGCTATCTTTGAAATCATAATAAATCCCTCTTATTCCAAAAAAAAAAATGAATATCAGCTGAATTGTTGGATATTGTACCGGGTAAGTAATTGTGAAATTCGCTTTAATTTCTGTTCCCGCGTCAATTCCATTCCTATATGTATAAATAATAAATAAATATATAAATATAATATATAAATATAAATATATTATATATGTCCTTTTTTTTATTCCTTGCCCCCCAACTCCATTTCTGTTTGCTTCCCCACTGTGCCTTCCTTGCTTCTTCTCCACAACTGAAAGACAAAGAAAGACCCTTTCAAAATTCTCACACCTTTCACCAAAACCCTTCTTTTTACCTCTCCTTCATGCCATTTCCATTCTTTGTCTTTCTTTCTTTCATCCACCATGTCTCTCCTTCCCTTTCTATCTCTCCTCTTCTCTCTCCTCCTCTCCTCCTCTCTCTCTCAAACACCCCCCAGAGGTAACTAATCAAAGCTCCTTCTTTTATCTACTTTCTCCACATGGGTTTTCATAAATTCACCAAATTTTTATATCTAGCTGTTAAAAATCTATTTTTTGCATTCAATTTCTTCTGGGTATGTTAGTTTTTGTGAAATTTATTCAATTTTCTTCTGGGTATGTTTGTTTCTGTGAAATTTATGCAACCCCACATGTGGACTTGGTCAAGTTTGTTTCTTTTGATTTTTTCAAATTGAAATTGCTTTGGGTAAAGTAGTTTCTGAGAAATTGATTGAATTTGAACCTTTATCTGTTCTTTATTGATTGTGGAGATGAGTCAACGACTGGGTCAACCAATTTGTTCTGTAGTTTCTTTTTCAATAGAAGTTTCTTGTTGTGGATGTTTTCTGAGAAATTCATGTGATTTCCAGGTTACTTTCTTGATTGTGGAGCAAACTCCAGTTCTACAATCAATGATCTTCCATGGACTAGTGATTCAGGGTTTATCTCTACTGGTACACCCAAGAATTTGACTGTTTCTGTGTTGGATCAAACATTATCCACCGTTAGATCATTCTCTCTTCAAGATAAGAAGAATTGCTACAATTTTCTGGTGTATCGCGGAGCACGGTATATGGTGAGGACTACTTATTTCTATGGAGGTGTCAATGGGGCTAATTATCCTTCCCCACCTGTGTTTGATCAGATGGTGGATGGGACTTTTTGGGGTGTGGTGAATACCACAGAGGATTTTGCAAATGGCAACTATACTAATTATGAAGGGGTTTTCTTAGCTCAGGGAAAGATTATGAGTGTTTGTATCGGGTCTAATACTTACACGGATTCTGACCCGTTTATATCGGCTCTTGAGTTGGTGATCCTTGCTGATTCGCTATACAATTCCACGGATTTTGGCAAGTTTGGGCTCAGTTTGGTTGCTAGGCACAGTTTTGGATACTCTGGACCCCTCATTCGGTTAGTGAAAAATTGTTTTTGTGTCTTTCATTTCAGTTCTATTGATATCGAATTTTTTTATTAAAATTATGATTTGATGCTGTTGATGTGGACGTAGCTACGATCATCAGACTGGTTATAAAATAAGTTTGGTTAGTTTAGATTGTGGAGTTCTGTTATTAATGCTAAAAACAGCTTGAACAATAACGAAGAAACACGTATTAATCATGAAAGAGCATATCGGAGTACAACAATTATCAACTAATCAACCCTTCTTTGAGGGGAAGGGCAAATCCCAAAACCAGTGAAGACTTATGTTAATATCTCCCTTCTTGGGTGAGGGATCAACTTCCCTTCATACCAATCTTTAACTAAGTCTTTATATAGAATTCTAAATTGAATGATCTACTAATTGTGCTTGATGACATATCATATATCATGTTCATTGGTTTTGCAGTTTCTAATGCTTATCACATCATGGTTTCAAGTTGCTACTTTAGTTTATTTTGCTATGTTTTTATGATTTGCATGAAACCCTACACTGGAAACTTAATGAACACAGTAGCAAAAAATTCTTG
This sequence comes from Mimosa pudica, assembly GCA_029929735.1. Classification (NCBI taxonomy): domain Eukaryota; kingdom Viridiplantae; phylum Streptophyta; class Magnoliopsida; order Fabales; family Fabaceae; genus Mimosa; species Mimosa pudica. The sequence continues at coordinate 4,995,771 of JAKELP010000014.1, read as the reverse complement.
TGTTGGAGACTACTGCAATTTAGAAAGAAGCGTACTGGTGAATGAAATATATGACAGGCTACAATCTGTTTGAAGCCACTTCTGATTTAATTTGCAGTAGGGAGAATGTTCATAGCACTGTTCCTATTTTTCTAATTATCATGTCTATCGCCAGGTATCCTGATGATCAGTTTGACCGCTTCTGGGCGCCTCTTACAACAAGTGCTTCTAGCCATGCAGGAAGCAGCAATGCTTCTGTTTCAGGAATTTGGAACCTTCCGCCTTCAAAAGTATTTAATACAGGGCTTGGATCTGATGAATTGGAATCATTGCAATTGGCATGGCCTGAGGCATCACTTCCAAACTCCAACTACTTCATTGCTTTATACTTTGCAGAATACAGTGGATCATCATCATCAGGAAGACAAAGAGTTTTAAGTATCAGTGTAAACGGAGTAACATATTACAATGGTTTGAATGTGACTGAAGCTGGTGTTGTTGTCTTTGCCAAACTTTGGCCTCTTTCTGGTCATACAACAATCACTTTGACCCCTGCTTCCAGTTCATCCATGGGTCCCTTGATCAGTGCCGGTGAAATTTTTCAGATGTTGCCACTTGGAAGAAGAACTTTGACGCGAGATGGTATAACTACTTTTCTTGTTTGGAAAAATTGGACTAATTTTGAAATATTTTACCATATTTAGTCAACCAGTAAATATGAAAATATTATTGCATCAAAGTACATGAATATTCGTCTGGTGACAATGCCACTTAGGAATATATGCCTACAACAGCTGGGTAAATCTTTCAAATTTTTAGTTGCCGTGTCAATGTATGACATTTGTAATCATTCAATGTTTTAAGAAGGGAACTTTTCTTGACAGTTATTGCATTGGGAAAGATAAAACAGAGTCTAAGAAATCCTCCACGTGATTGGAATGGTGATCCTTGTATGCCTCAACAATACTCATGGACTGGTGTCACGTGCTCAGGAGGAACAAATATTCGAGTAGTGAACTTGTAAGAACAGTCTTGAGTAATAATTTGTTTTTTTTTAATTCTGTTGCACTCAATAAATGATTTGCTAACTCATGATTTGTGTTGATTCAGAAACTTAACAAGCATGAATCTTTCTGGATCTTTATCACCTAATATTGCCAATCTGACCGCATTGACAAACATGTAGGTTTTGTAGTTTAAATAAATAATTTTATGGAATTGAGGATTTACTTATTTCTGATCAACTAATTATCATGCCTTCCTGCAGCTGGCTTGGTAATAACAATTTGTCTGGACGAATTCCTGACCTCAGTTCACTAAGGATGTTGGAAACACTGTAAGTTTTTTTTTCCCCATGTTGATTCTGATAAGATGATTCATCTTTTAACTTATGATCGAGAACATAATTGGTTAAAGTCACTCTACAAATTGAATTATACCATTGAAAGGAAATAATGATATTGTTTTTGCTATCAATAGTGATTAATGTGTTTGATAGTAAATTGCAATGTACAAGTGGTTATACACAGAATTCAGTATTTGCATTTTTCTTAGTTATTGTTTTTGTATTTGAAGGCACTTGGAGGACAATCAATTCAGTGGAGAGATTCCCTCGTCCCTTGGTAACATCAGCAGCTTGAAAGAACTGTACGTTCTGTTTTCTCAAGATATTCTTGAAAATACTAGCAACTTTTTACTCTTTGAAATTCAGCCCTCCACTCTTTCATTAAGTATTTACTCTTAGTTGAAAACCTCCTATTCAAAATAACGTTACATGATTGTTTAGATTGGACAGTATATCATAATATACATTTATAACGACTGAGATTTTGTGTTTTAGACTATGATCATATTTATACACTCCAATTTGTAACTTTTGTTGGTATGCTGTTTCTGCTGTTCTGTTTCCATTTTTCAAATTTTAACATACAATGGCCGATCTGTGATTTTCATCATTTGTACCTTTATATAAGACATAATTCATATATATCTTCACTTGAAACAGGAATTGCTTTTTTTTCCAGCAATGACTCAGTACTTTCAACTTCTGTTTTTCTCTCTCTATTTTTTCTTTTGTTGTTATCTGAATTTTGTTACCCATTTCTTTACCATTATTTTCAATTAAAGTGAGTCATATGCGCTGCATGACATCCGAAAAATAAGTTATATAATTCATGATTCATGAATAGAACAATTTGATAAAAGTTATACTAGAAGTTGGATTACTATGATGTCATAGAAGTTGGATCACTGAACGGGTTACTTTCTGTTGCAGATTCTTGCAAAACAACAATCTGACTGGTCAAATTCCTGGAAATCTCAACAGAAAACCAGGATTAGATCTTCGGTAAGAATAGTTTTAGAACACTAATTTCATGTCAGCCCCCATCTCTTTTATTGTTCTATTTGTTGACTACTTCCTTATCAACAGGACTTCTGGAAATAATTTATCATCGCCTCCAGCATCCTACTGATCGATTCTCTCAACACATTCTGCGATCAAGTTTTGATTCTAATACACTTTCATGCATAGGATGCTTTAATCGTCAAAGATGCTCCGTTTTGCTACTTATCCTAACTCCGTTTTTCCTGGAAGTTTGTCATAATCAAATCTCTCTTCTCAAGGGAGACAAAGTTTTCTTCTTTTGACATGGAGATAAAGGTCCCTGTCTGCATAGTTTAAGTTTGATAATGAAGTCCATTGTAAATTGTATGTATCTTATCCATATGTAGGCAATATTCATTATTTTATTGAAATTCTTTGGTGAGTTGTTGAGCTGTTTTGTTCCTCACACGTAATATGTTCTGGTTTCTGTGTGATATTATATATCTTTAGTTTTGTTTGCCATTTAATGGCTGCAATGCAGAATCAACTGCATTGTGATTTATGATCACTGTTATGAAGTGATAATTTTTCTAAAATACTTTCTTCTGATATGGCTACATACATGTATCTCTCTCCCCAGATCCCACCTAGTGGGGAGCTTTGTGTAATGGGCTGCCTACCTGATATGCCTTAATTAAATCATTATTTCTATGCTACTCCTATTGCAAGTTCTGTAATAAAATCCATTTATAGAACAAACTCCGCAAGACCGTAACAAGAATTTTCAATGTTTTAGAGGTAAAATTGGTAAGAACTTAAGCATGCACTTCATATTTGGAAGTCAAATGGTCAAGACTTCATATTTGTAAAATATCTATATTTGCCTACAAATCAGATTAATAAGTAAACATACAATTAGTACATGAGTATGTGTGATCGAATTTAACGCTAAGAATGTGTAAAATATCTATATAGTGGTTAATGTTAATATAATATTAATGATTAAGTTTATATAGTGCCTTTATATGTAGAAACTAAAACTCTGCCTATATTGAACTTTATGTTTATTCCATATCGTAGTTGGTCTCAAGCATGGGTAAAAGAGGACGGTTGTGTTAGGCTTTAACAGTCAATGTAAAAAATTTGTTAAATCTCTTGATTATGGATAGACAAATATATTGTGCGAATGCTATGTTGTTTCCTATATGTAATGTGTTGTATTGCTCGAGCACAATGACATTAGAGCGAGAGCCGTTGCATAGCTTGAATGCAGTGTTAAGAAACCAAGAGCCACTGAATCCTCACTTGAATGCAATGTTAAATGAGAAAGGGATACCACACTCTAATGGACGGAGTGGCTAAGAAGTTCGTTCATGAGAGTTTTTGGAACATTGGAACGCTAAATGACAAGAGTTTTGAAATGAAATAGGAAATAAATAAGCGCAAGATTAATATATTGTGTTTTCAGGAAGCAATATGAGTTGGAGAGGGAAGTAGATAATGAAAGTTTATAGAACTACACTTTGATACACAAGAAAGATAAAAGGAAAGAATGATGTTTGTATCATTATTGGTAATGAATGGAGAAAGAATATTGTGGGAATTAAGACTATTGAAAATCGAATCATATATGTGAAAGCCATTGTGGGAAAGGATATGATAAACATTATTTGTGCATGTTCACCTCAAGAAGGGGTAGAATCACATTTCAATGACGAGTTTGGGCACACATGGAGGGGTTGATTCGAGGTATTCCGCAAAGAGGGAATATTTTTATTGGAGAGAACTGAATGAACATGTTGGTAAAGAGACGAGTATACATGCAAGGGCCCACGGTGGTTTTTGGTTTGGAGAGTTGAACGAGGAAGGACAGACTATTATAGATTTTTCTTAGTATACAACCGTAAGATTGTTAATACCTGTTTTAGGAAGAGAGAAGAATATTTAATCACCTATAAGAGTGGGACTTATATGTGTCAGATTGATTTCTTTTTTGCAAGAAACCAAGATAGAAAATTGTGTACTAACTGCAAAGGGATTCGTGTGCATGGTGTCACTACTCAACATAGGCTATTAGTTCTTGATGTGTGAATTGAATCTATAAAACAAAAACTCAAACAATATTCAAACCATAGATAAAGTGATCGATGACAATTGAAGGGGAGAAGCAAGAGACTTTCAAAAAAAAATTATTATTGGAGGAAGGGGTGTGTTAATTGCATGAAAACACTAACATAATGTGGAAGAATATGGCTAAAAAGGTGGAAATAGTCACGAAAGCAATTTTGGGAGAGTCAAAGGGTTTTGAACCTCGAGATAAGGAGACTTGGTTGTGGGATAAGGAAGAACATGACTAAAAAGGTGGAAATAGTCACTAAAGCTATTCAATGATTTTTTTTTTTTGCCAAATAAAGCTATTCAATGATGGATGTGAAGGATTTGATCATTAGTGAATGTGATCTTGATTGATCGTTTTTATCATAGAATTAGAGTTTCAGAAGTTAGAGAAACTTTTAAGAGAATGGAGAATATAAAATCTGTCAGACCAGATGATATTCCAATTGAAGTTTAGAAATGTTTAGGTGAAGAAGGTGTGTCATGGTTGACTAAAATATTTAACGAGATTTTACGGTCCAAGAAGATATATGATGATTCAAGAAAAAGTACCTTAATTCCTATTTATAAAAATAATACAATATATAGAATTGTGCAAATTATAGGGAAACAAGTTTATGAGTCATACAATGAAACTATGGGAAAAGGTGATTGAGCATAGGTTGATATTGGAGATTAGTATTGTAGAGAGACACTTTGGGTTCATGCTAAGAAGATCACAATAGAGACAATTGATTTACTAAGAGAGATGATGGAAAAATATCGAAGTAGAAGAAGAGACTTATATATGGTCTTCATTAACTTTAAAAAAACGTATGACCAGGTACCAAGAGATGTACTTTAGAGAGCCTTGGAAAAGAAAAGAGTGTGAGTTGCACATAATAAAACAATACAATATATGTATAATGAAATATTGACCACGGTTAGAGCAATGGAAGATGAAACAAAAGACTTTTCTATAAGTTGTTGGATAAGATTTTGTTGTTGTTGTTGTTGTTGTTGTATAAGTAATAATTGAGACATGAAACCTAATTTTTACCTTTTGAAAATAAATTAAGAGAAAGTGAATTTCATTTGCTCGCTCTAAAAGAGTCCTTACATCTTAATAGAAGTCAGCATTAGGATAACTACCCATATAGTACTTGGCCTTTATCAACCTCCGCATCTTGCAATAAAGAGGGTTGATCAAGGAGGAAAAAACCTCAAATTACCCTATGAAATTACGTAGCTAATTTGACTGCTATAGTAATGTTTTCCTTGTCAGCGTGAGAAACCATAGTGTGCCAATCTCTATGTACTATAGACCTCACTTCATCAATGATATCCTGGACGGGTGATTTTCGTCAACTTCTCAGGATATAATATATAGCTTCTCTTCAATCAAAGAACACAACAGCTTTCCTGAAATCTTTCTCTCATCATAGGTTGAGAGCATGAATGAAACCAACGAGCTAAACACTATTAGGAGGAATATTAATTAATTTGCAAGAGAAGTTACATATCCATGTATTATCCGAGTCATTTATAGCACATCCACTTCAATCATCTTCAAAATCAGATCCATCCACTATATATAAGTTACACACACCTTTCCCCATGTAAATCAGAACTATTCACATTTGACTTAGGGATGTCCAAACTCTCCAAGTCTGGGCGGAAACTTTGGGTCCAGAAATTTCTTAGGATTGAAACTGGCACAGGATCCAGGAAAGGCCTTGGAATCCCCGTCTCAGTCCTAGATCTCTGTTTTTTTTTTAAATGAGGGTGAGTAAGGCCCAACAATGTATAATCTCATTACTGAAAAAAGTATTTATTCATTATGGGTCAAGCCCAAGCCTAAACAAATTTTTATTCATTGTTCTCTCCCCTCTCAATGCTGAAAAATTTACCGAACTGCTATAAGATTAGCAGTATTATATGATAGTAAATGTTGAGTTGTGAAGAGATAACATAAACATAAATTGGGGCTAGCTAAAATGAAGATGTTCATATGGATGTATGACCATACAAGAAAGAATAAGATTCAGAATAACTATATACTAGAATGAGTTAGTGTGACTCTTATTACTAAGAAAATGGTAAAAAAATTGTTTGAGGTGGTTTGGACATGTTCATAGAAGGTCAATAGATGCACCAGTGAGAAAGTTGAACCAAACAACTTGGAGTCCAATTAAAATAAGAAGAGGGAGATCAAAGTGAATACTCGGAGAACTTATAGAACGAGACCTATTAATTAATAATATAACCAAATAGTTGGTTAATGATAGAGCACAATGACGATGTATGATCTATATAGCTAACACCATGTAATGAGATAAGACTTTAATTTGTTGTTGTTGTGTAGGCATGTGAAGCATACACTTTCATGAGTTAGGATTTTCTCAACTCTAACTCTATCTAACCCACGGGTTGATAGGTTGAGTCCGCGGGTTGAACCCATATCACCAACTCTAAATATTAAGTTTTTTTTTAGAAAAAAAAAGGTTGAAGCACTCCCAAAATTTTCCCAAACGGCACTGTAACTGAGGAATAGTATAAGAGAAATGGTGGCTGGAGAAGAAGCCTTCCTCCTCCTCTTCATCTAATTCTTCTTCTTAGTAAATTAAGCTAGATTCATACTTCACATTTTAAGTAAAATGTGAATTTCTTTTTTCTTTCTCACTGACGAACAGTCTGAAAATTTGGCAACATTGGACCCCATCAATTATAATTGTACCTCAGCACCAAACTGAAACTGACCCCACATTGTACTCGCATCAATAATGAGAACATCCAAATCATAAGAATACAAGGGTAAGTTTCTATTAGAGCTGATAATATTATGTGTCACGCTCATCACCAACCTATCTCTTAGAAATTTTTTTTTTCTAAAAGGTAAAAAAAAATATTTTTGTTGTAGAGTTAGATTTAAAATTGAGGACTTTAGTCTAATTTCTTTGTTTTTTTTTTAGTTCAGCCTAATAAAACCTTTTAAGCAAGTTTCAAGTATGTGTTGACTCTAATGTAGCTGAAGATTATCACTAGAAACAAAGTCAAAGTATAATCCTTGACGCCCATTCAGCTGAAAAAAACTTGACGTCCATGGGCTAGAAACGGATTCATTTGCAAAAGAATAAAATATTTCAGAAATTATAAAGAAGAACATAAATACATCAAATTAGAATTGGTTTGTTTAAATTATCACCTTTTTAGGCATTTAGGCATTTGAAGGCGAGAGGACTCAGATAAACCAAACGTATAATGGTCATTATTTTGTGTTGGTTTGCCCATATATAATCTTTTACACTAAAAATAAAATAATGAAAACAATAGGAATTAATTTGAAAATATTATTTGTCTCTAGGCTATAAAGCCATTAATTTACCTACATATTTTTTTTTATTTGAAGAAAGAAATAAATTGGCAAAAAAATCTGTTTCAATATTTTATTAGTTCAAAAAGCCTAATATGCAGTTACCTTCAAAACTTTTTGGGATTCTCTAGCCAAAAATTAAAGTTTTGGGATTCTAATAAAATTTCTCTTTTTTTAATACTCCAAACTCGATTGTCAATAAGTTCTTCATATCAATGATATTCAAGCCTTCAACCACATAGTTATGAATCAAACTTTTAACCAATACCAAGTGTACCAATCATTGTTGGAAAGATTCTAATAAAATTTCATACACACTTTTGGTACCCCAATGGCCCAATTTATACACATGAGCTTTCGCCCATTTCTTAAAGGAAAAAAAAAACTCAATTTATCTTTGCACTTTGCAGACGTCATTTTCCACTAAAATCACCTCAAAACACAAAATTGATTCATGAATTTTCCCCTTGAAAAGTCCAAAGCTTATTAATTGTACTGTCCACTTATAAGCCCTCAGCCTCAAAGAACCCCACGTGGGACTCTCAGATTAATGTCTGAAGCATCATGTGACGTGACTTCCACTTTCCTAACACTCACCCCAGATAATACAATCACATAAAGATAAAACTTTTATTTTCATCATAGATACAAAAAATAATCAACAATCATATCACTTTAGATAAATTAAAATCTACATAATTAAATTGATCATTCCCCAGATCCAATCCAATTCACACTAATCTAAGAAGAAAACGGAATATGGAACAGAATTGAAAGAAAACTAAAACAGAAAAGTAGTACAACTTAATTGAGAACTGAGAATCACAAATACACAACCTTAATTAAGCCATCCCATAATCATCATCGGATCATGCTTGTTTGGATCTGTTTATCGTGGACATGTTCACGTAGATTTAGATAACTCCTATCATATACTCACCTTTTACACCGTAAATCAAGTTTAAAAAGATGCTCTTGAAGTTGACGGCTCTAATCATCATTCCGAACAAGAATTATAATATTAATTACTTGCGTTTCTTGTGTGAAAACAGAGGAGGCAAGGAATTAGTCTTTAGTTGTGTGCAAATGGGGACGTTAATCATTGGCCTGATTCTTATACTACTTGTTGTTGACCTTGTTCTCTCAAGCTTCTTCACGCCCTTCTTCACTTGCTTGGAAGATGAATCAGTAAATGATGAGCTTGAAGAAGAAGAAGATGATGAAGAAGAAGGTGTTAATACTGATTCAGAAGAAGATGAAGATGAACGTTGCTTCTTTAACCTCAACAATTCTTTCCATAGAACAGTGCAATTTGGTGGTCTTGGAGATGGGTCTTCATCAACAAGCCAATTCATAACTTTGTTACTTTCTCCTTCCTCTTTCTTCATCATCACTTCTTGTTGTTCTTCTTGTTCTTTAACTGGGTTGTTTTCTTTTTCACCATCTTTTTCTTCATCTTCTTGTTCAGTTTCTTCTTTACCTTTGAGACTGATCTTCTTGAGCTTTTCAGACTGTTGCTGCATCTGCCAAAACGGAAGGATCTTGCCTTCAGAGAAGAGTTCATCTGCAGCCAATAGTGAAATGTTGTTGAAAATCGCATCATTGTTTGAGAGAAACTCAAAATCAGCATTAACATTATTATTATTGATGGCTCTTTCTTCTTCATCACCACCATGTGGATTGGTGGTGATGATGGAGCTGAAAATGCTTGCTTCTAAGAAATCTGCTTGGAAAGATATGCGAGGGCTTGAGGGTGCATCAATGGATCCAAGAGGACTCTGAACTGCTTCAAGGGACACCATGTTTTGAGTTTAGTTTTCTTTGTACAATAAGAGATGATCTATATGTGGTTGGTTTATAAAGGAGCATAACGTGCTTCGATGCTTCAATGATTAGTCTCATACATCTCTCTCTCTCTTCCCGTCTGAATATATATTATTACACATAGATATAGATAGACACATTTATAAATTTACATGAATGTTACTCTTCTAGATAGCAATCAATTAATTCACTGGAGGGAGGTCCACTTAAGAGGCTAATTTGTCTTACTGAGAATTTTCTCTATAGGAATTTGATACTGTTTAGAGGCGAATGCACTTTCTATTAAACAAAACTGATCCTTCATTTAGTAAGTTAGAGAGATTATCTATACATAATTCTAATTTTAAGACATTATGTATACTTTTGTTTTATACTCCCTCCGGTCGTAAATATAGGACCTAGTTGACTTTTTTGAAAAATCCTAAAAAAAAGCAAAATAAGTTAATTATAAATTGATTTACCTAATTTTTTCTCTAACACTAGTTTATTTTACCTATAAGCTAATGGATAATCTAACAAGATATCAAATATGTCATGATTTAATAACCTATTTTACAACCTTAATCTCTCCAAAAAAAAAGTCAATTAGGTCTTATATTTAGGACCGGAGGTAGTAATTATTATTTTTATGGGAAGATGTTTGATAAAAATGAGTGTTAGCCTATTAATTGAGTAACAGTAAGCCTTACTGAAGGAATTTACCCAGCCCATGACCTTTCCCGGATCCCATAGCTTTAATCTCAAAGTCGAACTTGAATTTTTTTCCTGTTAATGAAACAAGAACAAATAAAGCCTTGATAACAACTTTATTTCAAAGCCAAAAATCTCGAAGAATTCAGCTTACGTAGAACCTGGTTATTAGAAATTGGATTCAATTCATACAGTAAAGCACCCGCTGATCTTAGGAATACCGTGAGAAGGAAAGCCAGAGACTGCAATGGATGAGGTGATTTGCAGCTAAAAGGGACAACCCTTTATATAGCTTTGAAATGACAGCGAAAAGGTATTATATCAACATAATAATTGCAGCTCATTATGACACTAATCAGCAATAGTGATTGGTAGTCAGCATTGATCACGTCAATTTATTAACTCTCTTCTTTCTTGTAGGTTGTTGGATCTTGCGAATGGATGATCTAGGGAGGATCTAATTAAATATTTCCAACATCTCATCCTCGCACTTGATGGACACACTATCATGTGATTTGTTTTCTTGAGCATAAGTATTAGGCGTCCTTCATGACCGCTCAGAGTACAATCGATGCAGGAACATAATCAGAATGCGAGGACATCAATGTATATAGATTCTAAATTCGTTGTCTCAAATTCCTTAGTCAAACTAGCACACAAGTGACATTTTTAATCTCTCACGAGTTAATATGTACTCAATTGATGACTCCTCATATTTAGTGGTTTTTAGGAAATATTTTATTGTATTTGGGGAGTCATTAATTAAATAATTAAGAGATTTTGATGTGAATTGAAAATATATTATTTGGGAGTTGAAATAGGAAACTTGAAATAATAAAAGAAATATTTTAATGGGAAGTTTCATATTAATGATTTTATGTGATTGAGTTATTGTGATTATTTCCTATTTCTTTCTCTTTATGAATGCAGATTTAATGAAAAAGGAAATAAGGAGAAAGGTGCTTATTTGATTATGTGCATTCGTCATACATGAAAAGAAAAGAAAAGAAACTTAACATGCAAGGTAAAGGCAATATGGTGTTGGGCTATTTTATTATATATATACACATGCAACTGATGAAGAAGGAGGCTGGTCATAATTCTTCCCTTTCCTAAAGCCTAGACATATTCACGCCAAAAAGAAAGAAGGAAGTTAAGCGCGCGAGCTGGAAACGCACATGAGGCAAAGAAGAGAATTGAACGCAAGAAGGAGAGGAATTACAAAACACACACAAGGATGCACGCTGAACGAGAGGGAGGAATTGTGTTGATTCAATCATTCATATAGCAGGACCCACAACAACTACATTCACAATCAGCTTGCACGCACATTCGCTGAAGAAGAAAAGGAAAAAATCCATTGGGATTAAGTTGTAATGTTTAGTATTTTGATTTGATTTGAACTTTATGTGTGACTGATTTCCTTTTACAACCTAGAGTACTATGAACTTGTTTGTAACTTAGTATTTTATTTCCCACTATTTAGTTATGGTTAATTTGATTTAGTTTATTTAATCTTGCTATTATTGATTAACTTGTTTAGTGCTTGATCACCATTAGACATGTTTGGGGAATTTATAATTGGACTCGAAAGAGGGAATTTTATAAATAGACCATGAGATTAAATAGTGTAGGATTGGATTTTTAATCTGATTTGTGACTATGATAGACATATACCTAGAAGCCCTACATAGTAACATTAGAGCGGTACCAGGATAAATTAGGCCTAGTAAATTATAGTATGACATTACATAATTAAGCTAGGCAAGGATATAGGTGAAAACCGAAAGACATTTATAGACACTAGTACTCTAGATTAGCTAGTTGAATTAATTCATAATTAATTTAATGGGAATAAAATCTAAGAAGCAAATAGGATTAGTGGCTCTAGGTTGTTCTTTTGACTCGTGAATTTCATCTGTGTGAATATTTGTTTTATTTTATTTTCTTAGATGTTAGGTAATTAAAATCAGTTTTCTTGTATTTACTCACCTTGAACGAAAATAGGAGATCTAATGCCTAAATATTAATTGCCTGAGTCTCTGTGGGATGACCTTGATTTGCCACTTTACTAATTTACGATCCGTAGACTTGCAGATATTTTTTATCAAAATTTTGGTAGCATCATCAATCAACTTAGATTGTCTTCACTTACACCTAGAACCCACACTTACTAGCACTTCTAGTACGGGACTGATCATGGAAATCCAACGTTACATGTGTGTATCAAGTTAAAGTCATTCTTTTATCATTGAACATCAATTCTACTTGAATTTTCTGCTTACCCAGCTATCACTTGTTAGGTCCAATCTCTCATGACCATAGAGTTTCGGCTAGAGTAGGAGTCACAGAAACAAATATCCTTGATGACATCTAAGTCACAAGGGTATCGGTAGAGAGGATAATATCCTTTCTTGGGACTCACACCGTTATAGATAAGAAATTTTCCATCTACTTCCTGGTTTCACTCAATTAAGCACATGCAGTATGAATTATATGCTACGTTCATTGACCAACTGTAGTATGTCGATTTTAAAATATAATCACCGTACAAGTATTAGTTCTTAAACGTACTCAAAAACTCTCACGGGATAATTCCATGTCAAGCTACAGACCCAACGGAATACTTGTGTACTTCTTATCATTAGGAATTTTCATTTCCCAAACTAATTGTGTCAAAATATGTGAAATATTCATCAACACATGAAGATCTCTTGCACGTCTTACCTTCCTATACCCCCAGCTTTTATGGAACTATGGATGATAATTTTCCGTGTGAGTGAACTAACCTTCCTTAGTTCTGTACGATATATTGCATACTTTACATTCTTGTTTTTATATACAAACACATTGTTTTGTATATATGTGCGAAAAACAATTATTAACTGAAAAATGCATTTTATTCCAAAAGATTAAAGTTGTTCAATACATCAAATGTTACTCATGACCAAAACTTTTACAAACTTAGTGAGTGGATAAATTAACCTTTTACGAGTGAAAATGTACTAAACAGTCACATTTTTATGAGAGAGCACATCTCTTACAAAATGATATTTTATGTTCATATGTTAACTTCTTTTATGATCCCTAGTGTCCATAGCGTTGGCCATTGTGGCTTCACTATCGTGATAGATATTCACAACATTTATGCCTAAACGCTCTAAGAATCTCTTAAACCACACGACTTTTTGAACATCAGCCACACAATCAGATTCCATAGAAGAAGACAACACACAATTTTGCTTTTCTACTGCTCTAGGAAATAACTCCATCGTTTAGTAGGTACACATATCCCGAGGTTGAGCACCTTTCATCCAAATCTCCCGCACAATAAGCGTCAAAATAATCCTTCAGGATAGAAACTTTTTCCTTGCTAGCACAACTTGTAATTAATGGTTCCCTTTAGGCATCTTATAATTCATTTTACACCTTCCCAGTATTTCACTCCTAGGTTGGACTAGAATCAATTTACTAAGTCGACAACAAAATATGTCAAGTCTAGTACACAACATATTGTATATTAGCCTTCTTATCACGCTTGATTGTGAGACTCTTCATACGTTGTGCCTCAAATTCTTTTGTAGGAAACATCTATGCTAAGATGATATCCTATTACCATAGGGGTATGCATAGACTTGCAGCCTCTCAATATTGAATCATTCCATGCTCTTTGCTATGTATGTCTTTTGGGATAATGATAACATTCTCTTTGAACAATCCCGTTATATCTTGACATCCAAGATATATTTTGCTTTGCCCATATCTTTCATCTCGAAATTCAAAGACAACCAGTATTTGATTGTTTTAAGTTCCTTTAGGCTAGTCCCAAAAAGAAAAATGTCATCGTTATAAAGAGATCACAAAATTACCTCCAAATAAACCGTTTTATTTAAGCACAATAGTCTTATTAGATCATATTAAAGTCAAATGGAGTTACTGCCTCATGAAACTTTTGTTTCTGTCTTTCAGAAACACCATTTTGTATTGTTTAGTGCCAAGAATTGATAACTATCTATCCATTCCCTTTTCATCATAGAGTGTCTTGAACTATTCATTGATGTATTCTTAGCCTCCATCAATTCTCATGGCTCTTACCTTAAAGTTAAGTTGATTCTCTTTCAAACTTTGGTACTCCGCCTAAAACATTCGAATGTTTCAGACTTGTGAGAGAATGAGTATACGTATCCATATCGTGAAAAAATCATCGATTAAATGTAATGAAGTTTACGCTCTATGACGTGCCCTAACAATCATAGGTTCGCAAGTAACCAGATGAGTAAGCATAAGAGGGTACTTCGCTTTGGTTCCATTTCCAAACGGTTTTCTTGTGTTCTTGTCTGAAACACAGTGCCCGCAAATAGACAATTACCTTTTTGACACATCACCCAATATACACTCATTCGCAAATTTAGTCATACAATTATGAACAATATGTCCTAATCTAGCATGTCATTTTTCGTAATCAACATTTGAAGATATTGAATAGCAAGAACTGAAATCCTGATCATTTTCTAAAATAAGCAAAATATCCAAAATACGACCACATTCGAAAATATTAGTCACATTATTAATGTCATCAACATTGACATTAAAACCAAATTTAACTAAAGAAATAATAGACTCTAGATTCTGCTAGATATCCGGCACATCGAGAACTTCACATAAACGTCAAAGAATGGTCTCCTTGCAACTCCACTTCGCAGGTACCAATCCCTATGACCTCAACTCTCTCATTGTTTCCAACTTGACGCCAAATGCTCTTTACTGGTAACCGACAAAAGTTCATGAAATTCCCTTGATCTATACTCACGTGGACTGTGGCCCCTTTTTCTCAAGGCGGTCCTTGGCATAATGGCCAAAATTTCTAGAAGCATAGAACTTGTTCTACGAAAGATCATACTCCTTAGCTAGTTTCTTCCCTTTCTTAAAGGACTTATTTCCTTTTGGGCCTGTGGGATTCTCTTTCTTCGTTTGGGATCCCTTGACTTTCTTAGACTTACTCTTCAACGAAGAAGAGTCTTTTCTTCAATTAAAAGTGTCTGACCTTTTGGTTTTACATGTTCCATTTGGTCATCCTTAAGCTGGATATGGGGAGCCACGTCGACAAAGTCCTAAAGTCGTTATTGTGAGTGATCTCAAGACAGCTTGCACATGTTGTGCATCAGAAAGAGTGTCACCCACTTCAATAAGCTCTCTTATCATGTTCTACATTGTTCTCAAATGCTATAATTATGATAGTCACGTTGGGAGACAATTTGATGTTTTCAAGATTGACAATAATTCTTCTATGTGTGAGTCAAAAGTACCATCGAAATCCGCTTTTAGAGCTGCCCACATGATATATGTGATGACATGTTCTTCAATTAGACATATTACATCGTCAGTCATAGCTACAAGCATTGTGTCCCAAACGATTATATCTTTTCTCTTCCAGACATTGTATGTATCTTGCTCCCTCCGTGGAACATTTGCATCGGGTCTCAGTAAAACACCATTTAGGACTTCATTGGTTCTTGCTCCTCCATAGGAGATCTTACAGTGTCACATGCCATAATTTTCTCCATTCATTTTACAGTGGCACATTTGATTCAATGAGTGAAGTTGACGACAACCTTTTGTTAGCGCTCATAGCATCAAACACTAATGCAAGGGTATCTTTTGGGATATCTTTGCAAAAAGAGTTACTAATCAACACATGACTAATTCCACAAATTAATGTTTTTTTGACTTGGATGACACATCGGCCCAAATTTAGCAAAAAAATGGCCAGTTCGAACACAACAGCCCAGTTCATAAGCCCCCTTTTTATTTATTTATTTTTTATTAAATGTACCACGACTCAAACACATTTTTAAATTTTGACCAGACTCGTCTGGTCAAGGTTTGGCAAGCAAGAAGAGTCCAAAACGTGGTTTCATCAATATGAAACACTGTGTTATGGCCCCTTCGTCTTCTTCCTCAGTTCCCAGGCGGCAGCCCCTAAAATTTTGTAGACTCATTTCTCTCTCAATTTATTCTAAAGGCTCATTTTGCGCCTTTAGATTCATCTCGACAATCTATAAGACTAAACATATGGCTTTTGAATAAATTCGAGAAATACAGATCCCTTATTTTCCAAAATATCGTTCATAAGAAAAGATAACACCTCTTTCGACCTTTGATTCGTTTATTAAATCTTATGAACATTTCGAATTTTTTTTTCTTTGATGATTTCGAACCAAACAAGTTGTTAGGGATAAAAGAAAATAAAAGATCTGAAATTATGCACTTAGCAATTTATTTTGAATCTTGGATACTATCTCTCATAGTTTCTGACCATTCGAAGAACACCAGAATTTAAGCAAGCTTAAATTCGTACAACATATTTCATATGCAAATAGAAAATTTCATGCATAAGCATTCTCCTTTCGAAAACAAAAATATGTAAATCTATTCATGCATCTTGTTTATTTGATTTAACAGAAGCATAAGCATCACAAAGAGACTATCATGCTATTTAAATCAAAATGGAAAAACAAGCATGCTCAAGGTACTCGAGGTTCATAGGTTCATACATAGTGTTTTCAAAAGGCGAAAACAAAAATTATGTTTTCTCAAATATTCTAGAAAAAATATCGACGCATATTCATATATTTTATATTCCTGAAAACAACATACTTTTAAGTGACTAGCATATTAAACTAATAAACACAGAGTAAATTAAAAAAAATATACTATTCATAATATGTGGAGGAATTAAAATTCGAGCCCTACCTCGATTCTAGACTTATAAACCTTCTAATTCTTGCTCTCATATTAGGGAAGGAATTTATTACCAGATCTAAGAGTTTTCCTAGATCCTAGAGCATTGAACTCGAGCCCAAACTCGAACCACATTCTTGTTAATGAAACCAGAACAAACAAAGTCATGATGAAAACTTTAACTATAAGCGAAAATCCTAAAGGATTCAGCTTACGTAGAAACGAGTTACTCGAATCTGAATTCAATTCGTACAACAAATCACCGTCTCATGAAAACCATGAGAAGGAAAGCCATAGATTGCAACAACTGAGGTGATATGTAATTGAATGAGACAACTCTTTATATAGTGTGTGAAACGACGTTGAAAAGGAATAATATCACCGTCATAATTGCAATCTAACGATCCAATCTATCGAGGGTGAATCCGATCAAATATTTCCAACATTTACAATATAAAAAAACTAAATATGTGTCTATTGTTAGAGAAATTCTAAATTTTAAGCAAAGCATGCATACAGAATTTCAACCAATTACAAAGTAAACAGCGGAAGACTTTGATCATAAATACCTCTCGCCATTGCTATTTGATCCGTAGGAAGAATCCATGAACAAGAAGCCTCTCTTGAACCGCCTCCCTTAATCTACATGAGACATTGATGCTACCAAAATTTTCATAAAAATTCTGCAAGTGTACGGATCGTGTAATAGGCATTGAATCTCTTATTTTAGTTTAAGTTGAGTAACACAAAATTGATTTTAATTACCTAGATTCTAAGAAAATAAAATAACACAATATTCACACAGATGAAATTCACGAGTCAAAAGAACAACCTAGAGCCACTAATCCCTTATTTGCTTCTTAGATTTTATTCCCACTAGTTTAATTATGAATTAATTGAACTAGCTAATCTAGAGTACTTGTGTCTATAAATGTCTTTCGGTTTCTATCTATATCATTGCCTAGTTTAATTACACAATGTCTTGCACTAATTTACTAGGCCTAATTTATACCGATACCGCTCTAATGTGACTGTGTAAGGCTTCTAGGTATATGTCAATCCTAGTCGCAAATCAGATTAAAAATCTAATCCTACACTATCTAATCTCATAGTCTATTTAAAATTCTCTCTTTCGAGTCCAATTCTAAATTCCCTAAACATGTCTAATGGTGATCAAACACTAAACAAGCTAATCAATAATAGCAAGATTAAATAAACTAGATTAAATTAAACATAACTAATAGTGGAAAATAAAATATCTAAGAATCAAATAAGTTCATAGTACTCTAAGTTGAATAAAGAATTTTAGCCAGACATAGGGTTCAAATCCATCCCATAAATTATTAAAACTGAATCTGAAAACATAGTGACAAATAAAGTTTTAAAGAGATAAAGGATGCTTAACCAATAACAACAACTTTCTCTCAAAAGACTATTGCTTCTCCCCCTTATGCTTGTCGAAGTATGTGTATTTGAATTTGTGAATCAGCTCCTTGTTTCCTTTCTTCCTTCTCGATTCCTGTGCGTGTATGTGATTAAATGAATTGAAATTCCCACAACCATTCTTTCTTTCTTTAGTTTCAACTTGTGAATCTCCTCTGTGTTAGGGCTTTAGTGATTGGAAGAATTAAAACCAGCCCCCTCTCTATGTGTGCTGCGTGTATATATATATATATATAATAAATAATTGGGTAAAGGGTCAAATCTAGCACCAAACTATTGCCAAAAGTACACCCCACATATAAGTGAATCTCGTAGCTCAAATCTAGCACTGATCAAGTACAAATTGGGTCAGATGTAGCAAAACCGTCAATTTTGATGGGTTTGACCGTTAAGTTTGAACCGAGTATGCCACGTCACCTGCCACGTCACGCAAGTTAGGCCACGACATCTGCCACATTACCCAGTTATGCCACGTCACCTGCCACGTCATCACCACATCATCACCACATATATGAAGAAATTTAAAGTTCAAATTTAGCACTCAAGTATTAGTAAAGTTCACCCAACATAAAATAACAATTTTGAGTTTCAAATATAGCACCCATCAGTTACAAAATGGTTCAAATGTAGCAACTATGTCAATTTTTATGAGTTTGACTTTTAATTTTGACCTGATTAGGTCATGCCACTTGTCACATCTCCCTATTAGGCCATGTTACTTGCCACATCATCATCATCTTCACTACATCATCACCACATAAATGAAAATAAATCCCTGAAACTCACATCACCCTATGACAAATGTAACAATTCTGTGAACTTTTCAGGGTTTGACCATTAATTTTGAACTGATGTAGCAAGTGACATGACACTTTTAAAAATAATTTATTACGTTGTGGCGCCTATTTATATGCCAAAACGTTAATATTTTAATTTCTATCTAGGTAATGCTGCTGCGTATGCTCTATAATGGTCAAACTCTGAAAAGTTCAAGAAGTTGCAACATTTGTAATAGGGTGATGTGGGTTTCAGAAATTTATTTTCAGATATGTGGTGATGATGTAGTGAAGATGATGATGATGTTGCAAGTAACATGACGCCTAAAGGGCGATGTGACAAGTGGCATGACCTAATCAGGTCAAAATTAAAAGTCAAACTCATAAAAATTGACGTAGTTGCTACATTTGAACAATTTTGTAACTGATGGGTGCTATATTTGAAACTCAAAATTGTTATTTTATGTTGGGTGAACTTTACTAATACTTGAGTGCTAAATTTGAACCTTAAATTTTTTCATATATGTGGTGATGATGTTGTGATGACGTTGCAGTTGACGTGGCATAACTGAGTGATGTGGCAGGTGACGTGGCTTAACTTGGGTGACGTGGCATACTCGGGTCAAACTTAACGGTCAAACCCGTCAAAATTGACGGTTTTGCAACATCTGACCCAATTTGTACTTGATCAGTGCTAGATTTGAGCTACGAGATTCACTTTTATGTGGGGTGTACTTTTGGCAATAGTTTAGTGCTAGATTTGACCCTTTACCCTAAATAATTTTGTTACTCTCTTCCCTCTTTTTCTCCAAAATATGTGCGTGAATCTCTCTCCCATTTTGACTGAGTAAATATAGTCGTTAGCTGCTTCCTTCTTTCTCTAATTTGACCGTTAGTGTAACATCCTAAAAATTTAATACAGAATCAAGGAGTATTTTGGGAAATAATAAATGGAGAAAGTGAGAATTTTGGAATTTTTTAGGAATTTTTGGTGATTTTTGAGGACATTATGGAAATTTTGAGTAATAAATGTGCTTATCATTAATTAAGAAATTAAAGAGTTTGAATTATGTGGGAATGGTAAAACCCAAAATATTTTGAAGGTTAAGGAAATTGGAGGCTGGTTTAAGTGGTTTTAAATTAAAAAAAGTACACTATGGCAAGTTTGGGCTACAAATCATCAGAGAACCTCCCTTATTTCACCTAACCAAACACTCCCTTCCTTCTTTTCCCTTCCTTATGTGTCGGCCAAGCCTCACCTCCCCCTCTCATTTTCGATTTTTCTCACCAACACACACACACCCACATCAAATCCTCCTCCCTCTCTCGAGCTCCGATCATCCTCCTCCCTCTCCCTGCGTGCTCGCCGTCCAGGCGAGCTTTCCGGTGGCCACACGGCGGCGTCGACCGCCACAAGTCCAAAGATATTCTTCTTTTCTTCTTTTCCCTTCGCAGCCCTCGTTTCTTTCATTTTTCCCTTCGGTTTCCGGTGAGCTGGGCGGTGTACGGCGGCGGAAGAAGGTAAGGTTCGACCCTTCTTTTCAATTCTTGAGTTATTTTCCCATCCACTACCGCTTTCTCATTTTTTTTTCTCTTCATTCCCGTCGTTCTCACCCCTCACTGTTGGCTTCTTCGTCTCCGGCGAAACTCGACGGCGATACACGGCGGTGATGGCCGCCGTCCAGACCTGTGAACTCGGGCTTCAATGTTGGGTGAGTTTACTCCTCTGATTCCAATCTGTTTCTCTTTTTCTGGGCGCGATTTAAGAGTAAATCAATTTGGGGTTACGGGATTTAGAGTCATTAATCAACTAAAAGGAAGTGTAATATTAGATTCTCAGTAGGTTGGTTGTTTTATTGATTTGGTTCCCTTTGTGCTCTCCGATCAATTTCTGTCTTGTGTGTGTGTGAATCTGTATATGCATGTGTATGTTGTTAGAATCTTAAGTTTTGATGGTGACTTAGGTATGATATGGTCTA
This sequence comes from Mimosa pudica, assembly GCA_029929735.1. Classification (NCBI taxonomy): domain Eukaryota; kingdom Viridiplantae; phylum Streptophyta; class Magnoliopsida; order Fabales; family Fabaceae; genus Mimosa; species Mimosa pudica. The sequence goes on along the minus strand of JAKELP010000014.1, from coordinate 4,974,546 downwards.
GTACTTAAAAGAACATAATTAACACTTAGGAAGGATTAGATGACATGGTTAGAACCCTGAGTTAGATCACTTGTGAATGCAAGATCATTTCCGGAAGTATTAGCACTAGAGTCACAACCGGATGCAGATTCACTTCCGAATGAATCAAGACTAGCGCTCACGGATGCGGAATCACTTCCGGATAGACTAGGACTCGCGCACGCGGATAAATGTGTCATCCCCCAGCGGCAGCGAGTAACTCACTAGGGATTTAACTTAGTCCATGAACATTAGGTACACAAACCTTAAGACTAAGCTATGACTCAACCGGAAGTGAGTTTACTTCCTGTTAGACTTAGACTGGCGCAGAGCGATGGAATAGATCTCACCCCAAGCGTCAGTGAGTCTACTTCGCCAAGTGAAAGCACTTCCTGTTAGATTTAGACTGGCGCAGACTGATAGAATAGAATGACCCCAAGCGTCAATGAATCAGCCTCATCAAGTAAAATTGCTTCCTGATAGATTTAGACTGACGCAGGCTGACAGAATAGATATATCCCCAAGCGTCAGTGAATTAGCCTCGTCAAGTGGAATCACTTCCTGATAAACTTTCACTAGCGCAGACTGATAGAACACGATAACACTAAGCGTCAGTGAATGTAAGCAACGTCCAGTAGAAGTGCTTCCGATAGCTTAGTGACTAGCGCTGGCTGTTGAAGTGACCTAACACTGAGCGAGAGTGAGCAATAGTAAACAAAATCCTACATCTAGTGGATTCACTTCCGGATGGAGAAGTGCTTCCGGATACATCCTAGACTAAGTAAACTCCCACTTCATGTGATTGTGTGTTGACTTAATATACATAGCATGAATGACACACTGAGTCACTTAGGAAGACTTAGAGTAAACTAACGAGACTTAAGCTGACTATTGGAATAGAGATCCCTTAGAGTCAGTAGACATTACACTAAGTCAGAACATAGTCTAAGTAAGACTACTTCCCATAGCAAACTTCCCACAACATGTGTAGTTTTACTATATCTGATTATATATATTGCTATGTTGGACTAACCAGTATGTGCAGAACTTAGTTACACTTGCGGATGCAAATGAGCTTCCGGATGCAAAGACTCTTGGCATTGGATTTCAGAGATTAACACTTGCAGAGCAAGATTGCCACTTCCGGATGAACGATGATCATCCGTCAGCAAGAGTACAAGAGAAAATGTCACATACTCAGAAGTAAGAATGCTTTTGTCAGAGCAGAGGTATCAGGACTACTTTTCAGTGATAAAGCAAGTCAACCCTGCTGAGCATTTAAGAAGATGTTCCTTCCAACGGTAACAAGAGGATAACAGATATTCAAACAACATTGTTACCTACCAAGCATGAGGAGTATGAGAGATAAGGAGAATATAATCTGAAGATTCATTCAGAGTGTCAAAGCTCATACTGCCCACAAGAGTCAGAGTCCATAAGAGAGCTTCTGATAGCAAGAGAGCATCCAATAGCAAAGCACTCTTATCATTCATGGACAAGTGCTTGGAAGACAAAGTTCCTCTATGATAGCAAGCAGAATGTTAGAGTCCACGAGCTTCACTTCAGTTAGCAAGAGAGCTTCCGATAGTAAGTCTCTTAACATCCTGGACTTATGCTTGAGGAACGAAGTCCTCATCTGACAACAAGCAAGAGTCAGACCGTACAGTGTATAGATGTCAGAACGACTTTTGCCAGAACAGTGTTGTCAGAACAGTGTTGACAGAACAGCTGGACAAAGCACCCTATTCAGATAAAGCAAAGTCAACTCTGCTGTGCATTAATGAGGACAACGTAAACAAGGCCCAACGGCTATATTCAAACGGCCTTATTGCCTCTCCAACGGTTGGATATTCAGAGGCTGGTATAAAAGGAACATCTACATTCAGAAGAAAAAAGGAGGAGAGAGAGAGAACAGAGCTTATTGTCTGAAACACTATTCTACATTCCTCTCATCTTCTACTCTCGGACTTAGATATGTAATATTCTTAGAGAGTGATTCTTTTGTGCTTAAGTGAGTAACACCATCTACTCTTAGAGAGAGTCATTCGAGCTTAAGTGTTTAGCACAATCAGTTCATAGAGTGAACATAATTGTAATCTTACATTTTGTAAGGGGGAGCATTTAGAAGTTTTCTAAATCTCCATAGGTTGCAAGTTAGCCCGTAAAACTTGCGTTTGTAAGGTTTGCAGGTGAACCCGTTGTAAAACCTGTGGGTTGTTAGGTGAACCCGTACTCGTAAAACCTAAAGTGTAAAGGCTTCTCTTGTGCCTGGTTTAAACAAGAATAGTGGATTGAAAATCTCAGGTGGAGCCTGGGGACTGGATGTAGGTCTGGGTGACCGAACCAGGATAAATTTATGTGTGCATAAACTTACATTTAAACATTCTATTTTTGCATCACATAACATACTGACTTGTGCATACCATTACTCAGTAACATCATCACCAAGCACAAGCAGTCTTTCGAAAAGAAATAAAGTTTTTATTCCCTCACCCAATTCACCCCCCCTCTTGGGTGACAGCCACGCATTTCATTTGGTATCAGAGCAGGTCACTTGTTTAAAGGATCCAACGATCTCAAGTGTAAAGACCTTGGCTGATTTGGGTTAAAATGTTTTCCAAAGGCTTTGATCATATCATTCCACCTGTGTTAGAAAATATTGATTTTTGTTGGTGGAAAGCAAGAATGGAAAGTTTTATACAATCCACTAGTTTGAAAATGTGGGATATTTTTGAAAATGATTTTGATTTCAAACCTAGAGGAAACTGGACTGAAAAGGAGAAAAATTTGTTTTCCTTAAATATTAGAGCAATGCAAATTTTATACAAAGGCTTAACTGAAAATGATTTCCAGAAAATCAAACATTGCTCTAGTGCTAAAGACATTTGGAATACTCTTGATGTGATATATGCTTCTAACCCATCTCTTGAAAGCACAGCTGTCCAAAGCTCAACTCGTGCTCGTTATGGATCATCTACTGATGAGCTTCTGGAAGCTGATATTGAGGAAGCAGGCTTCAGTGAGGAGAGTATCCATTTCTGCCTAGAAGATTCAGAAAGTGAGTACAAATGGGTACCAAAACATCCTCCTAGTGCCTTACTTGTGCAGGAAAGATCAAGAGTTTCTCTTACCCCAAAGGAGAGAACTCGTGGCGATGCAACTGCTGAAAACCCCTGGTACAATAATAAGAAGCAATCTGCAACCACCAGGAACAATGGTTCTGTCTCAAGGATGAGCTATCACAAAGTTCCATTCAACTATCCTGAGAAGAACAAGAGAGAGTGGACTCCTCGATCAACATTGAAAAGGCACTTGAATCTTAACTCTCAGAAGAAAGTGCTTCGAACCAAGGATAAGTATAGAAGATCTTCTTGGGAAAGACAATTCTGAGGTTCAGCAAGACTCAGGACTTTATCTCATCTGAACAATCAGTCAAGTCTTGATAAGCATTCGTCACGCATAGATGGTGATATCATTCCTACCTTCCTCTTTACTCGAACAATCACTTGGGTAGTAAATGCATGATGGGCTTAACAGTTTTACTCATATATGCTTAGCGAATCTTTTAAGGGCGTCTTTCATGAAAGAAAATAGTTTATGCATTCACCTTGATTTTTGAAAGATCCTTTTGATATACAAACTTTCAAAACAAATTCTGATCATCTTTAAATCTACATGACAACCATACCTCATGATAGCACTCAAAAGTTATTTCTGATTTTCCATTTCATGTGGTATCTCTTGCATCAAGCTTTTCAATGCATAAGCAGCTATGGTTTCGAGAACAATACATCCCTCTTAATTACATCTTTAAGTTCTCAATCTACTAATGATCTCAGTTCAAGTTTGTGGTTTAAGAATGTTGACACAGATTATTGAAGCTTGAACAATGAATATAACCAAGAGAGAATGACAACGAAAATGTCTCTTATCAAGATGTGTGGAATGGCTATACCAACCCTGAGAAACTCTCGCCAATACACATGAGCATTTCTATCCCTTACATATTCTGTTGTGAAATTAAATGGATAGACTCTCTCTTGTCTGACATGCATTAGAAATCTTAGGAAATGCCTTGAATTGAACTCTGCTAAGATCTGTAAAACATGGCATAGAATCACAAGCATGCTATAATCTGTATTAATTTCAAGCTTGTTGATATCCTAAGAACAGTGAGATCACACTGAGCATATCTAGAAGAACTTGAGCAAAAATTCGGAAATTATTCTCGTAATCATATGCTGAAATTTGGTTGTTTTTGTAAACCGAATTTAGTCTTAAAATCAAACTATTCTGTGAGCATGAAAATTTCCAGTATTTCATATTTGTGAGGATGAAGATTTTTCAAAATTTCATTATGTTAAAAATTCACATGTCTTCATGATCTAACATGAACATCCTTGAGGCATATTTATTGAACTATACTTGCTTATGAAACTCTGAAAGTATGCCACCTGTTTGATACTCTTTGTACTATAACATTGATATTTATCTATGAGAGTATAAATAGAGTTCATGTCTTGATAGTGAAACTATGTGAACGTATAGACAATTTCAAAATTAGTTTTCACATAATCATTGTTCATATTTTCTTAAACCAACTAGCAAGCATGATTTCTTAAAATTATTAACTTGTGGTGATTAACACAGATTGACTTGAATGTCCAGAGGATGGTCTCCAATGTTAAATCTTAAGTTCTTTCACTGACCATCAGAAAAGCACTTGTTTCCTCAAGCACATGAAGGCCCAATCATCAAGTTTGAGCAAGGATGCTTTCGCAACAATCAGCGCTTTCGATAGCAGGCCAACTATTGAACCATGGGAAGAGTAGAGTGACTGCCCAGTCATGTCTGCTTTTGGTTGTAGCTCAGCTTGCCGAAGCGAATCATCAAAGCACTTGCACTAGGGGTTTCCACTTGAGATAGCACATCTCTTGAAGATGTCAGGAAGCATGCTTATGATTAAGATTCATGAGTCTAATAGAGTCTGGAGATTCCTCATCTGTGGTAACATCTACACCTTACCATCTCTTATATATGATGCATACATGGCATTGGTAAGGGTGTCAATTTAGGATTTCTTTGCTCAATCTGCATTGACTTCAAAATCATTCACTGCTTTAGAAAATCATCCTAGCTCACACATCTGTATCCTTTATATGACACGCTGGAAAGTAAATTGATAACATACCTCTCTTATATGCTTCCTTTCTTGATTCAGTAATGATTAACCTTAATATAGAAGAGAAGTAAAGGACATTACTCGATAATGATCCCTTGGAAATAGAGGGTTGCATGCTGTCATAGATAATAAACTCTTAAGATGCTGTGATGCAATTATTTGGAAATTATTTTTGGCACTTTAAACTCACAAATTTCATTTGACTTGATTTCATTTTTCACATGGTATCATTTGATATCACTTGGCAGTCAATCATTTCATTTGATATCACAAGTTCAAACTCACATATTTCATTTGATTTCATTTGGCAGTCAAATTTAAAAATCACAAATTTTCAATTGATATCATAATCATCATTTTAAACGCACCAAAATTATTTTGATATCATGTTAATCATTTCAAGAAGGTCAAAATTACTTTTGATGTCTTTTATATTTAAAAAGGAACTTTCACCTTCAAAAAGAGAACTGTTTTTGTATGTTTTGATCTAGACTTAATTCTTGCAAAACATGTTCTGTTATCTTGCATAATGGTTAGGGAGAGTAAACACACTTAGAATACTGAATCAATATTTTCTTCCTTCTGTCTCACACTGTTTAGTTATCCTACATAATATTTAGGAAGAATAGGGAGAAATATTAGGTAGAAAGCCCATTCCTAGGAGAACGATAGAAGTATCCCCATCCCTAAGGCTAGCTTGCACTTGTTGAATTTTGATGAAGCCAAAAGGGGGAGAGAAATGAGACACGAGATGTCTAGAGATGAGACATGAGATGTCTAGAGCTGAAAGATAAGATATCTGGGGAGAGAACTGGGAATGAAATATAGCTCTGGAAGTGATCTAAGTTTAATTATGTTCTCTAGTCATCTATGGGTTTGTCATCATCAAAAAGGGGGAGAATGTTAGAATCTTAAGTTTTGATGGTGACTTAGGTATGATATGGTCTAGTACTTAAAAGAACATAATTAACACTTAGGAAGGATTAGATGACATGGTTAGAACCCTGAGTTAGATCACTTGTGAATGCAAGATCATTTCCGGAAGTATTAGCACTAGAGTCACAACCGGATGCAGATTCACTTCCGAATGAATCAAGACTAGCGCTCACGGATGCGGAATCACTTCCGGATAGACTAGGACTCGCGCACGCGGATAAATGTGTCATCCCCCAGCGGCAGCGAGTAACTCACTTGGGATTTAACTTAGTCCATGAACATTAGGTACACAAACCTTAAGACTAAGCTATGACTCAACCGGAAGTGAGTTTACTTCCTGTTAGACTTAGACTGGCGCAGAGCGATGGAATAGATCTCACCCCAAGCGTCAGTGAGTCTACTTCGCCAAGTGAAAGCACTTCCTGTTAGATTTAGACTGGCGCAGACTGATAGAATAGAATGACCCCAAGCGTCAATGAATCAGCCTCATCAAGTAAAATTGCTTCCTGATAGATTTAGACTGACGCAGGCTGACAGAATAGATATATCCCCAAGCGTCAGTGAATTAGCCTCGTCAAGTGGAATCACTTCCTGATAAACTTTCACTAGCGCAGACTGATAGAACACGATAACACTAAGCGTCAGTGAATGTAAGCAACGTCCAGTAGAAGTGCTTCCGATAGCTTAGTGACTAGCGCTGGCTGTTGAAGTGACCTAACACTGAGCGAGAGTGAGCAATAGTAAACAAAATCCTACATCTAGTGGATTCACTTCCGGATGGAGAAGTGCTTCCGGATACATCCTAGACTAAGTAAACTCCCACTTCATGTGATTGTGTGTTGACTTAATATACATAGCATGAATGACACACTGAGTCACTTAGGAAGACTTAGAGTAAACTAACGAGACTTAAGCTGACTATTGGAATAGAGATCCCTTAGAGTCAGTAGACATTACACTAAGTCAGAACATAGTCTAAGTAAGACTACTTCCCATAGCAAACTTCCCACAACATGTGTAGTTTTACTATATCTGATTATATATATTGCTATGTTGGACTAACCAGTATGTGCAGAACTTAGTTACACTTGCGGATGCAAATGAGCTTCCGGATGCAAAGACTCTTGGCATTGGATTTCAGAGATTAACACTTGCAGAGCAAGATTGCCACTTCCGGATGAACGATGATCATCCGTCAGCAAGAGTACAAGAGAAAATGTCACATACTCAGAAGTAAGAATGCTTTTGTCAGAGCAGAGGTATCAGGACTACTTTTCAGTGATAAAGCAAGTCAACCCTGCTGAGCATTTAAGAAGATGTTCCTTCCAACGGTAACAAGAGGATAACAGATATTCAAACAACATTGTTACCTACCAAGCATGAGGAGTATGAGAGATAAGGAGAATATAATCTGAAGATTCATTCAGAGTGTCAAAGCTCATACTGCCCACAAGAGTCAGAGTCCATAAGAGAGCTTCTGATAGCAAGAGAGCATCCAATAGCAAAGCACTCTTATCATTCATGGACAAGTGCTTGGAAGACAAAGTTCCTCTATGATAGCAAGCAGAATGTTAGAGTCCACGAGCTTCACTTCAGTTAGCAAGAGAGCTTCCGATAGTAAGTCTCTTAACATCCTGGACTTATGCTTGAGGAACGAAGTCCTCATCTGACAACAAGCAAGAGTCAGACCGTACAGTGTATAGATGTCAGAACGACTTTTGCCAGAACAGTGTTGTCAGAACAGTGTTGACAGAACAGCTGGACAAAGCACCCTATTCAGATAAAGCAAAGTCAACTCTGCTGTGCATTAATGAGGACAACGTAAACAAGGCCCAACGGCTATATTCAAACGGCCTTATTGCCTCTCCAACGGTTGGATATTCAGAGGCTGGTATAAAAGGAACATCTACATTCAGAAGAAAAAAGGAGGAGAGAGAGAGAACAGAGCTTATTGTCTGAAACACTATTCTACATTCCTCTCATCTTCTACTCTCGGACTTAGATATGTAATATTCTTAGAGAGTGATTCTTTTGTGCTTAAGTGAGTAACACCATCTACTCTTAGAGAGAGTCATTCGAGCTTAAGTGTTTAGCACAATCAGTTCATAGAGTGAACATAATTGTAATCTTACATTTTGTAAGGGGGAGCATTTAGAAGTTTTCTAAATCTCCATAGGTTGCAAGTTAGCCCGTAAAACTTGCGTTTGTAAGGTTTGCAGGTGAACCCGTTGTAAAACCTGTGGGTTGTTAGGTGAACCCGTACTCGTAAAACCTAAAGTGTAAAGGCTTCTCTTGTGCCTGGTTTAAACAAGAATAGTGGATTGAAAATCTCAGGTGGAGCCTGGGGACTGGATGTAGGTCTGGGTGACCGAACCAGGATAAATTTATGTGTGCATAAACTTACATTTAAACATTCTATTTTTGCATCACATAACATACTGACTTGTGCATACCATTACTCAGTAACATCATCACCAAGCACAAGCAGTCTTTCGAAAAGAAATAAAGTTTTTATTCCCTCACCCAATTCACCCCCCCTCTTGGGTGACAGCCACGCATTTCATATGTTTGTATTATGTGGGTGTGTGATTAATGCAGGGAAGGTGTTGATAATTAGTTAATATCTCCATGAATTCTTATTAAATAGTTTAAGAAGGGATTATGGGTATGTGCTTTGTTTTCTCTAGTTGCCATACTCTATTTAGTTGTAAAATAGGGAAGAGGGTTTTGTTGGTATTAAATTTTGGGTTTGTGAAGGATGATAAAATTGAGGTGAGTTGTGAGGGGACTATATGAGGGAGTTGCATGGTCTTAGGCTAAATGTAACATCCCAATTTTTAAATTAAGGATAATAAGAGATTATTGAGATTTTATTTAGAAAATTTAAAGTTTTAGGGAGAAATCTTAGGATATTTTGGGCAATTTATGAATACTAAATCTTAAATTTTTGGAATTTAAGGAAATATAGTTAAAATAATTATTTGGAGTTAGAAACTTTCATGAACAAGTATTTGGGATAGTGGAAAATATTATGATGGAAAGAAGGGGATATAGTAATATATACAAACTTTTGGGTTAAAAATATAATTTAGAATAAATGATAGGGTAGTTAATGGTAATTTTCACAAATGTATATATATAAAAAAAAAAACTCAACTCACTCCCTCCCTCTCACCCGACATCTCCTCTCCTCCCCCACCCCTCAATTTCGATTTCTCTCTCTCTTCTCTCCTCAGACTCCGTCGCCAGAGACGGCGGAGGGCGGCGGAGCTAGCCGTCGTCGGTGCGGCTGGCCCTCCCTCGCAAACAACCCCAAACCCGCGCCCCTCCTCTCACCCTCTTTGATTTCTCCTCGTTCTCCGACAGTTTCCGACGAGTGAATCATCTTCCGGCGGCGGCGGCTCGGTTTCCGGCGACGGACGTTCGATTGGAAGGTAGGTGGTAGTTTTCTTTAGTTTTTCAAGCTAGCTTCCACCATAACTTTATGGTTTTCACCTTCTCCCCTTGTTATCGACGTTCCAGCTCGGCCAGCCAAATTTGGAGGTGATTTCCGGCGAGCTTCACGGCGGCGGCAGCCTCCCACACACTTCATACAACACCGGAATCAAACTTAGGTGACTTCCCTTTTTATTTTCTAAGATTTATTTGTGAGACTTGAGAGTTAGGGTTTCAATTGGGTTTTTGATTTTGGGCATAATTTTAAAATGTTTGGTTCTTGCCTTTGCTAAGTCTCTGATTGTTATTGGTTTGATTCCTTCTCTCTGTTTTGTACGCTGGTGCACATATATATGTGAATTATTTGTGATTTATGTATCTATAATTATTTTGGCTTGCTAGGTTCTGTATGTGTGTGATTGTTGTGAAAATTTGGGTTTTCTTTTCTGTTATGGCCGATTAGGGACTGGTGGATTGATGAGTCATTGTTTGTTACATTCTCAAGTTAGCACTAAATGTACTTACATCTTATAAAAGAGTTTGTCTTATTGCCTATGCTTAATAATTGCTGAAAATGTTTGATAGATTAAGAGACTGTATGAAATTATGATTAAAAGAAGTTGAGAGAATATTTGTTGTTTTGGGTGATGCTGTGAATGTGAATCTTCTTTAAATTAGTAGTTTTGGTCTCCTTGTTGGGATTGATGAAATTATAACCGTCTGCCTTGTCTCTTACTGGCTGAACAAATTTGAACAAAGAAAATTGCTTTAGGCTTGCCTTAGATTTAGTAAAGGAGTTCTAAAATCTGTTTTAAATATGTACATCAATTATTGGTGGGAAGTGTTAGCTTGTAATCTTCCTTGCTGTCAATTGGAATTGATAAATTGCATTATATGTGTATCTTAATGGTTAATTAGAAACAGATTCATGTCAACTTATTATAATTACAGTGATTATGTATTGTTTGGAAATGTGATTAATGTATATAAATTGTGTTTGCTCTTTCCCCTCTTATTTGTGTCTTGGCTGAACAATATTGTTTTCTCTATGCTGACAGTGTTTTGGCTGGCATATGAACTTTAAATTCTAAGTCATGAGTTATAGAAAATGTTAAAATATGTTTGATGAGATTTGAAATATAAGTAGAGCCCTTTGGAGTATTTAATGATTATGAATCCAATGGTAATAAAGAGACGGTCTAAACTTTGCTTAAAGTATATATAATGAACTTAATGGTGTCTCCTTTCTCCTTTTCCCTTGTTTGGTTTTGATTTAGAATATTCATATGTTTGTCTAATTCCTTATGTTTGTCTTTGATTTTGCTCGATTTTTATGGCTTAGGTGGTTGTTGGTTGATCTATGAAGTTAGAACATGAGTAGAATAAAGTTAAGAAATGATTTTTCAAGTTGAGAAATGGTGTTGTGGTGATTTTTGGTGTTTCATATGCATGTGTTTTAAGCTTCAGGTTCTGTTCTTTTCTTCCTTGTATTGCTTGATTAAATTTTGTTTGAATGTACATAAAAGATGTTGCTCTTTTGCATGAGTATTATTGTGTTTTTGTAATCTAACCTTTAATTCTGATTTTGTGGATGTTTGAGATGGGAATTTGTACTGGTTTGTAGAAATTTGCAGGTTTGAAGGGGGTAAACTGAATCTGATTTTTAATCTTGATTATCCTTGTTTTTGATAAAACTTGTGTAGTTTTATTCAAGAGGAATTGGTATGGTATTGGTTATATATAATATAATATAGGATTATATCCAAGTAGAATGAAATTGAGAAATGTCAAGTGAGGGGCTGCTTGGTTCTAGACTTGAAATTAGAATCTTGATGAGATTGTGTTACATAATAGAATCAAAAAGGAAATGTGCTTGCTTTACTTTAGTATTAGCTTGATGTTTACTCATGATTTGTGTTGAGGAATGAATGGAAGTTTTGGCTTATGTTATTGGTAGTTTTGTTCTATTGTAAATAAGTTAAGCAAAACCCCTATTCTTGTACTGTTATTCTCTGTGATAAAATCATTGGTCTTCACTTGATTAAAAATCGTATTGCCTTGTTCTTGGATTACTTTGAATTATGATTTCTTGAGTTTGTTGTTGGACTTTTGTCCCATGGTGATATGAAGGTTGTTTGTTTTATAATTGGATTTTGATTATGATTGTTATAGATACTTAAACTAAATAATAATGAAAATACTCCATAAGATATTGTAAAAGAAGAAAGGGTTGGGTAGTAATATGGAATACGAGAGAGACGTTAAAATGTTATAAAGTGAAAATGATATTAATTTATCATTTTATATCCTATCCTTATAGGAGGAACTAAGAGAAAGTATTTGGAGGAAATCTACAAGAAATGGTAAGGAAGAACGTCAGAGTGCTAAAGGGCGACAGGTAATCACACTTAACCTTGCTATAACAATGAGGGTGACGTTAGCTGGGGATTTCTAAAATCCCTTTCTCACCCTCTCTATACATATATTATCTTGGAAAAGGTATTTTTATATAAAACAGGCTATCGGGTGCCTTTCAAACACGATTATTTTCATATAAAGATTTTGACACATTATATATGTAGTATCCTGCTTGGTAGTGCTGAGTATCTTGAAATGATTGTGACATGGTTGCAGGTGTAGTGTTATAGTAGTTAATTGAGAGGTTGTGAGTATAGAAAAGGAATTATATATGAGTTGAGATCCTTAGAGAGTTATGTTGAGGGAAAGTATTGTGGATAATAGATTGGAAGATGATGTGAGATGATGTGGATGTTAATATTGATGTTGGTGTTGATTATCATGAATGAGATATTGATTGAGATATGGTAAGCATTGCATGACACTGAGTTACATGTACCATCGCGCGATGATAACTGTCGATAGGCCAATCGACAGTTATTTATACTGATGATCCTTTTCGGATTGATTGGATCATAGGTCGACTTATTGAGAGAAGTGACCTACGGTTGTTTGGCATTGAAGAGCCCAAGGATTTATACTGTGAACTTAGTTCCAAGGATTTATAATTCAAATTACAAATGTCTTGTTTTAGGTTTCGGCTAGGTTGGAATATTTAAAATTGTGTATAGACATATATGATCCTTGCTAGTACTAAAATTTAAAGATACTTGGAGAATATATAAATTTCATATTTTAAGGGAAGCTGAATAATTAAAATGATACACATGGTTGGCTTAATGATTAGATAGCCCCATGCTTATAAAAGAGGAGATATATGTGAACTCGTGTATTTATGTATGGTTGTACTCTTCCCTGCTATATGAAGATAGATTTGTTTTGAAAAGACGGAAGTTCTTGTTAGAATAAACATGGTGCTGTTATATTTCATTGTTGCTGTGAAATGATGATTTTGGAAACTTGTGCTGTTATGTATGAAATGACCAATTATTTTATTCTATTCTGAACATGCTTGAGTTGTTTTATGGTTGTAATATATGGTTTGAAAGTTCAATCAAAAGTGTATGTCTATGCAAGTTTGCACATTGAAATTGTGCTTAGAAAGTGTAGAATTTGTGTAATTCTTATTCTGTTTGGGCTGCTATTGTTGTGCTGAATATAAAGCTTTGCGTATCAGTTGATGATCTCTGGCTAGGGCTTGTTTATGCACATTATTGCTTTATTTGGAAATTGGAAATGCTTGTGTTCAGTGATTTGAAGAGTTTTATTCCATTTCTTTTATAAGTCAACTTTCCAAGGACATCTATAATTGAAGAAATTGTTGAGATTGAAATAGAATAGTCATTTTCAGGTGAAGGTGCAGTTTTAAACTTGAATATTAAGTTTTGCAGAGGGTTTTGAAATAGAGTTGGTTGATTTGAATTGAATATGGAGTGGTATTGTTATGCTATTTGTTAGTATGTTCCAAACTAGCATGACACATGCGTATTCTAAATAAACACATTTGTTGCCGTGGAAAAGGATGGAAATTGTTGATTGTGAAAGATGATGATTTGTTATGAATTGTGATTGTTTTGAATTGGAAGTAAAAGATGATGTTTGATTGTTATGAATGTAGTGATAGTGAATGAGAATTCAGATAGTTTAACTTTATAAAATGATATAACTAAGAATTGGGATTTGGGTAGTCACAGAATGAGAGAGAGACGTCGAACTACGATAAAAGGGAAATGATATTAATTTATCATTTGGCTATATATTATTATAGGAGTGGATGCAGTAGGCTTTCGTGGCATCGAGGAAGAAAGGTTGAGAAATCGCGTAGAATTGCTAAAGGGCGACAGGTAATCACACTTAACCTTGCTATAACATTGAGGGTGATGTTAGTTGGGGATTTTATAAAATCCTTTCTCACCCTCTAGATATATATATATTATCTTTGAAAGGTATTTTTATACAAAACAGGCTATCGGGTGCCTTTCAAACACGACTATTTTCATATAAAAGATTTTTACACATTATATATGTAGTATCCTGTCTGGTGGTGCTGAATATATTGAAATGGTAGGAAATGATTGCAGGTGTATTGTTATAATAGTTATTTGAGAGGTTGTGAGTATAGAGAAGGAATTAGATATGAGTTGAGATTTTGGAGAGTAATGTTGAGGGAAGATATTGTGGATGATATATTGATAGGGTTATGGTGAGCATTGCATGACACTGGAATTTATGTACCATCGCGTGATGATAACTGTCGATTGGCCAATCGACAGTTATTTGTACTGATGATCCTTCTCAGATTGATTGGATCGGGGATCATAGGTCGACTTAGTGAGAGAAGTGACCTACGGTTGTTTTGGCATTGAAGAGCCCAATCGCCCCTACGGTTGTTTGGCATTGAAGAGTCCAACCGTTCCCGTTCTGTAATGGAAACAGAATTGGGGTTCCCTCTCTGGAGATTGCCAGAGAAGGAAATTGTCCCCTCATTATGGAGAGGGACACAGTGTCAAATCATATAGTGAAGAATAGATGCTTGAATGCACCGTGGTGGCACAATGCATCTTTAGGTGAGTGTGAGGGTTGTTATGGTAGTAATAGTTGATTGGAGTATGGAGATAATGAATTGATTTGGTTTGGATATTATTGTTGGACTTGAGTGATGAATGGAAGAAGCCTTGACATGTATGTATATATATTACTGAATTTAAAATGTGGTACCCTTTAGACGCCCTCACTACCGCACATCTCACTGTTATAGTGAGTTAAGCGGTGATTACTGGGACAAATTGTCTCATCCCACGATTACTGACATTTTTGCAGGTATTCATGCACAGGCGCGAGCATCAGGAAAGGGAATTAGGTAGTAGAGGTTATATAGACTATTTTGAATTGTATATTGCCAATTTGTATAGGCCTGCATCTGCTTCCGCATGTATATATATTTATTATCTGTTTAATATCAATTAGTTTTGTTTAATAACCATGTTAGGCAAATCTTTTCTAACATGGTTAGTTATTAATTATCCATGATAGTGTTCAGGTTGTATCAGGAAATTCTTTTCTATCATGGATAGTATTTAATCATTAGGTAATTCCTTTTCTAACTATGATAGGACATTGATATTATGGAAATCCTTTTTCTATCATAGTTAGTAAAGAGATTATTGGATTAAAAGAGATGTCACAGGTTAATTAGGGAATTAGTAACAGTATGTTACAGTTAGCAAGTGTGTATTCAAATTCAAAAATATCTTCCCAAGGCCCCTACACAACAAAAATGAGAAAAACTAGTGAAATGACCAAAATACCCCTTGTAGCTTGTAGTGCAAGTAATTAAGCTTAATATTTTCCAATTCTTTTCAAGCTAGCATGCACATTTATAAACCTGAATAATGAATAAAAATACCAATTAAATCCCATAAATTAAGCACAAATGCACATGCTAGGCTATGTAAATATATGTCTGATCAAATCCCCCACACTTAATCTTTGAACTCCGGGCAAAGTCATGCAAGAAAATTAAGCTATCACATGGCATAGTGAATCCAATTGAAATAGGGCTAGACTACAAGTTGAAGATTTCAATCTTTCCCTACACATCACATAGGTCGAATCTAAGCATATAAAGTGGGTGAGAGTTTAACATGGAACTAGAATTAGAAAGGATTGCCGAATGAGATTTCCTCACCGGATATAAGTGTTTGCATTCATTCTCTCAAATTAGGAATAATTCCTTTAGGACATGTGAATCACTCTTTGGCTCAATTCTTCCTACCTCTTATTGGCTTGTAATCCCTCTAGGTTCTCAACCCATTTAATGCATAGCACACCTAAATGAAGGGGACTTTGGGGGTAGATGGAAAGGCTAACAATGAATAATTGAATAAAGTCAATGACCAATAATGAAAACAATTATCCACCACATACAAATGCACTACAACAAATGGTAATTCAAGTAATAACAATTCCATACTAGCATGCTACAAGTCACTCTTTCCTCACTTTTTTTTAATAAGCATTTTGTGCTTCCTCTCTTTTCTTTTCTTTTTTTTTACTATGTCTTTAGCATACATTAGCACTTTGTGCTTTACCTCATTTTTTTTCTTTGGCCTTTGACCACATTCTTTTCTCTTCTCTTGTTTTTTTCTTGGCCTTTGGCCATCTCTTTTCTCTTTACTCATGTAGCATGCCTTTTGTAGCATATAACAATATAAGAACAATGGAAAATGCAAGTGTATGCTATAGATGCATGTTTCCACATTGGTCAATGTGGAAGAAAAGAAAGTGAATGGCCCAAAGAGGTGAAACAAAGGATATATTTATTGGTTAAGTGTTTGGGTCATAGGGTTTAGAAATCAACGTCTCTATCATCTTTAAATATGTTATGCTATGTGTTAAAAAACAAGAGTTAAGACAAGTTCTAGGAGGTAAGAAAGTAATTGGCCTACTCATAATCGGTTGAAGGTCTTATCTCACTTTTAGTAGCTTACTCAATTGGTCAAACCCCCTAACAAGAGTTGCATGAGAAACTAACAATCACTTTATAGTTAAAAATGTCCCATGCAATGTTTCAAGTACTAAATTCAAAAATTCAACTTGCATTCTAAAACAAATTTCAAAGGGATTCAAGATTCATATTCAAGCTAATTCTCCCACAAAGTCATGTCATGATAGTCCAAATACTAAGTGTGAAAACTTTGAAAATACCACAATTAATCATCAACATGCACCCCCCACACTTATTCATCACATTGTCCTCAATTGGAACATTAAAACCAAGCAAGAGATGCATTTAGAGGACAAGGGCAGCAGCAACAAAAGGGCATATCCATGAATTCAATCCGGCCAAACATGCTTGAAAACATAATTTTAAAGACCAGTGATACCCCCATACCCCCACACTTAAATGTCACATTGTCATCAATGTGAACATGTAACATAAGTAGTAGAATTACAAAAGTATCCATTGCAAGTGTAAAGATGACAAAAATATTTCCAGTTCCATATTAACAATGCAAAACAATAAGAACCACGACAGTCAACTATAATTTTCACACACATGCATATATCAGTCAGCATTAGGATTTACTACCAAAACAGTTATCAGTTAAACAAAATCAAGTAAAAGATAGAAGAATACTCCCCTTCCTCTTCTTGATTTGCGTTTTGAACTCTTAGTCCATCAAAATCAAGTTGAAGCATCCTTTAGGGTCACCAAAAAAAAATCCTACAAACTCAAAACAAAACATCAAATACCAAAGCCTTGGGTTGGCTCCCAAGAAGCGTTAAGTTTAAGGTCTTCAGTCAGACTTTCCAAACAAATCTCTAGTCATAAGTATCAAACACCATAATCATATTGACTTCATTCCTTTTCAAACAGAATAAGTGATCAATCAAAGTAATGACTTGTACCTTTTCAATCACAGACAATTTCAAAGAACAAGCAATCACTGATTTCAAAGGAATTAGAATATGCTCATACAAACAATTAGATGTATTTCTTTCTAAGAATAATGAGCATCCAAGAAAATCAATTTGACTCTCATCAGTAAGAGTCACAACAGTAATAGGAGAATAATCCAAAGCAGTTATAGGAACACTCACATCAACATGTATATCAGAATCACAAGCATTTGAATTTACATCTTGAACATCAATTAGACATCCATCACTTTCTTCTAAACAAGTTTCAGGCTCTATGACAACCTCTAAATCTTCTTCAACTGCATGGTCATCTCTATCCTCAATTGATTCTAACCTTTTGAAACTATCCTCAATTGATCCTAACCTTTTGAAACACTCCTCTTGCCATTTCAAACTATCCTCTAGCATTATCAAACATATATTGGCTAATCTTTCTAATCTGTCAAGTCTTTCTCCTCTACGAGAGATTTCACCATACTCAAAATTGTTTCCTTGAACATGTGAATAAGATATGAAGGGTGAGTCTATTGCATGTGAATAAGAATCTGCATGTGGGTTCCAACACTTATCTTGCTCAAAATTTCAACTAGGCCTAGAAAAATTATCAACATAAGTTTGTTGCCTATTGAAATCATCTCCTATAAAATTTATGGTAGGTAAAAATGGACAATTCCCAGGTACATGATTATTTCCACAACAATAACAATGATACCACTTATAATTAGACTCCGAATAGTTTATCTTTTATTTTTCTGTTATGGTTAAGGAGTTGGTGGTACTAATAATCTCTAATTTGAATCTCATTCTTTTCCGTAATTGAGTCAAACATTTAATATATAATTTCATGAATTTCAATATCATGAAAATGTATGATAACTCATATTAATGAGACAATAAATTAAAGATCCACCAAAATGTAGTGAAGGCATATTATCATAACTTTCAATGGGAAATCAACTTAATGTTAGCAAATAAACAATGACCTTAATGAGAATACTAAAATGTGTCCTATAGCCTAATTCGACCGTTGACTTAGTCAATTCTTTATGTACATATGGTAACTGACACTTAATAGAGATCAATGTCATTCAAATGATATAGCATTATCTCATAACAGTACAAATATGTACTAGACTTCTTAATGTCAAGTCAACTTAATTAAAAGAGATTTACCTCTTTTAAGGCTCAACAATTATCTCTATCCAAAAACAAAATAAAAACATAATAACAATAATGCTGCAAAGTCAAAACAAACATATATTATGCACAAACAACTATATGAGACAATTTAACCATCACACTTAGATGTATGTTTACCAATGTAAATCATACAATCATAAATTTCGTGTCGCTAAGATCTACCCTGTGGGCAAAGAACTTAACATAGCATAAATTTATGTTTAAACCAATGGTAAAAGTGCATTTATATTCCCTTATGACCCGTGGCCCCTAAGGAAACATAAGGCAACTTAACTTTAATCCAATGGAAAAACTAGAGTGCATTTATATACATGTGGGATACCTAAGGAAATATAACACAACTTCAAATCAATAGTAAAACTAGAATGCATTTATATTCCTTTAGTATATGTGAGCTACCTAAAGAAAATATAACGTCATTCCATTCTACCTAATTAAATATGTAAGTTATAATTTATCTACCATGTGGGCCTGATTAACTACAATTACATATATAATTACAATTGATATTTTGTAATTCTACATGTGATTATAATAAGTAGGGGTGGACAAATTAAACCGAAAACAAACCAAACCAAATGAGTTTCGGTTTTTCGGTTTTCGGTTTCGGTTTCCATTTCCCATACTTTTCCGTTTTCGGTTTCGGTTTTCATTTTAGGTAGCTTTTTTGTTCGGTTTTTCGGTTTTCGGTTTCGTTTTTTGGTTTCCTTTGTAAAATGGTTATATTAGCACAAAAAAATGTGAAAAAAACTAATTGTTTTCGGTTTTTCTTGTGGCGTTTCGGTTTTCGGTTATTCGAATTTCATTTTAGGTAGTTTTCGGTTTTCGGTTCGGTTTTGAACCGAATAACTGTTTGCCCACCCCTAATAATAAGCTTGCAATTACAAATATAAATCACTAATATCTCCTCGTAAGTTAAGATATTAGCATAACATATATCTATCTTGAAATAGTGAAATAGAATGCATTTATATTTTTCTAATACCCTGTGGGCCACTTAGAAAATATAAGGCAATTCCATTTCACTCAACCTTGCATGCAAATCACAAATATCATGTGCATTTAATAAAGATGCACTAAATCACTTAATGAGAATTTAGAATTTATTTAATCAAAAATAGTGACTAAACAATTGAAATTCTCTATTCTACTCTAATTAAATATATGGATTATAATTATCTACCTTGAGGGCAAAGAATAACTATAACCATATATTTAATTACAACTGATGTCTTTAAATACTTAGGTGATGATTAACTTGCTAAAACAAATTAAAATGCATGTGTGTAAGAATAATGTGCTACTTCTCTATTCCACATGCTCACCACAAGAACATCATAATTGTGTATAATGAATGTACGTTCAACATAATTGATATCCATCCAATATATATACCTCTAAATGTCTACCCTCAAACCCTATTGGTCTACATGTCAATATAACACACACTTTCATTGAATTTGATTGGTGAATGAAAGGCTTACTATACAAAGAAATCTCAATTCCATTTATAATATATTCAAATTGGTTATTTTGATTCCAATCAATCAATCACAATGGCAACTTCTCAAATTGATACTTAATGATGGTAATCATATGGAGCCTAAATCAAATTGAGAATGAAATAACTTCCTTTTCAAGATTTTTTGGCAATTATATTCTAAAATTTGTGAAGAATGTAGGAATGCATTTAAGGATGATTGAATCAAAAACGTAAATTAGGAAAGAAAAACTAGAGAGTGATTTGGAAAGCAAAATATTTGATTCATTGGAGGCATTTTACAAAGAATTATGTAAGGAGAAAAATAATCACCCAAATTTTACAAGTAGAGTGGTGTTTCACCTAAATTGGGAAAATTTGTAGAAATTTATGCTTACTTCGAAATTATATCATTTTTTGAACATGTAATTCTCATAGAACTTAGAATAAACCTATTTAGAAATTTTCGAAATAAATGTCTCTTAATTTAGAAATAAGCATACATTAATGATTTTTCACAAAGAAAATTTTAAACAACTAAAAAATTCATTTTCCATTTTCGAAAAATTGATTCATTTTTTGGTAATTTTGAAATCACAATCACTCATATTTAATGTATAAAATATTTTTACAATTACGAAACACCACAATTTATGGTGATTTCTAAAAAAAATAAAATATAATTTACAGACACAATTTACTAAATTATAAATCATAAAAAACATCAGATTTAGAAAATATTTCAAAATTTCAAAATTCAAAATTCCATTTAAAATATATTGAAATTGGTTATTTTGATTCCAATCAATCAATCACAATGTCAACTTCTCAAATTGATACTTAATGATGGTAATCATATTGAGCTTGGCAATTATATTCTAAAATTTGGGAAGAATGTAGGAATGCATTTAAGGCTGATTGAATTAAAAACGTAAATTAGGAAAGAAAAACTAGAGAGTGATTTGAAAAGAAAAATATTTGATTCATTGGAGGCATTTTACAAAGAATTATGTAAGGAGAACAATTAATCACCCACATTTTACTAGAGTGGTGTTTCACCTAAATTGAGAAAATTTGTAGAAATTTATGCTTATTTCGAAATTATATCATTTTTTGAACATGTAATTCTCATAGAACTTATACTAAACCTATTTAGAAATTTTTGAAATAAATGTCTCTTAATTTAGAAATAAGCATACATTAATGATTTTTCACAAAGAAAAATTTAAACGTCTAAAAAATTCATTTTCCATTTTCAAAAAATTGATTCATTTTTTGGTGATTTTGAAATCACAATCACTCATATTTAATGTATAAAATATTTTTACAATTACGAGACACCACAAATTATGGTGATTTCTAAAAAAACTGAAATATAATTTACAGACACATTATACTACATTATAAATCATAAAAAATATCAGATTAAAAAAATATTTCAAAATTTCAAAATTCAAAATTCAGTGATTGCAGGGTGTAAATCCATATAGGAATAAATTCAGCTTGAAATTGAAACCCATACAAAAATAAACACCTCACTGTGTTAGTACAAAAGCTCAATATAAAAAACAACAATACATTGTGAATTGAGTGATTCATACATTTTTCAAATTCCAAAAGAAATCAAAAAAATTCAAATTGAGGCTTCACAAATGGATACGTTTTCGACTATTAATGACACGAGTAATGCTTGGTCAGTTCATGCAAAAGTTTTACGGAAGTGGTTGGTAAGAAGAAAAGCAGCGCCTTATCCAGTTTGGAAGGTAGGAATAATTTTGGTAGACAAATACCTCACTCGAGTTGAAGTAGCAGTAACCTAGAAACAAGCTTTGCCACGTTTCCAAGAAGAACCTCAAGAGAACATCGTTTACAACTTCAAAAACTTTGAAGTAGAGAAGAATGTTGATCAATACAAAGTAAAAAGTCACCCTTGGATATTAAAACTTCACAGTCATACTCTCTGTAAAGACTCCGACATTGATTTTCCTACAGGAACTTCATCCCTTATAGAATCTATACTTTGTGGAAATGCACCTACACAAGATTTAATCGGTACCACAGTCCTTTTTATTACTTTATAAATTTATTAATTCAGCATACATGATTAATACATATCGTAGCTGTTTTTTACTTTTAATATTCGAACTAAATATGTGTTTCCCATTACAGATGTCATTGGATTCCTACAGACTTTCGGGAATTTTCATGAACAACGAAGGCAAGATGACACAGTTAAGAGGTTAAACTTCAGCATTGCTGATCAATTGTAAGATGAAAAGATTTTTTTGCAGAATAAATTATTTACAAAGAAAATAACTCCATTTGATGAGGTATAAATACGATCATTATGTACTATGCCTTAAACATTAAGTGACTCTTGACAATAGGGACAACAAAATCAACATAGCTCTTTGGGGTGAATGTGCAATGGAAACATTGAGAAAGAAAATTGACGATATGGAAGCACCGATAATTGTGTTAATCCAGTTCGCACGTCTCAATAGGAATTTTGGTAATATATTATATTATATTCTCTACAATAATTCAGTTTAATTACAACAATAAAAATCAACATCAATTTTTTTCCTATATTGGTGATTAAACTTATAATTTACACATATATTTGTCAATTCAGATTATGGTCACCTTAGCAATTCTTTCAATGCTACCAGAATTACATTTCAACTAGACATACCAGAGGCAAAAATCCTTTCTGATAGGTAATATTTTTATTCAAGGAATTCACATATTCTGATAATTTGTTTAATCAGTCTTATTTATATTGAATTATAATATAATTTCATATTCACACTCCAACTTTTTCGAAATAGCCTCAGTAAAGATCCATCAAGCAGCCAAATGTTTAGCCAAGTCTCCAATGTTGAAAGCGTTGGATACCCAAAAGAAAAACTACTGAGATTCTCAAAGAGACTAACAATTGACTACATTAATAATGTCAAAGAAGTGAGTTGTGAAACATTTTGATTCTATTGCTTATTTCTCAATTCAAAAAGAAATGTCATCAATATATACAACACTAATCTTTTAATTATTTTATTAGATAGATGATGTAGTTACAAAAGTTACCATTCATAAACTAGAAACTCTTTATGGTTGGTATTATGTCATTGAAGGGAATGTGCAAGTAATTGAAGGAGAAAAATATTATAAGGTGTTAATCTATTTGAATTAGGCATATTAATGTAGGCAAGAATTAATTGTTTTGTGAAGGGAAAAATGTCATACTAATTATGAAGGCCTTATTTGTTTTGGGATCATACAAATATTAAGGAGTTGATGGAGTGATAAAAAAAGGAATTGATGAAACCTGACGGGTTGGCGTGAGTGGTAAGTACTCTCATCCCTTAAGCAAGTGGTTGGGGGTTTGATCTCTAGCTCTTGCGAATGGAGCAAACTCACAGGCCAGCTGTCTACCCCCTATATGGGACTTCAGAACAGAGAGGGATTAGTCTCACTTGACACGCGGGTGGGGATATCCTTGGGTAACCAAAAAAAAAAAGAATTGATGAAGTGTGAATAATTGGCATTAAACAAAATTAGTTTTAATGCATTGATGAGGTGTGAATAATTGGAATTAAACAAAATTATTTTTAATGCATTTTTTTTACTTCCATTTAAATTATTTAAATTTTGAAAAAAGACCATTGGACAAATTAAAAAGAGACAAGTTGACCAATACATAGGTACGTTAATTAGTTTTAAATAGTCACCACAAATAAAAAGTATTTTCAAAATTAATTTGTTGAAATTGTGTAATGTCAATGAATATGGATACTAACATCTCAAAAATTGTAGTCATAAGTCATAACAATTCAATTTCAATCAGTGATATCAGATTTCAATAAAATTGGAATTTAAAAATCGGATCATTTCTTAACTTTAAGCTATTAAACTAAATTATAAATTTTTGACAAAACATTCAACAATCATGTCAATTGGCATTAATAGGTTGATTGATATTTGATGCATAATTAATAGATTGAAATTAGGAAATAAATAGATTTAAAATCAAATTAATAGGTGATAGTGAGGATTTTATTGTATATCAATAGGAGTTTATGAATTTAAAATATTTATTAATTTATGAAATTAATTTTCACCAAACACGTACTTTTCAATTGAAATAAATGAGTAATTTGAGTGATTCTAAAAAGCATTTTGTTTTCTTTTTTTGATATTTTCTCTTTAATAATTACTCATTGAGTGCTTAGAATAATTCCCTAATAAAACGACATGTCGTTACTATGATTAAGTTTTAGTTTCATAAAACAGGGAAGATTTCAACTTGCTGGAGAATATTGGGATAAATAACTGAATAAATTTCTTAACTTTGTTTTTAACTAAATTAATCATCTTTGACAAAAAATTCATCAATCAACCTATTATGCATTAATAATAGGTGTTTCGATATTTAGTGTCTAATTTTGAATTGAAATTAGACATTAAAGAGATTTAAATTGAAATTAATTGGGCGATTTTCAACAATCTTATATGATGTTCACTTTTTATTTGGAAATTGAAAAAAAAGTCAATTAATGTATTATTCGCTCATTCACATACCTAAAAATTAAAAATTGAAATCAATAATGGGAGATTTCAATTGACATTAAAAGAAGTTTATGAATTTTTAATTTTCCATAATTATTGAAATTAAACTTGACCATGTGTATGTGTACATTTTCAAAAAATAAATTAGTAATCTGATTGATGAATGAATATT
Organism: Mimosa pudica; assembly: GCA_029929735.1. NCBI lineage: Eukaryota > Viridiplantae > Streptophyta > Magnoliopsida > Fabales > Fabaceae > Mimosa > Mimosa pudica. The sequence goes on along the minus strand of JAKELP010000014.1, from coordinate 4,949,712 downwards.
TTTCTTTATTTGTTGTTTGTTGTTGAAAAATTTCTTGATAATTGATTGAAAATTAAACAACTAAACATAGGCAAACAATTTAAAACAAAGTAGTAAAATATTTTTTTATTACAAAAGTAGTAAAATATCTATTAATTTGAAAATGTAACATTTTGTAAGACACTTTTCATTAAATTTGGGAGTTAGATTTAAATTTAAATTAATAGTGTTATATGGGGACTTAATTAGGAATTCATTCAAATTGTCACAACACAACACTTAATTATTCTGGTGGTCATTTTTTTATATTATTGTCAAACACCTTTATCTTTTTATAAAATTTATTGTCAAACACTTTTATCAATTTCTTAACTATATTTCATATACATGAAACATTGTGAACTCTTTTATGACTTAACAAAGTTTGTCAATGTCGAAAAAATTGATTCCGAGCAATGCACAGGTAAAATGTATTGAAAGTAAATTGTTGGAGTTAATAATTTTCTTATTGTGTCACTATTTATTGAAGTAGTAAAATTTATTGTCACTCAACATAATAATTTAATAATTCCTTATGCAAAATTGGTTCCGCTCAACGTGCGGGTAAAAAAAGTCTTGTTCTACCTCTATATGTGATAAAATGTGCACACTGCACATGTATAAGGATGTTTTTGGAAGACCTTTTAGGAAGACCTTTCATGAGAACCGCAAATGCGGTGGTAAGCTTAAAAGATGGGACAATAACTATGCAAGTAGAGAACCAAGTGATTGAATTTAAAGTGTTTGAAGCTAGGAAACATCCTTTAAAGGATAAGTCTTTGCTTAGCTTGCATGTTGTTGAATAAAGTGGTTGATGAGCTTGAGGATACTTTGAGATTGACCTTGATTGATAATGTTGATTCTCATATGTGCACCATTGATGCTTTTGCTAGTGTGATTGATAATGCATTTTTGTTTGATTCTAAGAATGAAACTCCTAACATTAGAAGCATGATGCATTCATATGTTGATCCTTGGCATGTCAAGTACAATTTTGGTGGTGTATGTATATGCATATCTTCTTTGCCTATCCACAACCCCTTGGAAAAGGGAAGTTTGTTCAATGTGATTGATAAGGATAGGTTGGGAAGAATGGTTGATCTCATGATGGATGAGGGATTGCTTTGGGAGGAAGACTTGTTTGGCTATACCTCACAATACATCTTGGATTGGAAGAGCCGGTGGAGGAAAACACAAGGAGAGAGTGCTTTGCAAGAGGACTTCCATCCTAAGGCTTTGAGTGCACCTACTTTGCTTGATAAGGGCCAATTACACCTTGCTTTGAGAGGTGGTACTACAAGTTCTATGATTTGGCCGAATTGGGGACCATGGTCAAATGCTTTAAAGGGGAAAATTTTTGTTAAATTCAACATGCTTTGCTTACTTATCAATTCTCATGATAGTGTCTCTTCTAAGCATGTGAACCATTTCACTTTTGATTCTCTACCTAAGCATGTGCCTTATGATTCTTTTATTGCTACTCCTTGTGTTCCTTTGAGTATATCTTTGCATGCACACAAGCCCTTGCAAGAGGGATGTTTGTCCAATGTTGTAGGGAATCACAAGGGGAACAATTCATGCTTGGAGTTGTCAATGGCCGAAGAGAATCTCAAAAGGAGCTTGGAGCTTGATGTCTCACAAGAGGAGATGAATTTCTTCAATGGCAAGCTCTCAAGTGAGGACATCCAAAAGCTTTTGATGCGGTTGAGCATTCTCAAGAGGAATCTTGAGGAAAGAGGCCAAGAGTTGAGAGACAAGATGTGTGATCCCACACTTCTAGATGTCTTAGCTAAGAAGTTGCACAAGTTGCTATCAAAACTTCAAGCACATGGAAGAGCTAGAAAACCCAAAGAGAAGAAGGCAACAAGGAAGAAAAGTGGCAAGAAACACAAGACCAAAGCTCAAATTTTCCAAGAGGCTAAATTGGAAGCAAGAGCCAATGCTTCTCATGATGATTTTGAAGCCTATGTGCCCAATCATAAAGTTGGCCGAGATCACCTCCACAAAGGGCACAACAATAAGTTCTTCAAAGAGAATTTCAAGCCTCCATAAGAGGTTGTTTCTTTCCTTTCCTCACTTGCTTTAAATTGTTCTTATTCTAAGTGTGGGGGAGGAAATTTGATAGTAAAAAAATAGGATTGTGTTTAGGTTTATTTTCTAGTATGTTGTTATAGGTTGTTTAGAAAAACAAGAAAAAAAAATATATAAACATGTGTTTAGGTTGTGTTTAGTGTTTGTTTTTTGTGAATAATTCATGATGGCCATTTGCATGCGTGGACTGCCCGGCCTTTTTAGTTGCTGCCTTGCCTTGTTTTTATGCCTTCCTACTTGATTTGATTGGTCCATTGAGGACAATGAATGCTTTAAGTGTGGGGGGGTGTATTATGTGCTTAAAAGTGGTCTAATTCAAGGCTTTCACACTTGATTTGTGGACTTATTTGGCATGATTTTCTTGAAAATTTAACTTGATCATGGCTCTTGAAAGTAAATGGAATTGTCCTCTAGTGTGTAAGTAGAATTTTTGGAATGCTTACTTAGGACATTGCTTGGGGCACTTTTAAGGTATAAAGAGGGTGTAAGTTTCTCATTTAACTTTTCTTAGGGAGAAAGTGACTGATTAGAGTAAGCCATTAAAGTGAGAAGCCTCCAACCGAATTGAGTGGGCCAATAGTCTACTTGACCTCCTAGAACTTGTCCTAGCTCTTGTTCAAGATCACAATGCATGACATGATTGAAAATGAAAGGGGCATTTCTTTCTAAACCCTCATGACCCAAACACTAAGCCACCAAAAATTTATCCTTTGATTTACCCCTTTGGGCCTTCGCTTTCATTCTATTCCACCTTGACCAAATGTGTGAGCATGCATTTATAACATATATTTGTATATATCAATAGTATTGTATTGTCATATGTGTTGAAAGCATGTTGCATGGTGAGATATTAAGGATGGCCGTGAGCCACAAAGAGAAAAAAAAAGAGAAGAGAGATGGCCAAAGGCCAAAGAAAAGAAAGAAAAGAAGAAAAGAGAAAAAGGCCAAAGGCCTAAGAAAAAAAAAGAAAAAAAAGAAAGCACAAAGTGCTCAAGTATGCCAAAGGCATAAGAAGAAAAAAAAATATAGAGAGAAGCACAAAGTGCTTAGAAAAAAAAAACAGAGAGTGAGACATGCAACATGTTGATTTGAGGTTTATTGTTTTGCATATATATGTGGTAGATAAGTGTTTGCATGTTTGGTCATTGACTACTATCCATCATTCATCATTCATGATTAGCCTTCCATTCAAACCCCAAAGTCCCCTAGATTTGATTGTGCCATGCATAATAATGGGTGGAGAACTTAGAGCTACTACAAGCTTATGGAGAGGTTAAGTGCATTGAGCCAAAGAGTGATCACAAGTCCCTAGTTAGGCATTTTTCCTATCTTGAGTGAATGAGTTAAACACTTAATCCGGTGAGGAAAAATCTCAATTGGCACTCCTCCTTGATTCTAGTTGCTTGCTAAACTTACATTCACTTTGTATTCTTAGATTTGGCCCATGCTATGTTTTAGGGAAAGGTTCAAAAAGATCAACTTGTATGCTATGACAATTCCAAGTGCCTTCACTATGCTTAATGATTGAGTTAATCTTTTTACATGACTTTGCCCGGAGTGCAAAGATTAAGTGTGGGGGATTTGATTGGACCAAAATTTATCCCTCTAAGCATGTGCAATTGAGCTTAATTAGTGTGGTTTATTTGCTATATTTGATCATTATTGAAATATTTTATTGCGCATGCTTATTGGAATTAGTTTAGAGAATATTAGCTTAATTACTTGCATTTTAAGTAACCAAGGGTATTTTGGTCATTTTTGACTAGTTGTGTGTCTTCATGTGTAGGGGGGTCCCACGTGGGCCCCACAACCCTTGGACAAGCTTGGAATGCAAGGAAGAGCATTTTTGGAGGGAAAATGAAACCAAGTTGGCACCTCAAAGGAGGGACTTGGAGGAAAGGCAAGCACTAGAGGATTGGAGCCCAAAATTCAAATTTCAAAATTGGCTCCAACTTCAAATTCAAAGTTGAAGGCTTCATTAAGGGCATTTTTGGGAGCACAATCAATTGGAGAAAAAGGAGAGAACTTTGACAATGCACCTAGACCACATTAGGACCACATTCACTCACCTTTTACCTAAATACCAAAACTACCCTTCCTTCCCTTTCATAAACACCATTTCACATAACACCCTCCATTAACCATCAAAATATCTTTTTGACAACTCACCACCACCACTTGACAACTCATCAACTCCTAATCACTCTCACTAATCCAACTCCCACTTGCATAAACCTAACAACCCACCTCATTTTGACATAACCTTCACTTTCCCATTCTCTCTCTTCTCCAAAATCCTCTCAACTTCTCTCTTCTCCTTCCATACCCATTTTTCACGAAAATCCTTCCTCCATGACCACAAACTCACGAAATCTCCATCCTTCCACCTTCTCCATGTGTGGCTAAGCTTCATCATCTCTCTCTCCAAAGGAATGTGCTTGTAGATCTTCATATTTGGCCTCATGTACTTGTTGATGTAATCTTTTAGGTTTGTGAGCTAGACTTATCTTTTTGCTTAATGTTTTCCTAGATTTAGGTTACATTAGGTTAGGACATTTAGCTTTAAGTGTTCTATTTGATTTTGGCTCACAAATTCTCTTTTGTGTTTAGTTCATGAAAACCTAAAGCTTATATGTTTGTAGTTTCATAGATACATTTGTGTGTGATTAACTCCTCTTGTGTTTGTGGAATGATTAATTTTCTTAAGTTCTTGATTAGAATTTAATGTTGCTTAAGGTATGAACTAAACTTGAAAGAGCTTTAGGCTTGGTTAACCTAATTAAATTCTTTTAGATTTCTTAGATTTAAGAGATCTTGAGAATTTAGTTAGATTATATCAAGTGTAACAAGTATATGAGGTCCGAATTAACCAAAAGCACAAAGTACTTTGGAGAGGGAGGTTATTTCTCATCTATCTCTTTACATTTCAATTCGGTTAGTTTAGTTTTTGTTAGGATATAATTGTAGTTTTAGTATAAAATCAACCTCAACCTTCTTCATTGTTAATTTGTGTGACTATATCTACTTGAACTTGCAAGACATACCTAGATTGTGAAAAGACCCTTACTACCACTAGCTACTAGTGTGTTTAGTATTGTATTGAATTTTGATTGACCTAGAGGGCGACATTTAGGTTAAATCAAGTGGCGCCGTTGCCGGTTTAGGTGAAATCTTGCTAGTTTTCGGTTTTACAAGTCACATTTTAATTTGTAGTTGTTTTTGTTGAAGTTGGACATTTTGTGATTTTGAGCAACTTTATACATTGTGCTTCATATTTGTGCTTGCTCATTATCATTTTGCATATTGCTGGACTGTTTTAGTGTGTATTGGCTGCTCTAGATAGCCAAAATCTTGCTAGGAAGCTTGCTGGACATTGTGTGCATTTTGCTGGAAATTGCTCTGAAAACACTGTTTTGACTGACTCACTGTTTTCAAAACTGGGAACAATCTACACTGCATTTTTGGAAACTGTTTTTACTGGTAAAACTAGAAGATTCAAGCTTTAATTTGATATATAATTTGCCAGAAAACTCGTTTTCTACTGTCCAGGGTGAATTTTTCAATTTGCCCTGTTTTTCTGGAATTTTCCTGCGGACCTGCTGCCTTTGGAGCCTATCTGTTTGATCTTATCGTGCGCTGTTTTGCATGATCTTTGGCTCATTGGAACCAGTTTTGAATAAGCTTTTGATTGATATATTGTGCTGAATTTTTGGTGCAGTATTCGATTTTTTAGAGGTTAAAAACTTGCTCTGATTGTGCATTTTCCTGCTCAACTTTGAACCAAAACTGTTTGCATTCTACTTATCTGTTTTGAGCAGTTTTTGGTTTGTTTGAAAGCTGGTTATTTGCACTTGATATCTTCCTGGTTGATCTGGAAAGTTTGGTTGGAAATTATTGTGAAAAAGGTGCTCTAGTTGCCTTACTTTTCTAACCGGATAAGTGTGAGTTTGCCTTGTTCTTGTGGACTGTTTTGCACGTTTGTTTTGCAGGGCTGTTGAACACTTTTCAGGGAATTCTTAAGCCTATTTGAGGTTATTCTGGAGCCTTTCTATTGGCTGGTCTTGTGTCCATCTCTTTGGACTTTAGCAAGCTTGTTTTGCACTACTTTGGAAGCACTTTCTCTTGTGCTTTCTTGCTAAAAATTGGGACCTTTTTCTGGATTTATTACACTGTTTTTCTGGACTGTTTGGCCATCTCTGTTTGGTCATTTATCTTGCATATTCTGGACTGCGTGGTATCTTTGTGCTGGCTGCTTGGTTTGTGTTTGTTTTGCAGGAACATTCTTGACTAATTGAAGCTTCAAGTGGTTGTCTTTGCACCACTTTCATTCCTACATTCATTCATTCATTCACCTACTTGCCCTCACTTAGTTTGTGCACTTGCATTGCCTTGCATTTTGCATTGTTTTGCATTGCATGAGACCTAACCTTCCTTTAGTACCTTTAAATCCCGAGATTGAGAAAGCCATTAGCAAAGTTAGGGCTAAGAGGCGAAAGGACAAGAAACAAGCTAGTGCGTCTACTTCACAACCACACACTTCACCCTTACATTCACATCACACCATTTTAGACAATCATATCATCATGGCCGAGAGACAAGAAGCTCATAGAGAACATGAGAGAGAGGCTAGAGAGCATGAGAGGCATGATAGGAGAGAGCAAGAGGGTGAGCATCATTTTGATGGGGGTAGGCAATTGCATGATGATGATAGACCTATGAGGGAGTTCACACAATCATATGCATCATTTGCACTTCAAGGTTTTTATGCTAACCCCGCTAACTTTGAGATCAAGGGATCTCTTCTTGCTCATTTGCCTAAATTTACAGGTTTTCCTCATGAGGATGCACATACTCATTTGCTTGGCCTATATCATACTTGTTCTTCCATGAAGCCTCCAAATGCCAACTTGGATGATGTTCTCTTGAGGGTATTCCAATTCTCCTTGGAGGGTAAAGCCAAGGAGTGGCTATTGAACCTTCCTACTCACTATGCTACTTTGTCTTGGGAGCAACTTAAGAAGGTGTTCTTGGATAGATATTTTCCTCTTTCCAAGATCTCCAAGTTGAGGAAGGACATAACCGGTGTTCAACAACTCTCTCAAGAGACATTTTATGATTATTGGAGCCGGTTTAACACTTTGGTGAACTCTTGTCCTAATCACAACATTTCAAAGGCCAACTTGGTGCAATATTTCTATGATGGTCTTGTGCCACAATTGAAGATGAGTGTGGATGCCGCCTCCAATGGTTCCATATTCAACTTGTCGGCTAATGAGGGGTGGAATCTCTTTTCTACTATGGCTTCTAACCATCAAAATTTTTATGGCCGAGATGTGCTCTATGGTGGTGCTCCTAAGGTTTCCTCTTTGAGTGGTGATGACAAGCTTTATAATTCTATTGAGAGGTTGACCGAGAGCTTGAGTAGGATGGATGGCCGGTTTGTGAAGCCTACCAATTTTGTTGATGACTCTATGGCTTTGGTTGCTACATCTTGTGACCATTGTGGTTCTCCTATGCATACCACATCTTCATGTCCATCTTATGAGGAGTGTGCGGCCTTGTACAACAATCCTAGGCCTCAAGCCAAATATGATCCTTACTCCTCAACATATAATCCGGGTTGGAGGGACCACCCTAACTTCAAGTGGGGGGGAGGTTCAAACCAAGGGCAAGCTCAAAATTTCTTCCAACCACAACAACAACCTAAGTGGGGGGGAGGCCAAAATCAATCTTCCAATGCTTATCCTTCTCAACAAGGCTATGGTACATACCAAGGGAGGCCTAACCCTAATGCTCAAGGGTATAGGCCGAATCAACAAGCCTATGTTCCTCCTCCATTTGTAAAGAATGATGATATAGCTCATGCTCCAAGAAACAATGTGGTGGGTTCTCAAGCTTATGTTCCTCCATCTAGCTCTTCAAATTCTCAACAAGACATGATGTACCAATTTATGTCAAACTTAATGGAGAAGATGAATGGGTTTGAAGAGAGTCTTAAGAAGCAAGAGAATGTCACCACCTTAGTGTCTCAAATGTTGAACACTAAGGCGGAGCAAGATGCAAAGAAGGGAGGATTGCCTTCTAATGTGGTTATTAATCCACAAAATCTTCATGCTATGAATGTGAGAAGTGGGAGGCAATATGGCCAAGCTTATGACTATGAGGAGGATGAGGATGAACCTCAAGTTATTCTAGAGGCCGAGAAGGGAGAATTGTATGTTGGAAAGCACCCTAATCTTCAAAATGACTTTGCTTATGAGGAGAAGCATAAGGAGGCCGAATTGCCTCAATCTCTTGGTAACAAACATGATGAAGACGAGAGTTCCACTCTAAAAGAGAAAGAGGCCGAGAAAGGTGCAATGCATGAGGAAGGCCACTCTAGCTTTCAAAATAACTTAGGTGATGATGATTTGCATGTCACGGCCGGATTGCCTCATGTCCATGGTGATTCTATTGATGAGGCCGAGAGCCTCAATAAACTTCATGACAAGGCCGAGAACCTTCTAGAGGACAAGAGGAAGGAGATTGCTCAAGGAAAGCTTAAAGTTGGAGAATCTTCTTCTCAAGAGCAACCATCTACTCAACAAGGGGATGAATCCCCCAAAGGTATATCTCTAAACTCTAAGCATGTTCTATCTTCTAACATCTTTGGTTTGATTGAAAAGAAATATTTTGAGGTGTTAGAAAAAGAAATGCTTTATGTGTTCTCTAGAGCTAAGATGCCTATACAAGTTCTTTTGAGGAAAGTACCTCAATATGCTAGGTTGTTGAGGAAGTTATGTAGGTACAAGAGAGCTTGTAATCCTAGTAAGAGAGTTCCACTAAGGCCACTTGTGAAGGAGAGGATTGAGAGAGGATTGCCTTTTAAATGTGAGGATCCCGGGCCATTCACCATTCCTTGCCAAATAGGAAATCATTGTTTTGACAAAGCCCTTCTTGACCTAGGGGCGGCTATAAATGTTATGCCTAAGGCCACATACACATCACTTGGAATAGAGAACCTACGTGGCACTAGTGTAGTTATTCAACTAGCGGATAGGTCAATTAGGAAACCTTTTGGACTCCTTGAGGACATTTTGGTGAGGGTGAAGAACTTAGTATTCCCCGTGGATTTCTATGTTCTTGATATGACACATGAGTCTAGGGAAGAGGAATCCCTCATTTTAGGAAGACCTTTCATGAGAACCGCAAATGCGGTGGTAAGCTTAAAAGATGGGACAATAACTATGCAAGTAGAGAACCAAGTGATTGAATTTAAAGTGTTTGAAGCTAGGAAACATCCTTTAAAGGATAAGTCTTTGCTTAGCTTGCATGTTGTTGAATAAAGTGGTTGATGAGCTTGAGGATACTTTGAGATTGACCTTGATTGATAATGTTGATTCTCATATGTGCACCATTGATGCTTTTGCTAGTGTGATTGATAATGCATTTTTGTTTGATTCTAAGAATGAAACTCCTAACATTAGAAGCATGATGCATTCATATGTTGATCCTTGGCATGTCAAGTACAATTTTGGTGGTGTATGTATATGCATATCTTCTTTGCCTATCCACAACCCCTTGGAAAAGGGAAGTTTGTTCAATGTGATTGATAAGGATAGGTTGGGAAGAATGGTTGATCTCATGATGGATGAGGGATTGCTTTGGGAGGAAGACTTGTTTGGCTATACCTCACAATACATCTTGGATTGGAAGAGCCGGTGGAGGAAAACACAAGGAGAGAGTGCTTTGCAAGAGGACTTCCATCCTAAGGCTTTGAGTGCACCTACTTTGCTTGATAAGGGCCAATTACACCTTGCTTTGAGAGGTGGTACTACAAGTTCTATGATTTGGCCGAATTGGGGACCATGGTCAAATGCTTTAAAGGGGAAAATTTTTGTTAAATTCAACATGCTTTGCTTACTTATCAATTCTCATGATAGTGTCTCTTCTAAGCATGTGAACCATTTCACTTTTGATTCTCTACCTAAGCATGTGCCTTATGATTCTTTTATTGCTACTCCTTGTGTTCCTTTGAGTATATCTTTGCATGCACACAAGCCCTTGCAAGAGGGATGTTTGTCCAATGTTGTAGGGAATCACAAGGGGAACAATTCATGCTTGGAGTTGTCAATGGCCGAAGAGAATCTCAAAAGGAGCTTGGAGCTTGATGTCTCACAAGAGGAGATGAATTTCTTCAATGGCAAGCTCTCAAGTGAGGACATCCAAAAGCTTTTGATGCGGTTGAGCATTCTCAAGAGGAATCTTGAGGAAAGAGGCCAAGAGTTGAGAGACAAGATGTGTGATCCCACACTTCTAGATGTCTTAGCTAAGAAGTTGCACAAGTTGCTATCAAAACTTCAAGCACATGGAAGAGCTAGAAAACCCAAAGAGAAGAAGGCAACAAGGAAGAAAAGTGGCAAGAAACACAAGACCAAAGCTCAAATTTTCCAAGAGGCTAAATTGGAAGCAAGAGCCAATGCTTCTCATGATGATTTTGAAGCCTATGTGCCCAATCATAAAGTTGGCCGAGATCACCTCCACAAAGGGCACAACAATAAGTTCTTCAAAGAGAATTTCAAGCCTCCATAAGAGGTTGTTTCTTTCCTTTCCTCACTTGCTTTAAATTGTTCTTATTCTAAGTGTGGGGGAGGAAATTTGATAGTAAAAAAATAGGATTGTGTTTAGGTTTATTTTCTAGTATGTTGTTATAGGTTGTTTAGAAAAACAAGAAAAAAAAATATATAAACATGTGTTTAGGTTGTGTTTAGTGTTTGTTTTTTGTGAATAATTCATGATGGCCATTTGCATGCGTGGACTGCCCGGCCTTTTTAGTTGCTGCCTTGCCTTGTTTTTATGCCTTCCTACTTGATTTGATTGGTCCATTGAGGACAATGAATGCTTTAAGTGTGGGGGGGTGTATTATGTGCTTAAAAGTGGTCTAATTCAAGGCTTTCACACTTGATTTGTGGACTTATTTGGCATGATTTTCTTGAAAATTTAACTTGATCATGGCTCTTGAAAGTAAATGGAATTGTCCTCTAGTGTGTAAGTAGAATTTTTGGAATGCTTACTTAGGACATTGCTTGGGGCACTTTTAAGGTATAAAGAGGGTGTAAGTTTCTCATTTAACTTTTCTTAGGGAGAAAGTGACTGATTAGAGTAAGCCATTAAAGTGAGAAGCCTCCAACCGAATTGAGTGGGCCAATAGTCTACTTGACCTCCTAGAACTTGTCCTAGCTCTTGTTCAAGATCACAATGCATGACATGATTGAAAATGAAAGGGGCATTTCTTTCTAAACCCTCATGACCCAAACACTAAGCCACCAAAAATTTATCCTTTGATTTACCCCTTTGGGCCTTCGCTTTCATTCTATTCCACCTTGACCAAATGTGTGAGCATGCATTTATAACATATATTTGTATATATCAATAGTATTGTATTGTCATATGTGTTGAAAGCATGTTGCATGGTGAGATATTAAGGATGGCCGTGAGCCACAAAGAGAAAAAAAAAGAGAAGAGAGATGGCCAAAGGCCAAAGAAAAGAAAGAAAAGAAGAAAAGAGAAAAAGGCCAAAGGCCTAAGAAAAAAAAAGAAAAAAAAGAAAGCACAAAGTGCTCAAGTATGCCAAAGGCATAAGAAGAAAAAAAAATATAGAGAGAAGCACAAAGTGCTTAGAAAAAAAAAACAGAGAGTGAGACATGCAACATGTTGATTTGAGGTTTATTGTTTTGCATATATATGTGGTAGATAAGTGTTTGCATGTTTGGTCATTGACTACTATCCATCATTCATCATTCATGATTAGCCTTCCATTCAAACCCCAAAGTCCCCTAGATTTGATTGTGCCATGCATAATAATGGGTGGAGAACTTAGAGCTACTACAAGCTTATGGAGAGGTTAAGTGCATTGAGCCAAAGAGTGATCACAAGTCCCTAGTTAGGCATTTTTCCTATCTTGAGTGAATGAGTTAAACACTTAATCCGGTGAGGAAAAATCTCAATTGGCACTCCTCCTTGATTCTAGTTGCTTGCTAAACTTACATTCACTTTGTATTCTTAGATTTGGCCCATGCTATGTTTTAGGGAAAGGTTCAAAAAGATCAATTTGTATGCTATGACAATTCCAAGTGCCTTCACTATGCTTAATGATTGAGTTAATCTTTTTACATGACTTTGCCCGGAGTGCAAAGATTAAGTGTGGGGGATTTGATTGGACCAAAATTTATCCCTCTAAGCATGTGCAATTGAGCTTAATTAGTGTGGTTTATTTGCTATATTTGATCATTATTGAAATATTTTATTGCGCATGCTTATTGGAATTAGTTTAGAGAATATTAGCTTAATTACTTGCATTTTAAGTAACCAAGGGTATTTTGGTCATTTTTGACTAGTTGTGTGTCTTCATGTGTAGGGGGGTCCCACGTGGGCCCCACAACCCTTGGACAAACTTGGAATGCAAGGAAGAGCATTTTTGGAGGGAAAATGAAACCAAGTTGGCACCTCAAAGGAGGGACTTGGAGGAAAGGCAAGCACTAGAGGATTGGAGCCCAAAATTCAAATTTCAAAATTGGCTCCAACTTCAAATTCAAAGTTGAAGGCTTCATTAAGGGCATTTTTGGGAGCACAATCAATTGGAGAAAAAGGAGAGAACTTTGACAATGCACCTAGACCACATTAGGACCACATTCACTCACCTTTTACCTAAATACCAAAACTACCCTTCCTTCCCTTTCATAAACACCATTTCACATAACACCCTCCATTAACCATCAAAATATCTTTTTGACAACTCACCACCACCACTTGACAACTCATCAACTCCTAATCACTCTCACTAATCCAACTCCCACTTGCATAAACCTAACAACCCACCTCATTTTGACATAACCTTCACTTTCCCATTCTCTCTCTTCTCCAAAATCCTCTCAACTTCTCTCTTCTCCTTCCATACCCATTTTTCACGAAAATCCTTCCTCCATGACCACAAACTCACGAAATCTCCATCCTTCCACCTTCTCCATGTGTGGCTAAGCTTCATCATCTCTCTCTCCAAAGGAATGTGCTTGTAGATCTTCATATTTGGCCTCATGTACTTGTTGATGTAATCTTTTAGGTTTGTGAGCTAGACTTATCTTTTTGCTTAATGTTTTCCTAGATTTAGGTTACATTAGGTTAGGACATTTAGCTTTAAGTGTTCTATTTGATTTTGGCTCACAAATTCTCTTTTGTGTTTAGTTCATGAAAACCTAAAGCTTATATGTTTGTAGTTTCATAGATACATTTGTGTGTGATTAACTCCTCTTGTGTTTGTGGAATGATTAATTTTCTTAAGTTCTTGATTAGAATTTAATGTTGCTTAAGGTATGAACTAAACTTGAAAGAGCTTTAGGCTTGGTTAACCTAATTAAATTCTTTTAGATTTCTTAGATTTAAGAGATCTTGAGAATTTAGTTAGATTATATCAAGTGTAACAAGTATATGAGGTCCGAATTAACCAAAAGCACAAAGTACTTTGGAGAGGGAGGTTATTTCTCATCTATCTCTTTACATTTCAATTCGGTTAGTTTAGTTTTTGTTAGGATATAATTGTAGTTTTAGTATAAAATCAACCTCAACCTTCTTCATTGTTAATTTGTGTGACTATATCTACTTGAACTTGCAAGACATACCTAGATTGTGAAAAGACCCTTACTACCACTAGCTACTAGTGTGTTTAGTATTGTATTGAATTTTGATTGACCTAGAGGGCGACATTTAGGTTAAATCACCTTCTCACTATGTGCATTTCACTCTTAATGTGCACAACTTAATGGAGAACTCAACCATTTAATTTAATCAACATAAGTGATTAAAAAAACAAAAATAAAGTCTCCCACTTTGATTAAATTAAATTACTTATTTGAGTTGATATTTTGGAATCCGCATGTGATTGCTTATGCATAGACCATAGAGAATGTTATGGCTATTACTCAAAAAATGGTATGTTAATCACGATTATCAACTTTGAACATTTAAATTCTATATATGCACACACTTTAATGAGAATTTAATAGTTTAATCTAATCAACAAAAGTGACTAAATAACCATATATTAAATTCTCCCACTATTTGGTGCATCCAAAAATGTTTAATTAATTAATATCATCATATTTCACACAAAATAAATTTGCAAAGCAAAATGCTTAAATAATTGTCCAAACTTAATTATCCTGAATTGCACCTCGCGAAACTTTAGTACAAGAAATGAAATTTTGGGTAAAGTTTAGTATCATTTTTGCACCTTCGTCCTCTATGGAAAGATGGATATTTAATTTTTTTTATGGAAAATCCCATATAAAAATTACTTAGATAGAAAAATGCTAAATCAGGATGCATTATCTTCCTTTTCATCCTATTTCTCATCATTTCATTCTTTTTTTCTATTATCTCACATTATATACACTCAGCAAAAACATATTGATACCTTAGAATTCTTATTTCAAACATTTTAAGTAACTCTATATATATAATCATAGAGAGGTTAAAATGGTTATTATTAGTTTCGAATACTCTTATTACTACTGTGGTAATTATTTACTGATAAATATGTGTACATATTAATAATATAATATTGATTTATGATTTATATATATCGGAAAAAGTTGAATTTTCATGGTGATCGATAAAATAATAGGAAACATAACTTTTTTTTTACGAAAGATGCTATAGCATGGGATATTTAAGTCATATTATTAATATTTTGAAATTCTAAATTTTGTCAATGACTCAATAAGGGATTTGTTGAATTTATCATATTATTTGAAATTTCCCTATTTTAAGTGGCTTTATATGAGATTTTTCCCAGTTTATCTTTCTTTTTATTTTTGTAAATCATTTTACTATCTGAACTACTAAAATACTGGTTGACATCAATGTAAAAACTAAAAAGCATTAGTTTAAAGCAATTTTCACAAGTTCACTATTTATCTCGTCTATTCGCACGCCGTCGCCCGCGCACATATATATAAAAGGAAAAATATACTTTGTGCTCAAATTCCCAAATTGGTATCTAATATACCTGCATTCTCATTTTAATCCCACCAATAATCAGAATCCGTCCAATTAAAATTGGAGTCGTTTTAATTATCTAGTAATGTAATTTTTAATCAACAAATAAATCCTCTTATGTCAGGGTTGGGATTCACATTGACCAATCTTACATTCCCTCATTCTTTTGGGGGAAATCCTATATAGTTGATAGTTGAATTTCAAAATTGTTTTAACTAGTTAAGTATCACATTAACTATATATAAAAGTGGCCAAAAGGAAGGAGAAATCCTAAATAAATGACAGTTGAATTTCAAAATTCCTGGAGACCCTACATACAACTGACAAATTTTTTATATACATCCTCCTCATCAATTTCTCTTAATTTAAACATAATAAGTTTCAACCGTAATAATCATCCCAAAATGCATGATGAATAAAAGTACACTCAAAGCTTTGAATTAATAACATATCTAGAAATCGAACATATACTAGCCAATCATTCATAAATCATAGAGTTCTCACATTTTGGGAATACAATTTTTATTCATTCACATGTTATAATTTATGTATTCACAATTTTCTTTAGGAGAGGATGGTACCTTTGACTTTGAGATAATAAAAGAGAAACACAAATTGTATTCGATTTCTTTTTTATGTTTTGAAATACTCCTACATTATAACATGAAAATTGATAAGGTGTACTAAGTTAGTTGGAGAAATTGATGAGGAGGATGTATATAAAAAAATGTGCATTATTCTTTATCCAAATAAACATGAGAAAAAATTTATGAAATATGGTAGACTTTTTAATTAATAATATATTGAAATGATTAATAATTGATAAAGTATATGAGTAATTCACCAATGAATTGAAGTGTTAAGAGTAGTTAAACGGGCTATTACTCCATAACATAGTGAACTAAATTTGAATCTCGATTGAGACAGATGCGTCTAAATTTAATGTTTGACTTGTGCCTCAAATATGATTGTAATTATCAAGAATTAAATATCTTGTGTGTATGAGCTTAAAAGAACAAAAAAGAATGTCACTCGTTAATTTGTGTACGACATATTTGAATTTGAGCTAGGACTGCACTTACTAAGAATTAAATATCTTGTGTGTACATAGATCATGAATCAAATATATATGAGTGAGGGGACAGTTATAATAGTTTAGAAAATTGTTGGGTAAACCAGAAAATCAAGTGGTCTGATAAACAAGTAACAAGGAACATATGACAATGTTTAATGATTCAAAAGATTAGAGACAGCTCATAGACACCTTGAGAAGTAAAGACAAAAGGCCTTTTCATAACTCATCTTTTTTGCATCTAAATATTCCAAATCTCCGGGACTTTTTTAAACAATTATTAATGCACCTAAAGGTAATAAGAGTTTCAGTTCAAAAAAGGTAATAAGAGTTTAGGAGAAATGAAAGTGGATTATTTCACCATTTAAAACAAAAACATTCTTTTATATATATTTAATAGGTTCCATAGACTAGTAACAAGGGAATTCTCTATCAGTGAGAAATGACAAAGATTCAATTACGTAATTGTAACCCCAAATTGTTAATATATACTCACTTAAAAAAAGTTGTATCACATTCCTCAAAATAAAAATTAAAAAGTAATCATTTCTTAAAAATGTTATCAATGGGTTTAGTGATTAAAATCTGTATAAAAAAAGGATTAGTGATTAAAAGCATATTTTACAAAATCAACATATATTTATTATGTTTAATTTGCTTACCTAATATTTTATAATATTTGTGAATCTGTTGTCAATTAGCTACAATTAGGAGTACTGGGAGAAATATTTTTAACCATAAATAAAGTCTAAACTACCAACCGCCCTTGAGAGAAATCAATTCATTTTTACTCAATTCAACTACACGTATATTTTGGACTTTGATATGAAAGTTTTCTTAAGATGCGAGCTTAATTGATTAATTAAGTTTATTGCTTGGAATATATCAAACAAAAAAAGTGAAGAAGCTCAATCGAATAATTGGGATTACTATATAACAGTTCCAACCATGTGGCCACATGAGGGTAGCTTCTTGCCATGTGACCTCTGGGACTGAAGACTTTCTAATTTACTATCAAGTGACCAATATACCCTCCCAGATAGTCTCTTATATGGCTATATCGAATAATAGACTGCTATTTATCCAGAATAAACAAGGGCTTCATTGTACAAAAGAGAAAAATAGTCGGCCAATTGTGGATACCCTGACAGCTAATATATTCAAATGTTACAATGATTACATTTAAGTTGCATTTATTTATTACAAATTTTCATTCACATGCCACAAACTATAAAAAAACGAAAACATAGAGATCAAATCAGTCATTATGATTATTAGTTTTGATATGTTCTTACTCCTAGCTCGGATAAAATTGATGGATGACACATTAAGTCACTTGATAAGATACTGCTCAAGTTTCAATAATACAGTAAAGTCATTGACTATAAGATATGTAATTCAAATCAAATACAAAATAGTTCCAATGAAATATGGATAAAAAATCAGAATTTTCCTTCATTTTTTGGTATTTTTTGAAAGAAATTTTTGTGATGAACAGGGTTTCGCTTAGGTTAAGTGACAGCATGGTAACTAAAAGCATAAAAATAAGTTCAGACATGTGATTGTCATTCGTTTATAGAGTCCTAATTATAATTTATGTATTGAACATCTTTTTTGACATATAAAATTTTAAATACGACAACTCAAGGTTATTGATCAATTTAATCATTTCTTAATAATGCATTGTACTGCTTTCGCAGTAGTTGTTCAATTATCCAGAAAGATCCAAAGATATTCACATGAAATTTGAGAATATTTATATTCACACACACAATGTGTTATATAATTAACTGTCATTACCAGCTAGTTTGACTTATTCAGGTGATGAATAATTCAACTTCTCCACTGCAGAATATATGCTTTCTCATTCATGAAGTAAAAGATATTGAAGTGCTAATCTATCAAGATCCACCACTTTTGAAGCATTTATCTTCTACCTTTAATTACACTCACCATCTATTTTTTTTAACCTTCAAATTTTTTAAAGTATAGTATATGGATTTACTATACACAAACATCGAACTCTTTCAACTTTTGCCTCTTACATTAAACCTTCTTATTAGATCAGAGTCTAGACAAGGAAAATAATGATAAAATTATATTAAAAAAAATACTGTTTAAAAATAATTTGATAATTTTTTTCATTCATAAAATTCAAATTAAAAAACTAGCAAAAGCATGTTGTGGTTGAGAGAAAATTAAACCTCTGTATTTATAAATTATGCTTCATTAGGATCCCATATCATTGAAAGCTCATATTTTTATTTGTTACATTTATCACGCATTTTCTATCTTTCCATACACTATATGTACATTCTTTCTACCGAATGCTTTTTTATTATAAAATAGCACGATTGAACAACTTTTTCAGCACCTTCATAGGCACAGGTATTCTCCTAAAAGAGACAATCTTGTTCAAAACAACTCTTTAGATCAAAACTGTTGGAAATATTGAGTGAGTGTGTCATAAGGAACAAGTCTCACATTGTTTGGGATTGTGAGTTTCCAAATTATAAGTGAATTTGGAATACTATATTGGAGAAGAGGAAAAGTTAACTCATACAATAATGGGCCACAGGAGGATAAATCCGGCTATATTCCCCAACCATTTATATGAGTTAATACGTGGATTGAGCACCTTTTATTATGCTATATTTGTTTAATTTGAATTATGCTTTTAATTAAACAAATAAGTTACCAACTCATTATTTTGGTTTTGAATGTTAGAGGAAATCAAACGCTGATTTCATGGATCACTCAAACATGCTACTTATTGCTAATAATTATAATGTATACGTTTTTGGCATATAATTTAAGTTAGTTTTATTTGGCATTTGTTGAAAAAACGTACACAACTCTCACAGCATGGTGTTTAATAGCTTTAAATAATATTTATGCACAATAACTCACATACCAATGTGAGTAGTCTCAAATTAATCTATGCGGCTATTGAGAGGTAGAAAACATATGTTTTCAAATGCTATTTAAAAGGTGCATCAGAATGGTGTTCAGGGTGTGAGCATCATGGTGACTCTTTGCTCTTTGAGTGAGAGCATTCTTCCTCCTCCTCTTAAATATATTATGCCTTACTGAGTAAAACATCTTCCGTAGTTCTGTTGATCCTTGCTTAGCAAGAAGGATCTGTTTTATCATGGGGAGAGCCGCGTCCTAATAAGTTTGCCGGTGGTCGCGGAATACCTCTAAAGGTAAGTGTCCATAAGGACACGACTCATATCATTTTTATTGTCTTTTTCATTGTTTGCAGGTAGAGCTGCTGACTGGATATGTTAGCATTTTGTGGGGAGCTAGAAGATATCCATGGATTATTTGATGATTTGGAAGCTATCGCCAACAATCTTTAGAGGTATTCCTCGTGTTCTTTATCCAATGGAGCCGAACACTGGGATGCAATTCCGGCATGAGTTGATTTGGCGTTGGCATATTCATTAAATAAGGGGATCTCTAAACTTTGGATTTAGTAATGTTATTTTATATTTTCCTATTGTGTAGGAAATATATAATTTGTCTAACATCTCTATTCGTGTCACTGTCCAGGACATCTTTGAGATATGATAATAAAGAAACTTGAGACGAAGAAGTTTAACCCTCTAGTATGCTAGAGATGATTTGATGTAAGAATTGAGTCTTACGTTTATTTGTCACCATTAAGGGACAAAATTTTGAAATTTTATAATGAAGAAGCCAAAAGGCTACTCCTTTTTCCTGTGTGGATTGAGATGAAAATGTGTAAACCTCTAGAATTTGTTTGAGACTAGAGATGATATGAGATTTGAGTTTTTACTCAAAAGTGATACCTGGGTATAGCTATCTAGTAAGGTATGTGAACCCAATGTAAGTTTGTGTTGAGGTGTTGAGTTGAGTCCGATCCATTGTTAGATTGTAAAGCATGAGTCATATGCTTATACATATGAGGGCTATTGTGTTTGATAATGCATAATGCCAAATTTACCCTGTAACCGGACTTGTTTAATGCCTCTAAAAATGACTGCTTGAATTTTGAACAAAATGTGCATCAACATGAAAATGGCGTGAAGGGGAATACACAAAGAAAGACACACAAGATCTCTATGGTAAATCTCTTGTTTTATATTCAATTTATTAATTGAATTTTGAGACAAATACCATTATTTGTTTTAAATGCCATCAATTGTTTGTAATGCACAATTTACAACCTGTGAAAATTCATGATTGATTCGTTTGAGATATGCTAAATCCAATTGATTAAATTGGTTTTAATACTTCTAAGAAATTGTGTTGTTTGTCATTAACTAAATCATGTGACATTGGTTATTTGACATTCAAATTTGGACTAAAATTATAACAGTAATTAGTAAATGAGGCTAATGAAAGGGACCACGTTAACAGTCATGTATTGTGGATGTTTATACATATATATATAATAAATTTGCTTGATTATGAGGTTAATTAATTAAATTTATATAAAACCATTCTGGTTAAAGCAAAACTATATGACTCACCATTAGGCGAGAAAATGGAAGTTAGAAAGAATTTTATGCCTAGAGTAAAATAATATGTCATTATTAAATCATAATGAATATATTGTGATTATTGCAGTTTTACTGATTTCGGGTAATCGGTGACGTGTGTTGCTAGCATAATTAATATTGGTTTGATTAAGGGTTAAGTCAAACTGATTTTAGTATTTTATATCCTTCTTGATGCAATTTCCTTTAAATTGACATAAAATGTATATGTTGAATTTATTATCATATTATTGGAAATTATGGTGGAAATTATGGTGTGACTTAATATCTCTAATGGGTATTTGTAATGCTAAAACGTTGTTGTACAAAAATGGTTATATATTGATTGCCATAATATTGGGTTATTTGGTCATCAATTATTAATATCATTTTGGTAATAATGAGTATTTTATTGGAGAGTTTAATTCCTCTTGTGAGAGGTTTTTATTATTAATTGGGTATTTTCTTAGAGTGTAGTAGTCACCTAAGAAATTATATATGTGAAGGCATTACATTACATTGAAATTTTAATTTAGTCATTGAGGACTTGATTATCATTAAATTGGTAAATCAAAATTTTTACCGTGTGGAAACAGTATGTATATAAATTATAGTGAAGTTATTTTCTCTGATGGATTTTAATAATTAGTTATTAAAATTAAACTATGAGCAAAATTATGTGTATCATTTTGTTCATACTGTGATTAAATCATATTGTACCATGTTAGTAGAGAACTATGAAGGTCTTATGATTTATTATATGTAGTGTTACACTATTGCAATATTTACAATTTTGAAATAAAATTTGAATAGCTTTATTTGTGAAATAAAGTTTGGAGTTGTGATTTTATTATAAATGATATTACACTTTGAGATTCTAATTTAATTAGAATTGTAAATGCTAAATATGATTGAGTTATTTAGTATTACGGAAATACCTAAAATATGGGTGTACTTTGAAATATTTTTGAGACTAAGTTGTTATAAACTTCTTAGCAAATATATGGGTGAAAAGCTAACATTTATTGTCAATGAATTGTGATTGTCAAATGACAATAACCATTGTTAATATAACAATGATGTGAAAATATTTCAAAGTGTGGGGTGCCTTACATAGAGTACCTATGCTTCATTATTAATAAAAAAAATGTGTAATTTTATTAACCTTTACAAACACTTTGTTTGAAGTGATTTGGCTATGCACAAGTTATTGAGAATTTGATGCATTATTGGATTAGATGAATCCATGAGATATAGCTTATGCTATATAAAATGAAGCATATATAAAACTCTTTTGAGGAGAGTAAAATAGTGAAGGGATACCATAAATATGGTGTTATATAAGTGGATTCCCGTTGTATGAGATATATACACGGACGTTAAATGAATTTCATGAATTTGTGAGAAAATCCACTAGTCCACAAAATAAATTTTTGTGATGTGTATCCAACATTTAGTGTTGATGTATTATATGCCAAGTTTCTAAATATATGAGATATTTGGAATTGTGGGGGCATATTGTAAATTGCCTTTGAAATTTTGAGACCAAATGGCTAAAATAAAATTGGAAAATAAATTGGTGATAAACCAAAATTTAATTTTGATGAGTTGTAATTTCCAAAAAGGCAATAGTCATTGTTAGAAGAACAATGGTATAAGTGAAAATTGTTTGAGATGTAATAAAAGCGCGCTAGTGAGTCATCTCAATCAATTTTGTGGGGTCAAAATTGACCTATCGGCCGTTAACAAAATCCTCGGGAAGTTATAATTAGTCGAGGGGAATGTGACTAAAGCCAACTTGAAATTGACAAGCGATGGCAACCCAACCTCTGTGATTGGTGATCCCATGAAGGAGGTTCAATGGGTAAGAACAAGTCGTGCGTCAGTTCTGCTAGCACTTGATGAATAAATTTGCTAGTCCATTCCTATGACCCGGAAAGTGCTAGATTGCATTTTTTTGTGAGGCTGAGTATAAACTCTTAATGATTTCATAATCCTACGGGATGGTGTGCTCATTGCAGGCACATTTAATGAAATCACCTCTACGAATGTCGGAGTGGGGCCGCTCCTATGAGATCGTGGCGAAATCTCTAGAGCATTCGTTATGCACCGGGCACGCTCATGGTCGTCTTAATGGGCAAAAACGCCGTTAACATCGGAAATGTGGGGGTATAATCTGGCTCATAATACCTCTGGTATACGTCAAGAGTTGTGAGTTCAAATCCTTAGGAACACTCACTTCTCTGTGTACCAAGTATTATCGGTCTAGGTCTAGTTCAATTCCATAGGAACACTAGATACAATGATTATACTCATGTGTTATTCAGTTAAGGAGTTCCTTTGACACATGTGGGGGATTGTTGGAAATATTGAGTGAGTGTGTCATAAGGAACAAGTCTCACATTGTTTGGGATTGTGAGTTTCCAAATTATAAGTGAATTTGGAATACTATATTGGAGAAGAGGAAAAGTTAACTCATACAATAATAGGCCACAGGAGGATAAATCCGTCTATATTCCCCAACCATTTATATGAGTTAATATGTGGATTGAGCACCTTTTATTATGCTATATTTGTTTAATTTGAATTATGCTTTTAATTAAAAAAATAAGTTACCAACTCATTATTTTGGTTTTGAATGTTAGAGGAAATCAAACGCTGATTTCATGGATCACTTAAACATGCTACTTATTGATAATAATTATAATGTATACGTTTTTGGCATATAATTTAAGTTGGTTTTATTTGGCATTTGTTGAAAAAACGTACACAACTCTCACAGCATGGTGTTTAATAGCTTTAAATAATATTTATGCACAATAACTCACATACCAATGTGAGTAGTCTCAAATTAATCTATGCGGCTATTGAGAGGTAGAAAACATATGTTTTCAAATGCTATTTAAAAGGTGCATCAGAATGGTGTTCAGGGTGTGAGCATCATGGTGACTCTTTGCTCTTTGAGTGAGAGCATTCTTCCTCCTCCTCTTAAATATATTATGCCTTACTGAGTAAAAATTCTAGGAAATGGGTTGGACTATCCATAATGTAAGAGCATGACTTCAAATTTATAATCTTATGGGCATATTCTTGTAGATTCTGGAGCATGAGAACAAACTCAAGCAATTTATTTTTCTATTCGCACAAATAAGTTTTGTGCATCAAGTTTCACTTTGATATAAAGATGTATCACTAAACACTATGACTAAAACCATAACTATTACTCCCAAGGTAAGTACTAGTGAGATGAAGATAGTTGCAATGTCCAACATTTTAACTAGTTGAATCTAATTTGTGAGAAAAATGCTTTTTTATTAGACATCATAATTAATATTTTGTACTCGTGTGTTTGTTTCAAGGATCCAGTACTTCTTAAAACAAATAAACATAAATGCATAAGAACCCCACTCATGTTAGATTAGGTGAGGCCTGCTTACACTTGTTTTCTTCATTTCTATTAAAGATGTACCTATATCTTGTAAAAGAGATTTTTTTCGTGTGTAATATTTATACTGAAGAATTTCATATAAATGTGAGATTATACATGTTTTTTTTCAATTTTTAAAATAAATTGAAATTAATTAACAAGATCTTATTTAAGGGATATTGTATTTCTTATCACTCAACCAAAATTTATCGTGGTTGATAAAATTTTTTTATTTAATATTTTAAAATTCACTTTTATCCCGACATTATCTATATATATCGTGAGGAAAAACACTTTTATCAAGCTGCTGACTCTATTCATAGGTATTGGGACCAATATAATGGTACATTGATGAGATTTTGTTTTTGGTTGGAAATACATTGATGAGATTGACAATAGTGAAATATTAACATTTGTTGGTAGTTTCCCTGAAGGAGAAACAATCACGGGAGCGTTTTATGATATAAGGTTAGTTGTGCCCACTTGTCTTTTAGAGTTTTAGTTGAAGAATAGTTATATAATGCCATATTGCTCTGTTTAGTTACGATATGAAAATAATTCATATTAAATATTTCAACTTTGAATATCAAAATAAAAAGGAGGGATGAGGAGAGGGTTGTGATGGAGTTTTTTACTGCAACCAAAAAGGTATAACTTCACGATTTAAATGAATTGATATGAATAGAAGATCATATGTATATTTTCTATATTGAGATTGACTCTTTTCAATGATTTATCTAACTCTATTAGTCTTCGGTATCTGGCTATGTGTCTAGGACTCAAACCCGAAACATTGGTTAAATTAAAACAATTCACAACCAATTTAAGTGCTTTGTGATTGAGAATAACTGATAAAAAATTGTAATTAGCAATTAATGTTCACACTAGGTGTGCAATATGTTGTGTGAAACCATATTCACAGTTTTGGAATATTTTCTTTTTACTACATTTCAACTACTAGAAACTGAAGAGAGGAAGAGAGCATTGTGGACATTAGTTTAAGGTCAAAAAAATTTGAAATGTAATACTCTATGTTTTATATACAATGATTTAGAATGTATCAGAAAGTGACATATTTGGTATCTTGATGTAGATTTTTTTGCAAGTGACAAGTGGGAATACCAATAATGACAACCCTCAATGTCTGCTTTAACAAGTTGTCGAGTTGTTAATAGCAACTAGATAAGTCTCACGTTTGAAATGAGATTTTTTTTCAAGTTACAAGTGGGAATACGAGTAACTGTCAAAGTCTGCATTAACAAATTCTCAAATTGTTAATAGCAACTAGATAAGTTTCACATTTCAAATGAGTTTTTTTTTTCAAGTGAAAAGTGGAAATACTAGTAATAACAACTCTCAAAGACTGCATTAACAAGTTCTCGAGTTGTTAATTGCATTTAGATAAGTTTCACATTTGAAATGCGTTTTTTTTCTTTTGCAAGTAACAAGTGGAAATACCCGTAATAACAACTCTCAAAACCTGCATTAACAAGTTCTTGTTGTTAATAGCAACTAGATAAATCTCATTTAAAATGAGTTTTTATTTTTTTGCAAGTGACAAATGGGAATACCATTAATAACAACTCTCATGTATTAACAAACTCTCAAGTTATTAATAGTAAGTAGATAAGTTTCACATTTGAAATGAGTTTTTTTGCAAGTGACAAGTGGGAATACCAGTAATAACAACTCTTAAAGTAATAACAACTCTCAAAGTCTGCATTAAGAAGTTCTTGAGTTGTTAATTGCAACTAGATAAGTCTCACATTTGAAATGAGTTTTTTTTTTTTTGCAAGTGACAAGTGAGAATACTAGTGATAACAACTCTGAATGTCTTCATTAACAAGTTCTTAAGTTGTTAATAGCAAATGGGAACGCCTCACATCTAAAATGAGTTTTATGCAAGTGACAAGTTTGAATACTATTAATAACAACTTTAAGAACCTGCATTAATAAGTTCTTGATTTGGTAATCGCAGTTGGGTAGTCTTACATCTCAAATGAGCTTTACACGAGTGACAAGTGGGACCAGTAATAACAACTTACAAGACTTGAACTAACAAGGTTTGGGGTTGTTAATATAATATAGGCAGAAACAAACACATACAATGTTTTATTAGTTCAATGATGCCTGAGATGAAGATATGCAAAACATGACGGAAAAAAACTTGCTGAACAACTGGCCTCTAATAGTTCAAGTTAATATAGATATTAACCCATATTCCATTAAATCAATAAACCTTGCTTATCTTTTCTAAGACAGATATAGCAATTGATCAAATCAATTGTAACCTGATTATGGACCTAGCCATAGTAATTTCCGGTTACTGTTCTTCATACAAAAAACAGCCTCCTTCTCGGCTCCTATATCTTGAGAACTATGATTTCATCCTTTTTTTCTCCTCTACATTTATTTTGCATATAAGCTTCTCCCGGCTTCCCTTCTTCCGTTCTCTGGCGACATTTTTCCGGCAAGGATATGATGCTCCTTCTCCTTCTCTGGCTCCCTCTCTCTCAACATAGTGTCTCCCCAAGTCTTTTATTAAGGGGTAAAACAGTCTTTAGAAATATGGAATATATTGCACCACAGTCCCTTGGGACTTGGTAATAATATTGACAGTTTTTTGGACCTATGAGTATTATAATTCCTTAATTGAGACTACAGTGCAAATTCCCCAAAAAAAATAAAACCAAAAGCTTTGATAGCATTCATTGCCAAGCTCAAATAAAGAGTTCTCACATTTCAAGTGTGTGGCAGGCTGAAAGAATCCGGAATGCACCAAAGTCAACTTCATAAAATTGGAAGAGGCTGTGAGCTCTGCTCATTAGTATGTGCTAGCTTATCAGGTTTTGAATGGTTTCCTTCGGTGAGTGATTGGCCGAGTTCACTCAAGTCCGGATCAAATCTATGCTTGTCCCAAGCTTCTTCAAACTGCAAGCCTTTGCTTCTGGGTAGACCAGAAAATTTTCTCTCAAGCTGGGAAGCAAAGCAATCATAACGGAAACTAATTTAAAAAAATACAGTCTTACTGTTGAAGTAGGATGAGTATCTGCTGGGTATGCGTTCTGATTTCTTGTCGAGATTTTCTTAATGCTGCTTCCTTGTACACGACAACAATTTCCTCTACCAATCTGAAATCAAATTTATGTATTCCTAAAGACTTAGAGACGCATGGCAGTTCCCCAAAAAAAATAAAGAAATATCAGGTACAGAAAGATGAAAGTTAGTGGTAAGGAAACACTTCATCAATCAATCATGAATATTTTCTGTACCATCAGAATTCCTTGCGAAGCAGGCATTGAGAAAAGATGATGCTAACAGGTTTTTCAAGTAAACTTGTATATCATTGGAGGGTTAAATCAACTAACAGTTGGGAATCTGAATAGAATTAATAAAAAACAACACTAAATTATAGATAGTTTTTTTTTTGGGTTGAGCTATTGACCCATTAATTTTAACAGACAAAAATACGTAAACATTAGTTACTTTTGACGTGGCTAGGGGGTGGGGGAGCATCAATAACTTTCCCTATTCTTTACTTGAAAGCAGAAGACACATGTACATTCATACCATAAGACCAACCCAGTTCTAGCCCCCATTTGGTGAATGTGTTAATGAATGGAATATACTAGACAGTACTACCCTTGTTTAATGTAGAGAAACTGATTTGAACCTATGACGTCAGATCCCACGTCAAGGGAGCTTATCATTGAGCCAATCATTCATATCATAACATGGAAAAAATTTGCAGCATAAGATGCCATACAACCCATGAAGTACTAACTTGTGGGAAGAACAGTATGATCTTTGAAGGGAATTCACAACAAACACATGCTCCATGGAAACATTATTTCATATACTGCATTTTCTTTTAATTCACCTTTCAATGTATGGTGAGTTCCGAATCCACGTTTGTCTCAAAATTGTAAAAACACGTTTTAGAACCTGCAAATAACAGTAAAGAAAACTTATAATCATAAATAGCTTGCAAATTATTTGATCACAAGAAATGTAAAGAATATAACTACATGTTAAAGTCACATGATGATAACAGAAAACTAAAGGCAAAATTGATGCCAAGTTAAAACAAATTCTATTATGTTCTGAATTTTGCAATTTGCACCCAATGTTTCTAGCAAACAAACATTAAATTTGAATCATGTGGTCCAAGGATTCAGACAAAGTTCTGGTTAAGTTCTGAAACTTCTTGCATTACTAAGTAGGATGAGAATGGCTTCCAAAATAATGTAAAAAATAGTACCCACCAATATAAGGGTCTCATCATCATCAGCATGCATCCACTGAAAGAACAATGGGAAAATCTGCCTAAAGTGAGCTAATAGCACGAGAGCAACTTCATCAAATAAGGGATCCACATGTTCAAGCCACGCAATGCGACGTTCTTTGTTTCTGGGCTGGCGCTCCAAGTGACTTAACATTTCATTTAGTAATCTTTCATACCTGCAGCAAATGAGCAACCAACTGTAGTTAAGATGAAAGTTGGAACATATAAAGCTTCACAGCCAAAATATTAACAACCTTAAAAGTCTCATTGATGATCAATCAACACATACATATATATGCTCATAAAATTAACACGGACCAGTAGCCAGCCTACTTTACCAAACCAGAAATATCTAGAATAACACCAGTGTGGCTAACAATCAGAAAGAAAAACTGATAATGACTATCGACAATTTTGTTAAAAAAGAAAAATAATTAGCGTCCTCTTTCATGGCAAACAAAATTCTTTGCTTAGATCAAAGAATGATTAAATTGATGTCCTTGAGTGGAATTGTATCTTTTGACGTAATAAACTGGATAGGATTTGAAGTCAATAATCTGAAAATTAAAGTCAATGACTCTAAGGAATTGAATTTCTTATAATCAAACTAATATTTACCATCATTTCTTAACTTTGTAATAAGCCAAAAATTAGATATCTAGAAAAGTAAGTCTGGCTGATCATGTCTTAAGCACAGTGCCTTCTACCTATATTAAACCAAAATATCAGGACTTCAGTCCAAAATCTTATTATGCATCATCAATTCCAAAGGTATGTTTCAAATTTCAGCATAAGAACTGGTCAATGTTAAAAGTCCATGACGTCATATAGTGAAAGAATATAACAGCAAAATATACCATGGGCTACGTGGATTATTTCTCTGAACACAAGTAACAAGAACCACTGAAGTCTCAACAACAAGGCACCAAATCTCTTCGCTAGCTGCGATATTCTGGCAGCAAGCATCAAGAATTACATCTGCATACCCACCAAGCTCAGTTGTATCCACATTTTTAGCAAGATGAGTAAAGCTAATCATGCCCTGTCCCTGAAATAATTTAACAAAATGGTATGATTCCATTTAAACCAAATGAGGTTTTGATTCCTTCCGTACACTTCTCATGTACAAATTACAACCTATAATACAACCCCAAAGCAAACATTATATACAGCTTATTGCTTCCACTATGATTTCTGTTACTAATGAAAATCGGTGACTATGCAGAAAAAGTGGACGTGTTTACAAAGTATAGACAATATTCTCAATACTTGAAATTGCAATGGAAACACTTTTCAAAATTAAAGAATACAAATTATTGAATGAAATTATGGAAGCAATCTAAATGTATGCCTCCAATATATCTCATTAATACATATTAAGACTCATACTTAGGACTAGTGCATCAAACTTAAAAGATGTTAGCCCGGATATTAGATGACACTTCCCAACTTTGTATGAAAATAAACAAGATGTTAGTCCATTAATTCCTGATTAAATTAGCCAAGATTGGATATAACATTGTTCAACTGCATCTCGTATTGGTTAACAATCAAAATTATATCAGAGTTCATCATTTTTTGCGGCAATCTCATACCTTCACCTCCGGCGACCAATGGTCAATAGCAGTCAGTGCAGAAGGTACCACTAATCCACACAACTTCCCTAAAAGAGGATAATTGACCTATGAACACAGTGATATGTCAATATCAGGAGGGACAAAAAGTTGAACCAAAGATGAAATATTCTTAACCAATGAAAAAAGTGATATGAGGCAAGCACCTGGGAAATGAACCATCTTAACTGATAAGCAGCCACAATTGCAAATCCAACAGGAGTTCTGGCGGAAGCAGCGGAGAACTCATCAGCTTGGTCAGACTTGTCGATAGAACTCTCTTTAATTGTTTCTTTAAGAGAAAGGAAAACCTTAGGCATCAACTCTATTAACAATCTCTGCTCATGAGGCACAGAATCGCAGTTGAGGCCCAATTCAGAAAGTCTGAGGGAATTCATGTGATCAAAAGCAATAATGTATGCTTTTGAGAAATGGTAAAAAGCCGAGGTAGCGAGGGGCGGAAGATGATGTGGAATCCAAGAGAGGAGGTCCGAATGGTCGTCAGTTAAGGGGTGTAAGCTGGAGGAGGATACCAAAGCACATGCTAGAGCAAAATCTCTGACGGTCGCGTGAAAGGTAGAATCATCAGGTGGAACTTCTCTTGGGAGAAGAGATTCGAGTATAGCTCTAACAGAGACAGGTGGAGTAAAGGGTGATTCGGCAAGACACTCAAAGATAGGCTCTGATAATCTAACAGATAATGAAAACAAAAGAGAAATAATTATTTTGTGAAGAACAAGAACAATATTTGATAGAGTATAGAGAGAGCAAGAGAGAAGCTAACTGAAGGAGAAGTTTGCCGAGGTCTGAAACCGATTCCATTCCAGAATGTTGGTCACAGGTATGCAATTCCTACAACAACATCATTTCTAATGCATTACTAAAAATACGAGTAATTCAAAACTTCTTTCGTTTCAAACATCATCACAACAACAGTAACAGCAAAGTCTTATCCCACTACGTGGGGTCGGCTATACACATCATACCATACGACGCCATTGCGCTGGATCATTCACCATCACATATACTCAAAATATTTCCCAGTCAAACAGACTCCAAACATAATGGACTCTTAAAAATGCATGATGATCAGCTCCCTATGTTCAGCAATGACCTCAGACTATAGAAAATGAAACTGAAATCATCAATCAAAGCATATATATAACAAACAAAACACATAATCCAGAAATAGAAAAGCATCATGGACCAACCATAACTAAGCATGCAATATTCATAAATCAGTTTCAATCGACGCCTAACATTATTCGAACATTGGTTTAAGTGAAAAATGGGAAGGAAGACGTTAGTGAAGAGTAGCACTGAAAAGAGTGAGATAGAAATTCGATGAAAGTGAAACGTAATCATGAAAAGTGAAAACCTTATACAAAAGCTTTGAACTGAATCCTAATCTTGCTTCCCCGCCGGTGATGAAAGCTTTCGTCGGTGCCGAAGAAGGGAGGGAAGAGAGGAAGGGAGAAAGATTTTGACAGTAAATTACCTGTTTACCCTTCTATGCAAATTTTAATTTATACTTCTAACTCCAAAATGACAATAATTTGTTTATTTTTTTAAATAAAAGACAATCATTTTAAGTACTCCCTCCTGTACTAATATAAGACCTAATTGACTTTTTCTAGAAAATCCTTAAAAAAGCAAAATAAGTTAATTATAAATTGATTTACCTAATTTTTTCCTAGTTTCTTTTACCTATAAACTAATGGATAATCTAAAAATATATCAAATATGTTATCATTTAATAATCTATCTCGCAACCTTAATCTCTTCAAAAAAAAGTCAATTAGGTCATATATATAAGGGAAAATTAATATGAGATCCCTCACAAGGGACTTAATATTACAAAAATCCCATAAACTTCCAATATTAAAGTAGGGTCCTTTGGGACCTTACTTTAATTACTCCCTCCGTTCCTAAATATAAGATCACTTTGGGGAAGTGGATAAGTTCCTAAATATAAGATCACGTACTATTTTATCTCAAGTTTTACCCAAACTACCCTTATACTCCATCTTTTCATTGAAAACCCCTCCTCCTTTTAAAGTTAAGTAATTGAGGAGATTTTGGGAAGATCATGTAATTTTATTGTCTTCCTTAATCTCCTCAAATTAATCAAAGTGATCTTATATTTAGGAACGGACGGAGTATTTTCTAAAATCAAATGACAATTTTACCCTTGTATCTAAGAATATATGATTCAAGCTTCTCTTTATTCCTCAAGTGACTGAAACCCAGAAAACGAAGCTCGTTCTTTCAACATTGTTTCACCATCGATTCAGCCGTGGAGTTCAACGCCGTCGAGTTCCAAAGCCATAGCAACCCTCAGCAAAAAACATTGTTGAATAAATCTGATTCATGAATTCAGCAATACACTACTGATGCCTTACATAATAAATCTGATTCGAAGAGCAGAATAGGAGAATCAGCAAAAACAATGAAAACAAAGGAATAATCAACATATATTTCCCAAATTTTAGGGTTCTGCACAAACTTCACAACATCCCAATCGCCTCAAATTCAAAGCCTAAGACCCGATTCAATTTTCCTCCAACTGAGAATGAGAGAATGCATGTTAAAATAAAGCAAGCAAGTTTTATGAACATTACCAACGAATAGGGCAGAAGCTTTGATTTTTCAGTATGAAACAGAGATCCAAAGCCAACAAGCTCAAGACTTTGAGGAAGAGCTTCGTTTTGGAGGGATCAGTTTCGATTTAGGCGACCGATTTTGATGAGAAGCCAACTTCGATTTCGATTTTGAAGAGAATGGTCATGTGCTTTCGACTTTGAGACGTAAGTTGAATGGTTTTGGGGATTTTCTGATTCTGATTTCCACCGTGTGAGTATGAAAGTGGTGACTGGTGAGGGTGAGAGTGTAGGAAGGAGGACATAGCAGTAATTTTCTTTTAGTTTATGGGATTTTTCTATTATTAAGTCTCTTGTAAGGGACTACAAATTAATTTTCCTTATATATAATATATATATGTGTGTGTCGCGCCATTTTACACGAAATATATTTATTATACAATTAAGTATGTTGTGATTTGTTCGCGCGACATACATACACATTTTTAACATGCATGTATGTATATGTGTCGCGCACAATGGCGTGACATATATTTATTATATAATTAAATATGTCGTACAAACATAGCGCGACATATGTGCACAAAATCATGTTTGAGTTTTCCTCAATGATATTGGTCAAAAAAAAAAAAGTTTTCCTCAATGATAAATGTATACTTTTAGGAAAAAATACTAATAAAGTTCTTTGAATATGTAAAGGGACAATTAAAGTTGCTAAATTTCGAAAAGGACAACCAATGTTACATACACTAAATTAACAACGATCTGGTGGTTAATAGGAATTGGGATGATACTGTGGTTAATGAGAATGCTACTGTGATTAATTGTCACGAGCTAATTGTTAGTGTGGATGATGTAATGGTTAAATATGCGTGTTATTAATGGGTTGCTGCAGTGGTTAATTTAGTGTCTCTGATCTTGGTTGTATTTTTGGAAATTTAGCCACTATAATTGTCCTTTTCCATGTTCAGAGGGTTTTATTGTCTTTTTCCCTATTTTTTATTGCACACTACTCACTTTGTTTCATTTTCTATAAGAAAATTTGTTTCATATACAACATTCTACTTCGTTAATTTTAACCACACTTCTCGTTTCATTTACAAACTACAGCATTTAAAATCAAGATCAACCTTTTAGTTAAGCCTTTACATTAAGAAATAAATAGTGCATGTGCCCGTCTGTATCAAAAAAAAATAGTGTATGTGCCAGTTCCACCCTTACTAGCCCATTAAAAGCCTAATATACGGAAATATGGATACTTGGAAGCGGAATTTAATTTTAAGAGTCTAGTCCGCGGCCATAATTGAGAAGATAATTGAGAAGTACACATAAGAGGGGTGTGTGAATTATCAATTACTGCCATTCACACATGAATTTTATAATTAGTGTTACAACTAAATGTATACTACTTTTTACCACCCAGACTGTACTTTTTTATTTTTTACAACTTTCCACGGCTGAAAGGTTATTGATTTTACAATTTGGTTCCCGGTTATAATCGTCATCCTATATATATTATACTTAAATACTATACACATGAAGTTGTGTATAGTATAATTAACGGTTAAGTTTATTCTTATGATAGGCATTTTGGTTATAAATAAAAGTTTAATAGTTAATCTGGTGGGTTGGCGTGAGTGGTAAGTACTCTCGTCACTTAAGCAAGTGGTTGAGGTTCGATCCCTGACCCTTGTGAATGGAGCAAATTCACAGGCCACTTGTCTACCCCTTATATGAGACTTCAGAACAACGAGGGATTAATCTCACTTGACACGCGGTTGGGATACCCTTGGCTAACAAAAAAAGTTTAACATTTAAGTTTGAAGGGTGCAAAAAAAATTTGCACACCCTTTAATATAATTAATGAATAAATACAAAATAGAGTTGAAAAGGAAAAAAGGCCTGGAGGTATCAGAACATCAATCAAAACAATAGAGTGGTGATAAAAAAAAAAACAATAGAGAATCACGTGGAATCATTTCCAGGAAACCTCCAATTCAGATTCTGCCGATTTGGCATTCCAATGCAAGCAAGCAGCAAGCATAGCTAATTAAAAACAGCTACAACCTACACTTGCTATTATTATTACGAGGTTATTAACGCAAGAAACAGATTCCCAAGAAAACATAACAATATTACATGTAAGGACTCAAATATGATGTTAAAGAACAATTTTGAATTTTAATATTGAGTATTGTAGTCCCCAGTTCCCACTCCCCTTAGACTTGTTGTAAGTTATTGGACTACTATTATATATATATATATATATAGGATAAAACGTTTTTGAGTGGTCTGGTCTAATGTTATTAAGATACACATTTTCACCAACTTTTTTCATGTTAATTATATCATTTTATCTCTCAAATATTCTCTTTTTATTTCTTATGTTATACAAACATTTATTATAATTTAATTAAGATTCCATTTCCATCCTTGAAATTTAACTGTTAAACTTTTATTTATAACCAAAATATACCCAACATAAGAATAAACATTTATATTTGCATAGACATTTTTATTTTCTTTTACGTAAAATAATTTTAGATCTTAATATTCATAAATTCTCAATATTATCAAAATCCCATTTGTACCCGTTGTAAGAAAAAATCTTATATCACTTTTTTTCCAGCAAAAGATATCAGCCAGGATCAGGATCAGGATCATTGACAACCTTTATCATCCTTCCATGTTTCCAAGTGACAGCATGTAACATTCCAAAAAAAAATTAATTAAAATTTCGTGGTAAATTAATTTTTTATTTTGGATTCGTTTAAGAAAATTTTAAGAGATTTATAAATAAAATCATTATTAAGACGGCGAAGGCGGTGACGGTAGAGAGGTTACCTCAACCTTGGCTACCTCAACCTTCCTCATCCCTTCTTTCCTTCCCCAAAATCATACAAAAAATTTTCCGGTGATTATGAGAGGTGGGTAATAAGTTTCTTTCTTTCTCTCCTCTTACTTCTTGATGATTTCCATTTTGAAATTTTGTTTTATGGATTCTAAGCTATTATTAAAACGAAGGGCAAACCACACAGCTAAACATAAAACTGAGAAAAATAAAACTACATTAATTCTGCAAATCCAAAATATACTATCATCAATAAACAATAACATTATTTTTTGGCAAATCATCATCATTCAGATTTCCCTACCACTACTGACCATCGGTGGCTGTTCCTCTCGAGTCCACGAGTTGTTACAGTGCGCTATAGCACCCTGGATTGCACTCTGCAGCTCCTCCATGGTGGACGAATTGTAACGTCCGCACATCACACTCCTAGAATAATGAGTCGGCGACGATCTCATGGACGAAGGACAACTCGATCCACACCTTCTCTTCCTCCTCAACTTCTTCATCACATTCCCAGACGACACTGTCCCTTCTTTCTCACCCAAGTGATCTGCTCTCTTCAACATGCACGAAAACGACGACGACGACGTCGTTTTGACCGCACATGGTGGATTTTTGTTATTATCATTATTATTCTTGTGATGATGAGAAGAGAACTTGTCGTACAATGGCTTCACCTTCTTCAGATAATACCTCCTCACAACCTCTTTGGCGCGTTTGACTGAAGATCCGGGAACATTGTTGTTGTTGTTGTTAATATTATTGGGAGGTTCTTCACGTGTTTTGATGTTATTACTATTACGGAAGACAGAGGAGAATGTGGAGATGAGAGAGGAGGAGAGTTTGTTGGCTTTGTTGTTGTGGTGGTGATGGTGGAATAGTGGTTGTTGGGGGAGGAAGAGAGGGTTATATATATGGTGGGGTTTGGTGGTGACGTGGCGGTTGTTGTCGTCGTCGTCGGTGGTGACGTCACTGGGGCGGGAGGAGGAGGAGGAGGAGTCGGTGAAGAGGAGGGAGTGGTGGGAGTCGTTGGAGCTGCCGGAGGAGTCACGTGCGGTGGCGGTGGTGTGGTGGAAGAGGTCATCGGCGGAGGTTGATTTAGTCATCATGGCTTTGGGTGTAGGCAGATTTGCCATTGTTGTTGTTGCTACTTGGTAGCTACATGGTACATGAGAAGAGAGAGAGAGAGAGTAGTAATTACTATTACTAGTTATCTATGGAAAGAGGTTAAGAGAGAGTTATTGAAGGAGATTTTGTTTTTGGGAAAGGGACGTGTATGTGAAGAATGGTCAAACAATGGTATCTCCCATTGCTCACGCCCCTTTCTCACGCGTTAACCTCACCCTCCTCTTGAATGGGGTGTGAATAACCTTACCGGTTATCAGGGGCATATGACTTAGATCGTTAAAGTCTTAGATTGACTTTTTATTTTCAGGTCATATTTTGCTTAACAGACTAGGCTATACTATGCATTTTAATATTATTTTTCAAATAAGAAAATATATTATTATAATTAGTTGTCGTTATTTGTTACTAATTCTTATAAAATTATAGTTAATTATATCATCTATTTTAGGTTTTATATTTCCTTTAATTTTCGAAACATTTTCATTGATATGATGTCACCTGTTATTCACCTCTCTAAACTTCTTATTGTCTATGTTTAATTTATCAAGCCTATTAATTGGCTAAAACTCAGGCCAAACCAGCCGATAAGCCAAGCTCAGGTCTAAAAATGGCCTCTAACAGGCCCCACGCCAGATTCAAGCCGATAATTACACCACAAGTCAATTAATTATATGACTAGGCTAGACATGAACCATTCTCACCCCTACCCTCCAGTCCTGTAACCTATGTTCTTATCATGTCCTGCCCAATGGATAGGCTTAGTCTTGTCTTCATGATTGTTATAGTTTATATCTCACGACTACATTTTCTTTGAGTACCATTAGGTCACTAGGTTTTTGTGCTATACCGTAGTTGGTGATGCTTGGTGAGGTATCTGATTGAGGTTAATTAGCCTCCAATTCTAATTGATAATCAACTAATTAAGGGCTTGTTTGAATGTAGCTTTTGGAGAATAGCTTCTCGAAAAAGCTTTTCTGAAAATTAGATTATGGAGAATGACTTTTGAAAAAGCTGAAAAAATAGTTTCTAACAAAAACTAGGTTTTCTGCCTCAAAATATAGGTTTTTAGTTAAAAAAGTTATTCTAAAAAAACTGTGAGTGTTTTTTGTTTGGGTAAGTTTAAAACCTAAGTTTGAAACCTAGGTTTGACCTCATACCTTGATTTTGAAATCAAGGTAGACAAAATAATCATAACTTTTTCAGAATATTTTTTTAACTAAAAGCCTTGGTTTGAGGCTGAAAACTTAGGTTTTGCCAGAAGCTATTTTTTTCAGGTTTTTTAGAAGATATTTTTCAGAATGTATTCTTCAAATAAAAGAACTTTTTGTCTAACTTAACTGAAACCTAGGTTTTAACAGAAAAAAACTATTCTTAAAAACTTGTGAATGTTTATCGGCCCTGATTTCAAAACTTAGGATTGAGCTCAAATATAGGTTTCAATGTTTGCCAAACAGGCCATATAGTTTCAAGAAGGAGTGCCTATATTATGTTATCACTTTTCCCATCAAAAGTCTTTCTCAGGATTCAAACCATTTTCTTAGTCTTACATATTATAATAGATCCATATATAGATCAAGAGTTAGAAGTCATATCCTTATATTACAACCTAATCCATTTCCTATAGTTTATTTTATTAATAAAAATAACAATCTTAGCTTTTCCTCTCGCATTGAAAAATGGAAAGGTGGATATGAAGTCTTGATTTTTCCCATTCACTAAGATATATTTATTTTTTGTGTGTATCAAATTTTATTTTGAAACATATATTTTGAATCCTCAATTAGTTTCATAAAAGAAAGTTAATATTGACCTTACATACCAAAAATGAATAAACTCCTTGAATATAAATGTATAACACCCACATAATATAATGAAAAACACCTATATGACACAAT
Organism: Mimosa pudica; assembly: GCA_029929735.1. Classification (NCBI taxonomy): domain Eukaryota; kingdom Viridiplantae; phylum Streptophyta; class Magnoliopsida; order Fabales; family Fabaceae; genus Mimosa; species Mimosa pudica. Next base: position 4,911,192 of record JAKELP010000014.1, on the reverse strand, counting down.
CCATCCTTCAACCAAAATGCTCACTGATCAGGATTTCTGTTCATCTAATTTGGTTCAACGCTGGTTAATGGAATCAACATTAATTATTCTATGCTATCAATAGAACAACCTGTAAACTAACAGATTAAAAAAGAGTATATCCAAATACTTCATATATAGGTTTTTATAATTTTTTAAAGATCAACTTTAGGTCAATAACAATTTAATTCAATTATATTCCTTCATGTCCAATTATAAGATCAATTTGTCTTTTTTGAATAATTTAACGATGCAAAATTAATTATTTTAAAATTTCTATAATTATCATTTTTCCTCAAAACTAATTTTTTACTCAAACTAACTTTTAATCTAATTATATGTGTCATATATATGTTACAATTTAGTGGTTTAATTTATTTCCTTAACTTAAATTACAAGTTAAAGATGTCTTATATTTAGGATATGAGAGTAATATACTTAAAATTTATTTAGTGGTCTAATTTGTTTTGCAATATTCTAATTTAGAAAATAAAAATACCTAAAATAATAATAATGCAGACAAGATGTATCAAAAAATAATGCAGGACAAGTATCGTGTCAGTGAGCTGTGAATTTTAAATTGGGTCATTTAAAGGCATCACGTGGTTGTAACGGATATGAAGGAGGGTGCACAAGACGCACACTACACAAAAACGTCTAAAAAATGAATTATCACATACTCCGTATGATTCTAGGGAGAAGTACAAGTAGATCTTAAATTCTTTTATTTTTAAAAAGTTCTTCCGATGTGAATATTTTTAAAAAAAATTTCAAACAAAAGAGTTACATTAAAATTTTAAGGTACTTTGAATAAAGGAAAATGTCATTTAAATCCCTCCGAATATACAAAAGGACAATTCAGGAACTCAAACTTCCAAAAGGACCATAAAGGAACTAGAACCTAGTTGACATTTTAAAATTGTGTGAAAAGACAAAATTGCCCTAATCATAAAACAGAAATTACTAACCACCCTATTGAAAATGGTGGGTGTAAGGGTGGTTAGTAATTTTTGTTTTATGATTAGGGCAATTTTGTCTTTTCACACAATTTTAAAATGTCAACTAGGTCCTAGTTCCTTCATGGCCCTTTTGGAAGTTTGAGTTCCTGAATTGTCCTTTTGTATATTCGGAGGGATTTAAATGATATTTTCCCTTTGAATAATATAAAATAGAATGTGAGTGGTAAGTACTCTCGTCCCTTAAACAAGTGGTTGGGGGTTCGATCCCCAACTCTTGCGAATGGAGCAAATTTACAGGCCATCTGTCTACCCCCTTATATGGGACTTTAGAACAGCGAGGGATTAGTCTCACTTGACACGCGGGTGGGGATACCCTTGGGTAACCAAAAAAAAAATATAAAATAGAATGTGTTAGTTTGGTTTTTAGTAAACACTGAAATAATCGTTCAGTTAAAAAAAAACACTGAAATAATCGAAATATTTCATTTTTGTTCTATTTATAATAGAAATTAGCCAATTTCGATTTTCAATATTATTCACCAAACATAATATTCTAGTATATATAAAATACTAAGTTCTTTTTATTTAATATTATCTATATAACATATTATAGTATATATTAACTATAAAAATATTTAATAATGTAGTATGTAATATAATATTCAAAATCATTATATAAGAATCCATATTGTATGTCGAATATAAATATATTATACTACCTCCGGTCCTAAATATAAGACCTAATCGACTTTTTTTTGGAGAGGTTAAGGTTGCAAAATAGGCTATTAAATCATGACATATTTGATATATTTTTAGATTATACATTAGTTTATAGGTAAAATAAACTAATCTAAGGGGAAAAAATTAGATAAATCAATTTATAATTAACTTATTTTGCTTTTTTATAGGACTTTCTAAAAAAGTCAATTAGGTCTTATATTTAGGACCAGAGGGAGTATAAATTTTGGTTTTAACCAAATTAATCTTTTTCGATAACTGTATGAAAATTGGAAGCCAAAATTTGCAGCAAAATATGTTCTAATTTAATCAATATTTTTTTTTTTTTAATAAAATTAGAACCAAGTCTCATGCGAGCTCAAGTAGTGATTAAAGCTATGTCGGGATCATAGAAACTTAGGTTGTCTTCCATGTCCATGTCATAGGCAAGGTATGCCAGCCAATCAGCTTGGTAGTTTAAGTCTTGTGAGATGTAGTAGTCTACCACCACTATCTAGTCCTTTGTTAGTAAGGGCCTTGTGCCTTCAATATCTCTAGAGGATGTGAGGATGAATATCCTCTCATAAGTAGGTTAACTACTGGTGTGTTTGGTTCGACTTGTGGAAAGTGGAAATAAGACTTATTTTTAAGGTGACTTATTTTTAAGTCAGTTGAAAAATAAACTCTAGGTTGGCTTATTTTTATGTTTGGATGAACTTTGAAAAAAATGGCTTATTTTCCCGTTTGACTCATAAACATGTTTGGATGACTTTTTGTTTAAAAGGACTTATTTTTAAGTTAGCTTATTTTTAAGTCATGTAGAAAAATAAGTTGGCTTATTTTCAGAAATAAGCTATCTTGTGTGGCTTATAAATAAGCTAGCTTATTTCAAATATGCTGGGTGAAAAATAAGCCCAACCAAACATAAAAATAAGCCACACACCCAAAATAAGCTGACTTATTCAAAATAAGCCAACCAAACACACTCTACCTCTATTGAGTTAGTAGTAACCTGGATCTGCTTATACCTCTTTTCCCAGCAAAGGTGAAGACCCTGAATAACAAGTACTACCTCCGGTCCTAAATATAGGACTTAATTGACTTTATTTTGGAGAGATTAAAGTTGCAAAATAGGTTATTAAATCATGACATATTTGATATCTTTTTAGATTATTCATTAGCTTATAGGTAAAATAAACTAGTGTAAGAGAAAAAATTAGGTAAATCAATTTATAATTAATTTATTTTGACTTTTTTTAGGATTTTTCAAAAAAGTCAATTAGGTCCTATATTTAGGACCGGAGGGAGTGAAAATTTTGAAATGGTGGGGGCACATTTGAAAGTTCGAGGACACATCCCCCACACCACATCCTCCATCTATATATCTCTGATTATTCCACCACACCCGTTGCTACATTTACTCTTGACAGACCCATTTGTTGCCAATTGATAGAAAGTTGGTCTTCTGGGTGTGTTTGGCAAGAAGGATAAGCATGATTGCACAGCAATTTTTTTGCTTTTTCTTGCTTTTGACTTTTTTTTGCTTTTGAATATGTTTGACAACAAATCAAATTCAAATTGCTTATGCCTCGAAAGCAAGGTGAACACAAAAGAAAGAGAAAGCTACTTTTGCTTATTTGCTTCTGCTTATTTTTGCTTTTTGCTTCTTCCTTCTTTTCTAAACTTATATATATATATATATATATATATATATATATATATATATATATATATATGCGAATAAAATAGCAGAAATATTATACCAAACAGGTTCAGAATTAGACTATTTAATGGAAATAATGAATCCAAAGAAACAAGAAAAACAAGAAGATAAGAAAAATAAGGGAATCAGTATAAACATGATGAATGTTGAGAATATAGATGATGATGATGAAATAGAAGAAATAATGGGTCAAGAAGAAGAAAAGATGGAACAAATAAGAAAAGAATTTCAATATGCTACAAAAATCAATATAAAAGAAGATGAAAAACTTCAGATTAATATGGAAAGACAAGTGGAACCAAAAGATGAAGGAACATCACAGCAACAACTAGATCAAGAAATAAGACAAAGAAGAGAAGAAGAAGAACAAGATAATATATTATATCATAAACAACCAATAAATCAAAAGAGTTTTGAATTTTCATTTGAAACACCAACTAAATCTAGATTTACACCAACACCTTTAGAACAATATGAAACAAGAGTAATACCAAGTAAGGGAATATGGTTAGATTTAGATTGTAATTTAGATAATGAAAAAAGATTAGAAGAACGGAGTAAATCACATTTGGTAGCTTTAATAGGAAAAAGTTTAAATCCACAATTTATACCAATTGTAATAGAAGCAAGTTTTCTAGGAAATGTTCATAATTGGTGGAAAAGCAAAACAGAGGTATTTAGAATAAATGCAAGACATATAGAACAAGGCACATATAATGATAGAAAGGAATATATAGCAATGTTAATTAGAAAATATGAAACTTTAATTAGAAATGAATTTTTAGGAAGAAGTGTAGCATTAAATGAAACTACAACAAAAACAAGAGCAATAGAAAAATTATACCAAATAGAAATATGTTCTTTAAATCCAAAATATTTAGAACAGTATATTTGTGAATTTAAGAAATATTATTATGAGGCTAGAATAGAAGATTATATTACGCAAAAATTTTACCTAGAATTATTTTATAGGAAATTACTTAGATTAATCTCAGAAACCATCATGGAAGATTATTACAAGCACATAGGAAATACAGAATTATTACCGTTTGTAGATACAATGGGAAGAAGAGAAGAATATTTAAGAGAATATTTATCAGATGCATGTAAAAGAGCATGGAGAAATAAGAAATATTATAAGACAAATAAGATATTATTAAAATGTGGAGAATTTGAGAAACCTCATAAATGGGGATGCGAAGAAAGAAGAACAAGGAGAAGAAAATATAAAAAAGGAAGAAGAAAGACTAAGTATGAATTCAAGAAATAACTAATCACTAAATACTCAAGTGGAAAATTTAATGACTCTCAGTCTAGATACCATTCAAATTGGAAAGAATTCTTAGCAATTGTTAAAGCAGTAGAAAAATTTGAATTATTTATAGTAAATACTAGGTTTGTTATAAAGACTGATAATACCCAAGTAAAACATTGGCTAGATAAAGGAATTAAAACTAATAAATTAAGTAATAAGATGTTAATTAAATGGCAAAGTGATATGGCATATTATGATTATGAAATTGAATATATTAAAGGAAAAAATAATTTAATTGCTGATTTTCTGAGCAGATGGAATCAGGGAGACCTGTAACTCCGACAAGTAATGAGACTTCTGAGGAAATGAGAAATTTAATAGAGCAAATTAATATGAGGTTTCAAGTGGTGGAACTGAATATGAATTTAATGCTCAATCCAATAAATGCAAGTTTTACAAAGATCTTTAACCAGTTGGATACTCTGAATACTCTTGTTGACAGAGTAAATAAACTGGAAGAAAAAGTAAATAGACATTTAAATGCAGGAATGGAAGAAAAGGAATACCCAAACAGGGTTGGAAAGGAGCTGACACAAAAAATAATCCCTTTACTTCAGATTATGAAAAGCCAAGCCCAAGAAAAAGAAAAAGAAAAAGATAAAGAAGCCCACAAAGAACCATCGTTAAGCCAGATATCTGACCAACCATCAACCTCTAATCAGCCAGCAAAATCTAAGAAGACCTCAGCAGAATTACCAGCCAGTAACCCAGTCTTTAAGCTATCAGAATATTTTGCATATTTTAAGAAACTTATCTATAACCTTAACCATTTTACCTTCAAAACACCAAAAATCAAATATATATCTCATTATGCCTTTAATAAAGCAATAATTCACCAAGGAACACCCTCTAATGTAGTAAAAGCCTTATACCAACACGGATTAATTCAATCCATTTATCCATCAGCAAGTTTAGAAGAAATTGCAGAACTACCAGAACCATTAAAAAAAGCTGTAAAAACCTATTTTGGTATTGTAACCCAGCATATGGTGTTTATAAGATGTTACTCAACAGTAGCAGAAATAACTCCAGATAAATTTTATCATCCAATTAATCTCATTAGACTTGGAACAACAAGGAAACCCTTTGAACACACAGTTGAGCCAAAGAAAGATATTAATGATGATGAAGAATTTATGGAAACAGTATCCAGAATAAGGTCCCAAGATTATCATATAATTTTCCAAGAAATGAATAGGATCTTGGCAACTGAGGACGAAGCTGCTTGGGTTTATTTCTCAGGACCAACAACTTTAATTTACTCCTCAGGGAGAAATACAAGGAACATCAATCAATTTAATCAGTTTTATGATAAAATAAAAAATAACAAGTTTGAAAATAGTAAAGATACTAAGAAGAGGATATGCCAATTACTAGCTGAATATGTCACCCACAAGTGTAATTATTGTGATGAAAGAAGTCCAGAAAGACGAGATTTTGAAGATCCGATAACAGACATGAGTATAATCTGAAAAGAAGAAGACAAAAGAAGTGGCAGACAAGTAAAAAGAAGAAGACAAAGAAGTGGCAGACAAGAAATGACAGACAAGATAAAAAGGAAAAGAAAAAGGATAAGATAAGAAGGAGATGAGTAATCATGGAAGATGACGCAAGGAATGATGTAAATTGGGAGGAATGCCTCTCTATATAAGTCATGTAATTAGAGTAGGAGGGATCATCGAAGGCAATCTCACTAAATGCTCTCGAGTTCCTCACAACCTCTTGTAATACAATTCTCAGATAAATAAAAAGTCTATTTGTGGATCAGCTATTTCTCTTTCTTATCAATATCATTTCTGGTTATCTGCAAAATTAAGGTATGAGTAACTAAACTCTACGCAAGGATTAAGGGTAGTAGTATTATTTAACCTGGGATTATGATTTCATAAAACATACTGCTTTGAATACTTAAGAAAACCATCCAGTTACGTCTCCAGTAGGAAACGAAGGAAGACTGTGCTGGGGTGGTCTGAAGGGAGAAGATCTGTTGATGACTTCCTCTGTGAGAAGTCTTGTTATTCCTTGTATGAAAAAGGACAAGGATTGATCTTCTATAACCCGGATCATTTCTGGTCATCCCTGGATGATCTTCTTAAGTATTGATAGCAGGCTGTCCGTTATGGTATCAGAGCCCCTTGGTTTAAATAATATGAAACCTTAATCCTTGTTTATTATTCTCATATTTTATCACGTACTTTCAGAGTTTTCTTGTTGAAATGAATTCTATAAAGGTATTAGAACCTAGAATGTATGGAATAGAAGCAGATATATATATATATATATATATATATATATATATATATATATATATATATATATATATATATATATATATATATATATATATAGACACACACACACACATACATATATTGAAAATTTTTATTTTTATTGCCAGAAAACGCATGCAGTGAATCCTCCCTTTTAATTTTCCAATATACACTGACCTACCTTTACCTCCACTCACCCTTTCTCTCTTATTGTCTAATGATGGGGAACATTAAGAAGAATAATTTGGGGAAATTTGATAAGAATTAGAAATATGTATTATATTTAGGATCAAAGGAGTGTGTGTGTGTCTATATAATTTTTAATTTATATGTATTTTATTTTAAATGAGCATTATTTTCAAATTTTTAATTTTTAATTCATTTATTCTCTCTAAATTATAACGATATTTGCATATGTTTTAATCTAATTTTTTTTTCAAAATAACTATCCAAACATCTGTCTAAAAGTCAGATTGAAAAATACCTAATTTTTTCATTAAAGATGTTAGTTAAGTTAGTTAACATAACATGATATTATCAATATACACTAATCATCTACCTTTGCCTCCACCATTTCTCTCTTATTGTCTAATAATGTAGAGCACTGAGAAGGATAATTTGAGAAAATTTTATAAGAATTAGAAGTAGGTTTTATATTTAGGACCTAAAGGAGTATGTATGTTTGTGTGTATATAATTTTTACTTTATATGTATTTTATTTTGAATTAGTAGCATTTCCAATTTTTTAGTTTTAATTCATGTATGCTCTCTAAATTATAACAATATTTACATATGCTTTAATATAATCTTGCTTTTATCAAATTCATATCCAAACATCTTTCTAAAAGTCTCAGATTGAAAAAAGTCACTTATACCAACAACACATCCAAACATAATCACAACACACAATCAGACTTTTTTCCTATCTTACTTCTAAAAAAGTCAAATTGAAAAAAAGTTACTTTTCCACCGGTATGCCAAACACACCCTATGTGGTTTCTACTTTTGTCCCACCTCATTTGTCTCGAGAATTGTGTATCAGGTTCACGTCTTCGTCTCATGATGCTCTTAATTAAAAGGCTTTCACTAGCGTTGATGCCCCTCTTGATCCAGCTCCTCATTGAAAATAAACCTTACATCTATCAAGCCTAATGTCCTAGCAAATGTAACAAAAAAGTTTGGGCCAAGCGACCTTCTTCTTGTAGGCTTTAATTTGCCGGCTTCTTGCTTAAGATTCCTCCTGCATACCCAATCGTCCCCCTCAAGAGTTGGGAACGCATCCCAAAAGGCAGGATCCATTACTGCTCTCCATCTCTCCTTTGCATTGATACATTCCCTGATTATGTGCATATCTTCGGGGTCCCTATGGGATCTCTTAGTCCCACATCGACCATGAATGTATGTGTGTGAGTATATAAGTAGGACATTCGCACTTCAGCTTGCCAACCACGTTAGTTGGTTTTGCTGTTGTGTTTAGTCCGAAAATGTGTTAAAAAAAAAGGATTATGTGTATATCTTCCTCGTCATGAGGGCATGCAAACAGGCAGTGTACATGCCCTTCGATGTTTGAGGCAACATGTATATATGAGTCCTCCCATGAACAAATATCCACATAAAGGTCTTGATCTTTTAATTTCTGGGACCGTCTATCTCCACAGTACCTTCCAATTGTTCTCGCTTTGTTATTGTGTACAACAAAAATAAATTGTAGGCAAAGTTAACAAAAAAAAGGTCATTCAAAGACTTGACCATATGGTAGAGTGTGAAATGTTTCACTTGACATAATTTTTTGGATAAGAAAGCTGTTACATACTTCTTTTGCTTTTTAAATATAGACTCTATTTATATTATCTATTATTCGTGTGTGTGATTTAATTAACTTTTTTAAATCCTAATAAAATTAATAAATAAATCACTTAAAAATTAACTTGATTGATAGTTATGCCACTTCTTTACCTTTTCCCCGTAAATTTTCTCATTTTGCTTGAGACTCACATCTTCCTTTATATTCAGTCCTCTAAATAGTGTTAACGCCTCATGAATGAAAATCTTGGACTTGTTGAACTTAAAAGTAACTTATCAATTAATTATTTTCATATTTATCAATTTTTAATTTAATTTTTGTAACTACATAAATTCAAAATAAGCGTAGGTGTGAAATCCCCTAAAAGTTATTTTTTTTGAAAATTCTCAATGCTGCATTGAAAGTATTTTTTTATCGGTCAATATCTTTCTGGAAGTTGGAAAATTTAACAATTCGCCCATCAATAACTGATGATTAAATTCTATGATTTGTTTGACTAAGACTTACACATCATACAATTCATTGTTGAGGTCAAAAAAATACAACTCATTTCCGCCTTACCATTTTCTATCCCTTAACCCTCTTTCAACGGTTTTCTCTACGACCGTTGTTAGTTGTTGCTATCTTGCTCTTGCCACCTCTTCACCCTCCCGTAGACAGTGAGGGGTGAGTGAAAGTGATCAACGCCAACCTCTTGTAGCCTAATGGAACCCACAAGTCAGCCCACATACTTTTGGAATTTTTTGTTTCGGCCAACACCACATACTTTTGGAATTGGGGCTATACTTCCTTTTTTCTTGTATAGATGGGGCCATTTTTCTTCTTTGGAGGTTGATTGACGGGCTTAGAATTAGAAGGATTATTGGAGCCTACCATGGCTTTGGGGAGGGAGCTAGTAGGAAAATGGGGGATTTTTTTCCACTAAACATCCGGACTTGTATAATAAAATAAGAAAAAAGTACAAGGAAGCATTTCTCATTTGCAAATATAAGGTCAACTTACGTCTGACTGTTTGGATGGTTAACTTGAGATAATCTTGGAACATCTTAAAACTTTCACAGAAACAACGAAGCGAAAAATACTTCTATGACAGTTATAGGGTTATTGTTTAGATTGTGAACTTAGGGTAACATTGCTATGTTTTCCAACTTTTGATATGACAATGAGACAAAAAATACTTCGAGGATAATACTAATATTTTTTGAACACTTTTAATGAGGATTTTATATTTGCATTTTTTTCTGAAAAAAGAAGACATTCAGTACAAAAAATACTTTGTAAGACTATATTTATTTTCGCTACTTTCTGGCGTTTGTAAATGTCAAAAAGACACTATGGCGTTTATATTCAAAGCCGGAAAATTCACTGTGACACGACTTTCCGGTGTTTATTTAAATATCATAGTGTAAGTTTAAATGTCAAAAATTTATCGGCGTTTATTACTCATGTTTTTTAACCTCCACCAAGCACTCAAAATTATGGAGGGATATTTAAAATAAAAGCTGAAACAATAATATTATTTTAATATACTTAGCAGCGGTTTTACCGGCGTTTATTACTCATGGTTTAAAACCATTGCTAAGTATAAATAATTTAATTAAAAAATCTATTTAAAACCTTAATTTAACGTTTAAAATGTTAAATAACGGCGCTAAATAGGAGTATATAATTTTAAGATGTCACTAGGATAAAAATTAAATGTGGAAGAACTAACATATACAAGATGATCTCAACCCAAAAATTAAACAAAGTGAGATTAGAAAAAAAATTATAGAAAAATAATCAAGCAAGAAAACATACGAATAGAATAACTAACTAACAAAGTAACCTTTTGTGATAAGGCCTCTGCAATAATAGAAAATAATTAAACATACTAATTATTAAAAACAATAGAAGAGGGGAATACAAAAAAGAGAAGAGAGAAATAGAGAGAAAAGAGAAGTGACAAGTTGTAATGCAGTTTAAGGTAATTATAGGGCAAGTTCACTACTTAGGGATATTTATTAACTTTTAGCAGCACTTAGGAAACAATGATATGTGTAAATTCATCATATAAAAAATATAAATTTTTTCGACTTTTACATAAATGCTAGAAAAACCTATTTTTTTAAAAAACAATATATATCAAATGGTGGCATTTCATAAGCACCTCTATGTATTAAATTATTTTTTATAAAATATAAAGGCTTTTTCAGGCATTTAAAAAATGTTAGAAAAGGCCCATTAAATTTTTTAAAATAAAATATACAAGCTTTTCTGGAGTTAAAAAAAGTCAGTTCAAGTTTTAAATAAAATATATAGGATTTTCTGGCATTTGTTTAAGTAAACGTTGGAAATTGTTTTTTACAAAAATTAAATACATAGTACAAATGCCTACCTAAGGCAATTTTTTTTATTAAAAAATACTCCCTCTGATCCTAAATATAAGACCTAATTGACTTTTTTAGAAAATCCTATAAAAAGCAAAATAAGTTAATTATAAATTGATTTACCTAAATGTTTCCCTTATATTAGTTTATTTTACCTATAATCTAATGTATAATCTAAAAATATATCAAATATGTCATGATTTAATAGCCTATTTCGCAACCTTAACCTCTCCAAAAAAGTCAATTAGGTCTTATATTTAGGACCGGAGGTAGTAGGTTTTTTCGGCATTTACACAAATGCATGAAAAAGTCTTTCTATTTTTTTTTAAAAGAAGATTACCACATAAAGCGCCGCTATGTGTTCAATTTTTTTCAAAAGAAGAGATCTTTTAGTAAAATTTTTGAGGGAGTAGTATATGTGTGGGGATGATATTATGCATAAAGTGAGGACTTGGCTACTTGGAGATGTATATCGAAGGTGTGGGAGAAGTTTATGAAGGGTGTAGGGTGGAAGGATGTGAGTGCCTTTTTATAATGAGTTGGAGGCTTATAGTTTATAACTCGTGCCTTCAGAAGCTAAGACTATATATGAAGTTTCTGTGTATGTTTTGGCATCGTAAGGGTGGGACAAGGAACAATTGCATTATTTGATTCTTAGAGAGTTAGTAGAAGCCATTAGGAAGGCGTATTCTAGAGGCTCACGTTGAGTGGTAAATTTTCAATAACGACTAGATACTCATTGTTTGATGTTTATGAGATAGTTTCCCCAAAAGATCCATGGAATAAGGTGTAGAAGTTCCCTCATATGGTTAGATCATTTATGTGGAAGTGTGTTTAGAAGAGGGTTAACAAATTCGTTTAGAGCTACCAGAGGCTTGGTAGAGGAGCTTACATATAGTTTGTGTGGGGCAGAAGAGGAGGATTTGTTGCATTTTTTGAGGGATTGTCGTGTTGTAAAAGAATGTTGGTTTGTGTCAGTCTCGAAAGTGATAGAGAGAAGACTTTTTGAATTGAATGGAGTAAGTGGTTGTTTAAAATAAAACTTGAGTCAAAACTGTTTAGTGCATAATGTGAAATGGAGTGGTTATTTTGTTATCATGTCGCTAAATTTGGATGAATGTATGAGTGTTCAATAGAATAGTGGTGGGGTATAGACATGTTATAGCTCAAGTGAGAGCTATTTTCATGAGTGTTGAATCAAGCACCATGAACTTTACTAGGGTGGTGACGAGATAGTTATAGTGCAGTCCTCTACATGTTTGTTGCGTGAAAGTTAACATAGATGGTGCTTCATTAATAGGGATCAATGGTCATTTTCTTGGGGCTTTATGTATAACATCGGAAGAGCTAATAATTTCCAAGTTGAGTTATGAGGTGTCTTGTGGGGTTTGAAAAGAGAGTGAGCTCTAGCAAAAATAAAAGGAAAAAAAAAGAGAGTGAGCTATGAAGTTGAGTAGGGTTGTGGTTGAAACAAATTGTTTGTAGCTTGTATCATTGATTAGGGAAGGATAGGAGGAGGAGCATGTACAATGCGATTGAGTCATAAGCATAGACGGGTGCCACATAAAGTAGAATAAGGTTATGGGATGCACCAAGGTTTTCAATATTTTAGTTCGCTATATTGGTTACTAAGATCTATAGAGGTTGATATTATTTTTTAGTTTTCTAATGAGCTTTGTTTCATGTAAAAAGTAATATATTTCATTTTCTTAAAATTTCTAAAAAAATTTCACAGGCCAGCTATCTAACTGGGACTTCAGAACAAACAGGGATTAGTCCCACTTGACACGCGGGTGAGATACCTTTGGTAAACAAAAAGAATTTCTAAAAAAATAATTAATCCTATCTTTAGGAGTTAATGAGCATCCATTATTATCATTAATGATATTAATTAATTAATAGATAATAGATAAATGGATTAATAGATAATGGATAATATGTTTGAACTTGTCAAGTACAAAACGGTGGAGAAGGAGTTATTTTCATTCAGTTATTATTTCAAGACAGACTCCCTAGATTTCAGCTACCTCTTTTATTCCCACAATTTCTTTCTTCTTCATCTCCATCGAAACCCTAATTTTCAATTCCAATCAAAATCTTGATTTTCAATTCATACACCTGTCATAAGAAGATCAGTTTCTCCTTTAATCCACCAGGTGAGTTCATCAAGTTTTACGCGTTTCTTTCAATTTGATGCTATTTCTCATACTTTGATTTTGATTGACCAGATCTTCGTTATGTTACCTTCATCATCAAAATCTGTGTTTTTTTTTAATGTCTTGTTTATCTGTGGCGTTATTTGCTATAATTCATTTAAAATTTCGTGTTTTTCTTTATCCTGAACAGTTTTATTAATGTTTTTGGTGTATTGATGTATGGAGAACCTTGTTTACGGATGAAAATCTCATTAATTGAGATGAGATGATTGGCTGTTATGAATTGCGTTTGTTGTTAGAGGAGATTATATTACATTTATGTGTTCTTTTTACTCTTTGAAATTTGATTGATTGTAACCTGTTAAAAGATTTTAAACTGACGGAAAAAAATGATGATCCAGAAATAGATTTCTTGTTATTTTTTTTATTGGTGTTGCTGATGTGAAGTTATGAGCGTTTTAATTTTTAATTCTAACCATATGGAATGTGTGATTTTGCAGGAAAAATGTCTCTTGCAGCGAATTTCCCTAGGGAAGGTCATAATTTTCATGGTGGTGTTTATTGGTCCACCTTTGGTGTTAATAATTGTGGCAATGCCAATAGAAAGAGAAGTAGGAATAATAACTATAATAATGTGAATTATGGGAATCATTATGACTACTGGGCAAATTGTGGGGAGTATGGTGGCAATTCTAATCTTTACACGACAGAATATCCTAATTATTTGAAGTTCAGTAATTCCGTACAATCATCCTCGAAGAGGAGGAAACATTCAAGTTGTGCTTGGGAAAACTGCAGTGAGTACTATATTCCAACCACCATTCATGACAGTATCACATCCACATCATATAGTTGGAAGCCTGAAGGCTCTAGAAACGAAGATGAAGATCTGGTATTTCTGTCAAGGGATGAGATTGATAGACTCTCACCATCAAGAAAAGATGGCATCGATGCTCTTCAGGAGAAAAACTTGCGTTACTCATATTGTGCTTTCCTTCAGGATCTTGGAACACAGCTTGAGCTGTAAGATATGCTGTATAATTTTTATTTTTTTTTTGGTTATGTTGCGGTTCTATCATTCTCTAGGAGATTTTATGGTTTCTTTGATAATGCTGCTCAGGACATTCTTGTGGTCATGTAACCTTTGTACACAATTCATTTTCAAATATTATTTTGTGTTGGTTTTAAATGGTGTTATGTTACTTTTCAGGCCTCAAACTACCATTGGAACAGCCATGGTTCTGTGCCATCGTTTTTTTGTTCGGCGCTCACATGCTTGTCATGACAGATTTGTGAGTATCTTGTTGTTTCTCAGTCTTAAGTGTGTACTTCATTACTTACCTCTAAATTGTTATTATTCAAACTTTGATTCAGTGGATAGAGTTTGGAGGGTAATGGTGCTTGTTCTGTCTGTTTAACTATTGGAATACCCTTTTCTCTTTTTTCTTTTTTTCAATTCCTTCTTTTTTCAGTTGAACTTTTTAATTTGAATGTGTTTATATTTTATATTAACCTTGATCTTGTTGTGGTACAGCTGATTGCTACTGCCACACTTTTTCTTGCTGCAAAGTCTGAGGACACGCCACGTTCTTTGAACAACGTTTTGCAGGCATCCAGTGACATCATACACCAGCAAAATTATGCATTTTCAGCATATCTTCCTGTGGTGAGTATTCTAAAACTTGTCATATTTCTTTACTTCTTTTTGTTTATTTTGTTTAGTAAGGCAATTACCTCCCAAAGTTCAGCAGAAAAATTAGTGCATTCAACTTTAAGCTTCGTGAATAATCGTTAAACTGCATTTGTACTTTAAAATCTCATTGGCTTATATGATGATACATGATAATTTTTTGTTCCAAAGGATTGGTTTCAACACTATCGTGAACGGGTGCTTGAGGCTGAGACATTGATACTGACTACTTTAAACTTTGAGCTCAATGTGCAGCATCCGTACACCCCACTTACTTCTATTCTCAATAAATTAGGTCTTTCACAGACTGCTTTGGTGAATCTGGCGTTACAATTGATAAGTGATGGGTGAGTTATCTTTCCCATTTATTTATTTGCTAGATATATTCTGCAGCTGAAGCATTGGTGTTAGTTTTACTCAACTTGATGAAAAAATGAGCTGTCTTGCATCAACCCTTAGGGACCTTCAACATGTTAATATTTCATGCCTATATAATTAATGCTTTCTGATATGGTGTGATTGGATTGAAAATCTGAGTGTATGAAACAGGACAAGGGGGTGTTTTTGATGTCTGAAGAACACGTGGCCAAGGAGACCTTTTGTCTCAAGTCTATTTTTGGTTCAAGATTGTGTTCATTCTCTTAATGTATTTTTCAGAGCAACTGCTCTGTGTAGTTATTTTGTCATGGATATTGATTCTTTTGGCATGCATACAATTGCAGGGTCTTCACAAGATTAACATGCTGGACTGTATGATATTCTTAGCTGGAGGGTTGATCATTGATATGCTGTTCTTGGAAAGTTTTGTTTTGCATCTGATGTAGAACTGCTGATGTCTAATGGTTTACTAAGCCACTGTTTTGTCCCTTCCCATAAATTAGTTAGGTCCACCCAAGATGGTCCCAGTATCCCCAGCCCACCCTTTATTGACCAACCCTTAATTCTTATGCTGGATACCTTTAGCCAAATGGCTTACGTATGCCTCAATTTTGAATAGATTCATTGCAATTATGTAGTGAGAAGGAAAGTGATCTAAGATCTGAGACTCTTAATGGGAACCACTCTCTTCTTTAACACCTCCTTCGCCTCATGGTTTTACTAGTGTATTATGCAGTCACTTCTATGACTGTAGGAGAGTTCATATATTTTTTTTTGGGTGGGGGAATTATGTCTCTTTATGAATATGGGTGGAAGGAAAATGATGATCTTAAAACCACAATGGTCTGACTAGATCTGACAATCTAACACAAAAACAAAAAAAAAAACTAAAAAAAGAATGAAGATTGATATTTCAATAGTGGGCTTTTGTACTTGGGATCAATTCAATATTGTGGGCGAAAATTGTGAGATCATGTCTCTTATGCGGCTCAGCCTTTTATGCTTTTATATATTAATTACATGATAACTCTGGAGTTTCCAAACAGCACACATGGGCTTGCAAGTATGATAATTCTCTATATTCTATTAAATATTGCTATAGTATGTATTATATCAGCGATCTTGCAGACATTCTTGGCATGATAATTCTTCCTGAGTTGCTGCTTTTCTAGTTGGTAAGGAAAATTTGATAAACTTGTGTTTTCCAATTGGTATGAATGTTCATTGAAGAAGCTGACATGATCTCAGTCATGGTTGGAATGTGTGATATATTATGAAGAATTTGTTTTCCAAATGGTTAGTCTTGATAATTTAATTTCGGTATCCCTACATGTAGCGAATAATTTTGGTGATTGGAACAAGAAGTGATGTATGCCTTATATATATCTAAATAAGGTATTCGGAAGCTGAAAAATATTATTCTGCAGGCTCCGTAGCTCTCTATGGCTTCAGTTTAAACCCCATCACATTGCTGCTGGTGCTGCTTTTCTTGCAGCCAATTATCTGAACATGGATCTTGCTGCTTATTACAACATCTGGGATGAGTTTCAGACAACACCATCCATTCTTCAAGGTACGCTATGTGCTTTCAGTTAAAGAAAAAACTTGATTCAGTTAAAAAAAAAGGTACAATATGTGCTTAACACTTTCAATTTCTCTCTGGCTAATGAACTCTTCATTATCAAAAATGGAAAAAAAAAACCTATGTGTGTGCTCACACATGATGGAGATTAGAATTCTTGACAATTATTGCCACCATGCTGAGCTGAATGAGCTATTAGCGTGTTTGGCTTTATGTTATAAACCATGGTTTTGGTGCCTTGGTGGCTTGTAAGGTGAAACTGAACATGCACTAAACCTCTTGTCTTATCTCAGTAGCTAAGCCAGTTTCAGGAGAAATTCAGATACCATGCTCATGAGTGTGCAAATTTCTGCAAGATTTTAATTTGGAAGATTTTTTGTAGGTCTTAATATACCCCTCCAAAAAATCACAGAGAAGGGAGCTCAATGTAAAATGATTACATTTTCTCAACCAACCTTAAAAAAAGGACGTAATGAAGATAAGGTTTAAACCATTTAAAATTAAATATAGACCATGGAGGATGGATGTGCAGACTCTACCTATCTCCCCATATAAATGCAGTGGATTAAATATTCACAAGCACTGGAACAGAGAACTGACATTTACTATTCCTAGCCTTTTTATTTTAAATTTGAAATTCCTTCTTACTAACTATTTGTTATGATTTTCAATTTCATGCAGATGTTATGAAGCAATTAATGGAGCTGTTCTAATTGTATGCTGATATGAACATATTTTTCACCAAATAAGAAGCTTAGGCTGTGTAAATATTTTAGAGGAAATGTCTCAGGATTCAGAACTGAGAAGATAATAGATTTGGGAAATAGGTTGCGTTGTTTTAGTTTCAAACACATTAGTATAGTTATCCCTCCTTTTTCTGTTTAGATTCAAATTAAGGGTATATACTTGAATATACGAGCGCAAATAATTTTAATATATACAAAGCAGAATTTCAAAGGAGTTCTACGAATATTTCTCACTTTTGGGCCTACGGATCATCTGCGTCCTACTATTTAGTACCATTTGTACTCAGAAAGTTCCACTGTATTTATAACTGTCCTAACATGTAGCATTTTAGTTAATGTGATATGTTTTATCCTAAACCACATTATATTCCTGAATCAGTTACTCCACTTTCATTTGATTATTGGTGCGGGAGTTCATTGAGAAGAAATCTGATAACAAAAATGTTTAACATTTAAGATTAGGGTGAAGGGGCAAAACTAGCCACCGTAATTTTCCAAATGGACAACTTTGGCACCCGTAAATTGGATGGTGCAAAACCGGACATTATAAAGCAAAATGAGACAAATTTAGCCACGCCGTTAAGTTGAAGCTAACAGACGTGAGTGTTGGCGTGGGGTCCACCTTCATTAACCTTTAGCTTCAACTTAACGGCGTGGCTACATTTGTCCCATTTTGCTTTATAATGTCCGTTTTTGCACCATCCAATTTACAGGTGCCAAAATTGTCCATTTGGAAAATTATGGTGGCTAGTTTTGCCCTTTTACCCTTAAGATTAAGTGGTATAAAACCACCTTCCTTAATCTCCCCAAATTAGGTAAAGTGATCTTATATTTAGGAACAAAGGGAGTATTATACATGGACGGTAGTTGCTATTGTGTCCGTGGTGGAGCCAGCGGGTTATGAGTTCTGTTGGTGGCAGCAATGGTGGTGGTGGGTTTTGTTGTTTTTTTACTAAAGGAAGGGTATTTCATTTGTCGGAATATAGTACATTTTAATTTTAATTAGTCTATGGGTCTTTTGGAGTAATTTCAAAGTATAATACTCCCTCCGTTCCTAAATATAAGACCTAAATAACTTTTTTTGGAAAGATTAAGGTTGCGAAATAGGTTATTAAATGATGACATATTTGATATCTCTTTGGGTAAATGTGCAAAACTAGCCACCGTAAATTTCAAAATGGACAACTATAGCACCCCTAAATTGGATGGGGCAAAACCGTACTTTGTAAATGAAAATGGTACAAAATTAGGCACACCGTTATGTTGAAAGTAACAGACGTTTGTTGTGGCGTGGGGCCCACCTTCATTAACCTACATGGCAGAATAATCAGCAAATGAGCTGATTCCAGGTTGGCAATTAGTGCCAAATCAGCAAAGCCCCAATTTCACCCACAAGAACCCTAATGCCCAATTTCGACTTTGTAGCCCAAATCGCCACCCCCATGCCAATTTGCTGTCGTGATTGAAACCAACCCCAGATCATCAACGACGAAGGATCCCTAGACACCAAACGAACTCGCGATGAGCATGAAATGGAGGAAAGAAGCTTCGTCTTCCACGAATCAGACAAAGTGTAACATCCCCAAATTTTGATTAAGGTTAATTAGAAATTATTGAGGTGTTATTTAGGAAATTTGAGTTTTAGGGAGAAATTTATGGAGATTTATTGTTATTAAATCTTAATTTTTGGAATTTAAGGAAAAATATAGTTAAAATAATTATTTGGAGTTAGAAACTTTCATGAATAAGTATTTGGATAATAGATAATATTATGATGGAAAGAAGGAGATATAGTAATATATACAAACTTCTGGGCTAGAAATATAATTACGAATAAACCTTAGGGTAGTTAATTGTAATTTTCCATAAATTAAAAATAAATACATTATCATCTCCTTCCTTTCCATTTCTCTCTCTCTCTCTCGAGCTCCCTCCGTCCTCTTCCCCCTCTCACCCGATCTCTTCCCTTTCTCTGCTCCTCCCATCTCCGCCTCTCATGTCCGCCGGCGAAGCGACGGCGGCGGCAAGCCTGCCGCCATATTTCTCTCCTCTCCCTACTCATTTCTTCCTCTTTTGCTTCTTGCCTTACTCGTGTTTCCACCCCTCACTATCGTCCCCTTTGGTTTTCCGGCGGTCTGGGTAGTGAGTGACGGCGGACGGTGGCGGTGCATGCCACCTAGGTGGCCGATTTCCGGCGACGGCGAGCTCCGACGAGGCAAGCAAGTCCGGATTTGAACTGAGGAGCATATAATGGTGATTATACTTGAAGGGAAGGAAACGGTGAGGAAAGGCAGTAAAGTGCTAAAGGGCGACAGGTAATCACACTTACCTTACTATAACATTGAGGGTGACGTTAGCTGGGGATTTTGAAAATTCCTTTCTCACCCTCATTATATATATATATATTATCTTTGAAAAGTTATTTTTCTACAAAATAGGCTATCGGGTGCCTTTCAAACACGATTACTTTCATATAAAGAATTTGACTTACTATATGTAGTATCCTGGCTGGTGGTACTGCTGGACTATGAATGTGTGAGTGTATATACATTGGGATTTGGTACTTTGACAGGGATATTGAGAGGTATCATGGATTGGATGTATCACAGATTATGAGGATAGGAATGAGATGTTGAATTGGAGATTGTGGAAAGAATTATTAGGGAAAACATTGAATGTTGTGGATGATATATTGACAGGGAATTGTAAGAGTGCATTGCACTGATATGGACATTGAGGTCTTGAATAAGGTTGAGGTTGATAGATATGGTGAGCATTGCATGACACTGTTACTTATGTACCATCGCGCGATGATAACTGTCGATAGGCCAATCGACAATTATTTGTACTGGGGATCCTTTTCAGATTGATTGGATCGGGGATCATAGGTCGACTTATTGAGAGAAGTGACCTACGGTTGTTTTGGCATTGAAGAGCCCAACCGCCCCTACGGTTGTTTGGCATTGAAGAGTCCAACCGTTCCCGTTCTGTAATGGAAACAGAATTGGGGTTCCCCCTCTGGAGATTGCCAGAGAGGGAAATTGTCCCCTCATTATGGAGAGGGACACAGTGTCAAATCATATAGCAAAGAATAGATGCTTGAATGCACCGTGGTGGCACAATGCATCTTTAGGTGAGTGTGAGGGTTGTTATGGTAGTAATAGTTGATTGGAGTATGGAGATAATGAATTGATTTAGTTTGGATATTATTGTTGGACTTGAGTGATGAATGGAAGAAGCTTTGATATGTATGTATACATATTACTGAATTTAAAATGTGGTACCCTTTAGACGCCCTCGCTACCGCACATCTCACTGTTATAGTGAGTTAAGCGGTGATTACTGGGACAAATTGTCTCATCCCACGATTACTGACATTTTTGCAGGTATTCATGCACAGGCGCAAGCATCAGGAAAGGGAATTAGGTTGCAAAGGTTATTTAGATTAATTAGTTGTGTATATTGCCAATTTGTATAGGCCTGCATTCGTTTCCGCATGTATATATCTATTTATTGTTAAATATCAACTAGTTTTGTTTATTAACCATGTTAGGCAAATCCTTTCTAACATGGTTAGCAATAAATTATCCATGATAGCAGCTGTGCTGTATTAGTTTATTCTTTTCTATCATGGATAATATTTCAATCATTAGGATATTCTTTTTCTAACTATGATAGAGATATTGATATTATTGCAATTCCTTTTTCTATCATAGTTAGTAAAGATATTATTGAACTAAAAGGAGATGTCACAGGTTAATTAGGGAATTAGTAACACAATGTTACACAAAGCATGAGGGTTATTTGAAGAGCTGCTCAATGTCCTCCACATCTAGCACCAACAACTACAAAAGGAACCCAGGTCCAAGAATAAGAAGTCAGAATCGCGAGGATGACTATGAAGTTCCCAAGCGATTCTGTCATTGCGGGCTGCCTGCTTCACGTTGGACCTCATGGACGAATTGGAACCCTGGGAGGAGGTTTTTTGGATGTCGATACTATGACCAAGTAAGTTTCATTGTTGTGGTTGATGCTCTTGTTTATGACTGCACTTAGTGTTTGTTAAAAGGTGTAATGAAGTATGAATTTTGGTTGGAACATAATGGAGTAAGTGGTTGTGAAATGGATTAACAATACGTTTTGGTTTTGCAATGCACTCAAAGGTGTTTGATTAAATGTCCAAGAGAAGGAATTGGTTGAAAATTAAAGTTTGTGCAAGGTGACTGTAGGTGTTCGATAAAATGTCTAAGAGACTGATTTTTTTGAAATTTGTTAGTAGTTGCTGGTCATGGTTGTTGATTGGTCATATCTACTCTATAATGTGTTTTTAGTTGAAGTTGTTTGTATCTTTGACAGGAGGAACATTGTGATTTCTTTGATTGACATGATAGTAAGTTTGGGCAAAGGGAAGTGAAGGTCATAAGGATGCTTCTTGAGGAGACTGAGATGATGCATGGAGATGCTGTTGATGATGGCTGTGACGATGGAAGAAGCTTCTTGGAAGAGGTTGACACAATTCATGGTGAAATAAGGAAGCTGAGGAAGAGTCAAGAGGTGAATGCAAAACAAGCAGAGAGGTCTGAGTTGAAGTTCAAGATTGCAATGGGTGCATTGTTACTGTCATGGGTGTTTTATTTGTTTTGTACCCTAGGCAAACCTTAGTTGGTTTGCACTGTTTTGTAAGCCATAGGGCAATGTTCTAAAAGCACGAATCTGGTTTGCACTGTTTTGTAAGCCATAAGGCAATATTAATCTATATTTAGCATTTGTTAACATTAATTTATTCTACATAGTCATAATGTTATATTAATTAACTTCAAA
Source organism: Mimosa pudica (assembly GCA_029929735.1). Lineage (NCBI taxonomy): Eukaryota > Viridiplantae > Streptophyta > Magnoliopsida > Fabales > Fabaceae > Mimosa > Mimosa pudica. The sequence continues at coordinate 4,888,644 of JAKELP010000014.1, read as the reverse complement.
TAACCAACAATACTCATAATGAAAGGTGTGTACAAAAGATTTATAAAAGAAAAAGCTATGTGAAGTGCATCAAGTTAAATGGTCTCAGATGCCAAAAATAGATAGAGTTGGTGGTAGATATAACCAACCATACCCATATTCGGTTTGCCCAAAAAGACATAGCTTGCTTCCAACAAAACATAGAATCCAAGCAAACTTTAATTACATATAAAAAGGAGGTCCAAAACACCTCTACAAAAAGATAATCCAAATTACAAGACAAACTCAAGCTCCCTCATGCTACTTCATGCCGGATCTTGTCTTGGAAACAATGTTATCCCTTTGTCTGAGGAGTTGACGAGTAGTGATTATCTGACTTCCACATTCTTGGAGATTTGGTGGGTGGATTGGATTTGATGGTGCATCTAGTGGTTGCCTAATCGAAATCTTCCTAGTAGCCTGGCTGTAAGTGTGCTTCTGAGTGTTGGACTTTGCCATCCTCATTGCCCTCTCGTTTGGAATGGGGAATTTCTTTCTACCTTGGTACTGGTCCTCTATCTGTGCAGCCGCGGGTCCATGTTTAAGGACAGTCGGAGAGGGCTGGGCAGGCTGCAATGACATGTACTATATCATAACAAGAACATAATGAACACTTAGGAAGAATTAGATGGAAGTTAAAAATCCTAAGCTAGACCACCATCGGATGCAAAATCACAACCGGATGACTTAGAGCAAAAACAACGTAAGTAGCGCTTGCGGATGTAGTACACATCCCATAGCGGAAGTCAATTGAACACTAAGTCTGATCCTAATTAACCTAGTCTAAGTGAAAAGCTTTTCGTAGCAAGAACCTCTATTTCCCAGTTAGACTTCCGGAAGCAAGTAGAATAGCTTCCGATAGCAAACATGCTTCCGACAGCCTAATCCGAGTCTAAGCACCCAGCCTAATCAGAGTCTAAGTAGAATAGCTTCCGATAGCAAACACGCTTCCGGAAGCAAGTAGGCACATCACCAAGCGCAAGTGAATTTAACACAGTCTAATCAGAGTCTAAGTAGAATAGCTTCCGATAGCAAACACGCTTCCGGAAGCAAGTAGGCACATCACCAAGCGCAAGTGAATTTAACACAGCCTAATCCGAGTCTAAGTAGAATAGCTTCTGATAGCAAAAACGCTTCCGGAAGCAAGTAGGCACATCAAGCGCAATTATTCATGCATGTGCAGTCAGCTAATATACTCACATTGTATATGTAACTCTGAGATTTTTCATCATACATTACACCCATCCCCCCTGACCAGGTGGTATGTTTATGCCGCCAACTGGAGCCCTACGAGAGGCAGGCCTACGCCTTGAATTCACATTGCTTTCAGTCGGATTGGTCCTTGACTCTTGAGTGGCAAGCTGAGAGGGTGGAGGGTCTGTCACACTTTGGGTTGGATGAGCTGATGGATGTGGGTTGGTGATGGTTGGTGGCTGAGGTGGTGGAACATCAGCAGCCTGAGCAGTGGTAGAGCATGATGCCACGCTTGTAGGAGCCTAGTACAAAAGATTTAGGTAGCATCACAGACAGAGTCCATTACTGGTAGTGAAACAAAGTTTGAACACTTATAAAAGAGAAACAAAGCATACCTCTTTAAATTTCTTGCATGTGCGCTTGTAGTGACCCTCCCCTCGGCAGTAGCTACATCTCTGGATTTTACCCTGAGTGGATAATTTGTCCGGCACTGTCCTTGGATGTTGAGCGTTTTCAAATGATTTTTGAACTGCAACACCCTTTCTTACTCTCCTATCAATTTCTTCAGTGCGCACTCTTTTCGTTGAATAAATCTGCCACCCATCTTCATCTCACTGATCTTAAATTGAGGCGTTCCTTGCACCTTATCCTTGAATAAATCTGCCACCCATGTTGCAGTAGCTCTAGGGTTTGGATAGCATGTTGTACAATTATGCTCCAACAATAGTGTCTTGATTACAAATCCTACCACATTATGGGTCTGTGACGCATATACCCTAAAGGGACATCCCTCTTGATACAAGTATTCCATCCGCCTTTTTGCTACTCCTCGCAACCCTTAGCTCAAACCCATTAGTGATTGCATAAGTGTCCACTGCCTTTTTAAACTCTGCTTTATCACCAAATGACATCCCCACGGTGAAGGTAGGATCATCCCCAAGTCGGCGATCTCTTCTTTCACTTGGAGTTTCAAAGTAGTTGTCCTCATCAACATCAACATCCTCTTGCTCACTTGCTTGGCCATCAACTTCTGTTTCCACACTTTCACCAGTGTCATAACTGTCACTCTGTACCGAATAAGATGCATCATAACTTGAGCATTCAACTTCACGGATGTCATCAAACTTCTCAATTGATTCTAATCCCTGTGTCACCTCTTCTTGCACCATATCCTTATTCCTCTCACTTTGAACCTCGTAGGAACAACCACTAGAGTCCATTTTCTTCCTTGCAAAGTAGTCATTGGCCTCCGAGAGCATTCGCTCAAACGAATCATCACTAATCTCAGGCTCTACATCGCTGACCTCAGGCTCCACACTGACCATCTTACCCTTCCCCTTTGCATCCATTTTTTCTGCAACAAATAAATTTATTAATAATCATCATCTCCGCACAATAGTTGTTATAACATCATCATTTCTGCAAATTAAACATGAATCTAAATAATAGAAGTTCAGACAACAAAACCATCACAGTTCAACAACACATCAAATTTCATTACCAACTCAGCCATTGTAAGCAACGACATAACCAATCCAGAGCTGTCAACCCCAAAAATATCCTATACTCCTCGGATTTTATATGCCCAAGAGTTAGGGTTTTGTACAAACATAACAAAACCTTACACACAAGCTCTCAAATCCGCCCTCTCTACCATCTCAAATTCAAGATAACATAAAAAGCCTCGGATTCTCTGCAACATGCTCAAACTGTGTGGACCTAAAGTTGAAATCTATGAATAATCTAACTACACATGGTAGAAACAACAAATTTGTGGTCCCATTTCACACTTACTTGGCTTTTCTCTTGTCGTTTTGCCCTTGGAACGAATCTTATCACGTGCTTCTTCAAAGTCACCTCTCCCACGCGAGCGAGCTCCCCCCACGCGAGCACCCCCACGCGAACTTACACACCAGACTAGAGTTCCTATGCGTTGAATGCTTAAACGCGAGCCATGGGTTCAGGGATGTGGCTAGGATTCGCTCGATTTTTTGGCTAGGGTTCGTTCAGATTTGGTGGCTAGGGTTCATGGTTGGGTTTGGTTGAGTTCCTATGTCTTTTAATGTATTCAGCTCATGTGGGTTCAAGTTTTTTAATGTGTTAAGTTTTTTTTGTGTTTTTATTTGGATGGGTTTGTGTTTATGTGTTTATGTTTAAGTTTCAAAGAAAAATTTTATCCACATCACCAATATTGACATGTCATCAGGCACATTTAGACACATAATGTCATGTTGTGCCACATCATTAAGCCACATAAGCATACCCGGTCAACTCACAGTCAAAGTTAACACCTCTGTTTCAGAGTGTTAATTTTGTACCATTTTCATTTACAAAGTACGGTTTTGCCCCATCCAATTTAGGGGTGCTATAGTTGTCCATTTTGAAATTTACGGTGGCTAGTTTTGCACCTTTACCCTATCTTTTTAGATTATCCATTAGCTTATAGGTAAAATAAACTAGTTTAAGAGAAAAAATTAGGTAAATCAATTTATAATTAACTTATTTTTTGCTTTTTTTAGGATTTTTCAAAAAAGTCATCTAGGTCCTATATTTAGGAACGGAGGGAGTATATACAACTTCTTAGTATAATCTTAGTATATGTGACTAAAACTTCTTAGTATAAAGTTTTATAGCTTCCTGCTATAAAACTTCTTAATTAGTATATGTATTTTATTAAGATTTTTCATTGCAACTAAGTGGGGTTATGCATGATACGATAAAGAGATGAATGAGATCAATATATACAAATTTTAAATGATTTGTAATTAATTGCATTCTTTATCAATTTCATATTTTATACACGTTCCCTAATTATAAATAGTTCAAATTTTGAATGGGCTTGTCCTATTTTATATAAGTCTACCTAAAGTAGGTCAGAACATTTACTTTCGTCTTTTCCATTTTAACCATTGTTACTCTTTTTTTACGTTCTTTTTCATAATAATTATTAGGACTAATTATCATTGTGGCCAATAAATTATTACCTAATTATTACTTGACATATCAATCAATGACAACATTTTGGCCAACTAAATTTTAAGTGGCAGGGACATAACAATCATTTGACTACATGCGATGGTGTTGGTCATTTAGCACAATTTTAAAACTTATTTCGTTTAAACCATGATGTTTATTAGCATGTACATAGGGGTGAGATGGATACAAAAGGCAGCTTCTTTACTTGGCTAAACAACAGGGATGATTATGACTATATCAGAGAAAGGCTTGATCGTGCCGTTTCAAATTGTTCTTGGAAATCCTCTTTTCCGAATGGTCATTGTAAAGTACTGGAAGAAATTGGTTCTGACCACTGCCCTTTACTGATTTGCAAAGATTCCAATGATAAGCACACCCCTTCTTTGTTCCGTTTTGATCTCGGGTGGCTATCTCATCCGGACTATGAGAAATTCATCAAAAGCAAATGGAGTGGCTCACTCAATGACTTCTCTATCTCTCATTTTGCTAGAAGCATATCTGACCTCGGATAGGATCTTTGTGCTTGGTCAAAAAGAGAATTCAAGAACAGCTCCAAACTTATTAATGGTTTCCTGGACATAATTCAACTTATCTTGGATGGCCCATGGAACAATAAAAAAAGCAGAGGAATTAGACTCCCTCAGGAGCAAATTAAATGTTTTGTGGAATCAAGAGGAAATCTACTGGGCACAAAAATCAAGAATTTAGTGGCTTCAATGTGGTGATCGTAACTCTAAATTTTTCCATATGCCCACCATGCAAAGAAGAAGCATAAACAGAATCACCAGACTCAAAATCAATTCTGATACATGTATTGAAGATGAGGACCAGATAAGCGATACCTTTGCAACATTTTACTCTGATCTCTAATGAAGACAATGTTTCCTTGATGAAAACTATCACTCCAGAAGAAGTTAAAATTGCTGTTTTTGAACTTGGAAGCAATAAAGCTCCCGACCCTGATGGTTTCACAGGAGCATTCTATCAGAATTCTTGGGATACAGTTGGCAAAGAGGTATGTGCTATTATTCAAAATTTCTTTTCCCATGGGTTTTCTCTTGAAGAAATTAATGGCACTGATTTAGTTCTTATCCCTAAGAAAGATTGTTCCGAGTCACTTAATGACTACAAACCAATTAGCCTTTGTAACTTCTCATACAAAATTTTCTCAAAGGTGCTTGCAAATCGAATGAAACCCCTGTTGCATAAGATCATAGCTGAAAATCAGAGAGCATTTGTTCCTGGTAGACAAATCCAAGACAATTTAATTCTTGTTCATGAAATTTTTCATCACATGAAAAACAAAAGAACAGGAATAGGTGAACTAGCTCTTAAGTTGGACATGAATAAAGCCTTTGATCGTATTAAATGAGACTTCTTATCTGCTGTGCTTAGTAAACTTGGCTTCAGTAATGAATGGATCAGGCGTATCCTTTGGTGCATAAATTCAGTTTCCTTCTCTCTCATGCTCTCAGGCAAAAGAACTGCCTCTGTTATTCCTAAGAGGGGACTTCGGCAAGGAGACCCTCTCTCCCCTTATCTTTTCATCATTGTTTGCAATGTTCTTTCATGCATGATTACCAAAGATGAACAAGCCGGTTTAATAGCTGGAATTAAAGTCACAAGGCACTACCCTAGAGTCTCCCATAGTCTTTTTGCCGATGATTCTGTCTTATTTTTGGAAGCTAATATTAACTACTGCAGAAGGCTAAAAATTTTACTCGATCAATACTGTGAAGCCTCAGGACAGCTCATAAATTTCAATAAATCCTGCTTATATTTCTCTAAAAATGTTGACCCCCTGCTAAAGGAAGATATTGGACACATTTTTCAGGTCTATGCTACTGATTTACCTGGTAAATATCTTGGTCTTCCTATTATCTAGGAGCGCTCAAAAAAGAATTCTCTCAACTTTGTTGTGGACAAAGTTAAAAAGAGAATGCAAGGATGGAAGCAGAATTTCCTTTCAGATGCTGGTCGAGAGGTACTAATAAAATCAGTTTGTAATGTCATTCCTGTCTATCCAATGTCATGTTTTCTCTTCCCCAAAAATGTTCTCAAAGAACTTGATTCCATTGTAAATGCTTTTTGGTGGAAGCAAACTGACTCTCACAGGAAAATACATTGGGTGGCCGGAGATCGATTGAAACTTCATAAGTTGGATGGTGGACTTGGTTTTAGAGACTTTGAGGCTTTTAATCTAGCATTATTAGCTAAGATTGTATGGCGTATTTTGCAGGAACCAAAACAGCTTTGGGTCAGAATTCTAAAGGCAAAATATTTTCCTAAGTGTTCTTTCATGGATGCTAACAAAGGAGGGAAAGCTTCTTGGCTTTGGTCAAGTATCCTTGCAGGCAGAACAATTTTGCAAGGTAACATTCTATCGAGTATCGGCAATGGAGAAGACACCCGGGTCTGGAATGATCCTTGGATCCCAAATCTCCCAGGGAAAACTCTATTCAATTCATTCCCTCTAGAATGTTATCATGATTTGAGAGTTGCTGCCCTCATAACCAACACTGGTTGGGACCTATCCCCTATCATTGATTGGTTATCCGATTCTGAAATTGCTGCTATTCTTAGCTCTAGATTCAGATCCATCTCTAGCACGGATAAATGGATTTGGTGCATAGGAAAATGGCACAATTATTCTGTCAAGGAAGGCTACAAAGTTACTCACAATGTAATCTTACTTGAACAAAATAAGCCATCAACTTCTTCTTCCTCTAACAGTCTCAGGCCTCTATGGAAAACAATCTGGAAACTTAAAGTGCCTTACAAGATCCTCTTCTTCATGTGGAAAATTTTCTCTAATGCTCTTCCTACATTTGATAATCTTTTTAAGAGAAATTGTTCCAAAACTAATCTCTGCATGATCTGTAAGTCAGGAGCGGAATCTTTTAACCACCTTTTTGGTCTCTGCTATTGGGTTAGGAAGCTTTGGTTTGCTAGTCCCTTCACTTTTCGCTTGCCTTTGAATTCTAATTTCAATTTGCACCAGTGGTCATTGGCATGCTTAACTGTCCAGAACCTTGATGAATGGGATAAGAGTCTTCTCTGTACTATCCTATGACAGATTTGGAAAAGTAGATGCTCCTTTGTCTATAATAATACTCCCCCTGACATTTCACTTGTCTTATCTCAAGCAGGATAACTCCTCTCTGATTTCTGGGCAGCAAACAATTTCTTCCAACACCCAAGACTCAATGAAGCTCCTGAAAGTTTCTCCATTTCCAGCAATAAATGGAAACCTCCTGACCACCATTAGCTTAAAATTAATACTGATGCTGCTTTTGAAGATAATTCAGACCTAGCAGCCATTGCCTTTTCAGTCCGAGACTCCTCCGGAAAACTCCTTGATGGTTTTTCCCAACTTGTCCCTGCTTGCTCAATTCTACAAGCTGAATGTCTTGCTCTGGAAGCTGCAGTACATTTTGCCAAGGAGAATGAACTGTCTAATGTTTTGTTTGAAACAGATTGCCAAATCCTTGCGAACTATCTCTCCCGTGAAGATAGCTATCCTAACTGGACGTGTGAAGTCATCATTGATAACATCCGTACAGCTGGAGCCTCTATTAGGAATCTCTCCTTTCTTTGGATTCCGCGTGAAGCAAATGCAGTCGCTGACTGGATTGCAAAAGCTACTCTCTCAAGGTCATGCCCTGCTGATTGGGTCTTGAGACCTCCACCAACTCTGGAACGCCTCCTCTTCTCGGATTTCCGTGACAACCATGATGATGGTGGCTGATATTCTCGTTTTTGTAATAGCTATAGTTTAGATACTTATAGTTTCTTTATGTTTTTTGCTTTTCTTGAACTCTTAGCCTGTATGTTTTTCTCTTTAATATGTCTCTGTTTCACTGGCAAAAAAAATGTACATAGGAATGAGAATAGACCAACCATATATTTGGGAACCTACGACCTAGCATACTTGCCTAGTTTCATTATTAGACTTGTTGTTAGACCTATTTAAATATATAGATTAGGTTTTTATATATAGGGTAATGGACCTAATCTGCCCTCTAAGTAACCACCTAGGAGCACTGGGCACCCTAAACTAACAACATGTTCATATTTACATTCAAAGTAACCAAAGTGTTTAAAAAATACCCCCAGTGGACAGTCAATGACAGTCAATCACGTTTGACTGTTAATCTGCCATGTGGTCGCCATCATAGGTTAAATTTTTGCCACGTATGATATGTTCATGTCGGGCCCACATATAATAAAAAACAAATCCCTATCTCCTCTCTCTCTCTCTGATAAAAATCCTTTCTTCCAGATTCCATTCTCTACCAAGCTTCAATTTTCTCTCTGGAATCACCACTTAAACTTCATCTTAGAAATGGGTTTGTCTCAGAATCAGTGAAGAAGCAAAGAAAACGAAGAAAATGGGTGAAGGAGAAGAAGGGATTCTCAATATCCCTCAAGCAATAATGCTTATATCTTCTTTAATTTCTCTCTCACATTCAGTCAGAGTCTTCGCTTCAAAATGGCAACTCATTAGAAACAAATTCGAAGAGCTTCATTCATCGTTAGTTGCCGCCGAGAATTGCGATTTCGGCGACAACCCATCACTCTCCGGCCTAACTCCGGCGATAATAACCACAGTTAACGACTGCCACAACCTCGCTTACCGATGTGTTGATCTTTCTTACAGTGGGAAGCTTTTGATGCAGAGCGATTTAGATGATACGTGAAAAAGTGAGAGAGAGAGAGGGAGTTGTTTTTTTATTATATATGGGCACCACATGAACATATCCTATGTGACAAAAATTTAACCCATGTGGCGGCCACATGGGCAGATTAACGGTCAAACGTGATTGATCGTTCACTCGGGGTATTTTTTAAACACTTTGGTTACTTTGAGTATAAATATGAGCTTATTGTTAGTTCAGGATGTCCAGTGCTCCTAGGTGGTTACTTGGAGGGCAGATTAAGTCCATTATCCTTTTTTTATTATATGTGGGCCCCACATAAACATATCCTACGCTGCAAAAATTTACCTCACGTGGCGGTCACATGGCAGATTAACGGTCAAACGTGATTGACAGTCCACTGGGGTATGTTTTAAACACTTTGGTTACTTTGAATGTAAATATGAGTCTGTTATTAGTTCAGGGTGCTCAGTGCTCTTGGGTGGTTACTTAGAGGGCAGATTAAGTCCATTATCCTTATATATAAGATCTATCGTACAAGCCAACAGGTTGGTCTATTTATTTCGTATGATATATAATATAAAATAGATTATTTAAATTTTTTATAGCACAATCAATTTTACTTTAATTCTAAACTTCACATCAAACCCAACTCTTTTATTTATTAGTAGTTCACAATTGCTACAATAAAAGCAAGAGAAATAAATTTAGTTTTATATCACTACTACAAATTGGTTCTCTACCAGCGCACCTTTACATGCGCTTAGAAGAAACGCATGTATAGAGGGTCCTTTACATGCGCTTTAAGCGCATGTACATGTAAGAATCTATACATGCGCTTAAAGCGCATGTAGAGGCCTTATCTCTACATGCGCTTTAAGCGCATGTATAGAAATGTGCATCAATTAAAATTCACTAAAACAATGACTAGAAAAGGATTTAAGTATTTAGAGATAAAATATAAAATGAAATTAGGTGAAGAGCTCAAAATTATATGGAAACACCCTTTACATGCGCTTTAAGCGCATGTAAAGGCACAAACACCCTTTACATGCGCTTTAATCGCATGTAAATTCACAAACACCCTTTACTGAAGTGCAAAACATGGAGTCATGCATAAGAGGTCCTCCTCAGACCTCATAAGGTGTTTCTGCTTGTGGACTTAGTGATTCAAAGCTCCATTACCACTTTTGGGTGCTATGAAAATGTTTAAACAGCCTTTACATGCGCTTTAAGCGCATGTAAAGGCACTACTGAAGTGCAAAACAATGAGTCATGCATAAGAGGTCCTCCTCAGACCTCATAAGGTGTTTCTGCTTGTGGACTTAGTGATTCAAAGCTCCATTACCACTTTTGGGTGCTATGAAAATGTTTAAACAGCCTTTACATGCGCTTTAAGCGCATGTAAAGGCACTACTGAAGTGCAAAACATGAAGTCATGCATAAGAGGTCCTCCTCAGACCTCATAAGGTGTCCCTGCTTGTGGACTTAGTGTTTCAAAGCTCCATTACCACTTTTGGGTGCTATGAAAATGTTGAAACACCCTTTACACGCGCTTTAAGCGCATGTAAAGGCACTACTGAAGTGCAAAACATGGAGTCATGCATAAGAGATCGTCCTCAGACCTCATAAGGTGTTCCTGCTTGTGGACTTAGTGTTTCAAGGCTCCATTACCACTTTTGGGTGCTATGGAAATGTTCAAACACCCTTTACATGCGCTTTAAGCGCATGTAAAGGCACTACTGAAGTGCAAAACATGGAGTCATGCATAAGAGGTCCTCCTCAGACCTCATAAGGTGTTCCTGCTTGTGGACTTAGTGTTTCAAAGCTCCATTACTACTTTTGTATGTGGAAATGCTGCTTGTACATGCGCTTTAAGCGCATGTACAGGCTCTACATGCGCTTAAAGCGCGTGTATAGCCTCTACATGTGCTTAAAGCGCATGTAGAGCCTGTACATGCGCTTAAAGCGCATGTAACGGCTCTAATGTAACATCCTCAATTTTTTTTTTATAAATTTATGAAACAAATTAATAAAAACCTAAAACATTACAATTAATTTAGAAATTTTAATTTACTTTTAGAAAGTTTGCCAAAACTTTATTTCCATTATGTTACAAAAAAAATTGAGTATTTGATTTTAATTTAGGAATAATTAGAAACTTTCTATCAATGACAATATTTTAGGTATTTTCATTTGGAATGTGTAACATCCCAAATTTTAAATTAGGAATAATTGACAATTAATTAAGGATTAGGATGTCATTATTAATTAATAGGCATTGTAAGTAAGTAAATGATGATAAGTATATTTTTAAGAAAATAATATGCCTATTTTTCTTGGAAATTAAAGAAAAATAGTTAGTAATTTAATTTTTGATTGAAGAAAAACATAAATGTTAGTGTATGGAGTATTTTTATAATTTGTTTTAAGATAAGAAATTAAAAATGGGAAAAGTAAATAAGTATGGAAAGAATCACAATTGGGTAAAGTGCCCCAAAACCCTAATATATTTCCACACACCAAACACTTCCTTCTTCCCTTTCCATATACCAAACCCGCACCCCTCACCTTCATCATCATCATCGATCTGATCACAGTAGTTCCTCCCTCTGCTTCTTCGTTCTTCACTCCCCAGCGGCGAGCTCCGGCGGCGCGCCCCACTGTCACCAACCTTCTTCTTCGTCCTCTCCTCTCATCTCTGTCTCTCAATTTCATTTCTTCCTCACTGTTCAGCCTCACCTCCGTCTTCTTCTTCATTTTCCGGCGAGCGATTGACAGTACGGCGGCGCACGAACGGTGGAAGCTTCATGGGTAAGCTTTTTCTTTTATCTTTCGTTCAGCCTCTTAGTTTTTGGAGCTTCCTCAACGCCTCTGACATTTCTTCACTTCATGGAAGCTTGTAGGTTCGGATGCAAGCTCAGGTGCTTCTTCTTTCTTCCTCTTTTAGCTTGTTTCTGGTCGATCTGAGAAGGGGGTCCGATTTTAGGGTTTGGGTTTTGGATTCCTAAAATCTAAAGAGCATGCATGTTAAGCCGTGAATTTGGATATTCTAAGTGATGGTTTGAATGATTGATTTAGGAATTGTTGATTTTGTGAAAACCTAACTTTGTGTGCTTTAGTAATTTGTTGGTCATGAGGTTTTTAAAGGTTCAAATCTTTCAATTTATGGATGAGAATTCTGAGAAATAGAATGGCATTACATGTTGATGAAAAATTTTCTGTTCTTATTTTTATTGGTTGATTTAAGTAAGGTTTGAGGAAAAGAGAAATCATTTTGGGTTAGAATATGGAAATTTTGTGTGTGGAGATTCTTGTGAAATGGCTTATCATCAACTTGTGACAGACAGAACCGTAAATTAAACTTATATCACAGAGACTAGTAATCAGTAAAAAAAATCTCTGGTTTGCCATTCCTTGTTGCTCCTACGTTGGTGCAGCTACAGAGGAATCAGTTAGATTAGGCAAGAGATGACAACATTTTCTGTTATAAGTTTTTTCGCCTTATCAACATGGATTCGATTCTTCAATGAGTAATAAAATCCTACATAGTCATGAGGTCGAGATGGATGGATGTCCCCTTTAAGATCCTATGGATGGGAATTAGTCATACAAAAATACAAGCAAGTGTTATCACAAAGGGTTTGCTTGAGGAATACAAGACAAGGATCATTGAAGGTCACACATACAAGATAGCAAATTTTGTGGTGACTAGCTAAGAATGAGGGGCTGTATAGAGCCATACAACATGTCTTTAAAATTGTTTTTACTCCAAAAACTCATGTCGCTGAGCGAGAGAATTTTGCTAAGGAATTTCCATTGAGCTTTTTGAGTATAAGTGATTTAGTTAATCTCAGCCCTCACTCCAAATCTGACTATCTTGTGGGTAAGTTATAATTTTTTTAGTAGACTTTTGTTTATGTCATCTAATAGTAGGTTTAGTTGTATTATTTGTATACATTGGTTGCTGATCAGATTTATTAATATGCTGTTTTATATTTCCTAGATATGATTGCATATGTTAAAGAGATTGGAACCCTTGATGAATATAGGAAAGATGATGAGATCAAGCATAAGATCATCATGCGGTTATGTGATTTAGAGTAAGTTATTTTGATAAGCAAAATAATTTAAACTTGCGTTGTCTTTTTTATTGCTTTAGTAATGCTCTGTTATTTTTTTTTTGGCCGGGATAATATTGTTGAATGTGTTCTATTTGATGAATGTGCACATGATATTGATATGTGCCAAGTTCAAAATATGTCTGGTCCAGTAGTTATAGTCCTGTATTTGGCAAGGGTTGCTTTCCGTGATGATGGTATGTTCATTTGAAATAAATCTTTTATAACCTTATTCAATTTCTTTTACTAATTGAAGTTAAGTTTTCAAACCCAATATACAAATTCCTTGATAATCTCCTCTTCTGCTACAGGTAAAGCACAATCCTAAACTCATTTAATGCTACTAAAATTTCATTTAATCCTGCTATCAAAGAGGGGAAGGGAATGATTGAAAGGTTCGTTTACATGTTTTGATAATTGTTTATTTCTACCATGTGTCATTTATTTTAGTTCTGAAGTTTCAGTCAGTTGTCACATGGTATTTCCTAAAAATTTACAGAGCAAATGAACACAAGCCGCGACTAATGATGAAGTTCTCTGATTTTCTTGGCAAAAAGATTTCTCAGCTTTCCAATACACCTCTGTTGAACCGTAATAGAGCAATAAAAATATCTAATATAATGGCGCAAAAAGTGGTAATTAATTATTCTTTTGCTAATTATCTAGTATGTATTTGAGTGTGTTATCTTCTGTTATTTAGTTTGACTTTCATTGCCTGTTGATTCCTGTTAAGGGTGAGTCTTTTATCATAACATGTGAGCTTGTCAAAATGCATGGTTGGATGTATGAGGGTTGCCCAAAGTGTGCCTCAAAACCTTATATTGAAGATTCAATTGTCATGTGTGTTGGCTGCAAGAAAAAACTTGAGTGTGTTGAACCAAAGTAGGTGAATGAATTGAATTCCTATTTTTCATATTTGTGATATTTTCTTTTATTTTAATTGTGTTCTGGTTGTATTTTTTTTTTTTTGCAGAATGAAAGTTCATTATATTATTAAAGATGATAGTGGTAGTGCTTCTATTGTATTTTGGGATAGAATTGCAAATCAACTTTTTGGCAAATCTGCAAGAGAAATGAAATTAAAGTTGGATGAGGCAAGAAATGTAATCCATGTGCTTTCTTTATCTACTCTTACTATTACTGTAATTCTGATAATTCATATATTGCAGGAGGATAAGAGTTATGATTTTCCTGATAAATCAGATGATGTTTTTGGCAAGAGGATGCTTATAAGTCTGAAACTGAATGAATATAACAAAAATCATTCCAATTCTAGCATAAGTGTTGTCAGTTTTAGTATTTGTCAGAATTTGGTGGACAAGTTTGGTATTTCACCATATCCTTCATTATTATAGTTGAAGTGGTTGACTTTATGTTCAATTTAGTTAATTCGTATGTGTGGACTGATATTTTTGTTGTAAATTGCTGGCTAATCCTGATGTTTCTTTAAGTGCAGAGGTGATTTATTATTGTTTTAACGAGTAAATTTATTATATACTTGACTTTGCTGTGAGTATGTCATTTTGATAATTAAGTTTGTTCTGCAGGCTGACTCAACTTTCTTAGACAATTTTTTCAATTTTTTTATGTTTGTTTGAATCAAATTCTCCCGGGCATCGCCCGGGGGAAATTAAATCTAGTTTATTAGATGGACAGTAATAGATTGACTTTGCCCACTAAAAGAATATATATTAAAAAAAAGAATATATAGCTGTACATGCGCTTAAAGCGCATGTAGAGGTAGGTACCTCTATACATGCGCTTAAAGCGCATGTAGCGGTAGGTACCTCTACATGCGCTTTAAGCGCATGTATAGGCACTTCTACATGCGCTTTAAGCGCATGTAGATGTACATGCGCTTAAAGCGCATGTAGAGGTACCTACCTCTACATGCGCTTAAAGCGCATGTATAGCCCCCTTTACCAGCGCCCCCTTCTACATGCGCTTTATAAGCGCATGTAAAGGCCAAAATAAGCGCATGTAAAGGGGTTTTTTGTAGTAGTGTATGTTAGTAAAGAGTTACTAAGATATACAAACACCTTTAGTACTTGCGAGATTATAGATAAGAGCAATAGAGTATTCATGTGGGGTTATCCTTTAGACAAGAAACGCCCTCATCTTGTAACATGGATCATGTTTGTCAATAAAACGGGAATGGTGGTTTGGGAATTAAGCACCTTAGATCCCAAAACCAAGCGTATGTGGCAGCTTGGTTGGGGATTGATTAATGAAAAAGATGAGCTATGAGCTTTTCACAATAGGTTGCTAACTAATGTTGAGCGTTGTTGTAGGAGAATGAGAGTTAATGAGGGTTGTCCTTAATGTGGAAAATGCACCTGAATTCTTTCTACATGTGTTGAAGGATTGTGTAGAGACTAAGCAATTATTGCTAAAGATAGGAGGTCACAGTTCTTCACCTTGTTTTTTGAAGCCTCTTGGATGGATTAGCTTAAAACTAACATTCGCATAATCGTAGGCAAGTAAGAATTCATGGAATACAATGGTGTCATCACTTTGCAACTATATGTTGGCTTTTATGGAGACATAGGATTGAGTTTATTTTCTAAGACAAAAGCTATAGCAATGATAGTACTATTATTCATGCTAGACACTTGTTGGCGTCATTGGAGCAAGCACGAAAGAAAATGAAAGGGTTAATTTAAATGGGAAAGGAGTGCAAGTACAAAATTTGTGTTGGAAATCTCCCAATCCTAGTTGGGTTAAGCTGAATACTGCTGGAGCATGTACTCAAGAGGTGTTATGAGATGTGGTGGTCTTCTTAGAGTTGTAGATGGTCACTTTTTAATGGCTTTATTTTGTCACTTACCTGAACCCAGTGATTTCCTTCAAGCAGAATTATGGAGTGTGCTGATGAGGTTGAGATAATATGGGAGCACGGAGATTGACAAGTTTTTATTGATGTTAAATATTTGTTATATTCCTTTCATTTTGAAATAGTATTATAACGCTCAGGTTCGTATATAAAGACGGTAAACAATGTATGTGATTTGAGTATTTGACATACAACTGATATCTTACAAAAATTAGAGTACATTGATATTGATTTTCATATTTTCCACGAAGACTTTTTTTGTCAGATATTTTGCACTAAAACGATGAAAAATGGAATGTCTATGATTTTTGATACATGAATTAGAAGTTTGGCGGTATTCCATCTCCAAGATTCCATCTCGTTATTAACATTGTCAAAAGTGGCAACATAGAAGTTAGATGTAGGCGGTTCAAAATAAAAATTTAATGTGGAGAGAGTTAAGAGTAACTTCATTCAAGACCTAACATGCTCATTGTGCCATCAAGAATATGAAAATATCACTCATATGCTCACAAGTTTTGCCCCTTGGATGCCTTAATTTGGAAGAAAGTTCTTCCTCAAGACATGTATACAGATTTTCTAAGAATGGCTCCCACTGTGTGGCTAAGAGTCATTCTTAGAAAATCTGAAATAGATATCTCTTGAAAGATAGACATTTTTATCACTTTTTGGATATTGTGGGAGGTTAGGAATCGTAGAATTTTCGACAATGTTCAATTCAACACTGAGGGCATTGTTTTACAGATTAAGTCCTTAGTTTATAATACGCACACGAGTTTTTTTTTTATTAGTCGCCTCTTATAAATGAGATGCTAGAAAAACTTGTACATAATCCTTTTTAAATACACACACTTCCATAAAAAAATATTCAATCACTATCTCTCTCCCTCCCTTTCCCTTTGTCACTTTCTCTTTGGAACATGTTTGTGCGTAATTGATACTCCTATTTTAAGAGACTTTGTTGTATTAATTTGTCCTTTTTAAAAGCTGATTGCAATTTTTCCAATTTTTTGTTTTTTATCAACACAAGGATATCGTTTGTGTTTGACTTTCAATGAAGGGAAAATGACAAAAAAATGACACTTGAATTTGAGTTGGACAAAATGGGGTCTCTTATTCCAACTTGAACAAATAAGGGATAATCTCCAATTTGTCCTAAACTAAGTTTGTGACTTTGAAGCAAAAGAGTAGTTAATAACGATTCTCAGTTAACTACCCTTAGCTTGTACAAATTTTGATTATATACAACTTCCACATCTTAACATTGCCTCATATGCTACTGCAACGTTCAAGGTTGGTATCATCTTAGTGAATTTGTGAAGATAGATATTTACTCTTATTTTCAATGAATTCTGTAATACCATTAATTCTCTCATGGTTGAGAAAAGACTAAATAATGGTATAATTTTGTTTATAGGGGTTGGGGCTAACAATGGGGTGTTGATCAAAGGAGGAGATGACCCTGAAACGAGCTCAGATGGTGAAGTACGTTATATTTGATAAAACCGGCACTTTGACTCAGGGAAAAGCTAGCTTTACAACTTAAATTGTGGTTACTATGTGATGAAATTTATTAAGGACATAGTAACACATGACCAATTGGAGGTGCCTGAATTTGTAAGTTTATTATTGCACATGACATATATAGTCTTAACTTACAAAATTGTTGTTGACTTGTTATTTAAAGTGAATTGTCACATAAATATGTTTATTATGTCCATTAACTCAGTATTATGAAGATTGTCGATCATCAAAGTTATCTATGGAGGAGGTGGATGATCTCATTGAAGAGTGGTGCAAGTATGTTTTCCCTATTGCTCATCCTATTATTCAAAATTTACATCATTCTTAGAGTTTCATACATCTAAGGAGGAAGTGGGAGTATGACAATTTTGATAGATGAACTAGTTGGTTATTTAATCTAAATGTCTTTTGTTGGTACAACTTTGATGTGTATTTTGGCTGGTACAAATTAGATGACTTTTGGTGCTACAAATTAGATGTAAATTCTGATTGAGATATGTGGATAACTTTTATATTACATGTAAAGTAGTTCTTGTTAAAGGATTTTGGTTATTCTGGCTGGTTGGGTATATTATATTGTGCAGGTAGCAATTTAACTGTCAAAAAGCAGGAAAACGAATTATGACAAATGAAAAAAAAAAAAACTTATACATGCGCTTATGGCGCAAGCTCATAAGCGCATGTAATAAATACATATTTACATGCGCTTTTAACACAAAAGCGCATGTATATATATATATTTACACGCGCTTTTAATACAAAAGCGCGTGTATATATATATATTTACATGCGCTTTTATTACAAAAGCGCGTGTATAGATATCTATTTACATGCGCTTTTATTACAAAAGCGCGTGTATATATATATATTTACATGCGCTTTTCTGACGATAAAACGCATGTATAAGTATAGATATACATGCGCTTTTACAAGCGCATGTAAATCCTTTCCCGGCGAGGCCATTGCCAGCGTTTTTTAAGCGCATGTAAAGGCCAAAATGAGCGCATGTAAAGGGGTTATTCTGTAGTAGTGTGTATTGTTAACTATCATTCTCAGTAACTGCTCATGTATCACTGATATAACTACTTTAGAAACGCCATTAACTATTCTTTTGTCAATAGTCACAAACTTCATTTAGGACAAATTGGGGACTAATCCTTATTTATTTAAGTTGGAATTGAAGACCTCATTTTGTCCAACTCAAATTCAAGTGTCAATTTTTTGTCATTTTCTCTTCAATAAAATTTTGATGTCATATCAAAATGTATTTTGTTAACGTTTTCATAGAGTACTTAATCAATTTTTAGACTTGTTTCAAGTCTCGATTGATAAAGACCAATGTTACACACACACACACACATTCTTTGTGCATTCCGATTTTTAGTGCATTCCGATTCAAATGTATCTTTCCTTTTAGTGGTTATGGCACTACTTCTGATAGTGGACAAACAATTGTATCGCACGTTCTTTGTATCTCGTTCATGCGCCAAGTTCCTTTAATTTCTTTCTTTTTTCTTTATGATCCAAGTGCTTTTAATTTGCTTTTTTCTTTTTTGATAACAAGAAGGGGCTTTAATTTCTTGCATGTTCAGAAATAGACCCATTCTATGACAATGGTCGATTATTTGAATACGCACAATATTTTATCTAATTACTCCTTTACATGATTAATTACTACACTTCTTTTTAATTTATATTAGGTAACCAATTACAACAAATCATTAATTACTTAGCAACTTTTTTTAGGTAAAGTTACTTAGTAACTTAGCATCATTGGGAAAATGTCCCCTGTATAAAAAAAATGTCCCATTACACCATTTTCCAAGACTGGACTTTGGGTGCGAATAAGCCGGACACAAATTAGGGGCTCCTATAAATACATATTCATGCTTGTTGATTTAAAAAAATATACATATTCATGCTACATGTATTAATCAGCATACTTCCTTTAAGCTTCTTATCTTGGCTTATAAGTACTCCTTCCAGTCCTTGTTATAAGTACTCTCTCCGGTCTTTATTATAAAACACTAACTACGAATTTCTCACAAACCAAAGAATGGTCTTTGAGTCTTACTATTTATGTTAAATTTGTCATTTTTTCCAACTTCAACCTTCATTAAATGCAACATTTCACATTTTCCATTCTTAATCTTCATTAATGACAGGGGTAAAGTGAGAAAAGAGAATTTTAATGCAGCAGTTGATGTCTTATATTAAGGAACAAATATTGTAGGTATCTGGTGCCTTATAATAAAAGACCAAAGGGAGTAGTCAATTTTCTTTCACATACTAATAAATACATGTCAAAATCATTTATTATTCGTAGGTTTAATAAAATTTTATCGTACACACTTTCTCTCCCCTCCTAGCATTTAATAATATGCAAGGGAGAATAGAAAACTTGCATTTATATATTACTTTGACTTTTACATATTACATCATAGTATTCAGAACCAAAGGGAGTATCTTTACTTTGTTCTTAAATATAAGTCTTCTTTTCATATTTTTATTGCAAAGAGTTTCTGTGAGTTGGATCACTAGTGATCATTATGATCATGACAAGCTTCCAATCTCAAAACTACTTATAGATTGTCCACCAGCAAGGTCCTCACATCGTGTGATTTGAACCTACAAACTTATGATTGTGAGCCAACCTCTTCATCATGTACTGAACAAACCTTTGTTGGCCTTTCTTTTTATATTTTAATGAATAATTATTTCTCCCTTAAGTCCTAAATGTATCTCATGTTTACTTAATAATTTGATTAGGTTAAGGATGCTAATTAGTAATTATGATGTCACTTTTTCCCAAAACATGCTAATCATAATCCTTAACTCCATTCCCTTCCTTGTTTATTTATGTTGATGGGACATCAATTCAAATAATTTGGGAAAAAGAATAAATATTAGAAATATGCCGTGTATATATATGTACTTATTATTAGTAGGATAAATATTAGACATATGGCACACACACATATATGTATATGTACTTATTGTTAGTAGTAATATGTTTGTTTATGGTATGTAGTAAAAATTTAAAGTAGTGTGACAATGATAAATAAAACTGAAAAAGAAAAAAAATCCTCATTTGTCTAAATAAGACTCATTTTATTTTTCTGGGTTATTAAAGAAATTACAAAAACAATTAGATTATATAGATGTATGTTATTTGCAAATATAGTACATATAAATTTACAAGTCATGTAAATTAATTTAAAAACATAATAAATATAAATGATTTAAAATAATTTATTTAACTTTCTTAAAATACAAGGATTGACCGAGAAAACAATAGGAAACATAGAAAGAAAGTGCATTTTTAGTACTCTAAAATATAGCAAAGTGCATCCAACATAATATACAATATTGTGGTCCATTTGTGATAACCAAGAATTATTTTCATTGCTTATTTAGTAATGACGTTAAATAAGTCAAGTTTGACCGTTATGTGTCAAATTTTGACCGTTAAATTGTGGGGTAAAGAAGCATTTTTAGTACTCTAGCATATATAAGGAGCACCAAACATAATATACAATATTTTTGTCCATTTGTGGTAACCAAAAATTATTTTTATTGCTTATCTAGTAATCTGTTAGCTAAAACTAACTTTTGTAAGATAAAATCTGATGTGACATAATGTTGTAACATATTATGTATGTTGAAATGACAATTTAAGGAACATTTATTTTAAGTTTATAACTATGTAATAAGATAGAAGTAACTCTTCTTCTATTACATCATAGAGCCATTAATTCGGGTCGAGCTAGTATGACGAACCTATTTTAACTCAGCATGGCCAACATGTTTAGTTTTTGATTCTTTGCTTACTTTTTTATACATGTAAAATACTAATGACTTATCTATTCATACATGCATGATACTAGGATAGTCTATGGATCTTTATAACTTTGTAGTGTTTAATTATATGGCACTTTGAATAATATTGTGATTTAGTTATTTATGGTGTTTAAATATTGTATATTATGTTTGGTGCTCCTTACCATATTCTAGAGTACTAAAAATGCTCCTTTACAGTTTTATCCGACCATTTAACTATCAAAGTTTGACACCTAACGGTCAAACTTGAATTTTTTAACGTCATTACAAAATAAGCAACGAAAATAATTCTTGGTTATCACAAATGGACCACAATATTGTATATTATGTTGGATGCACTTTACTATATTCTAGAGTTCTAAAAATGCACCTTAACCCAAGAAAGTTGAACAAAAGAAATATGATTGGACCAAAAACATGGCGTTATACGTGGTTTCTTCTGATATGTCATGAAATTTATTAATGTATAATATATGCTCTCTGAAGTGGCGTTATTTTTAATAAAAAAACATAGTAAAAGAGTAGTAACATTTTGTCAAAATGTTATTAAAATATAATATATGCTCTCTGGAGTCATAAAAAAATATAATATTTTGGAGTCGTAACATTCTCTTATTTTTAATATACACTGACACATTCTCTAATTATATTTTAATACATAGTCTATGGAGTTGTACTGTTGTACCATTTTGTTAAAATATCATGGCATTTTCTTATATTTTAATACACACACATTCTCTTATTATATTTTAATAAAAAATTATATAGTCTTTGGAGTCTTAAAATTGTCAAAATGTCATGGCATTTTAACTAGAAAAAATACATGCTCTCCAAAGTTTAGATAATCTGCCAAAATGGCGGGACATTGTAAATAAGAAAAATTCTATGTCATGAAAATTTCACTAAAAATGTATTAAATAATAAAAGAATGTCTATATATATATAAATTAATGTACACTTAGTGTTTATTGAGATATCAAACTTTTGCAATCTATGTTGAAGTTGATTATTTGATTGTTAGGTTCAAATAACCATATTTGAATAAACAAAAACAACAAAGTCTTATCTCAACTAATTAGACCAGGTTGACTACATAGATCTCATGCTGTCATTGTGTTCGATCAATAGTCATGATTGACGATAAATCATTGATCAAAAGATCTCGCTAGATAATTTCGTTAAGAGTTCTCTTCGGTCTCCCTCTCCCTCTTTTGTAAGGACTTCATACCATTTGATCAACTATTCATACTGACTCATTTAATTCTCTTCTTTGAAGATGTCCAAACCACCTCTACCATTCTCTCCTCAATTGATGATTCTACCCAACTTTCTCAAATCTGATCATTGAGGATCCTATCTATTATTTTATGACCACACATCTATCTCAACATTCTCATCCCTGCCACCCCATCTTATGTTCATGTTTTTCTTTAAGTGCCCAACATTTACTATCATATAACATTACTGGTATAATAGTTGTCCGGGAAAACTCCCTTTTACCTTATCTTGAACTTTACGATCATATATAACCCCAATAGTTTTTCTCCATTTAAACCAACCAGTCTGGATTCTATTATTAACATCACTTTCAACTTTACAATCTTTTTGTATAATTAAACTCAGATATTTAAACTTATCCACCTGTTGTATAGTTTGGTTCCCCAATTTTATTTCTAAATCGTCACGAGTTTATCTATTACCAAAACTACAGTGGATATATTATATCTTACATCTACCTAGTCGAAAACCTTTTAACTCTAGAGTTATCCTCCATAACTCTAATTTCCGATTAATTTCATCTTTAAAATCCCCTAAAAGGACTATATCATATACGAAGAGCTTGCATTCAGAAATTTCTTCTTGGATACCAATGGGTAGGTTGTTGAGCTGGTAAGTGGGGTTGTAAAGATGGAACGCGTGTTCAAATCCCGGGAAGCACTCTCACTGGGAGAGGGGACAACCTTGCCTATGTGGGCAACACTCCTACCCCTCGAGTCCGGATTAAACGGGGCGGTGATTAACAAAAAAAAAAAGAAATTTCTTCTTGGATACTTTTAGTTAGGACATCCAAAATTAGGTTGAACAAATATGAACTCAATGTCGAACCTTGATGCAATCTAATTCATATTTGGAATTCATTTGTTACTCCTCTAGGTATTCTAACGCTAGTCATTAACCCCTCATACATATCTTGGATAACTTTGAGATACTCAACTCGAAACTTTTTCTTTTCCAAAGCTTTCCAAAACAATTCTCTTGGCACACAATTTTATATTTTTTTAAAATTGATGAAAATCATATGTAGATCCTTTATTTTGCTTCTATTTCTTTCCATTAACTTCTTAAGTAGATAAATTGCTTCTGTAGTTGACCTACTTGGCATTAATCCAAATTGATTTTTTGATATGATAGTCTTAGTTCGGAACCTGCGTTCAATCACTTTTTTCCACAATTTCATTGTATGACTCATAAGTTTTATTCCTCTATAATTTGCACAATTTTGAATATCTCCTTTATTCTTATGAATAGGGACTTATGTACTTTTCCTCCAATCATCTGACAATTTGTTAGACCTTAGAATCTCATTAAATAGCTTAGTAAGCCACAACACACACTTTCCTCCCAAACATTTCAAGACTTCAATAGGGATTTCATTAGGTCTAACAACTTTTCCACTTTAAAATTAAATGTCCTTTAAAATGAATCCAAATTGATTGCTTGTAATTTAATAGGTGTCAAGCGTTTCACTTTTGGCTTCATAGTGTATTGGGGTTTTCCTCGATTTCATCTTCTTCGTCGACCAAGAAGTTGTCTCCTTCAATGAAGTATTATGTGTCTTCAATCGTCTATCAAGTCGCTAATCTTGAAGTCGTGCCCATCGATTTCAACATATACATCAAGGTAAGTGTCCTTGATTATTTTGCTCCTTGAATGGCAATTTAAATATGCTCTAAATTAAATGACGATCCGATTTTGAGTTCCTCCACAATTGCCTTTGAGTTTATAAACTTGATTCCATTTGGATAGACTAGAGAAAGAAGGAGGAAAATTAGTTGAAGAAATTTCTAATTAAGCACTCTTGTAATGTGATTAATCACTCTCGTATAATGATCATCAATCAATCTCATTATCTAATTTAGAATTTCTAAAACACAAAATTAAAACATGCTTTTAATCAACATGTTCTATGAGAGAAGTTTATATTTTCTAAAATACAAATTTGATTTCCAATTGCATACTAGTGATTATCAATGTTTAAATTACTCTTGAAGTGGCATTAACCACTCATGATGTAGTGTGTTTAACTGTTTCCGCCTTTCCACCATTTAGAAGGAGACACTTATTTCTGTAAACCATATTAACTTCTTAAATAATGTAATTAACTACTATTGTAGCATGATTAACCACTGCCATAGAGCATTTAACTACATGCTCAACTTATAGTGTTAATCGCAAGTTCATAGGTCACAAATAGTATAAAAAATATCATTTCCACGGAGATTTGGATTAAAATTCCAACCAAGCAAAAAACTAAGTGAATTCAATCAAATTGAAGAGCGAAAAAGTTTTGGGTAAGTGTTGAAAACAAAAAAGGGTTTCACCAAAATAAAAGTCTTCACTTTATTTCGTTGATGTGCTTACATACTTATAATATAAAAGTTTCCTAAAAGACAATAAATTTCTCCTACAAGTTTACCTAATATGATTACCTAATAAAAACATAATATTCTTATTCTCTAAATATTTCTTAATACTATAATTATTTCCTAATAATAATAATCTTCTAACACTCCCCCTCAAGTTGGAGCATCCAACTTGTTACAACGATAATCCCAAAAACAAACAAAACTCAACACTCCCCATGAGCAACAAATCAGTGAACTTGATGCAAAACCAAAGATGAAATCTGAAATCCAAACATGCTCAACACAGAGCAACCATGCTCAACACAGAGCAACCAAAACATGCCAAAACAGGCAACAAACAGGAGCTCATCCGAAACAAAACCCGAATACAATCACCACTGGGATCCACCGGAACAGGATGATAACTCCAAAACATGAAGTTCAAACAGAACTCCAAATAACAAAACTTCATACCACCAATGGAAATAGCATCAAGAACACAAGAGAGGCAACCAAAAATGTCAAGAACCAAACTGCAACAGCCAGCAAGAGGCACAAACCAACACCCAAAAATTTGAAACAACTAGAATCTGGAACCACAAGATCCACGAGCACCTTTTTTTCTTTTTCTTTTTTTAGCCATTGAAACAAGCAACAATTCAAAAAATCCCAAACAAGCTTCACCAGGAGCTACAAAAGATCAAATCAGGCTCCAAAACAGACGGCAAACATTCGCCGATAGAAAACAGGGTTTCCGGTAGGCGCGTGGCTTCTGGCGGCGGCACGTGGCTTCACGGCGACGACGCTTGACGACGTGTGGAGACTGCGATGACGACGCGAGCGGCTGGGGTTTGTTCGCCGTGGTTGTGCGAACCCGAACCCGTGGCGCGTGTTACAAGAAGATGACCGGAAGGATACAGATCTGCTGAGGCAACTCTGGTACTGTTCACGTGAACAGTACTCCGAACCGGGAAGACCAGAAATGAACTAGGGCGGTCAGAAAGAGAGCCTCTGCTCTGATACCATGTTGAAAACAAAAAGTGTTTCACCAAAATAAAAGTCGTCACTTTATTTCGTTGATGTGCTTACATACTTATAATATAAAAGTTTGCTAAAAGACAATAAACTTCTCCTACAAGTTTACCTAATATGATTACCTAATAAAAATATAATATTCTTATTCTCTAAATATTTCCTAATACTATAATTATTTTCTAATAATAATAATCTTCTAACAGTAAGCAAGTTAAAGTTCAAAATATATATTAAAACTAAAAAAGTGATAAAAAAATAATCTTTTGACTTAAACAATTAATTGTGACCTAGGATAATTTATTCCCTTTGCATTTCATAAGACATGAAGAATTCCCTCTTAAATGGTAATTTCAATGAATATATGCGCTTGTATGGTTTATATGCACTTAACTAAGTTCTCTCAAGTTAAAATCAAGTTTATCTTTCCATTAAAATGCACAATCTCTTGCTCCCCTTAATGAAAATCCACTTTGAGAACCAAACTTAAAGTGAAAACGCAAGGTTAATAAATATCTCTCTATTTTTACAGTAAACTTTCTGTTTAACATTTAAACCTCAAGTCAAGCATGATTTTGTCCAAGTTCTACACATGGATTAGCTCTCTCAAGTCAAACCCACATGAACAAATTAATCTAAATAGTGGCCAAACATAAAGAAGCATTAAAAGAAAGATAAAATCCACAAATTTATATTATCTAATACCAAAAAAAGGAAATATCAAGTCTTAATCCATCAAAATGTTCAGAATAATCCGAGAATGAAAGTTTAGCTACCATAGAGAAAGAGCCACAAATTCAAAGGAAATACAAAAGCATAGAAGAAATTACAAAAGAGTGAAGAGAGAAGAAAAAGGAAAAACCAAGAAAAATGGGTAGAATTTCTACAAATCTGCATTCTCCACTTTAATCTCCTTGAAAATCTTCAAACCCTAGTATAGAGAATGTCCCTAAGTGTCCCCACTTCGTCTTTTCCACTACTTAGAAGAAAACACTTGTTTTTCAGAAAACACATTAACCAGTTTGGTATCACAATTAGCTACTCATTGATAGTTATATGTGTTACTGTCTTATGGTTATTTATGATTCCATAGTAGTTGCATATATACGCTTCTAAATTAGTTATGAAGTTTAAGAAAAATAAATGTCTTCTTCTAATTAGTGCAAAAACAAAAGTAGTTAAACGCTCTCCTATGATGGTTATTTGTGGTTCCATAGTAGTTATTACTTACACTACTGAAGTAGTTAATGAAGTTTAAAGGAATCAAATGTCTTGAAGTAGTGAAAAAATAGTACTACCTCTGGTCCTAAATATAAGACCTAATTGACTTTTTTTTGGAGAGATTAAGGTTGCAAAATAGGTTATTAAATCATGACATATTTGATATCTTTTTAGATTATCCATTAGCTTATAGGTAAAATAAACTAGTGTAAGAGAAAAAATTAGGTAAATCAATTTATAATTAACTTATTTTGCTTTTTTTTTTAGGATTTTTCAAAAAAGTCATCTAGGTCCTATATTTAGGACCGGAGGGAGTATTAGTTAAATGCTCTACTAGAGTGGTTACTAGAGCTTCCATGGTAGTTACTTGTACTACTGAAGTGAAGTAGTTAATAAAGTTTAAGAGAAACATGTATTTAAATAGTGAAAAAACAGAAGTAGTTATACACACTACTAGAGTGGTTAATGGCTTCCATAGTAGTTACATGCGCTATATTGTCGTATTTAATGTGAGTTTAGAAATAAATGTCTCCTACCACCTGAAAAAATTAGTAGTTAAAGAAAAGTGGTTAATTGTTTCACATTAAAGGCCATATGAATGTCACAAACATCTTACACAAAAGAAGTAAATCGCTTAAGACTGTCAAACATCTTATACAATATCTTTCATACAAACTATAAACAACTTTAATCACTTTATTGTTTTCTAGTACTTATATATCTTCGATTATGATTACACTGTCTTTATTCTTGGGGCAATTGTCCTTTCTCTTGAGGTAACTGTCTTTACCGTTGATGCAAATATCGCTTTTTGAAAGCCATATTGTGAAGCTAGCAAGGTCAATGCAACACATTTTTGTATATTTAATTCATGGTTAACCATCCATCGCATTAGTTGCATCGTATTTATAGTGATGTTATCATAGGTCTATGAAATTATCTGGTTAGTTGTTTATCTAAATCAACACATGCACTCCACAATCAAACCTAAAATGAAAACACAAAACAAAGTTAATTACCTAATTTTTGATCACGTGCGTATAGAACCACATTAATCTGTTTTGCACTCACACATTGGACTGTTGAGGGATGAGTGGGAAAACAACCCTTGTAGTTTCTTCACAATAGCGATTGGTGTGAGAAGATCCATTAAGCATAAAACCACATTATTCTACCACGCATATGACATCTCTTCTTTATGGTTAGCCAAACCTTTGAATTTCCTTCCATCCCGCTGTAACTTTCTTGCACATTCTTTGCAGAAGAGCATATACTCGTTTGTACATCTTTATTTTGAGCTCTTTCAAATCCATGAGAACTTGTTTTTTCCTTTTCCTTCCTTTCTACATTCACCTTGTAATTCCACGTTTTAGACCTACATAAAAATCCTTTTATTACCAATGAATAGTTAGTTGAGCTAAGTAGGCAACAACCCCGGTAAGGATGAGAACAACGTGTTCAAATTCCGGAAAGCGCTCTCATTGGGAGAGGAGACAACCTTACCTTTGTAGGTAACACTCCGACCCCTCGAGTCCGGATTAGTCGGTTGCCAATAGGCGTCGGATTACCGGCCGTACGGTGATTAACAAAAAAAACTCCTTTCATTTGATTTCTCAACTCATTACACTCTCAAACATGGGGAAATGTGAGTTCTAGACAAAATTTATTGAGTTCTAATACAACCAATAAATCATTTTTCTGGGTTAGCAGCCAACATCTAAAGGTCAATAAAATATATGAATGCAATTTATGTAGCTGACTTCACAGGGAGGCAAGATTTCTTATTACAGTTAGTTTTAGCCATGATTGCTAATTTAAGAAAGACCTATCTCAACTTGTCTGCATCGGATAAAGTGACATTACACAACATGCCGTACTAGGCCTAATATCATGCAATTTAAAGGAAATCATTGAAATTTCAACTACAAAAATCCACACAAAAATTAAAACCATTCTAAAATCTGCGCCACCATATTTCTTTTTTGCCAGCCGCCACCATATTTATTTGAAGAACAAATTCCCTTTGTTGTATATCTATATTTTTGCGAACAACAGTAGACAATAGAGGTTAATTAGTAATGCTAAATGATAGAGGATAAATAAAAGGAATAATTACTCTACATTATAATAAAATATTTTAGAAAAAGTCAACCAAGATATGAGCATTAATCATCCGTGGAAATTGACTAAAAAGATGTAAAGTAGGGACCATACATAAAGACATCTAGAGCAGTCTGACTCAAATAACGTGGAAGACTCGTGTAGAACTAAGGTGCCGTCATCATGCGGTTTGGTACTTACCAAAATAAATAAACGCTAAAGTATATTGTTACACCCTAAACTTTAGATTAAAGTCATGTTTTAATCCCTTAAATTTAAAAAGTGTGCTTTTAATCCTTTCTAATTAACACCGTATTTGTTTAAAGAAAAATGATGCAGATATAAACTTTAGATGATGATAGAAAAAAATTAAAAGGTTCAATTATTATTATTAAATTAAAAAATATTACAAATAAAAAAAAGGCCTATGTATGTTTTTTGTCTTTTAACTTTGAACAAAATTATGTTCTAGTCCCTTAACTTTGAGAAGTGTGTTTTTGTTCCCTTAATTTTGGAAAAAGTCATGTTTTAGTCCCTTATGTTCACCAAACATTTTACTTTTTTCGAGTCAACATTTTTCTGTATAGATAAGTTAACAATACTAATTTTTCCACCATAATTAACAATGTTAATTTGAAAGGATTAAGAAACACTTTTGTCAGAGCAAAACCACCAAAACACAACTTTATCCAAAATTAAGAACTTAAGACACTAAAAACATATTTTAGCCATAATTAACAATGTTAATGTTAATTTGACTTTTTCATGTTCATGACACACACACACACAACGCCACAAACAACTGAAAAATCCCACTTGTATCTCCTTCTTCCTTATTCTCATGCAATTTAATTTAATTACACTAACTTGTTATTCTCGTCACTTCACAACACTGAAATCCACTTTCATTTCCTCGTGTTCTTCGCCAACCAATTCATCAGAAATTGAATCCAATTCTGACTCTTTTTTTCAAGGATTATGCTGTGAGAGGCTTTTAATTTTAGGTTTGATTTTGATTTTGATTGATGACGATCATGGCGAATCATTTCCAAAACGGAATTGAAACGGCGAGGTTAATTTGGTCGCGAATTCCGAACTCGGAGGATTCTCAAGAGGTGGATGATAGTGTTGAATTGTTGAACAAGAGAGATAAGAGTGGTGTTGAGAGTCTTGACTATGAAGTTATAGAGAATTATGCTTATAGGGAAGAACAAGTAGGTTTTTCATTTTTAATTTTTATGATTATTTATGTTTTTTGGTTTCTGTTATATTTTCTTAGTTAATGATTAAATTATTATTATTTTTTTATGTTGTTTGATTTCTTTGGTAGGCGCTGAGAGGGAAGCTTTATGTGGGCTATTTGTTGGTGGTGAAATGGTTCTTTGCTTTGCTCATAGGAATTGGTAAGTTTTTATACCTTAACCTTCAAGTGTGTGTATATTATACTCTGTAGTTTTAATTTTATGGGACTATTATTGGCTGTTTTGGTATGTGTTTAGAAAAAATATTTTTTAAAAAATAAAATAAAATTGATTATCTTGCGTTTGTGATTATGTTTTATTGTTTCTTTTTTTATAGAGATGGTGTCAAGATTGTTAAAGGAGGAGGGTTGTATTAGTCCTCAACAACCATTGTAATATAGTGTTGAATGTCATGGGCATGAATAAACGATAATGTTGTGATACAATCCATGTAGCCGACTGTTTTGCTAATCACCTAGGAGACTAAGAAACCAAATAGAAAAGATAGAAATTGAATCAAGAACAAGTATAGGAAGCTGAGAACTAGAACGAAACAGAACAGAACCAAAGATATAAGTGTGTCTTCTATTCACAAAGTCAGAATCTGATTACAAATGACATGGAATAGGCCTTTAATATTAGTTACCTATCCCTCTCTCTAAAATATACGTTTATGTCATTATTTACTAACTAATAACTTGCTGACTTGTCATTAGTTATAACTAACTCAAACTAACTCTTAAAAGTGATTGTTATTCTTATTGTTATTCCATAACACCGACCCCACCTAGACGGATGGTAAGGCTTTGTTGTTGTTGTTGTTTCTGTTTTTTAAAATTCTTGTTAATAATGCAGATTTGGTGATATTTTTATTAGGGCAATGACCCTATTTTGCCCTTTAAGTAACCACCCTAGACCATTGAGCACCCTAAACTAACACCGGGTACAATTTTATCCATGAAGTAACCAAAGTGGTCTAATTTTACCCTCTGACCAATCTAATGTTGACACGTGTCGTCCACGTGTCAACATTACATTCCACGTGTCAACATAACATTGGTCAGAGGGTAAAATTGCACTACTTTGTTACTTCAAGGGTAAAATTGTACCCGGTATTAGTTTAGGGTAACCAGTGGTCAAAGGTGGTTACTTGAAGGGCAAAATAGGGTCATTGCCCTTTTTATTATGTAAAAAAAAAAATTCTTGGAGGAGGGAAAAAAAGTGACATGTGGGCGTAAAGCTTAGTGATGTTATGCATTGCTAGCAACTTTTATATATACCTAGCTTTCTCATATATGTTAAACTGTTACTGATTATGTTTATTTTATCCAATTTTCTCAGGTACTGGAATAGCTGCTGTTTTCATCAATATGTCTGTTGAAAACTTCGCGGGTTGGAAGTTTTCATTGACATTTCATATAATTCAAAAATCATATATAGCGGGCTTTCTTGTGTATGTCCTGATCAACTTGGTTTTGGTCTATTCCTCTGTATATATTATCACACAATTTGCTCCTGCGGCTGCTGGATCTGGTATTCCTGAAATTAAGGGTTACTTGAATGGTAAGATGAATGTTACTAGTGTCTCTGCATATGTTTCATCTGTTCCTCTAAGTCTCGTATGTTGGGAGTTCTGATACTCATTTGAGCAGGAGTTGATATTCATGGTATCCTTCTTCTTAGAACCTTGATTGGAAAGGTATGATGATTGGAATTGCACTTGTTCTTTTTGGTTAATAATCTTTAGGGAGATGTTTTTGCTATTAATTTCAAGATTCCTCTTGTGGCTAACAGATATTTGGAAGCATTGGTTCAGTAGGGGGTGGCCTGGCTTTGGGTAAAGAAGGCCCTCTTGTGCATACTGGTGCTTGTATTGCTTCTTTGCTTGGACAGGTGAGTCTATATATACTACGTGCTCACTGTTGTTTTAAAATTCTTACTACTCCTTTTCCCCCTTTTGGTACTGAGCTCTATTTAGTTTGTAATTAGATCTGGATGAATGTAATTTAGCATCTCAACTAACTAGCTTCAGAAGTTGAGTTTCATGTGAACTTTGTTGTAGACACATGTTTGTCTGTTAAACAGAGTGAAAATAACATTTTTATGTCATGTATTGAGCAGGGTGGATCCGCCAAGTACCATCTAAATTCAAGGTGGTTTCAAATATTCAAAAGTGATCGGGATCAGCGAGATCTTGTAAATTAGTTGTTCTTTTGTGCTTTTCATGGGGGGCACCATCCCCTATTAATCCTAAAAGCACAAAGAAGGTGCTCATTTTCTTTGTAATTGATATCCTGAACAGGTAACCTGTGGATGTGCGGCTGGAGTAGCTGCTGCATTTAGAGCTCCAGTTGGTGGTGTTTTGTTCGCATTGGAAGAGGTTACATCTTGGTAAGGATATTTTTAGTCTTGATTACGTGATTCTCGCTATTTAGAAGCATGTGTTTTGAATATAGCTTATATCTCTTCCCGATAGTTAAAACTTGTTAATCCAGATATATGAGGATTGAGTTAAGATCCGCCAGTACTGGTATAACATATATATGTCAATATTTGGTTACATACATGTAGAATTTTTTATTTATTTGGCAGAAGCTACTGAATAAGTATGCTCGCCTGTACCATAATATAATTATCTACATTTTTTGTCACACTTAAAGGTGGAGAAGTCAACTGATGTGGCGTGTCTTTTTCACTTCTGCTGTTGTGGCTGTTGTAGTGCGTACTGCAATGGAATGGTGTAAGAGTGGAAAGTGTGGGCATTTTGGTTCGGGTGGATTCATCATATGGGATATATCAGGGTTAATATATGAGCTTTTACTTCTCTTTCTGACAGTAGGTACTAAAATTTTACTTCTGTTTTAACCCAATTTTGACTGGTTTTAATTTTAGAGGTCAAGAGGATTACTCCTTTGCTGAGTTACTGCCAATGGCTGTTATTGGGGTTATTGGAGGACTTCTAGGTAGATATTATCATCTCTGTTCTGATCTTAATTTATCTGGTTATTTCATTCGGTTATAATTAACCTAGTGAAAAAATAATTTTCAGGAGCCTTGTTTAACCAACTTACTCTTTATGTGTCTTCATGGCGAAGAAATCGTCTGCACAAGAAAGGGGGCCGAGTCAAGGTATGGTGTTGATTTTGAGCCATTCCCTTGAATCTCCTCTCCTGAATTAAAGAGGCAGAAAAAGAAATGTAGGGAAAAAGGATATAAGAAAGAAGTTACATGTTGATAGAGTTTATTGTGCATTAAGTAATGTCTAATCTTCCCCTGTCTTACAGATCATTGAAGCATGCCTTGTTTCCTTGTTAACTTCGGTTATTTCATTTGGTTTGCCACTCCTAAGAAAATGTAGTCCCTGCCCTGAATCTGATCCTCATTCTGATCCTCTCATTCAATGTCCTCGGCCGCCTGGAATGTATGGGAACTATGTAAATGTAAGACTACTTGTCCTATATGTTTCATTGAGGTTCTTTCTTTCAATAATTTTGTTTGCACCAGTGTTTATGTTGAGCTTCAATTATATTCAGCCGCAATCATTATAATCTTAATTTTAGAAGACATTTATCCCTCCCTCAATCACCACTTGGTGTGAGCCACGTGCATTGGGCTGCCCTGTACATTTATAAAGTTGACTGGAATTATGCTGGAAGCCTTTTAGATTGAGTTGTAATTGTTTACTCTTTGCAGTTCTTCTGTAGCAAAGAAAAGGAATACAATGATCTTGCCACAATTTTCTTCAACACACAGGTTTTGAATAAGTTGCTGGAAATCTTTTTTTATGTTTTGTTTTCCATCTCTTTGACACATTCAGTTACTTCTCATTTGTTTCAGGATGACGCCATAAGGAATTTGTTTAGTGCCAAAACAATACACGAGTACAGTCCCCAAAGTTTATTGACCTTTTTGGTACTTCATTCTTCACTTGTTTTTGAACTTCTGAACATTTTGTTCTCTATCTTTTCCATATGAAGAGAAATTTCTGTCTTGGTTCTGATTCTTATGTTTTTTTTCTTTCTGTTTTAAATGTTTTTTTAAAAATAGATTTGCCAACTAAAATTTTTGTGTCTGTTCCTTCTCATTTTAGTTTTTAACAAGTTATGGAGTTTGGGAACTCTCAAAGAGGAGCTGCGTCCATGTTTGATACAGCAGACGTGATGCTATAGTTGCAATATTTTGAATTGTATAAACACAGTAGAGTTTTTACCAGTCTTCCTTGTTCAAGTTATTGTTGTCTGGGTTGCCACGCTTTTAGCTTATAAGCTTGCTGTACAAAGCAGTTTTAGGTGTATTGTAAATAATTTCCTTTCTAATCCGAAGATATCTTCAGGCTCTTAGTAATCTATTATCGTCTTACTGAAGGGAAGGAGGGGCCTTTTATCCTTTAATTGTTCCTATATTGATTATTTTCTCTTACATGTGGCAGGTAATGTTTTATACTCTAGCAGTGGTAACATTTGGTACTGCAGTTCCAGCTGGTCAATTTGTTCCTGGAATTATGATTGGATCAACATATGGACGTCTTGTTGGCATGCTTGTTGTAAATAATTATGGAAAGCTGAACATTGAAGAGGGAACGTGAGTGCTTACCAATTTCTTTTCCTTTTCTTTTTGAATTCATGAAGAAAAAGGTGTAAATACATGATCACATCTATACATTATAGAATCCTATTCCTAATATCAAAGAAAGATGTATTCTGGTACAGGCTAAGGGGGAGGGAGGGAGTTTCTTATTGGCATGCACAAGTATAGTTCGATCTAGTAGCTAACAACTGTAACTAAAGTGTGACATGTGACATACTAAATAAAATTGATGCACAGCATATTTTCTTTCTGAAGATGTGGCCGACAAAACTATGTGGTGGTGTGTTTATTGGATGTATAAAAGCAAGACACATGGTGCTTCTTTGTCTTGCTTCTTCTGGCATCGAGTTGAAACTTTCATGTGCCACATGGTGCTTCTTTGTTTATTTACTTCATTTTTCTTTTTCTGTTTTGGGGGAGGGGATTTATGACCTTGAAAGCAGATCTTCAAGTATTAAGAATTTGTTTCATGAGTTGGTTTTATTTATATGAAAGAGTGATTAAACAACAAATAAATTCCTTTATCAATAATCTATGGTATGAAGTATGAACTAGGTAATACTCAAATGAATAGGATTTTTATGAACTCCATTTGGATAGTATTTAATGGTATATATTTTTGTCTAGAAGTTGATTTTGCTCTTAGGAAAATTTTGCAACGCTCATGCACTCTCTCTTGGCCCTGAATTGTGTATGTGATGCTTTTCTTGATTTTTGTGTGTCTATATGTGATGCCATTTCTTGTCTTCAGGTATGCTTTATTGGGAGCTGCATCTTTTCTGGGAGGTTCAATGCGAATGACAGTGTCTCTGTGTGTCATTATGGTTGAAATAACAAATAACTTACAACTATTACCTCTTATTATGCTTGTTCTCCTTATATCCAAGGTACATGCGTTGAACTCCACTGTCAACGAAGAACCACTTTAAAATGCACTAAGTATTTTTCATTACAGGCTGTTGGTGATGCTTTCAATGAGGGCTTATATGAAGAGCAGGCACGACTAAAAGGAATTCCATTGCTGGAATCGAGGCCTAAATATGCGATGCGGAATATGACAGCAAAGGAGGCCTGTGGAAGCAGAAGGGTAAGGATTATCAGATACTCCCTCTTGTCCTATATGTAATACCCATTTGAGTTTTTTTGTGGAAGTTAAGAAAGCAAATTAGATAAATAAATTATAACATATCTCACATTTAATTAGATCATAGGATAATTCATGAGTATAATAAATTAGTTTTGAAGAAAAAATAGCTATAGACAATGTAAAGTGATTAATTTTGCATCCTTAATTTCTTAAAAAAGTCAAAGGGGTCTTAGAAAAATTACACATCCATTTTATTGTTATCAATTTATGTTGCACTGTGAAAGCTTCCAGCAAGAAACTGTTGGGAACATAGATAACATATTTGTGCCAGCCAAATTTGAAGCAAGCAAACTACTGGCCATCCTAGATCCTTTCAAATATTCAAGAATTACGAAAATGAGCTTGTCAGTTGTTGGATGCTGATGGAAATCAACTCTACACCCCCTGCCCCCCAAAAAAAATCTGGGCAAGGGTGTAGAATTTAAGTTGTCATTTGTCTTCTAAATATGAAGAATCTGGGTTGTTGGTAAATTTTTTTGGTCTAAAGTATCTAAGACAGAAAGGGAGGGAGAGTATAGGATTTGCCATAGTATTTTCTCCCATTGTTCTATATTTCACACTTTTGCATTTTAATTTTTTAATACTCGTTTGCCAAATGATCTTATGATTGGCTATTTTTGTCAAAGGTGGTTTCTTTCCCTCGTGTTGTCAAGGTTGCAGACGTAGTTTCCATTTTGCGGAGCAATAATCACAATGGTTTTCCTGTATGTATAGCTACTGTAATGATACCTTCTTTTAATTTTTGATTCCTTTAATGTTTAAATTGTGTTTTGTTACAATACACAGGTTATTGATCATGCAAGAAATGGAGAATCACTTGTTATCGGATTAGTGCTTCGGAGGTGATATGAATTTCTTCTATCCTCTCTATTTGTGAATTTGGTTGGGTGTTAAGTTCAAGAGCTTGCATTGATTGAATTCTAAAGTTCTTAAATTTTGGGTGCAGTCATTTATTGGTAATTCTACAGTCAAAGGTTGATTTCCAGCATATTCCTGTACTTGGTGATTCCGGAAGCATGGCCAACCAGATAAGGTAATGCTTGATGAACACTCATTATATGGCCTTCTTCTTCTTTCTTCTGATAGCTCATCATACTTTTCAGGCATCATTCTGTTGAATTCACAAAGCCTGTTTCTAGTAAAGGAATCAGTATAGATGATATACATCTTAGTTCAGATGATTTAGAAATGTACATAGATCTTGCCCCATTTTTGAACCCTTCACCGTATATTGTTCCTGAGGATATGTCTTTAACAAAGGTGTGTGATATTTATCCTTCAAAGACTTATTTTCTTCTCAAATTTTTTGTTGTATAGTCATTAATTATTGTCGATGACACAGGTCTACAATCTTTTCCGCCAACTAGGTTTGAGGCATTTATTTGTTGTCCCGCGCCCTTCTCGTGTTCTTGGTTTGATAACCAGAAAAGACCTGTTAATTGAGGCAATCTTTCTTGCTAACTTCTAAATTTTGATTTTATGAGAATAACAGAAATTAATTCTCCTTTATCTTTTCTTACTTTGTAACTAATATGCTGGCAGGAAACCGAAAATGTGAATGCAATACAGCTCCAGCCAAGTAGTGTAATGTCTTTATGATGGTTTACTCATGTAACATCTATTTGTTCAAGTGAGTTCTCTTTTATTTTCGTTCTATATGCTATCTAAGCTCCATGATTTTGTGGCTTAGTGATTTTTATTTTGTAGTGCTTTAGACCTCATTCATCTCAAATCATATAAACCTTAGACAAGAAGCAACAGTAAAATCCAAAAATTATAATCCTTTCAGTCCTTAAAATAGGGCCTATTTGGGGAATTGATCTTAGTTCTAGAGATATGACATATTTCTAATTTTTTTCAATCTGTATCTAAATTATTCCTATATGCATTTCCTCAACAATAATCAAATAAAAGATGAAGTGAGGGAATCAAGGAAGATGCTGGGATGTTTTAGGAAAAACAAACCATACTACCTAACTCAACTAATCTCATCAAACTAATCAAATTAGGTGAATAGGTCCGTCCAATATTTAAGATCAGAGGGAGTACTATAATTTGGCAAGGATGATGCAAAATTCATAGTAAACCATTAAACAATTGAGCAGTTAGTTAAAAACCTGCAAGTTTCCCCTTGTGCTGATTTCTTATCGGCAACTACATGCCTGTAAAAATCCAATAATTAAGGAATCTCTTTTCCTATTTCAACCTTTCATGTAAGTTAGAACTGATTAGAGGAGAAAAGGTAAAACAAAGTTGCACAAATCTGAAAGGGCGAAGGTGCAAAACTAGCCACCGTAAATTTTCAATTGGACAACTCTAGCACCCGTAAATTGAATGGGGCAAAACCATACATTGTAAATAAAAATGAGACAAATTTAACCCCGCCGTTAAGTAGAGGCAAACGGACGTTAGTTAAAGCGTGGGTCCCACCTTCATTAAATGACGTGGCAATCCAGCATCGCATCTGAACCCTAATTCCTAAATGGGTATTTACACTTTAGTCCCAAACAATCATATAATTATTATTAGGTTCCAACTCTCCTTCACCCTCTCCTCCATCCCTCCTCCCCAACTCTTCCTCCCTGCACGCCGCCGCCGCCACTCCTCCGGCGGCGCGATTGGTGAGGATGAGCTCATTATCGCAGTCATTGAGAGAGACGTAGGTGGAGTTGAGAGAATCAGAGAGCTGGACGGAGAAGCCGTGGTTGGGCCAGAGGGAATCGGAGCCGTTGAGAGCAGGGACGATGCCGATGACTTGGAGGAGGGTGGAGCAGTGGTCGCCGGTGACACGTGTGGGGGAATACATGGCTTGGAGAAGCTTTAGGAGGATTCCTTGAGTAAGGGAAGCCATAGTTGTTGTGAGTGTTTCTCTGTGAGATTGTGAGTGAGTGGTGCAGGGAGGTGTTGGCCGCCGGAGCGGCGGCGGCGGCGGCGTGCAGGGAGGGAGAGTTGTGGAGGAGGGATGGAGGAGAGGGTGAAGGAGAGTTGGGACCTAATAATAATTATATGATTGTTTGGGACTAAAGTGCAAATACTCATTTAGGAATTAGGGTTCAGATGCAATGTTGGATTGCCACGTCATTTAATGAAGGTGGGACCCACGCTTAAACTAACGTCCGTTTGCCTCTACTTAACGGCGGGGATAAATTTGTCCCATTTTTATTTACAATGTACGGTTTTGTCCCATTCAATTTACGGGTGTCAGAGTTATCCAATTGAAAATTTACAGTGGCTAGTTTTGCACCTTCGCCCAATCTGAAATAGGATTGGTAACTGGAGAGATCTGGATATAGAAAAAATATATGGCTTCCTGTAAAATGTCATATGGAATCTATGGTTAGAATGATGGATGAAAAAGCAACAACTGGCTATTACTTTTTCAAGATGAAGAGAGATCCAATCCTTTGTGGCAATGACACCAAATCAGTTATCTTCCTGTTATTACTTAATCCAGTTATGAGGGTTGAGATGTGAAATGAAGCTGCATTTTCATCTTTTAATGATAATTTG
This sequence comes from Mimosa pudica, assembly GCA_029929735.1. Classification (NCBI taxonomy): domain Eukaryota; kingdom Viridiplantae; phylum Streptophyta; class Magnoliopsida; order Fabales; family Fabaceae; genus Mimosa; species Mimosa pudica. The sequence continues at coordinate 4,849,016 of JAKELP010000014.1, read as the reverse complement.
CATTTTCAAAGAACTGAGCTTGTGCTTTCCAATATTTTTTGTCCCTTATGGTTTAACAAGGGTCAATATTCGTGCACTTTCTATAGTTGAACTACTGGTATTATTTGTCAAAACTCAAGGATCTCTGTAATGTCTTAAGGAAGTTGTTATTTTGATATTTGTAGGTTAGCTTTTGCAAAAGTTATCTATTGTTGGTCGCAAAAAATTCAATGTTTGTAGCATATAAAAGCTGCATATATATTTGACCTGGATATCTGTACAACCCGATGTAAAATGGCAACATAATCCTCCCTCCCTTTTTCTACTATGCAGGATTTTACAAGATAACAAGGATGCAGATGCTGAGCATATTATGCTCAAATATACGACTCGAGAATACCCTTCAAAATAGTTCTCTGAGCTTCCATCCTTGAAGCACATTTTCATATAGGTTTTAGTTGGTCATGTTAGAATAGGTTATAGTATTCTCAATTATCAGTCCAGTTATTTTATTGGGTTTTGCAGAAAGCATATGCCCTGAAAAATTTTGTATATTATTAACTGGCTAAAGAGGGAAGAATATTAATCATAAATGGCAGAAGTTGGTAGAATAAAAAGGAATAGATTCTTTCTATTTCGTACAGATGATTTGGGTTTAAGCATTCTTCTTTGTTTGGGGTGTTGAGGAAGCTGTAAACGAATAATTTAAAAGACATATTGCAATCAGAGGGCTTTGATAATTTACCTCCCCAAATTTAGGGAAAATGTAAATTGAAAATCTGTTAAGTGGACTTTAACCCCCATAAAGATGAAAGCGTGTGTTTGAATCTCGGGAAGCGCTATTATTGGGAGAGAAGACAACCTTGTCTATGTGACAACACTCCTACCCCTCGAGTTCGAATTATTCGGTTGCTAATATGCGTCGTATTAACAGGCAGTGTTTAACAAAAAAAAAACAAAAAGAAACACACACAGTCCCTCCTTTTTAGAAGGCAAATTACCAATATTTTTATTGAATTTTGTAAACATTGTTTATATTTTTTGTCTTTTCATTGACATTGATCCCTCTTAAATTGTTAAAGATTCAAGTTATAAAATGTACTGCCCAACTATTTCTAAAGAGTTGTGTCTTTAAATGGATATAACTTATTCTTAACAGGTACGGAGTAGAATTATTTAATCGTGCCCATGCGTAACAGATCTTAAAAGAAGTATAAATGTCTTCCATTCCATTATGGATACAGTTGAAGATTGGTTGTTGTATTCAATTAAAAAAGAGTATCTATTGCTAATTATAGGTGCAACAAATTTTAGGTATTTTTAAGAAAATTTTTTTAGAAAAGATAATTGTTTAGAAATTTTTCTGATAAATATTTTGAAATTATTGTCGTAATTTGTCCAAAGAACAAGCTTTGAGAAATTGTGTTATTCACATATCATATTTTGATTTGCTAAATTTGGTAAATTATTCTAAATTCCATTCAATCAACTATAGTGTTGTTCTTTGATCCATAAAAGCCGATCAAGTGAAATAGAATGAATACAAAAAAATTAGAACATATGAGGTTGAAGGACACACTACTTTCAAATGACAAAAAAGTTGTAAGACACCATAATATCTTCATATACAACTATTATTACTACATAAATAGATGACCAAATTAAAGCCTCCATCTATCATACATTGGATAAAAAAACATATAATATTCAGTAAAATGTTAAATAGAAACGGTCAATGCAAATAAGAGGGGGAAACCCAAATGTAGGCAGAAACTTTTGCCAGCTTGTGAAAAGTAAAATATATTGAACATCCAAGAACAAGAAAGACACCAAATTTAGGCTTCATATATAGGACACTATTCATTTACTATATATGATCGTACAACTTCTATAGGAATAAAACTGCTGATTGATGATCATATATAGTTAGTTTCATAATACTTTGAAAATTGTTTTGATTAATATGGAAGGCTAGAAGGCAACAAGGCCAAATAATGACATGGCCAATCCGATAAGGCCAAAAGATACCATGAAAGGGGCAGCATTGCCAGAGCAAGGACACTCGTCATAATCATCATCATTTGATGAAGATGGTGGAGGATTTGTTGAAGAAGCCCTAATCACATTTATATCAACCTTTTGTCCTTTTTGGCAGTGCCCTGGAAATCCACAAATGAAGAAGTGGTGTCCATAATTGTTGATCTTGATTGAGTCATTTCCTGTGTTGAAGGTTTCTAAAGGATTTGTTGTTGAAACATCGCATGACTTGAAAGCATCACTTGTTACTCTCATCACATTGTGGTACCCTGTACTGTACTCAAAAACTGCTCAAAGTAAAAAGTCCCACATATCAGTTTTAGTTGTCTCCTTCTAATTTATAACAAGAATTATTAATATGTCTAGGAACTGATTGTTTAAATTTTGAAACAACTGTTTTTTAAAGAAAAAAGTATAGTAATTTCTTGAAAATAGAAACTTTTGTGTTTGGTTACAATTCTTAAAGAATGGTTTATGGTTCAGCAATTTTTATGATTTTGTGATGTTTTTCCTAAGCAATATTCAAATGCTTAGAGGCAAGAACATTGGTGTTTGGGGAAAAACTAAACAAAATTTTTCGGATGTCTTATGAGGCAAAAGTTATTTTTGACAATTATCTCGTACAATGCACATTTACATAAAATAAGTTAATTTAAACAACTTGCATGAATATAACGTAACATTATTTCTTATCTATGATGACAACTAATTAAAATCATTTTCCAAAACTACTACGAGAAACTTCTCAAATTAATTAGAAATTTTCTTTTTCTTCTTTGTCTGCATTTTGATTATTTTTTTAAAGCATGAAATTACCTCAAGCAATTTGTCCCAAAATAGTTGTTTTCATAAAAAAAAGTAAAGCTAAAACAAGCAACCCTTCATGATATGATATAATTTGAAAAATCATATTACCACACTAAATGTCATTTTTTTTTCATGATGTGTGTGTGTGTGTGTTTAAAGCTGTATCTAATATCCTACAGAAAAACTGGGAGTGAAGAAAAAAAAAAAATCTAGCAAATTGGGATTTATGTGACTTACTAATGGTATCACCAACATTGATGTTTTTGGAAGAAGCCCAATTCTTATAGTCTACATCGCCAATGGATGTCCAACCAGCAGAGTCTCCAACCTTATACATTGCTCCATCTGACATCATCACCATCTTCATAATTGTCAACAACAGAACGACATTATTTGTCTGAACCAAAGACATTGGTCGTCTTTAATTTCCTCCTCCTCCTCCTGTGTTTTTCAAGAGTTCATGAGGATTTTCATCTTTTATATGTCACTTTGATTAAGGGGATTAATTAAGGGTTGTGAAGGTTATAAGTTGTAACTTCATTAATGGAAAAGGGAAAGGAGAGAGAAGATTATGGTTGATTAATTATTTTTAATTATAGTTATAACTGAGATTATTTTTATAACAATATTGCTTTAAAATAATATTAATTCAGTCCTTTTTTGTTTTTTTGTTTTTATTTTGGCAATTACTTATGATCGTTATCCTCCTTGCATTGGATTAGTTTAGTTATAGTTATGTAATATTGGATGTGATAATTGTTACACTTCGTCTGCAACAAAAATTTGAATCTTCTATGAACAATTGGACACTATTTTTTTTACTTTTAATGAATGATAGATTTAAATTGAGAAAACTGAATTTATCAAATTAAATTAATCATTGATTAAATTTCAAGAATAAAATCGAATTAATACTATTAGGAATTATATGTAAGTCATACATTTCTTTCTCAACCCAGATTTGTTCAACCTAGAGGATTTTTTGTTATATAAACATTTTTTGGGGCAAATACATATATTCTGGAGTTTGATACACATTTGATATTCCGATAGAAAAAGAGAGACACATTTTGTACAATAAATGTGAGATTCCAATAATTTTCATAAATAATGGTGAGAAACCAAGGACTTCTATACCTTTCATCTCTCAAATGAACAATCAAAATGGTGGGCTTAATTACAACAAAGAAGCATACTCATTATTGCTTTATATAAACTCTGTCGTGTATTTTTCAATGCCCTTGTTGCCTTGTTGGTACAGATAATTTTGCTCGCCCTATGTACTCCCAAAAACAAACCCTCCTGTATGGTTTGAAGGATTGCAAATATTTTTGGTAAAAAAAGGATTGCAAATATTAAGAAAACATCAAATATCAAACTCCATTGAAAACTCCACAATAACCTTATAAAAAATTACTATAATACAATGGTTTTTACATATCCCTTTCAATCTATCTACCAATTTCATTATACTGATTTGTATATACCCCACTATACATTTTTCAAGAGAATTCGGTATTCATTGTTTCTATGGAATTTTTTGCTGAGAAAATTGTTTCTATGAGATGGAGTTAAGTCAAATGTTACTTTAACCATCTCCACTTCAAATTCTTCAACACACTGCACATTTTGCTGAGTATATAATCCAAGTCAATTATTAACAACATCACCATCAACTCATTCAACAAATCTCTTCCACACTCTATGTTGCCTCCAAACCCTGTCCGTCATATCCTCAATAGGCACATTCATTGTCTCGGGAAAAAGAAACAACATAAACAATGACATGATCAAAACAAACACAGAGAACAACAAGAATATACCATACTTCATATGACACAACATTGGCAGAGAAGACATTGCAATCACAAAAGTGAAGAGAAAGTTCACGAAAACTGTAACACTTTGTCCGGCCGACCGGGTCCCCAAGGGGAAGATCTCCGGCGGTATGGCCCACCCAAGTGGGCCCCACGACCAAGCAAAAGAGGAGACAAAGGTGCACACCATGACTACTACAAAAATGGCAAGGCCTTTGGACAGGTCAGCAGGCCGGTCTTTGGCATTGGTGGCAAGTATGACCGCAATGAGTAGTTGAGAGAGCAACATTTGGACGCCTGCTTCCAGGAGGAGCATGCGCCGGCCCACCCTGTCGACGGCATAGATGGAGATCGAGGTGAAGAGGAGGTTGACAGCACCAGTGATCACAGCTGAGTATAGGCGAGCGTCATTTGTGAAGCCTATTGTCTTGAAGAGGAGTGGTGCATAGAACATGATGACATTGATGCCTGTAAATTGCTGGAAGATCTGTTTTTTTTGGTAATGCAAAGATACATACAGGAAAATGATTCAGGTAATATAAAAGAACTCTAATTAATGTGTTATTCCCTATATGATCTGTGTGCAGCATACACAGACTAATGCAGATCACATGATGAATATAAGGATGCTTTTTGTTTTTGGTTAATCATCGCCCAGTTTAATCCGGACTCGAGGGGTAAGAATGTTGTCCTCATAGACAAGGTTGTCCCCTCTCCCAATAAGAGCGCTTCCCGGGGATCGAACACGCGTTCTCATCCTTACGGGGGTTGTAGCCCAGTTACCAGCTCAACCAACTACCCATTGGTAATATAAGGATACTTTATGTATGGATAAAGTGCCTACATGAAGGGCCAGATAGCTAGAATATTTACAAAGATGGTTGAATGAAAAGCTAATTGTTATCTTTGTAGTGAGTTGTTTTCAACAAAAAATGTCCCACATATAAAATCTTAGCAATTAACGTATAGGTGTGTTAGTGGATATTTGACATTGTGTATTCTAGAGAGTTTGAGTGATTGTCACCTATATATATAATGAAAATGCATGGTGCTAATCTACGCAAACCAAACTCTTCTACGTAACTACTCTTATCCTTAGCTGTATATTAATTTTTTCCTGTTTTATTCCTCTGATCTACAAAAGGGTGTTGTTTAATCTTGGTGAGTTGCCGCAACTCTATGTTGTATGAGGGAGTGTCGTTCACTTACTACAACCAACAAGAGAGGATCTTACTTGCATTTGCATGATAGGTTTGATCCATATTGTGTCTATTTCATTTTTGGAGATGAGACAGAATGAAATGAGAAAATGAAGAAGAGTTATATGATAGGTTTAAGGGTCATATTTGCCCTTGAGGTATTTTTGGGCTCAAATTTTCCCTGGAACTGGGCACCAAGGATCATATTTACCCTTGAATTATACACAGAGTTATAGTATTTATGTAGGGTCATATTTGCCTCTAAAGTATGCGCAAAATATCATACTTCATTCATACTTTAGGGGTAGATATGATTCTCCATACATACTGAAAGACAAATATAACCTTTAACCCTATATGTATGTATATATAAGAATGTATATAACCTGAAGAGCAACTGCGATGGTAAGTCGAGGTTGGTTCCTTCGAATGAAGAGGTTGGTGAAAGGGTTGGTAACCTGATTGGCCACTTGACTTGCCTCATGCAACTCCAACAACTCAGCATCTATGTTGTCTGTACCTCTGAGCTTTATCAGAACCTCTTTTCCTTCTTCAGTGTGTCCTCTCTCTATCAGACTGTTCGGAGTGTCCGCCACCAGCAATGCCGCCGCCGTCAGCAGCACCGCCGGTGCTCCTGCCATTCCCAAAGATACCCTCCATCCCCAATCACCTTTTATCCTGTTCAATTATATGTGTGGATGTATTTATTATAATAACCACATATGCACTACTCCCTCATATTGACTACAAGAGTCTGAAGTTTTAGTCTATAGTATAAGAGTTTATTTTATTTTCTCTCATAATCATTTAATGTGTTTTTCCTATTTTGCTTATAACCTTATTTCATATTTATCAATTGCTTGTGTTTGTCTCTCTTGACATACCTATAATAAATAATGGTACTACTGGAAATGGAAAATGATGTATATTAATTACAAATTTAATTACTTTTACATGTTTTCTTAAGAAACATATTTGCCGACTGAGTTCTTATAAATAGGATTTAAATCACAAAGATCAAAACAGGGACTTACTTGCTGGTTCCGTAGTTGACAAGGTTGGCGAAGAGAATGCCCATGGTGACATTGAGCTGGAACAATATAATCATTGCTCCACGTATTCTTGTGGGGGCAATTTCGGAAAGGAACACTGGAACTGCCTACATATATGTATGCATGTTATTCAAGGGGAAGTAAAAACACAGATGATCGATGATGAGATGTTTTTTTTATCGAAAATCGATGATGAGATGTTGAAGCCTAAGATATTAAATTTATCAACTGGATATGGTTTCAAGAGGAAGCTTGTGTGATTCATTATCTTTAATGAGAAATTCATGTATGTGCAAAGAAACATAACTTTTTAATTTAATTGATACTAGTATGAATTCAAAAAAAAATCACATCTTAAATAATCTTGATAATATTGTTTGTGTTTGTGTGAGTCAAAGGGATATATGATTATGTCATTATCTAAATTCGTTCAATGAATTATGTCTAACTAACAAACCATAAATTTTCCAAGTCAAGGCAAGTTGCACCCAATAGCAGCACTTCCCCTTATACTCGGGTAACCTTCTGAAAACAACCCAGTCACACAGATTCTTTTAAGAAATAGACAATTATTTGTAATACTTGTAATAAAAAAATATTCCAAAAAAATAAAAGTATAATGAGAAAAAATAATGAAGTAAAGTTTTCCCAATATGGCACAAATTTCCCAAACTAAACTAACCAGATGCAGAGATAGCACCCAACACTACTTATAGATAATATTACAATTTTGAGGTGGATCTTACACTTAAAATTAGAAGTGGATCTAAAAATTAAGTATATCTCTCATCAAGATGGAGGTAATATTACAATTTTGACCTTATCTTAAGGGAGAAAGAGCACCGTATCATTTGCACCATGTCCAATCAAAATATAACAACTTCACACATTTTAATCTCACATAATTGAGATGATTATAACATTTTTAGACCCGGTGATTATCATCATCATGGGTGTAGAACTGCAGAAATTAGTTTCACTGGGTTTTAGGAGGAAAAAAAGATGAAAAATGATAATCCCTCCTCCTTTACCTATTTTAGAAGGTAAATTTTTTTTTTGTATTTAAAACCACTTTCTGTTTTATATCAATTTTCCCTAACTTATACTTGATAATGCTGCTAATATAAACAATCAAGAGAGATAGGATTGAAATAAACATAAATGGTTGGGGTCTTTAAATAAGTGTTGTCATGTAACTTAACTGACAACTTTAATTTAGTTAAATTAAATAAATATGTCTTATAGTTAGAACAGAAGAGGACAAACCTGATTACCAAAGCCAAGACCAAAACCAAGCAAGAGTCTACCAATGATGAGCATGGGGAGATCTTTAGCAGCTGCACTAAAGGCAGTGCCACATAGGAAGAAGATGCCAGCAATGAGCATGCTCATCCTTCTCCCAAATCTCCTTGTTGTATAAGCAGAAACGACAGTAGCTGCCATCCCTGCCAGGTATACAGATGAGGTGAACAGTTGGAGGCCCCAGTAGTCATTTTGGCAGTAACGACTGTCGTTTATATCATCAACCTTCTCTCCAGGGAAAAACTTTCTCAAGAATCCTTTCATCACTATCACTCCACCTGATTCAACCCCATAATGCCAAACCCCATCCAATCCATCACACACAAATTTAGCTTTCTCGAATTTATATTTTAAATTCATCTTAAATTTGGGCTATCACCTTAATTATATTATTATAGATATCTGAGTTTTTTCTTAAGCAAAAGATCTCGTTTTATTTTTTCAAATATATCACTATTGATTGATGTTCTCCAATGATAAACAAACAAAAGAGATGAAGAAAATAAAGATAAACTGTTAGGTGTTTTGATAATATCATGTGATTTTAACTAATCAAATTAGTATATATAATCTAATTAAACAAGATAAAAGGTCTAATACTCCAATTTTACACTCGAAATACTAGTTAAATGGCGATTTTCCTATATAGTTTTGTTGACACCAATATCACCGACAAAATATAAAAAATGTAGTAATGTTGTTTTGAGCTAACATGTAATCATCCTATCAATATTAAATGAATTATTTTTACTCTAGAATTTTTCCACTTCAATTTTACATCGGAAGCTTCTTAAATTTCTTGTGGGACGTTGCATCCAAAAAAAAACTTTTGGAGCTTAATTGCTCCTCATGCAAAACTTCAACATGGTGTATGTGGTGTCTCTTAATGACTATATTTGAATAGTAAAACACCGCCCAATAATTCGACGAATATTCACAACCGAAAAATCTAAAGTTGAGCTGTAGGAGTAGTGTCACATAAGCACATATGTTCTCATTCATACATGGTTGAAGCTCAATTACTAGTTCAACCAACTACTCATTGATTAATGACTAAATTATTTTTGGATGATATTTGTTATACTAACTTTTGGATGACATTTATATAAAAAAGAGAAAAAAAAAATAAAATCTTCCTGACAAATGAATGTTTCTATACTAACTATCATTTCTTGACAAATGAATGTTTCTAGGACAAAATTGGTAATTTTGGCCATTTTAGTAATATGCCAGTTGCGAGTAAATAAATACAGGAACACATGGTACTTTGAATTTGGCTGAAAATTTAAGAGAAGATTCCACACTAATTAATGACTTTAGTTTCAGAGTATTGGACGAATTACGACTTAAAATAGCAATCAAACTCCAAAAGAAAGTTAAGCACACAGAGAAGGAAGAAGTAGGCACCTGAAACTCCGATGTTGTAGCCGAACATGAGGCCACCGGTGGCAGCAAGCAAGCCATATGTGACCACAATCCGAGTAATCTTAGTGTCAAAGCTTCCGCCGCCGCCGCCGCCGACGAAATCTCGAGCACCAGTCATGGCAGCACAAACATACAAATCAATCAGTCAATGAAAGAGAAAATGAGAAGATGAAGAAGTATAATGGAATGGAGGGTGGGGATTATACAAGTATTAATAATAATGTGGATGGAATGAAATGAGATAAATATATAAATAAATAATAAAGGAAGGTGGCTCCACCACCAAAGCCAAAAATCCACAATTACAATCACAATCGTAGTCTCCTTTACTTTCCAAGATGAAGTGATCCGATTGGAATATACGGACAGATTCATTACATTCTAGGAAGAAGCTAAGAGAGTCGTGTGTGAATAATGAATCATCGTCTCATCTGCTCATCTGGGGTTATACTATGCTATACTATAGTCTGCAATTCCGCGGACAAACTTTTTCCCAACTTTACCTATAGTCATATATGAAGAATTCAAATTTGTTTCCCACAATTCCACCAATCACGTTTCTTCTCCGACCAACTGTTATGTTACAATAACTGTGTGTACAATGTACCGTGAACTTTTACACTAACCAATATCCTAATTACTTTGTCCCCTCCTGTCCTGCCCGTAATATAAGAGTTTAGATGTTTTGTCAAAACACGCTTCTTAAGAAAAAACACATTATTATTAAATAGTGAGAGAATGTAAGGGTGAATCTTATATTTTGTACCAAAACCTTTTAAAATTTGAACACTTATATTACGAACCGGAGTATAAGATTAAGTGTTGTGTGAACTAAGGAAGAAAAAAGACAATTAGATTTTATCATATGTTATTGTTAATTATATTATATATCAAGTTATATGCAAAATAAATGAGTTTGAGACAAATACTAAAACAAAAATTAAAGTTACCAATATATTTTCCATCATAAATTTCTCAAGACAAGAATCTTGATCTTATAGTTATGACTAGAAGGAGTACTCTTTTAGGCTAACCCCCCAAACACTTGATTCATATCACTTTAACAAAAGTTGTTGAGTTTATTCTTTTGCAGCATCATCAAAGAATGTGGCATTTGTTAATACAAGATGGTAGAGCTTTCCTGACCTCTATAAAGTATTTTAGAATTGGGTGAAGGGGCAAAACTAGCCACCGTAAATTTCCAAATGGACAACTTTGGCACCCATAAATTGGATGGTGCAAAACCGTACATTATAAATCAAAATGGGACAAATTTAGCCACGCCGTTAAGTTGAAGCTAACAGACGTTTGTGTTGGCGTGGGGCCCACCTTCATTAAATCAAAACGTCTGTTAGCTTCAACTTAACGGCGTGACTAAATTTGTCCCATTTTGATTTATAATGTATAGTTTTGCACCATCCAATTTACGGGTGCCAAAGTTGTCCATTTGGAAATTTACGGTGGCTAGTTTTGCACCTTTACCCTTTATAATTTGGTACAGGAAACACTAAAAAAATATATTTCAATGTTCTCGAGGCACATATGTTTATTATTGCTAGGCACCACTTGATAAATTTATTATCAATTTCATTAGGCTTTTGCTAGTTGGAAAAATTATTTTCTGATAATGATGACAAGTTATTAATACAAAACGATGGCATGACAGTGACCCTCAAAATATCAAAATTATAAATAGATCTCAAAGGACATAAGATATATATATATATATATATATATATATATATATATATATATATATATATATATATATATATATATATATATATATATATATATATAAAGGAAGGAATAGGAAGGAATTTGGGTCCACCATAAAAATCCATAATCACAATAGCACTCTCCATTACTTCCAAGACGAAGAGAGTCAATTGGCGAATGCGGATAGACACATCACTAGGTAAAAGTCAATAGAGATCTTGGTCTGATCTGGGGATTATATTGTGTTATAGTCAGCGGTTCCGCGGACGAAATTTCCATTACGTATAGTAGCAACTTTACCCATAATTTAGAATTCAGTTTTACTACTAATTGTTTCCACGATTTCCACCAATCGCATTTCTTCTCCGACCACCACCAATTACATGTTGGAATAAAGGCGTATAGTCAAATTTATAAGGCTCATGTATGAATCATAATATAAAGTTGAATTTTTTCGTTTATATTAAGGAAGTAAAAAGGAACATTAGAGTTTATATGTTACATGTAGTTACATTATATGTTTAAATTATATGCAAAATAAATTTGATCTTATAATTACATCATAAATTTCTGGACAAAAATTCAATTTCTAGTTCCCTATGATACTTTTTATAATTTGGTATAGAATTCACTAAATATTTTCCAAAGTCTTTGACTCACATAAGTTTATTATTACAAGGCACAATTAAAAAAAATTTGTCATTTTTATTGGGCATATCTAAGATGGAAAAATTTTACTTTGATCCTGATGATGGCAAGATTATATGATAATTAACCTTGTAATATTAAAACTATTAATTGATCTCAAAGGTCCTAAGTATTACAAAGATTTAATAATATTCAAAGCATAAAAAACATACTTTTCGTGCACTTGCATGCAAATTCATATAGAACTAGTGAAATAGTTTTGACGACCAATGACCCTCTGAGAGTAACGAGTAGTTGGAACCAGAGAAATTCAAATCCTCATGACGTATATATACCACAAAGATTATTGAAATATTATTGGGTGTTACAATGCACTAAACATACATGTTACCCAGAAATCATTAGATGATTCAACATGACATATTTAAGCTTGTGCAGATAGAGGAAGTCGTCCAAAAAAGAATGCAAAGTAGCAAAATAAAAGCATAGGTAGTTTAAAGTCAAGACATAACAAACAATACATAAGTTGTATGAAGAAATAAAGAGAGACGGCTCTGTAAGAAGGATCTTTAAGTAGTTGTATATGAACTTAGAGATCAATGAAGATATCATCCACAACTATACGGAGCTTTTTGGCACAAGCTCCATAAGAACCCAGAAAGTGCAAGAGTCACTCTTCCCACGGTCTCTTCTTTCTCTTTAACCTTGTGTCTTCCTTCCTTCTTCTTGTGATCCTGGTCTTCTTCGATAGAAAGGTTACACAATTCATCTTTAAATCAAAGGATCTACTTCTTTTTCCCCAACATCTTATCGCCACTTTTGATATAATTTATTGTAATACCTCACTGATGAAGATGGCAAAAATGCACAAGAGGTGGAGTAAATTGTGCTTTCCAAATTTTTGCTAAACACAAACACAAATAGATTTTATACTAGTTCACCAAAACAATTACCTACATCTAGTTCTCCAACTTCTTGTTGGGTTCCACTAACAAAGGTTTTCAACCAAGTTCACCTTCAAACCTTTACAACCACAAGTTTTCTAAGGCTCACTTGTAACCTCTTATAGAGTATCCCTTGGATCACTCCCCTTATACAAGTAAGAAATGTAATCTCTGTTCCTAAGTCCCAAACTTAGGAACCACCTTTACCAAATAAAAGTTTCTGTATTTAGTTCACTCAAATGAATAGATTGTGATAAACATTGATGGACAATTAATTCACGCTTACTCATAGTATGATAGAAAAAAATGTAAATACAAAGAGTAGGTGAAGAACAATATATGAAGTAATGAATTCTTGATAGCAAATAAACTCAAGTTGTTAGCTCTTCTTCATTAGTTATAAATGCTCTTAGCTTCTGCCAATTTATACTACTTGTTCAAAATGACGATTGTAATAGAAATGTTGAACAACCTTCATTAAATGCTTGAACGTTGAGTTTAAGGTTATTGTAGGGCATTAATTGCAGCTTCATCATCTTTCTTTGCTTGCCTAGTCTGATGCAAAGACATCTTGTCAAAAGCAGGTAGGTATTGCCTTGAATGTGTCTAACAGACACTTCTAGAAAACTTGATTTAACAAATGTACTTTCTTTCTTTGCTATTTTACTCATTCTTTGCAACACTTCAATCAGAGCATATGTGATTGATCATCATCCTGTAAATATTCAGAAATATGTATCGTCTTATCGATCATGGGTTAGTATCGTCAATCACGTGAATCATTTTGCTCAGATAATTAGTTCACGTATTCGATCACCATTTCATTTGTTTCAGAATACTAAGTGTGGGTGATCGATCATAACTAACCTGTGATCGATCACATAGTCTGTAATACATAGGTCTTAAGGGTATTAGATTAGAGTGTATGTATTCCTTAAGCCTATGATCGATTACGTGATGCCTGTGATTGATCACTCTACCTTAGTTATAAAATTCTCTAAGTTCTTAGCTCATGATCCTATTGGATTTTATTACTTAGCCTTTCTTTGAGTATCACAATTAAGTTTTCTAACTGAGTCTTTATGTTTTAACCTTTGTGTAATTAATTCCTAATTCTTGTGTATAAGTCTAATGCTTATTTATCTTAACTTAGATTAATTTACTTAGATCCTATTTGATTTTGTTACTTAGCCTTTTCATTGAATATCACAATTAAGCTTTCTAACTAAGTCCTTACCATTTAACCTTAGAGTGATTAGTTCCTAATTCTTGCGCATAGGTCTAATGCTTATTTATTCTAACATAGCTTAATTTACTTAAATCCAACATTATCAAAACTTAAGATTCTAACAACTGAAAGCTGGAACTCCCTGAAGGAATAACACATATTTTCTCAAGAAAATTGGGGAACAACACTTGGTCTTTCCTGAATGTTTGGCCATCTAAATCCTCCTCCATAACATCCTTCCTTTGTCGTTCAAGCACATCATTATCGACCTCTGGTGCTGAGTAGACATGAGAGATGCTTAGTTGCTTTCGCTTCCCTGAATATTTCTGACCATCCTCACTTGGAGAGTTATTGTTGCAAAGGTTAATGTTATAAAAAATAGGAGGAACCAACACTTTTGTTGAAGAAGTAATCTTTGCCTTTTTTGTACTGATAGAGCAGGAGAAGATGAAAGGTGCTTATTCGAACGCTTGGAAGAAATAAAAGAGATTCGACGTTCAGAGATATTTGTTGTTATATGTTTCAACCTCATGATTGCCCAATTTTTCTTACTTGTCCACTTACTCAACTCAAAATCAACCTATATCATGTCTTCGCTGTAATAATGCTTAGGCAATCCATAAAGTTGAACCCATAGAGAGAGAAAAGCATGAGAAGATACATTAAGCATAGGTGGTTTTGAATCACATGGGCATAAAACAATGAAATAACCTTGTAGTAACCACTACTCATGATTAAGTGTAAAGATTTGATCCTCTTCAAACTGAAACTGAAGTAAGAATGAATTATGAAAATGCTTGACTGCCATAGTCTGCACTCTAAGTTTCCAATGATTCATCATTAATACGTGAAGTTTGGATGCATGGATCTTGCAACTGTTCACAACTTTAGCAAAACATAAACTATCCATAACAGAACCATAACAGAATGAATTTTATCCACTAGGTGTAAAGACAACGCCCTATTTCAAGCACAACACAATCAACATCTAAATCATTGGAAATAGGGGCCAGCAGGTGAGTGGAGGGGGGAGTGGTTGGGGAAGGAGGGTGAGAGCAATAAGAATGAAAGGAAGGGATGGAGGGAATTTTTTATTATTAACTGTGGGCCCTACAGTCTCAGAAATTATGTTGGTGAGGTCTCAAAGAACTGTACTTTAATTTCTCCAATTAGTGGGACATTTCCTATATTATGTCCTTTACAATGGACGTGTAATCAATTACTCCAAAAGAAAAGTTAAGGGAGAGAAAAAGAAAAAGGAAAAATAAAAGTAAATAAGTATTGAAAATGCTCTACTATAATTTTCATAGAATATCCTCCTTTAATATAAATAAGTAATTAATTCTCACTTCCCTAAATTATTTTTCCTTGAAATAAAGAAGAAACTAAACCTTTGACATCCTCAAAAGTTACTTTAACTCTTAAAATATCCTCATAATCCATACACTAAGTTTCAATAAATTTTCCAGAATGTTACGTTTCCAAGGTGCAATAATGTATTAGAGTAATATGATATTAAGTTTTAATTTATTGTAATTAATAAGGGTAATATTGAAAATTACTCAAGTTTTATAAGACACATTTAATGGTTATAAAAATTTTGATAAATATTATGTGAAAATTGTTAGTTGGTTATTAAAATTGTTAGTTGTTAGATGCACTATGAAAATCTCAGTGTGTTGTATGCACCACATTTTTTTAGGGTACTAAATTTATCTTAAAAAATAATTTAAAATGTCAGATGAACTTTATCTATTAGTCATATTAAATATTTAAATTTTCTATTAATAATACTCAAAAAAAACCATGGATTCCTCCAATTGGAATTTGAACTTCCAAGTAATTATGGAAGGAAGAATAAGTTAACATAGAACATGTTTTTACACAAGCTCATTAACTTTCAAAAAGTGATTTTAATATATATTTCCCTTTCAAATGTTAGTATTTCTAAAGTTTACTTTAAAAGAAGCATGGAAGTTCAAAGTATCATCTATCATGTGCCTTTTTCAACTATTTTCCCCCTCATTTTGTATCCTCTATGCTTTTAAGGGTAGGTCCCCCAAGAAATATTTATTCCATCACATTCATGCATATAGATTATTTTTCTTAAAACAATGTAGACAGTTGCTATTTATAAACGGTGTTTTTAGATACATTGTGTACATTTTATATTAAGACATAATTTTAGATTAAAAGCAAGGTTTTCACTAAAAAGTTCACAATGTGAGGTTGATGGCCGTAATAATTTATACAGTGTAAGAAAATTGATCGATAATATAATATAAAAGTACGACTTAAGGATTTCCTAGTTTCTTTGTTTCATATACTCCCTCCGGTCCTAAATATAAGACCTAATTGACTTTTTTTAGAAAATCCTATAGAAAAGCAAAATAAGTTAATTATAAATTGATTTACCTAATTTTTTTCCTTAGATTAGTTTATTTTACCTATAAACTAATGTATAATCTAAAAATATATCAAATATGTCATGATTTAATAGTCTATTTCGCAATCTTAACCTCTCCAAAAAAAAGTCAATTAGGTCTTATATTTAGGACCGGAGGTAGTATATTTTTAGGGTAAAGGTGCAAAAATACCTATATAACCATGGTGCACCCAGCGCCATGTAAAAGTTTTGGAGCAAAACTATCCATGAAACTTCAAAAGTGAGGAAAAAATGTCAATGAATGTTAAATCAAGATAACTGCATTTTAATAAGGCATTGAGTGTTGCCAATAAAGGTTGTTCCAGTTATTAAAGACGTTTTTACTCATAACTATGTGGTTAGGTTCGAATCGCGCCTATATGAGGACCTTGATAATGGGCGATCTGTAAATACCTTTGTAAGCGCTCTTTGAGTCAGAGGCCTATTCTAACATTGGTGAGCCCCGAGACCTAACTCACCTAATCTTTTATTTATCAAAAAAATAAGCCACTAAGTGTTATCTTGTTGTCCATGTGTCAACTGGCTTGATGGAAAATTTGCAGTGTATACTAAAGAAGTGATTTTACTAACTATGTGTCACTTGACATGACCAGAATTTTGACACCTTAGGACTTGTTAATAATTTTCAGATTCTTTAAAAACTTATAGTAGTAAAATCCTTTCTTGGGAACACTGCAAATTTCCCTTCATAATTTTGTCTATATCAGATGACACATGGACACCTTATATATAAAGTTGATGTTCCTTTTACTAATATCTAAATCATCTAACTCATAATTCAAAGTTTCATCTCTATCATTAAACAACTTATAAAAGTACACTACAAAAAAAAGGGAACATTTCAGCGTGTGTAATAACGACCACATTGGCGGTTTAAACCGCTGATATGGCGCTACAGCGCGCCCAGCAACCGCTGTCATTCAGTGCGTTACAAACACCATATTAGCGGTCAAAAGGGACCGCTGTAGCGTTGGTCAACCCGCTGTTTTGGGGAAGCACGGGCATATCAGCGGTCAGACCAACCGCTGATGTGGTACATGAATATTTTCAAAATTTTCCTGGCGGGATGATTCAAAATTCAAAAGTTTTAACAAATTCACGTGAGCGCGCTTTTCAAACTTTTTAACAAATTCTCCCACTTCAGCGGTCATATAGACCGCGGAGGTGCAGTATTTTCTTCTTAAAATAATCACCACATCAGTGGTTTCAACCGCTGATGTGCTCAAAAAAAACAAAAAAAAATCATTACAAACCCAGTTGCCTAAGGAGAGAGCTAGACTGGGTTTGGCAGTATAATACTTGAAGTGAGAACAAGTAGTATAATATTTGAAGAAGAACTATGAGTTTGAGTGGATGAAACAACAAAAACAACAACTATTAGTTGTATGAAACAATAATAATTTACATAATACTTGAAGAATGAAACAATAATTTCCAATCATAAAAACAATGAAACAATAATAACAACAACTATTAGATTAATGTACATATTGCTTGAAGAAGAACTTTGAGCTTGACTAGAAATTTAGAAGAAAACGCCTGGATGTAGAGATGAGAGGAGGGAATCTGAGGGAATTGGAGCGAATCAGAGAGAAAATGAATCTGAGGGAAAGAAAATGAGCAAGATGGAAAGTAAATGGGTGGGTGGTGCTCTATTTATAGGCAGCCCGTACACATCAGCGGTTACCAGCGCTGATGTGTGTATGACGGTACATTGCCGCGCTTACCAGCGCTGAGATGAAAATCACGGTGCATTTCAGCGGTTCAAACCACTGCAATGAACCGCTGGAGTGAGGGTTAAAACGGTCAGAAAACTCCCACGCTCCTCTTGGCCTATATATATGCATACATATACCTTCAATCAGGATAAATTCATCTCTGTCTCCATTCTCACTCAAATATATCATATATATGGATAAATCATGGATATCATTGCCACGTTCAACCACCGAATACAAGATCGGTCTCCATCAGTTTTTAGATTTTGCATTTGCGAGGTCGAGTGTGAATGGAGAAATAGCTTGTCCATGTCTCAAATGTAAATTTAAAAGGTGGCAAGTTAGAAGTGTTGTGTATGAACACTGTATAATAAGGCAATTCCCACGCAAATACCTTTTTTGGGCGCAGCACGGTGAATATGATTATGTTGCGAATAATCTTGAAATTGGTTCAAGTTCTCACGTGGGAAGAGAGATTGGTGGCACTGACAACAATGTTGAAGAATACCAGACAAATGAGAATGTTCAAGATGACGAGATGTTGGCTATTGAGGCAAATGAGAATGTTCAAGAAGAAGATGTGATCGGGCCAGAGTCGTGTATTCTGCAAAATGATATTGCCAAAAACTTTTTCGATCTAATGAAGGATGATGTGCCATTATATCCAGGTTAATTTAAAATTTTTTTAGGTTTTGGTATATATATATATATATATATATTATATATATATAATCATTTTTTTTAGGTTTTATATATATATATGTGTGTGTGTAGATATATATATATATATAATGTTTGTTTTTTTTATTTTCTTTAATTTGAAATATGTTTTTCTATCTTGAAAACAGGTTGCACTGATTACACTAAATTATCATTTCTGACCAAACTATATAGAATCAAGTGTAAACGTGGTTTTAGTGATGTTGGGATGTCAGATGTTTTTGAACTGTTGTCAGATGCATTTTCAAAAATGCAAGTTCAGATCCCGCCTACATTTTATGAGGCAAAGAAAACTATTACCAAATTGGGGTCGAATTACATTAAAATTGATGTGTGCAAATATGATTGTATGTTGTATTGGGGGCAAGATGCGGAGCTGGACAGATGTAAAAGATGCAACACCCGTCGGTATACAAGAAGCAAAAAGAGGGTAGCAGTCGGAGCAAGAAATTGTCAAGGAAAAGTATGCGATATTTCCCACTCCGAGGGCGATTGCAACGGTTATTTTTGTCGCGACAAACAGCTGAGCACATGTGTTGGCATCATAGAGAACACAATAATGATGGGAAGATGAGACATCCTAGGGATGGTGATGCGTGGAAAGCATTCAATAATGAATTTCCCGATTTTGCGGGCGAACCTAGAAATGTGAGATTAGGTCTCGCTTCTGATGGTTTCAATCCATTTGGCGCGTGCAACCAAAAGTACAACATATGGCCTATTGTTTTAATACCTTACAACTTCCCTCCCTGGATGTGCATGAAACAAAGTTCATTCATTCTTTCAACAATTATTCCCGGTCCAAAGTCTCCTGGAAATGACATAGACGTTTATCTTCAACCTTTGATAGAGGAGCTGAGAGAACTTTGGACTTACGGTGTAGAGACGTTTGATGCTCAGACCAATTCGCTATTCACACTGCGTGCAGCATTGATGTGGACAATCAGTGATTTCCCCGGGCTTGGTATGTTATCGGGTTGGAATACGCACACAGGAAAGGCATGCCCATACTGTAATTTTGATCAAGAACCTCTTCGTCTGATACATAGCAAGAAGTCGTGTTTCATGGGTCATCGACGGTTTCTCCCTCCAGGTCATAGGTTCAGGCGTGAGCGAAATAAATTCAACGGAAAGCAGGAGCGCAGAAACCCGCCCCTTTTGTTGACTGGTGCTGACATCTATGAACAAGTGTGCAATTTGGAGGTTAAGTTTGGAAAGGAACCGTCTTCAGATGAAGAAGATGGAGATCGCAACAATGTTGGTCGCAGAAAGCCACACAAAACTACTGGATCAGCGCAGCAGTGGAAGAAGAGAAGCATATTCTTCGATTTACCTTACTGGAAACATAATGAGTTGCGACACTGTTTGGATGTCATGCACATTGAGAAGAATGTGGGAGAAAATGTGTTGTACACAATTTTGAATGAACCTGGAAAGTCAAAAGATCATCTTGCAGCGAGAAAAGATCTTCGAGAAATGAATATACGGTCGGACGCATGGCCGGACGAATTCGATAGAATTGCTCCAGCCATATTTACGCTAACGAGATCGAAAAAGCAAATGTTTCTCTCCACACTTAAGGATATTAAAGTTCCAGATGGTTATGCGAGTAATATCTCTAGATGTGTGGACATGCCTAATATGAAGATTTCTGGTTTTAAAAGTCATGATTATCACGTCTTCCTCCAACAATTCCTTCCGTTGGCAGCTAAACACACGCTCCCGATCGAGGTGACTACAGTTTTGGCTGATCTTAGCTATATATTTAGACAGTTGTGTCGGAAAGTGTTGGATAGGGCCGAACTGGATACTTTACAGGAGAAAGTTGTGATCATGCTCTGTCACATGGAGATGATATTTCCTCCTTCCTTTTTCACTTCACAGGTTCACCTCATTGTCCACCTTATCCATGAAGCGCAAATGGGAGGACCAGTGCACTATCGTTGGATGTATCCAATTGAGAGGTGCTTTATATGTTTCCCATACGTGCTTTGTTGATTATTAATGTGTTTCCCAATATTTTAATAATTTAGTATACTATATATTATTTAATTTGTGGTCGTAGGTGCTTGGGGAAATTTAAGTCTTATGTGAGGAACACTGCCTCACCGGAGGGATGTATAGCAGAGTGTTACATCGGCGACAAGGTCATGGAATATGTCACACGTTATTTCAATGATATAGAGATGTCCAACAATGATGATAATACAACCAATAATGTGTCATCACCGTCCCACACATTGTTCCCTGAAGTTGATGGTAAACCAGTCGGAGCAGGTCAGATTTTTTATCTAGACCCGATCCAAAAGATGCAAGCGCATAGGCATGTACTGACAAGTTATTCTTGTTTAGATACATAAAGCGAGTAAGTATTCTATATTTTCAATTATTTGTCTGATGTGTCATTATTTGGATTTTTTTTGAAATTTTGACCTTCAATAATTATTATTTGATAATTTGATATAGTGAGTACCGGAGACTCATCAGACGATCACTTAGAGGTAGACGTCAAGGAGCATCAGCAGCTGTTGTGGACAAGATGGTCCACCGTGAATTTGCAGATTGGTTTAGAAAACCGACGCTGAACAATCCTAATGCAACTCCAGAACTGATAAATTTAGCTCTCGGTCCTCTCGATCATGCTTTAAGATATACAGCTTATAACGTCAAAGGTTTCCGCTTCAAAACCGTTGCTAGAGATGGCGGTTCGGTGACGACCCAAAACTCTGGAGTCTTTGGTATTTGGAACAAGAAGTTATGCTAGTACACAGGACACTGAGATGCATGAGGGAGATATTGCATATTACGGAAAGCTCGTTGACATCTTTGTGCTTGCATATAATGGTCATCGCTCCGTGCCTCTTTTCAAGTGTGATTGGGCAGACACTAGGGGACAGAGAGGGAAAAAAGTGGACGATCTTGGCATCACATCGATCAACTTTTCAAGACTCATCCACACAGGGGCATCACCAGACGATGAGCCGTATATTCTTGCTGACGAAGCACAACAGGTTTTTTACGTTGCTGATCCTAAACACAGGGACTGGCACATGGTTATTCATGTGAAGCCCCGAGACCTGTACGACATGGGCGAGGAATATGACGCAACAACCGAAACTACTCAACTCGAAGCCCCACAGAATCTGGAGAATCTCATTACTGCAGATGATGTGCACATACCTGCTGTTAGGGAGGAAGAAGACAACGAATGATTTTATTACGCAATATTACTTTGTAATAGGGATTTTTAAATTTCTACTATTTTAATTTTTTGTTATTTAAGTTTGTTGTTAATCGATATATATATATATATATATATATATATATATATATATATATATATATATATAAATAATAAGAACGGATAGAGTTATAATAATTGAACACACACATGTAATATTCATTCCTTTTAAAAAAAGGAGGATAATAGGTTTTACATCATTAAAAAACATAATTAAAGGTAACTAAAAAAACATAAGTAAAATAAGTAGCTAACTACATAAAAACCCAATCAACCAGCCTCTCACGTCCAACCCCACCGCCTCCTCATCATCATCCTTTCTTCAACTTCCACCTGGACCCCGCCGCCTCCTCCGATGTCTTTCCTGGCGTCTGCGTTCTCTTTCCTCCCACTGTTGTCTGAATTGCTCAAATTCATTCAACCGACGCTCCAAATCCTCCCTTTCACGCTGAAGCCGCTCCCTCTCCTCCCTGTTCTGCTCATTAAACTCCTCCCTGAGCTTTCGATCTCTCTCCTCTAACTCCTTTTGCAGCCTCTCGTCTCGCTGTCGATCTTCATATGATTGGCTGCCACTGGTCTCGCCAACCTCCATATTCCGATAGCGAGTACCATACACTTGTGAAGGTGTCGCACCAAATCCCGCAGTGGGCACGCGCCCGGAATGTTCACGGGCACCGAGGGCCTGCCGTAGTCTGGCTATGATCTGAAATGGGTTGCTATATCTAGCTTGTCTATCAAACTCGTCGTTGTCCATCCCAATTGAGTCTGCAAATTCCTTACAGGCTCGATCAATCACCTCCTGCAAATAAAACTTATTATTACCATCTCATTAAAACTACACAATTCATTTCTATAACTTAGACATCTAATATTATTACCATCTCATCCTCGGCATATGGAACAAATGACCCATCAGCGTGTCTGCGTATTTCCAACAAGAAATCTCTGACGATTTCCTCACAGGTTCTTCCTTGCTCCTGGCCCTCTGCAACTGGAATTAAGAATTGCAATTATATTATTATCATATTAAACAACAAATTAAAAATACAATTGAAATTTTCATAATAACTCATCTCGTACCATCTCACCCATTACCACCGAAAAGGGACGGGAGCCAGTGGTGTGACGAACATCTTGCTGACTGCGCGAATTTTTGCCAATCTCAGACCTCTGGCGGCCTTCCGGGCTGAAACGGAATTTCACAAATTTCTTCCACTGCTCAGGATCAACCCCAGGCGGTATTTGTGCAGCAACCTCCTCTTCAGTTTTATCTCCCAATTTATTCCTATTGTTGAATAAGGTACCCCTTTTTGACTTCCACCCATCCCCTATCTTCTTGAGAGCGTAGTTTTTCACGTGACCATATTTATCTGTAATCTCAAATTTTCTCTAACAAAAGAAATTAAACATAATGTCCATAATGTCAGTATACAAATTAAATAATAGTAATTAAACAACTGAAATTGAGTAATCGATTCTTACTTTGACAATATTGTTCCACGCGTGGTTACGCTTGTGGTCCGGCACCTTCTTCCAATCAAGCAAATCAATAGGAAACATTTTAAAATCAGCACCAACATCACGACAAAAGCGGTTGAATAGAGTGCCCGCTGCTCCGCTGGGCTGCCCTGTGACTTCGAAATGTTGGTCAACCAACACCCTCTCATGCAGAGGAAGGTGATGAGTCTGTGCGACAGTCAACCGCCTTCTTGAGGTCGTGCCACCTCGAAAATTTGCATCATGTGAAAAGTAAAGATTGAAATAAATTCATTAAATTGTATGTGATATAAAAAATAAATATAACAAAAAATAAAAAATATGTATTAATAATATTAAAATTACTCACTTTTCACTATAACATCGGAGCCAGGTGCTCCTCTAGACTGTCTGCCCCGAGTAAATGTGGTTTGAGCAGGGGGCACCCTACTGCTTCTCTCATCGCCATCATCACCCTCCTCATCATCCTCATTGTTCCTCTCCTCATCATTCTCAATGTTCTCCCTATCATCAGCATCATTTCTACTCCCATGTCCCTCCATATACTCATCATATTCTTCTTCATTATCATGCCCCGCCATATTCCTTTCAGCATCAGCAAACACAGAATCTATTGGAACATCATCATTTGTGCGGTTGATCGGGGGTGAAAATAATCCTGGAACAACAGGCACCTCGTAATTAAACTCGCTATCCTCACTACTACTGCTAGACATGCTATATATAGTGGAAGAAACACTTTTGAAAAACTCGCAGGAAAGAAAACACGCTGGAAAGAAGAGAAATGCACGCTGAAAACACGTTTTTTTTATCAAAACACGCTGAAAACACGTTTGAAGCGCTATATTTATAAACAACTGAAAGCCATATCAGCGGTTATAACCGCTGATATGCACAGTCATTAATGCCATTTATGCACTTTAAAGTTTCGAGGCTGGGGACGCAACGGTAGGATTCTAACGGTCACATGCATTTCCGCGGTTTCAACCGCTGTTCTGTACAACGGTCACCTGCAGTCCAGCGCGTGGGCACCGCTGATATGGCATTTATTTTAATATTAAAATCCTGCAACGGTCAGAAGGATTTGAAAGGTCCCAGCATTTCAGCGGTTGAAACCGCTGATGTGGTATTATTTTAATATTATATTCCTACAAAGTTAACGTGCATTTACTGCTCTGTTTTTTTTTAAAAAACAATTATTTAGCTTTTTTTTGTTTGAAAATAATGAAGTCACACGTGCACTTCAGCGGTTAGAACCGCGCATATGCCCTGTTTTGTCTGGAAAAAAAATTGTTGACCGCCATTTTCGTTTCAGCGGTCAACCAAGCAACCGCTGAAACGGGTGCCCAATTCAGCGGTTCTTGCCCAACCGCTGAAGTGCAAGCGTCCACTTTACCCCTTTTTTTTGTAGTGGTATGTCTTCCATTTATCCTTAATATCATCTAACTCTTTATAAAACTCTTCAAATGCTGTAGAACGAGCTTCACTACTTTTTTTTTGCTCAGTAACGAGCTTCACTACTCAAGACTTTTTTCACTTCCTTTTTTGGTAAGAGATATTTTTCCCAATTTTCCTCATTATCACACATTTGTATATCCTTGAAACATTGTTTCTTGAGTTTAATTTTCTTTTTGACATTATCATTTCACCACTAGGTCTCTTTATCGCGTTTAATAGTTCCCTTTGATTCATTTGAAATTTCTTTGGCAACCTTTCGAACCATCATAGTCATTTTTTTTCACATTTCATTAGTACACACTTGCACCTCCCAAACACATTCATTTTTCAACCAATTCATAAAAATCTCTATTTTTTCTCCTTTTAGCTGCCACCATCTAATTTGTGGTTGTAATATTTCTTGTCGCTTCGTTTGATTAAACGTCACACGAACATCTAAAACTAGAGGTCTATGTTGTGTTGTCACATACACAATCATCTAGAATCACCTTACATTTTGCAAAAATTCGTCTGTTTGATTAATTAACCATATATGACATGTCAATTATGTGTGTATTATTTTCTAATTCAAACATGACAATGTAGTTAACACCATATAAACCGTATCCAAATTCCATGTTATGATTTTTTTTTTGGTCGAGAAAATTCCATGTTAAGATGATAACACGTTATTTGAATTTTAAATCATATACACCATATCCAAATTCCATGTTATTATGATAATGTGTCATGTAATTATTCCTCACTTTTCCTTATGATAAAACATTTTTAGAGAGTTTATCTTTATTTTGGAATATATGACATATTTCTAATTTTTTTAATGTTTACCTAAGTTGATCCCATTATTAATACTTCAACAATAATTAACAGAGAAATAAAGGAGAAATTAAGGAAGATGGTTGTAGTAGTGTTTTTTTTTTCAAAAAATAATATAATAATTAACTAACATATAACCTTAATCTAATTACATTATGTAGTGACAAAAGTGGATTATACAATGAGTGGTAATATTTTCTATATTCAAATAAACTCATGAATTAGGAGAAGAACGTAATGACAAAAAGTTAAATAACATATATGATATATCTACTGTGTAATTAGGAGGAAAATTGTTGCACACAAGTCAACATAACTGAAATTGTTCACGCCACGTACGATTTCTCACTTGTGTTAGAAACCATACTCGTTTTTAGTGGTTCACTTGAATAGAGACCGTGAGTTCATTGTTTTCATAAATATTGTTTTCCTATCCCATCATAAATATAAAACTTAATAAATTACCTAAGTCGATAATATTATGGTTATTAATTTAGTTAAAACCACATGATATAATAAAAACACTCTAACTATCTACCTTTACTCACAAGTCTCACCCATTCTATATTTTTTGCTTATTATTTAGGAGCATCAATGATAATTTGGAAAAAGATTATAAAAATTAGAAAAGTGTTATTATAGACTATGCTCACTTCTTTAAATAGCTTCTATATGTTTTATAATAGAGTTTTATGATACAAAATCATATATAAGAACCTATATTTGATACATACATTTAATCAATATATATAGGATGAGTGAATTTGGAAAAACTCTTATTTTAAGATTAAGTGAGATAATACAAATATCTATATCTTAATAACTACAGCTATATGGATGCAACACAATACATATAAAAAAGGGTCAGCCCAGTACACACACTTATATACACACACACACACACCTAGCTTTGTTTAAAATGGAAAAAGGGGGAAAAGGAACAAAACTATATTCTTGAAACTTGAGGCTAGAAAGCAGAAAGAGCAAAGAGTGACATGGCCAATCCTATAAGAGCAAAAGATGCCATGATAGGTGAAGCTTTGTTTGAGCAATAAGGGCACTGGTCATCATCATGGCTTGATGATGAAGCTGGAGATTGTGTTGCAGTGACCCTAATCACATTTATATCAACCTTTTGACCTTTCTGGCAGTGCCCTGGAAAACCACAAATGAATAGGTTGTGGCCATAACTATTGAGTTTAACGGAGTCATTTCCTGTGTTAAAGGTCTCTAGAGGAGTTCCTTCTGAAATATTGCATGAATTGTATATCTTATATGGTACTCTCATCACATTGTGGTACTGAGGATTGTACTCAAAAACTGCTTACACAAACACAAACACACACACACCATATTAGTTCTTCCTCTTCA
Source organism: Mimosa pudica (assembly GCA_029929735.1). Taxonomy (NCBI): domain Eukaryota; kingdom Viridiplantae; phylum Streptophyta; class Magnoliopsida; order Fabales; family Fabaceae; genus Mimosa; species Mimosa pudica. Next base: position 4,821,592 of record JAKELP010000014.1, on the reverse strand, counting down.
CATTCATACGAACAATTCTTGTGGCTATCTTTAGTACTTTACTTCATTCGAACAAACATGTGGGTTTTAGAACAAAAATAATTTGAAAGTGTGAATAATGAGAATTAACTATATGCAACAGCATATTCACAGGTCCAAACCCCTCAGGTTCTGTTGTGAGTGCAACTCTTTTAATTACATGCATTGCTTATTTCTAGTTATGTAAAAATGACTTCTATTGTTTTGGATATAGTTGCATGCATGTAGGTTGTATGCACCGCTGAAAAGTTGCACTCGCTAAAAATATGTGTAAATCCTTTTTAAAAAATGCCAACACTTTTTGGCAATATTTTTTTGTCCATCAATCTTTCAAAAATACAGTATGTCAAATAAATAAACTTAATTATAATAGGGTTTTATTATCTTCCAATAAACAAAGCTTATAAAATGGTATTTTTGTCAATGGTCTTGTAGCCTATAGTAGAATGAGAGTTTCCTTTGAGAGGAGAGATCATGGGTTGGACCTTGCTTATAATCTCATGCTGACAGTGTCACCTTTTGAGTAAGAAAATGATATTTCCAGCATATAGAAAATTAGATGTGGATTATATAGAGAATGACGACTTACTGATTGTATCACCAACTTGGAAGTTGTTAGAAGCAGCCCATTTGTTGTAGTCAACATTGCCAATGGAGGTCCAACCAGGAAAGCCCCCAACCTTATACGTAGCTCCATCTGACATCTTCGCTATCTTCATCATCATCATCATTGTGATCACCAAAATAATAACATTGTTTGTCTTTATCATTGGCATATCTCTCAGACCTCTGATGAAGCAAATTATAAACTTTTTCTGATGGCTGTTTTATATTTAACTTGCTTATTTTGAGAAGATAGATGAGAGTTGATGAAGGTTCTTCTCTTTTTTTATATAGTAGCTCTTTGATTTTTTTTTAAAGGAGATTAAGGTCGCGGAAGAAGTTGCAACTTCAGTAATGGAAATCGGAACGTAGAGAAGATTATGGTTTACGAATAATTAGTAATAATAGTTAAATGTAATTATCTCCGTATAACTGTTTTGTTGTTTTGAAAGCAGATTAATTCAGTTTCTGTCTCGTTGCATTTTTTTTTTTGTTTTATTTGTTTTTTAGTTGCTATATTTGGCTGAACGTGATGATTATCTTGTGCATGTAGAAGGCATAACCTAATATTGTATTATTAATTTTAACAACTTTTGTGTTTGGATCTATGAGACGGAACATTACACTCTCCGTTACTATATATAGGATATTTTAACGATGATGCATATCACGTCAATTCTGCTATTGAGTTTTGATAGACAACACGATTTCGATTGTAAGGGAATTACATGAAATCTAAATTAATAAGAAAAACAAATATCAAAACTAAAACAAAAGGCACTACAAGAAAAAGGGGCACTAGTCATATAAGGCATGTTGGGCAAAAATGAAGTGCAACATTTTTTTAACTTAACTAATTTTGTCGCCCAAATTAAATTCGACAAGTAGCATATTATACCAAAGAAATCTGAATATTTTATTAATATATATGCTTGTTGCGCCACTCAAGCACGACAAACATAAATATTAAACATAAATATATATATTAAAAAATATATATTTTTCTCGCACCACAAAGGCACGACAGTGATATATATTTTTGTCGTGCATGTGTGGCATAACATAAACATATTAATAGATTTGTGTCGTGTATTTTACGTGCAACAGAATTATATACTAAATTAATGTCTTTGTCATGTCGGAATGCGGGACAAACATGTAAGACCGATAAATTTGCCGCACCCTCTTGGCATGACATATTTGCACAGTATTCATAAACAGATATACACGTGTTTAAATTTATCATTTAATAATGTTATTGTCACACTTTTTGACGACAAAGATTTAAAATTGTATATAGATGAATTCAACAAGCTTGAAGCTTACTTGAATGAGGTGAGGACTATGGATCCTGGTTTAGATTTGTTAGTAGAGTTGAGCAGGGAGGCTTTAGAGGATAGTAGGAGGGTCTTTAGTAGAGCTTACATATGCTTCAATGCTTCAAAGGTAAATATCAGGACTGTGGTTTCCTATTTATATGTGCATTAGTGACAGTTTTTTATTTATATGTTTTATTTTTTTTCTTGTACTTGTAGACTAGGTGGAAGGTTGGATGTAGAGGTCTCATTGGACTTGATGGTACTTTCGTAAAGGGGAAAGCTAGGGGCATTCTACTGACGGCAACTAGCTTAGAAACTAATGATTGCTATCCAATTGCCTTTGATGTTAGCCAAAGAGAGAACACTGAAATTGGAGGTGGTTCATTGGTATTCTAAAAAACTCTTTAGATTTGGGAGATGGGGAGCGTGTGACCATTATATCTGACATTTAAAAAAGGTTTGGCATATAAAATGGTTTACATTTTTTTTACTTTTTATTACATTTGTTGCAGTTTTAAACATGACATTTTTACATTTTTTACATTTTTGAACAGGGGTCGTTGATTGCTGCAAGAAAGGTTTTTCCTGAAGTCGAGCATCATCTTTGCACAAGGCATATATATGCCAACTGGAGTAAGAAATGGAAAGGGGGGAGTTGAAGAAGACATTCTTTGCATGTGCCCGAAGCACATTTGAGGAAAGGTTTAGAGATAACCTAAGAGAACTAGCTGAGCGTAGTCTTCAAGCAGCGAAGGACTTGTTGCATTATCCTCCACAAAGCATGGTGTAGAGTGTACTTGAGGACTACAAGCAAGAGTTGGATTGAAGACAACAATACTAGCGAGAGCTTCAACGCCTGGGTCCTTGACTATAGTTTTCTACCTATAGTAAAAATGATAGAAAGTATACAGACTAAGTTAATGACAAGGTGGGCTGATTCTGACAACATCGTCAAGAAATGGAGAGGTAACTTCAGTCCTAAAAGTATTAGATGTATGAAGATATATAACATGTTGCTGTCAAGAGGGTGTTCCATACATTTCAATGGGGATGATAGTTATGAGGTGATTGATGGAAATGATAGGCATGTTGTATACATATACAAGAGACAATGTACATGTACTGATTCATGCTATATCTGCACTGATTCACGCTAATATAGATCCTGTTAGTGTCAAATCGCGTTTCTATCATAGAGATGCATCTCTAGCATCTTACAAGGTTAAATTCCAACCTTGTAGGGGGCAGGAATTTTGGGGTTACCAAAGGTACTTACCATAGAGAAATTTCCTGGGAGGCCGAAGTTGAAGAGGATTCGAACTGATGAGCCAAGGAGGAGAAGAAAAATTGCTAATGTCGTTACTGCTGCGGCTGTTGAGTCTGAATAGCCAAATTCTGACTTGCCACCTCCATTGTCTGACAAATTAAGAGAGGCTCTAAACATATATGCTTAATTTGTAGAAATGCAGGACCGAGCTAAGTGTCCAAATGTGAGTGTCTACCACATAACTCATGTTATTATGCAGGATAGTATGTTTAAATTCATTTTGTCTTTTAACTCGTGTTGTTATGTTTTGTAGAAACCAACTCAAATCTACAACCTTCACAAGAAAATTCAACCACGCGAAAATGTCATAAAGGTCGTGCATTCTATAGAGATAATCCACCATGCCCTACCGAGTCCAGACAAATAAGTGGAGGTCGTGGAGGCCGTGCATTCAATAGGTGCACTAACAAATCTCTCAATGGGATGAGAGTGGTATTTGATGCATACACTGGAAGGTCTATTATTAATGTATGTATGCACTACTTTATAAAATCATGAGCTTGTATTTCCACCTCAATTTTTTTGGACTTACAATTAATATATGAACTTGTTTGTTTTATAGCCTGGTATGCCCAATGAGATAGTCCATGGGGGTCTCTCTTATGAACACACAACAGATGTTGAGACAAGGATGCCATTATCAAATGAGAAAGAGACTAGAAGAATGAATACAAGGTCTCAAATTGCTGGACAAGGGGCACCTTGTGCTATCAAGTATAGTGGAGATGATGGGAAGACAAATCCAACTCCTACACAACTTCCTGTCAGCCTACCTCGTCTCATGTGGAATGGACAACCAGCCATTACTACTTCTCAGCGACTCAAGATGAAAGACAAGGCACTTATTTCTTCAACTATCAGACAGAAGGCACCAATAAAGAGAGGAAGACATTAGTTAAATGTGATGTGCTTTTCTGCAGTGGTCTTTGTTTTGTTAAGTAAACTACCTTGTTTATGTTCCACAAGCTCTCTGGGTTGTTTAGTGTCTTTTGGTTATGCCTTTGTTTTGTCATGGCAAAACTTACCATGTTTATGTTATACAAATAAACCTCTCAGTTTACTATGTTTTGGTTATACTTTTGTTTTGTCAAGGCAAAAACTACCATGTTTATATTCCTTATTATCAAACAAGCATTATTTACTCGTCATTTGGTTATTTTGAAATTATGTATCATTTTCTTCATCTATGGATTCTAATTTGATTTTATATAAGGAGGGATAAATGGAGAAAGAATAGAAGAACAAACATAAATTCATCTAGACCACTTCTCATTACATAACTAACATAATAAAATATATTGTTCAACAACATAATTAGCAAATGAGTGATATTGTTCAGTACACCCATTTTTTTAACCAAAAATAAAATGAAGCCAACATTCCCAACCCTACAACACCTTCACCTATATACAATCATCTAACCAAATATGCGATTCAGAAACAACCACACCCAAGTTCCCAACACTATTTCGATAAAAAAAAGTTCCCAACACTACAACAATGGCTACTTTCAGTGTCTTCCCAATCTTCATCAAATAAGCTACCACAACCCCAAATTCTGTTGCAGGATTGCTCATTTCTCCTCTGATAAGCCTAATGTTCGCATCCTCAAGCATTTCAACCTTGTTATGCAGCTCCTTGATCACGACTTTAGCTCTGTCCCCCATTTCTTCGTCAATCCACCGGAAGAAGTCACATTTTTTGCCCTGAATGTAATCACCACACTAGTTAGTAGAAAACAAAACTTTAAACACCAATCAACGTCTAACAACAAAAACACCATATACTACTATAGTTTCCACACCCTAGAAACCTCTTCCCTGAGTTCTCCTCCGTCCATGGTGTGCGAATGGGAGCAACCACACAGCAGCAGGAAGGCCTAGTCCTCCTCCTTCCTCCACTTGCCGTTGAAGAAGTCAAATATGTCATTCCTCTATCAGATCTAGCTTTTTTCCTCCACTTGCCGTTGAAGTTGTAGTGTCGACTTCTGCCCAAGTTATCCAGCAAGAGGAGACCTTTATATTTGAAATTACAAATAAAAAGAGATAAGTTAACCCAATTATCACTAACCCAGTACGTGTGTCCCCTCTTTTCTGCTTGCCACATACGCCTTTAACGTGTTCCGCTCAACCTCCAACTGTTTATGCTATTTTCGCCCTATTTTGTTAGGCTTCCAGTGTATTTTTGCCCTTAAAAATACTTTCGTATACTGGGTGCTCCCAAGTGGATACTTCCAGGGTAGATTTGGCCTTAATCCCTTTTTAAAAGGGTAAAAGTTCATATCTCCCTCGGAAGTTAAACAAAAGTTGCAAATCCCCTAGAGATTTTTAGTGCATTTTCATCCCAGAAATAAAATGTAACATATTGTTACTAATTCCCTAATTAACCTGTGACATCTCTTTTAGTTCAATAATATCTTTACTAACTATGATAGAAAAAGGAATTTCAATAATATCAATATCTCTATCATAGTTAGAAAAAGAATATCCTAATGATTAAAATATTATCCATGATAGAAAAGAATAAACTAATACAACACAGCTGCTATCATGGATAATTTATTGTTAACCATGTTAGAAAGGATTTGTCTAACATGGTTAATAAACAAAACTAGTTGATATTAAACAATAAATAGATATATACATGCGGAAACGAATGCAGGCCTATACAAATTGGCAATATACAATTCCAAATAAACTATATAACCTCTACTACCTAATTCCCTTTCCTGATGCTCGTGCCTGTGCATGAATACCTGCAAAAATGTCAGTAATCGTGGGATGAGACAATTTGTCCCAGTAATCACTGCTTAACTCACTATAACAGTGAGATGTGCGGTAGCGAGGGCGTCTAAAGGGTACCACATTTTAAATTCAGTAATAGGTATATATATAATCCACTTCTTCCAATATATCCTCTAATCAATTGATACTGCCTCATCAACTTTCACACTCACTTATAGATGCATTGTGCCATCACGGTGCATTCAAGCATCTAATCTTCACTATATGATTTGACACTGTGCCCCTCTCTATAATGAGGGGGCAATTTCCCTCTCTGGCAATCTCCAGAGAGAGAACCCCAATTCTGTTTCTATTGCAGAACGGGAATGGTTGGGCTCTTTAATGCCAAACAACCGTAGGCCACTTACTTTCTCTAGTAAGTAGACCCATAATTCCCGGTCTCTAGTCCGAAAAGGATTAGTACAAATAACTGTCGATCGGCCAATCGACAGTTATCATCGCGCGATGGTACATGTAACTCAGTGTCATGCAATGCTTACCATATCTCGATCAATATCTCATCCATGATAATCAACACCAACATCAATATCAACATCCACATCATCTCACATCACCTTCCAATCTATTATCCACAATACTTTCCCTCAACATAACTCTCCAAAGATCTCCACTCACATATAATTCCTTTTTTATACTCACAACCTCTCAAATAACTATTATAACACTACACCTGCAACCATGTCACAATCATTCCAAGATACTCAGCACTACCAGACAGGATACTACATATATAATGTGTCAAAATATTTTATATGAAAATAATCGTGTTTGAAAGGCACCCGATAGCCTGTTTTATATAAAAATACCTTTTCCAAGATAATATATGTATAGAGAGGGTGAGAAAGGATTTTAGAAATCCCCAGCTAACGTCACCCTCATTGTTATAGCAAGGTTAAGTGTGATCACCTGTCGCCCTTAGCATTCCACTGTCTTTCTTACCGTTTCTTATAGATTTTTCCTTCCAAACACCATCACCACAAGTTGCTCCTATAATAATATAGTACAGAATGATAAATCAATATCATTTCTACTTCATAATATTTAATGTCTCTCGTATTCACTTTACTACCCAATCCCTTCTTTACTTTGTCTTAGACATGCATTTCAAACACATTACAAGTTCATAAACATGACTTAACATAATACATTCCAAGTCAAAAGCACACTGTAACATCCCAAAAATTTAATTAAAGATAATACGAAATTATTTGGGTATTATTGAGGAAATTTAAAGTCTTAGGGAGCATTTTTATGATATTTTGGGCAATTGATAAATATTAAATCTTAGTTAGCTTGAAATTTAAATAAATATAGTAAAAAGGATTAATTGGAGTTATAAACTTTCATGAACAAATATTTTTGAAACCTAGAAAATAGTATGATAGAAAGAGAGGGTAAAAATAATATATGCAAACTTTTGGGCTAGAAATGTAATTAAGAATAAACAATAGGGTAATTAATTGTAATATTCCCTAAAGTATATATATATACTCATCTCTTCTTCCTCCCCTAAACCTAGCCGCCCCCTTCCCTCATCCGACGTCCCTCCCTCCTCCTACACCCCTCCGTTCGAAACCTCATCTCCGCCTCCTCCCCTGCGACGCCGGCAACGGAAACGGCGGCGGCCAAGAGGGTGGTGGCAAACCTCAACTCCTTTTCTTTGTTTCTTCTACCTCAGCCTCCTATTTTCTCCCTTCCTCACTTTGTTTCCTTTCGGTTCCGGCGAGTTTGAAGATGTGCTACGGTGGCGGAAAGTAAGTGTCGACCATTCTCTTCGTTCCTTAAGTCATTTGTCCTACCATCTTCGTTTTCCTCAGTCTTCCTTCCCTTTTTGCTATTCAGTTCGGCCAGCCACCTTGGTGGCCGATTTCCGGCCATTTTCCGGCGATGGCAAACTCGAATCAAACACACAACTTCATATTCAAGTTAGGTAAGCTCCTTCCCCTGCAATTTCTTTCCTTTTCTGCGAGTTTGGAAGAGAGAATGATTAGGGTTTGATTTAGATTTTGGGTTTAGAAATTTACTAAGAGAGTGACTGAACTTTGGTTTATGGTGTATGTTGATGAACCAATTAAACTAGATTATATATTTTGTATTTGCCTAAAGTTTCTGGTTCTTGCTTGATTTGTATATAGTGGTTCTTGAAGTTGGTCCCTTATGTCTCTACTTTGTTCTTGTTTGTGTCTTTGGTGTGTGAGTATTAGGAAAGTTGAGACTCAAGCATGTTGATTCCCTTGATTTCTATTTTGTTATGGCTGAATTGAGGTTGTGGTGGGTAGTGTTCAGATTTTTGCAACTAAGTCATTTTCCAAGTATAAGTTGAATTTATTGGAAGATTAATGAATTGGGTTATGAAATTGAAATTTTAGGGCTTAATAAATTAGTTTTAAAGCAAAGCTCATATATTAACTTTGATGTTTTGTGAAATTGGGAAAACCTTGAAGTTGGGCGTTCTCAAATCCGACGGGTTTAGAATGTTGATGTGTTATGCTGGTTGGTTGAATTTGGTTATGTATGTGACTCTTAAAGATGTTCTATGTGATTTTCTTGTTGGGATGCTTGATTTTGAATGTTGCTGTGCATATGTGATCTCATAACTATGAAGTATATATCAGTGGTTGCTGTTGTATGTCAAGATTTGTTTGAGAATAAATGCAAAAATTTATGGTTTTGCCTTGTTTAGTCTGCCCCTTTTGTGTTTTACCAAGTGTTGATATACTAGTGTGCGTGCAGTGGTTAACTTTGGTGATTTGTGTAAATGGATTGAAGTGGACCTGCTAATCAATTTTTAAATAAACACTTGTTACATTACTTGCTGAGTTGAGTTTATTAAGCATGCATATCAAATTTTTGAAAACTCGTGATTGTTATTAAGTTTTGATGTATGTCGCTTTTTGGCCATTGTACTTGGCCGAGTTTACGGCTCTCCTCGTTTTTATGGTATGCTTGCCCTACTAGGTTACTAATGAAGTATAGACATATGTCCATGCTATGTTTCAAAAATGGTAAATGAATGATGGGTATTGATGGGTGCCTTGCATGTTAAAATTTGGGTTAATAAGTGTGGTTGCTACATTGTAAATGCATAAGGATATTGTATTTCATTTGTGGTTGCTGATTTGTTTAATTTAGGACAACAAAGTAAAGGAAGGAAAAATTTATTACTAGTATGGTGACATTATAATCTAATGTTATGAAATAGAGTTCTTAGGAGTTTTATAGAGGAATATTACTCCTCCTTCAACATAGGTGTGTGTATTCGGTTAATTCTCTATTTTATAAAGAATGAAGATGGATTTCTATGGAACTAATTGGATTTTTATATTAAAAATTATACAAGGTTATTGTTTGATCCAAATATAAGACAAGTGGGAAATATTCTGTTTCTTCTCTTTATGGTTTCATGTGTTAGATAAGAAAGTTAAAATGAATTAAATTGAGGCCTTGGATTGGATTTTTACTTAATGTGCTATTAAGGTCTTCCTCATTAGTGGATTGATTGTGAAGATAAGAACTTTGAATATAAATCATTGTGTGGATGGCTTGGTGTGATTTCTTTGTTAGTTCTTGAGTGGGGTATTAGTAATGAATTGGTTCTTTTTAATGATGAACTTGATGTTTAAGTTAGATTGGAATAAAGAATGACAATGAAGAAGTTTTGAGAACTAACCTTATCCAAAACATAATTATATGTAATGAGTTTTATAAAAAGTCCTCTTGAGTGAACATTTGATTATATCCATGTGTGTGTGGTTTCAGTTTGTGTAAATTAAGTTGATTTTAATGGATTGCTCGTTTGGTTGTTAGCCTTATTGGATCGAGAAATATTTGAAATGTGTTTTTTAGGGATTCTTGAGATGTTAAGATGTGAATAATCAAAATGATTTTTGTAAGAGTTAAATTAAAAAGAGGGAAAATGGGTAGTAACGTTAGAACCGAGAGAGACGTGCCATTTATTATACAGATTTAAGTATAGTTGTTTACCTTTATTATTACTTTTATGTAATAATAGGTGAATCTACTAAGGAATGAATGGTAAGGAAGAGCAACTGCGTGTTAAAGGGCAGTAATCACTCTTAACCTTACTATAACATTGAGGGTGATGTTAGCTGGGATTTTCAAAATCCATTCTCACCCTCTTTATATATATTGTCTTTAAAAAGTTATTTTTATATAAAACAGGCTATCGGGTGCCTTTCAAACACGATTATTTTTATATAAATGATTGATTTACATTTTACATATATTATCCTGGTGGTGGTGGTAGCTCCTGAACAGTATGACATACAGGTGCCATATTCTGATCAAAGAAGATTGAGGTTTGAAAGGGCGTGAATTGTTGAGTTTGAGATTGTGAGGGATTTATGTAGTACTCAGTTAGAGATAATGATAGTTAGGTTGAGGGAAGGAATTGAATGGTTGTGAATGAGATTGTGATATTGAAAGGAAATGGTGATTGAGATGTCGAATATTGTGAGATATTGAAAAGGATATTGTGAGCATTGCATGACACTGGTTTATATTTGTACCATCGCGCGATGATAACTGTCGATAGGCCAATCGACAGTTATTTGTACTGATGATCCTTTTCGGATTGATTGGATCGGGGATCATAGGTCAACTTATTGAGAGAAGTGACCTACGGTTGTTAAGGCATTTTAGAGCCCAACCGCCCCTACGGTTGTTAAGGCATTTGAAAGCCCAACCGTTCCCATTCTGCAATGGAAAACAGAATTGGGGTTCCCTCCCTGGGGATTGCCAGAGAGGGAAATTGTCCCCTCTTTATGGAGAGGGACACAGTGTCAAATCATATAGTGAAGATTAGATGCTTGAATGCCCCGGGATGGCACAATGCATCTATAGGTGAGTGTGAGAGTTGTGGTGGTAGTAACATTAGATTGGAGACTGGGGAGGTGATATTTAGTTATGTGGAATCGACTGAGGGATTTGAGTGATATGTGGGAAGTAGAGATGATGAATTTGAGTTGATTTAGACGGAGGGACTTGAATGATGAATGAAAGACTAGACATGTATATATATATATATTATTGGTTTTAAATGTGGTACCCTTTAGACGCCCTCGCTACCGCACATCTCACTGTTATAGTGAGTTAAGCGGTGATTACTGGGACAAATTGTCTCATCCCACGATTACTGACATTTTTGCAGGTATTCATGCACAGGCGCGAGCATCAGAAAAGGGAATTAGGTAGTAGAAGTTATATAGTTTATTTGGAATTGTATATTGCCAATTTGTATAGGTTTGCATTCGTTTCCGCATGTATATATCTATTTATTGTTTAATATCAACTAGTTTTGTTTATTAACCATGTTAGACAAATCCTTTCTAACATGGTTAGCAATAAATTATCCATGATAGCAGCTGTGTTGGATTAGTTTATTCTTTTCTATCATGGATAATATTTTAATCATTAGGATATTCTTTTTCTAACTATGATAGAGATATTGATACTATTGAAATTCCTTTTCTATCATAGTTAGTAAAGATATTATTGAACTAAAAGAGATGTCACAGGTTAATTAGGGAATTAGTAACAGAATGTTACACACACAATTGAGACAACCATAATAAAACTAACTCTATCATATCACATCTTTGAGTTTATCACCACAACACTTAATAACATCCATTAGCCTTAGCCCTTTTTTTTCCACTCAAATTTCAATTATGACTCAGCCAAATTCCAACATAACTCAATCATGCCTGTAGCAACTCAAATTACATTCTTCCACAATGGTTTTAAGCACTTAAATAAGGTACACATGATGGCTACATTACAAAAGAATACCTCAATTGAATCCAACTCCAATAGGTCACAAAACTGTAGAGAGCACATATTGAATGACAGTAAACTACTAAGCCATAAAGCAACTATCCACTTGATTTCACACCTCCCAAAACAGAAAAATGCTAACACAAAGCATATCAGATTCCAAGGATATCGAATTCCAATTCACTATCACAGTAATTAAATATTACTTAACATTTTACTTCCTCATTTATTCATTAGGATTACATCACTGCCCCAAGACATGATATTCAATCACATGGTACAGCTCAAAGAAAACCCAAGGAATCATAGTTTTAACTTTGAAACTTAAAATGCCATGTACATAACTAGTTACTATCGTACTTCCTAAAATTTAAATCAAACTTAAAGCATTTTTCTTTGCTTAACCTGTACGGCCAATAGCAAATAAAACACAAATCTCAAACAAAATCAAAGATGTACCATAAGATACAATTCTAAGATATTCCTATCCAATTAATTAGAGATCACAAGTCAGGATTCCTAACCTACACTGTCCACAACAGAGCAATAAATATCCTCAATTTAAATCAGTTCAGTCCACATAGAAGTAGGTTAAATAAATGAACAGCACATCACATACACACTTCAATGAACATACATAATCAAGTAAGAATCATACATAGTAAGACCACCTACTTCCACCACAATCAGACCTGAGAAAATCATTCTATAGCTCCATTAAGCTTTTTAAAAAGAAAACCTAGTTAAATTAGAGTTATGAACACAGAATCACAAGGTGGTCATTTAATTTGATATCCCCAAAATTAGGGTTTTGCACCAAACTTCATAAGACATATAATTGCAACAGTTATAACACCAAACGATCAAGCTTTGACTTAAATCTTTAATTCATTTTCATGACTCAAACCTAACCCAATTCTAATTCACCCTCAACTCGCCTAAAACTCCGAAAAGAAATGGCAACAAAATGGAGAAATAAGTCTCACCTGGGTTAGGTGCTGCTGCAGCGTCGAACCCGCCGTGATGCTCGCCGGAACTATCAACGAAGGGAGCAGAGAGTAAGGAACGGAGAAGAGGAAAATTGAAGTTGGAAAGAAGAGCATGGATCAAAGAAATGGCAAGGCTTACCTTATCTCGGGTCTGACATTGCCTGGGTCGCCGGAGCCAAGGAACCCGCCGGAAATCGGCCATCTTCGACGCAGGGAAACAGAAACACGAATTGAAGGTGAGGGAAGAGGTGAGGTCTCAGTTTGGGAGAGTAAAGAGATGAAGAAAGAAGTGGCGGAGGGCTCCGCCGTGATACCCGTCAGAAGAGGCCGCCGGAAGGAAGAGAAGCAGGAGGATAGGGGAGGAGAAGAGAGAAATCGAAGGTGGAGGGGGTGACATGCGGCGGCTAGGGCTGGGAAAATGAAGAGGAAGAGGAAGAAGGTGAATATATATATATATATACTTTAGGGAAAATTACACTTGACTACCCTAATGGTTATTCTTAATTATATTTTTAGCCCAAAAGTTTGTATATATTATTTTACCCCTCTCTTTCTATCATACTATTTTCTAGGTTTCAAAAATACTTGTTCATGAAAGTTTATAACTCCAATCAATCCTTTTGACTATATTTCTTCAAATTCTAAACTAACTAAGATTTAATATTCATAAATTGTCCAGAATATCCTAAAATTTCTCCGTAAGACTCTAAATTTTCTTAAATGAAACATCAATAATTCCTCATTATCCTTAATTAAAATTTGGGATGTTACAATTCACCCCACCTTTTAGGAATTTTGTCCTCAAAATCCACGACACCTACACCTAACACAAATAAATTCATGCATCAATTCTGTATTCTGCATATTAACTCTAATCATTTCACCAAAACTTAATACACTCAACGCCATACTTCACCATTTATCCTCATTCAATCTATAGTAATCATCAATACTCATTCCGCTTCTCCTAGCTCACCTTCATTTACTAACCACCCTAACCTCGAATCATTTGTATTAAAGTCCAATATCATACATGACAACAACATCCTGTTCAAAATCTAGTGATTTCCTCAATCATAATCCAAGATCTCGCTTCTAATTGTTAGATAACAGCTCCATAAAATTCGATTCCTAACTTTAGCTCATGATTCTCACTTAATATACACTCATCCATGTCAACTTCAACATCAAATTTGTGGTTAATTACCTCAAATTTCAATAAAATAGACGTTCACTACACTTCCAGTCTGACATATTACACTCTACTAGTTCCTTTATCTATTTTGCTCAACCATAAGCACAACTTTAAGATTTCATCACTAATTCAAATCATCTCATTCTCATCCATACAAGCCTAACGCTAACATATCACCAAGTCAAAACATCTCATAATTTCAGTATATTACTCTAAGTCATCAACACGCAATGTACTGTTAAGTAATCACCTTAACTTCAGTTCCAAGCATAAATTCCTAGATTTCATTCTTCAAACCAAATTTCCGGTTACTCATCAGTTCCTATTCATAATATAGTGTTTTAATCCTTAGAATCAAAACTCACTCTCAATGACCTCTATTTCAATCCATACCAGCTCGACAATCTTATTTCCCATAATTCCCTAAATTTCTCAGATCTTCAAATGATGAATTTCTATCATTTGCTTCCAACTAAGTAAATAATCAATGAAAAATATCTCACATTTTTCATACATATTTCTAACAGCAAATCTCAAAGCATGAGGAAACAAACATTTCATTTCAAATCATCAAGCAATTTAACATGCAATGCGATGCAATCATAACACTTCGTATCTATACGTTTAAAACTAAAATCAAAATTTTCATTTTCACAACAGATTGCCAAAAACAGAGGAAAAGAGAAAACTTCAAAGTTTGTGAAACAACAAATCCGTATGAATTTATTCGTTACTTTAACTAGTGACTCTTACTTAACATATGTCTAACTATATCAACTTCATCATCAAAATCGACATCAATTGTATTCAATTCCCATGAATCAATAAAAACTTTTGCTAAAACTTCAACATAAAATATTAAACTCAACTAATTTCTTTACCACTTATCACATCATGATCGTAACTTCAAAATCCATAGCCATCACTCCAAAATAATTAATCCATCTTGGTATAATTCACATATTGATAACAATTCCCAACAACACACCAACATCACTAATTCCTCTTCATCATGGAGCAATTCAACCAACAGGTCAGCTGGTGATTTCCCTATAACTAAAAGATTCACTAATTAAATTTCCCTTAAGCTAAGTCTCTCTTCTCTTCTCTTTCAACATCCCCAACATACAAAAATAAAGAACAGAGTTCACCGTTCTCATCATAATGCTCAACTACAAATTAAAGGACATAATTCTAACATCAACAAACTTTTATAATCTTTCGTTTAATATAACACATTGCATCAACTTTCCAAACCAGAAACTATACTTTGTTATTATTCTTTTCTACAAAATTCACCACAATTTGATCCTCTAAATAAAAAAAATGTCTATTTGAGAGCCTACAATTTGCAACCAATCTCAAATAAGTAATAAGCACTACCCAAGTAGTATTCAAACATTAAAAACATCATAACTTCATTCAGCTCCACTTAATCACCAATATGTCACATGTTTTAACTCCTCTTCCATTACTTTCATCTAAAATCACATTTTCAATCCTTTAACATCACATTAAAATGATCAATAAACTTATCATACCATTAATCAAAGAACTAGCCCAGAAACTTATTAGTCCTTCTTAATCTCCTAACTATCACTTCCCCTTGTAACAGAACCTTTTAAAAATTTTCCTTCCTAAATCTCAAATTGCAGAAAATTTCTAAATACACATGCAAGCACAAAACATCAACAATCTTTTTAGAAACAACTTGCCTATAAATTCTTTCCTATGAATCAGCCCCACAATCACCAAGATAAAGGGAAAGCATTAGACATATCACTCCTTGAACATAAGAGAAAAAGTTGAGAGGCTGAACAAAGGTTTGGAGATCAATAAAATAAGGTAGAACTTCTTGCAAAGAGTCCCACCTAACCAACTTCATGGATATCTAATCAGCTTTCATGCTCATATTTCACATATCACCCTAATACTTGACTACAAAACAGAATTTATATTGCTTAAAGTTTGCTAAAAATGACATTAAAGTTCAGAACAAACATAGCATTAATAGTCAAAGCACAACAACCATTTCCCATCCAAACATAATATATCCATTTTCATCCACTTAGATTATCACATCATCTTCCAACGACTCAAATTTATCAATAATGACATAGTTTAACAAGCAAACAAATCAACCAAGAACTAAAGTCAATAATTCTTATTCCACCTTAAATTCATTATTAATCGTGATTTTCAATTTCCTTCATCCCATAACCCAATAAGGTATCTCATGATGCCTCGACTATGATTATGGTCGGCACATAATCATATTCGAGACCCCAGAGAAGCATCCTTATTTCGTTATTCTTCCTAAATTCTTATAAACATCTTTATTTATATAGTTATTCTTACTATATTCATCTCAATCTCTCCACAATACCTATTCAACTTGCGCTTATCACTCTCTCCCCACCACGGGATGAGTGATATTCCTCTCAAAAGGGCAGATATTCATGCACATAAGGAAGGGAAGACAAGGTATGTATATTGCCAATCTATATGCAATGCAGCACAGTCCAGGGTTATCGTATACCAAATACTGATAACCAAGTTGTGACACTTTGTTACTTAATCCCTAATTAGATAATGATATCCATTTTAATCCTATAATGTATTTACTAACTATGATAGGAAAAGGATTTTCCATAACATCAATATACCTATCATAGTTAAAAAAGGATATTCTAATGAATGAAACATTATCCATGATAGAAAAGGATTTCCTGATACAACAAAAATACTATCATGGATAATTAAAAGCTAACCATGTTAGAAAGGATTTGACTAACATGGTTAATAAACAAAATAATTGATATTAAACAATGAATAAATATATATACATGCGGAAACTAATGCAGGCCTATACAAATTGGCAATATACAATTCCAAATAAACTATATAACCTCTACTACCTAATTCCCTTTCCTGATGCTCGCGCCTGTGCATGAATACCTGCAAAAATGTCAGTAATCGTGGGATGAGACAATTTGTCCCAGTAATCACCGCTTAACTCACTATAACAGTGAGATGTGCGGTAGCGAGGGAGTCTAAAGGGTACCACATTTTAAATTCAGTAATAGGTATTGAACGTAATGGATGCACAAGAGGGGGGGGGGGTGAATTGTGCTTCAAAAATAAATGCTCAAATAAAACGACACAAAAGTTATACTGGTTCGGTCTACCTGACCTACGTCCAGTCCTCAACCACCCAGGCCGAGAGTTCCACTATATCTCAGGTTTTAAATCGGGTTCACCTGAAACCTTACAACCGCAAGTTTTGCACGGGATCACTTGCAACCTTACAACAAGTTTTACACAGGCTCACTTGTAACCTTTCTAACTAGCTCCCCCTCACACCAAGCAAGGGGTTAACCTTTACACTTAAAGGATTTTTCTGACTAAGTTCTCTCAAAGAACGGATGGTGTTACACACTTAAGTACAATAAATGCTCTTATAACAGTAAGAGACTTAACAACTATGAGTACAGAATAAGTAGATGATAAGATCACTCAAAGTGTTAAATGCTCTTTGCTTTTTCTGGGCAGCTTTGAATGCTTGAAGATGTTCTTAGTTTCTCGCTCTAACTTCTCTCAAGAATATTCAAAGATCATTCCTTTCTTCATAAATGAAGTTGAGCTCCCTTATATAGTCTTCAAGCATTTTGAACTCTTGGTAGGTGGGCTAGCCGTTTGAATATGTCCGTTTTTCCCATGTTACCGTTTGCCCATTAATTGCTTCATCAATGCATAGCAGGGTTGACTTGCTTTATCTCTGGAAAGTAGTCCTGACACCTCTGCTCTGACAAAAGCATTCTGACACTGCATCTCTGAACGTTCTGACATTCTGATTGCTTGCGGAAGCAACTTCTCATCCGGAAGCAACCTTACTTAGTGTTCTGCGCTTGAACGTTAGTTTAGCAATATAAGCACATAGTCATATGCAGTGAGTGTTCTCTTAGCTTATGATGTATCCGGAAGCACTTTTACATCCGGAAGTAAAACTACTGGATGAAGGGTTTTGTTTACTAATACTCACTCTCGCTCAGTGTCCCTCAATCCAACAGTCAGCGCTAGTCACTAAGCTATCGGAAGCACTTTCACTTGTCGAGGTAAACTCACTGAAGCTTAGGGTTATATCTATTCTATCAGTCTGCGCCAGTCAAAATCTATCAGGAAGCTATTTCACTTGACGTGGCTTTTTCACTGACGCTTGGGGTATTCTATTTTATCAGCCTGTGCCAGTTTAAGTCTAACAGGAAGCATTTTTACTTGACGAGGTGAACTTACTGACGCTTGGGGTGATATCTATCTTATCAGTCTGCGTCAGTCTAAGTTTAACAGGAAGCAACTTCACTTCCGGTTGAATCATAGCTTAGTCTTAGGTTTTGTATATCTAGCGTTCATGGACTAAGTTAAATCCCTAGTGAGTTACTCGCTGCCGCTGGGGGATGAAACATTTGTCCGCGTGCGCGAGTCCTGGTCTATCCGGAAGTAAATCCACATCCGGTTGCACTCTTACTTGGGATCCTGTGTTATTCTATTGCTTTCTAAGTACTAGACCTATTCTTTCATATTTTAGTCTTCATCAAAACTTAAGATTCTAACATTCTCCCCCTTTTTGATGATGACAAACTTAGCTTTATCGATTAGATTTATAAGGAAAGATTTAGCAAAAGATTAAAAGCAATGGATAAGAACAAGTAACTCAGACAGATATTATAAATGAACAAAGATTACATGTTAGAGTATATCATCAACTATCATTTCGAAGTAAAGAGCATTTACAAGTAAGTAACACCAAGCAATTATGAAGGTATGCATGACAAGAAAAAAAATTTGGATTGGGCTATGTTTCTTTTTCCTCTCCCTCTCCTTTTATCTCTTCAGCCCGTACTTCATCATGGTTTCCTCAACAATGTGGTCCTTGCTCAGCCGTTCTCTTCGCGAGACATCCCTCGTGTGAACACAGAGTGAACATTACATCTCTCCCCCTTTTGGCATCATCAAAGAGGAAGATGATTCTCGACTTGGTACATTCTGTCCTTAAGCTGCTGGATTTGTTCCCAGCCTAAAAGGAAGCTCTTCCTTTTGTATTTCCGGCAGATTTGATCGCTGCAGCCTCCTCCTTAGGGATGGACTTCCTCTTCTTATCAAGCTTCGCTTGATAAGAACCCACTAACTGTTCAGCCATTTTACCAGAAGTTTCAGGCTGACCTTGAATATTTTCATTCTACCCCGGTGTATTCTGCCCAGAAAACTTCATGGTGTTCTTGATGTTCATTGCGATGTTCTTCACGATGCCCAGATTTTCCAGAATGTTGAAGGCTTGATTTCCCAGATTTTGACTTGTGTTTCTTAGATGAGAAAGGTTTCTTTGAAACTGGGTTTGTTTCATGGGATCCGGCCATTTTTGTGCGGGTTTGTGGTAAAATGCGAAGAAAATGAAGAACATAGAAGAAGATGAAGAGTTTTGTATGCAGAGAATTTGTAAGTATAAGTGAAAAGTGAAAGTGAAAAATGATGTCCTATTTATAGGTACAGTTACTAAGGGTAAAATGGTCATGCTTTTTCATATTTTCACACATTGGGTAGCGTAAACAACTTAAGTTGGAACGACACACCTGATGACACGTGTTGCTTCACATTACCAGAGAAGACATAACATCTCTTTTGGGAAGTTGAAGAGTTTTCTGAAGTGACGTGTCTCTTGACTAGTGCTGGCGCTCTCTTGGCTTGATCATCCAGTGTCAGTGAGTGATCATTCGGAAGTGGTTTTGCTTCCGGTTGCACTTGCTTAAGATTTAACATTGAGTACCTGCAAAAACATATATTGGCACTCCGATGCCTAAGTTAGTATTGCTGTAAGTGATAAACAATCAAGTATAATGAATAGAATTTACACTTCATTTGGGTTTACCATTCCCAAATCACCTCTAATGAAAGTAAATTGGTCAAACCCCAGAGGCTTGGTGAAGATGTCAGCAAGCTGTTGTTGTGTGGGGACAAACTGCACCTTGACATCCTTCTTTTGAACATGGTCTCTGATGAAGTGATGTCTGACGTCAATGTGCTTTGTCCTTGTGTGCTGAACTGGATTCTTGGCGAGGCTGATAGTGCTTGTGTTGTCACAGAGGATAGGTGCCTCAGGGAACTCCAAGCCAAGATCTCTCAACTGGTTTTTCAGCCACAGCACTTGAGCACAACAACTTGCTGCAGCAATGTATTCTGCCTCAGTGGATGACAAAGACACACAGGTTTGCTTTTTGCTAGCCCAAGACACCAGACAACCACCAAGGAAGGCGCATTGTCCACTGGTGCTCTTTCTATCTGTCTTATAACCTGCATGGTCAGAGTCAGAGTAAGCCCACAAGAACTCTTGGTTGCCTCTGGGATACCAAAGACCAAGTTCTTGTGTTCCCTCAAGGTATCTTAGGATACGTTTAACACATGTTAAGTGTGACTCCTTGGGGCTGGCTTGAAACCTAGCACACATGCCTACACTAAATTGAATGTCAGGCCTACTCGCTGTTAAGTATAAGAGGGAACCTATCATTCCCCTATACATGGGCAGGCTGACAGATTTACCCTTTGCGTCAGCGTCGAGTGCGGCAGTGGTGCTCATAGGAGTGTCATACTCCTTGCATTCATCCATCCCAAACTTTTTGAGTAGTTCTCTGCAGTACTTAGTTTGGGAGATGAAGATTCCATTCCTTTTCTGTTTGATTTGCAGGCCTAGGAAGAATGTTAGTTCTCCCATCATTGACATCTCAAATTCACCCTGCATAGTCTTAGAGAAATCTTCACAAAGCTTCTCGTTAGTTGCCCCAAATATAATATCATCAACATAAATTTGGACAATTAACATATCTCTATCTTTGTGGAGGATAAACAGTGTATTATCTAATTTGCCTCTTGAGAAACCCTTGCCCAGCAAAAAGCTGCTGAGTCTCTCATACCAAGCTCGAGGAGCTTGTTTCAGGCCATATAAAGCTTTCTTTAATCTATACACATGTTTGGGGTGCTTATGGTCCTCAAAGCCAGGAGGTTGTTCTACATATACCTCTTCTTTAATATAACCATTAAGAAATGCACTCTTTACATCCATTTGATATAATCTAAAGCCTTTCATGGATGCAAAGGCTAGAAGAATCCTTATTGCTTCAAGTCTAGCGACTGGAGCAAAAGTTTCTTCATAGTCAATGCCTTCTTCTTGGTTGTATCCTTTGGCTACTAGTCTGGCTTTGTTTCTGGTGATTTGACCAGTCTCATCCAGTTTGTTTTTAAAGACCCACTTGGTCCCCACTATGGATTGATGAGACGGCCTTGGGACTAGTTCCCACACTTGACTTCTCTCAAATTGATTTAGCTCTTCCTGCATGGCAATAATCCAGTCGCAGTCCTCAAGAGCTTGTTCAACTGAAGTTGGTTCGATTTGAGATAGGAATGCTCCAAACTCAACTTCATTTTGAACTTGTCTTCTAGTTCTGACACCAGAGGAAACATCACCAAGCACTTGATCAAGAGGATGATCCCTG